>OZ007530.1:7250767-8457091 GCA_963931895.1 Eupithecia pulchellata
ATCGACCTGCGATAGAAACAATATTTTATTAGCTTTGTATACTTCACTGTTTTAAGAATTTTGCAGCAGATCCACCGTTGGGTTTTCGGTGAACAGCGGAATCGGGAGCCAAAAACGCAAGGAAAACACTTTCGCTTTGCCTCCGAAAACCCAGACAAGCTATTTGTAAGAGAAACGTAGGTATTAACTATAGATACCTCAACACTGAACTCTGAGGATATGTCTCCTAGGTCCTCGACACTATGGCTCTCGGCACCCTTAGACTGCGGAACCTCTAGCTTACATCGCGAGGTGTCAGGCTTGGGTTCTTCGGGAGGCGGCGGCGGTGCGTCTGGGTCTACACACTGAAATAAACGTGAAACCTCTTTGAAGAATATACGAACTCTTTTTGAATTGCAGATAATTTTTTGGATGTTTTGTTATTAAATAGGCACTACCCACCAAATTAAAATTTGTTGTCCCCACTTGGTAGGTACTCAAATGTAGACCAGGTCGAGAATTGTGTGAAGCATTATAACAATAATAAATTATTTCTTATCAGACCCGGGATCCATTATGGATTTCATACAAAACAAATATATAAAAATGCACAAAAACAGATAAAAAAATAAAGAAAAAAGGTACCCAAGTCCAAAAAATTATAATAATATTTGTACGGAGTACCGCACGATAGGTAGAGTCACTGAACTAGGTCATGTAAAGCTAAGCAGATTTCAGGTTTCACAACGTTTTACATACCTACTGTACAATTACTTACTAATATTAAATCAATGTCAAACTAGCACTCGGGGGTTTGATTCGTACTTTATCCTTCCCTCTAACTATTTAACTATCAACTTATCTTATAACTGTAGAACCCCTACAGTTTTTGGTCCTTCGAGCCGGATGGCAAAAGCAACCCACCCTTTATACATATCTGTACCTATCTGATAAATAAGATCGAACGATAGGTTGTGAAAAAAAATTGCATTTCCACACATGTCAACTTTGCACATAAACAATGATATATATAAGTATAGGTATTTTCTTTCTCTGGATGGCATTAAAAGAGTCAACAGGTGTTTCACACATATGAAACACTTCCGTACACTTTCCGTACTATTACAGCGCTTCAGACTCATGAGATGTCTAAAAAATTTATAAATGTCACTCTGATACCATCGACCGATTTTTTTAGTATAACCTCTAGTATAACCTATCCAAAATTGTGAAAAAGAACTGACAATATGATTTGAATTGAGTGATTTTGACGTCAGATGATTTTGAGCAGTTTGAAATACCTATTTTTTTTATTTTTATTTGCTTTTGGTGGCTATATTATCGCTGCGGCCATTGATAGGCCTATTGTGATCGCCACTTCGTAGGTTCACCGCCGAAGATGCGGCGTTATAGTTCGCCACTTACCCTTGCAGCTACTAAGAACTGAAGGATTTTCTTCGGGGTGATGTCACGTAGTTCATCTGGGTTTAGAAATACCTATATAATAATTTCCTCGCTCTCATATTGCCAGCTACATACCATGATTTACGTTGGCTCTCCATTTTTTTAATAGGTCGCCCTTCGGGAACGTTCTTTTCTTTCATACTGGATGTGATCGTGATTCTTTGCTTATTTTTCATAAATAGCTAGCAACTTTATCAACCCTTTGATCGATGGCCTGAATAGATCCATATCATCGGCATAACTGTGATTGTGGTTGTATCTACCATCCAATACTACCGGGGTACAGGCACAGTATACATATGGACCAGTATCGAAACTAAGCCTAGTTGAAGAAATAAATACCTACGCTCCATTATAGCACTAGGGTTGCCACATTGCTTGTTTTAGAGAAATATTTTATAAATTAAGTATTTTTTTCTGTTATTATTATATCAATGGAATTGAAATAACCAGCTGACAAATATTGTCAGATATATAATATAAAAAAAAATCGTCTGGTTGAAGCGACGAGTGATCCGAGAGCTGGTGAGTAGATATCTTGCGCAGTGTATCACCATTGAGATACAGCGAGGCAATGCAGCCAGCGCCTTAGGGACTTTTCCAACAGCTATTGATGGATCAATTGAGCTACCTGTAGATTGTTTACAACAGTCTGCAGTTAGGTCAACTGCTTCAATTGTAAATATTAAGTATAATTAGTTGAATTTAAAATTTTAATAAAGAATTTGCTTACAAATTCAATTTAAATAGGTAATGTCATGGCATCGCACGCGAGCCGTGGTAAGACGAAAACGTTTCGTGTACTCGTCGGAGCGGGCGCGCGCAGCCAATAATGACTTTTCATGACTGCTGCAAGCCTTACAGCGTTTCAATCCGAAAATTTGTGTTATATCTACTAATTAAAAAACCAATACCTACTTGTCTATCTTTATTATTAATATTATTATTTACAGAAAAGTACTTTCGTCTACTACGACACGTTCTGAATTCTCTATTATTGAATTTTATTGTGTAAAATATTCTCATTCTACGCTACTTTGCAGTTTATGTGTTCTCTTTTAAAGCAACTACGAAAAATTTCATCCATTTTCTTTGACCGCAGTATCAGCTAAATCGTATTTAATTATCAATTAAATTATAAATTATTCTTACCTTTCAATATTACCAGGGAGTTTAAATTACGAAAGCTCCGGTTTTGATGAAGCCGAGTTCATACAGCCGTATGCAATACAAAAAGAACGGGGCATTTTTCAAAAATAGAATTGCGCGTGACCGCTCGTCTCGACGCGCCAACCGCTACTGACAGCACTGCGAAAACCCCTTAGAGCTCTCGTAGATGCGCATGCTTGTGTGAGTGAGCCGTTTCGAGTGTTTGTAGGTAGTTTCCACACTGTCTATATGTACACTGTGGTACAGGTCATCTCCTAGATCAAACAACATAATTGTTACGTAGGTACATGACGTAACAATTATGTTCGCCTATGATAACTTTTGTGCAATAAATTTGGAATACCGTATATAATGAACATAATCGATCTATATTACATAACACTACATAAAACAACGTGGATGTAGAGGCTATTTATGCAAAAATATGGGAGTCCTTTTGAATGTCTTCGAATGACACTTATTGAGTTCCTACAGAATTAATCGAAGAAAGCGATCGCGTCGTATTCCAACCAAAGTCTAGCTAGAGCTACTTATCTTCAATCAACAAGCCAAACTAAACTTCAGGGCTTCTATAAATTAAGTCAACTTAAATAAGCCTGGTTATTCCGTGGAAACCCAATCTCTCACCTTAATCTCATTTAGCAGCAATGTAAACAAACCGCAAACCGGCGCTCAAACAGTTTGGGAACAAATCAATACTGATGGAGGAAACTTTCAGGCACCTAGCTAATAAAACTTGTTATTGAGTAACATACAATACTTTGGGGTTTGTATTATGGTTTACCTTAAGGTTCTCAAATCTTTGGGAACCCTACACGAGTTACTTGGATTTATACGCGGCGGAAGTTTTGTACGTGAGTTGTGTTTGAAAGACGATACTTGTCTACTGCAGGGTTTGGTAGTGACTCAGGGATTTTTCAGCCAGGGATGGCCTAAAAGTTAATAAATATCATCTCTACAATGAATACTCCGCCTACCAAGGGTGGCGATTATAGCATAAATACGTTATTATGAGGTTTTGGACAGTAATACCCCCGAATATTCAAACGCAACTTATAGGTATTCACGTCTCACTCAAGTCGCGGTTTTTTGACCATATTCAATGCAAATCAGTCAAAACTTTGACTTGACTCGTCTCGTGCTTACATGAGATGCGTTTAAGTAATCGGGCTTTAGAGTAGGTGACCTGGTACTTAAGAGAGATAAGCGAGGTTTCAGCTCCTGTGGAAGTGTCCCGCAGCGAACGAATAGATGATGTCGCTGTGTAGACAATTAGAATTATCTCTTAAAGTTGTTTTTTGTTTTATAATTCATTTAATTGTAATAGAAAATTCAACCAGGACCTCAAAAATTAAAAAAACATTACTGTATAATGAAATGACTCACGTCTTCCAACGATATCCTGTACGGCGGCACCTGTTCGGGATGCCGCCAGGGTTTGTGGTACGGAAGGTCGGTGAGGGCCTTCCATCCTGGATACCTCTTCGCAGCCGCATGGAGTTGTTCAACCAGGCGTGGGGCTAGTTGGGCTGTGACCCTAAAACGTAGACGAATGAGCTTAGAAATTGAAAACCTCTGATATACAAAGAAGATCGCCAAAACCCAAGTAAAATTAACACGTCGAACCATGTTAAGGCGAAAAGGAATTACAAAAAAGAAGTAGAAAGACGATCAAAACCGATCTCATAGACCTTCAGTAATGAACGAAATATTTGCCAATATTTCGTCTTCGATACTGAAGGCAAGGGTGGGATTAGGTATACCCTACCACAATAACTGTCCTTAGTAGAAACAAAGAGCATGAGAGGAATGGATCAATAGTTACCTGTTAACCAGCCAGGCAGGTAGAGCTCCACGGGGATCAGAACGGGAGACGTACCCCAGCCAGCTGCCGGGGACCCCATTCCGTGGTCTCACCACGAATCCCGTCAGAAGAGAAAGTGCTCTGTAAAGAGAAAGTGATACTATCAGATATAAGAGATACATTTACACCACACCATGCCTCAAACAATGGACAGTATCTTGCAAGAGTGTGAAGATGTTTACTTCTGCGCGATCCAAGCCGACATCTGCATTTGTTCAAAAATCAATTGCTGAGCTTTGCTCATGGGCGAAAACAATTAAATTATCAAATATTTTCTTGTAAGTATGTGATGACCTCCTAGCCGAATTTCGGCCATGGAGGCGGCCAGTCTCTGTGCGTACGCAAACAAGACCACCTATTTATCCCCTCTTATATTGTACCTCGTGTATGTCCCTAATGTTGCAGGCGTATGGACCCCAGTGGACTATTATGGAGTCGAGACTATGGCTGCGATAACTATTTCTCATCAGGCGGGCCGCATGTATGTTTGCCACATTGGTGGTATAAAATGACCAATAAATGTTATTGCAGACCAGGACCCATCGGCGCTGCCGCTTGGTCCGGATCTGCACTCACGCTTCATAAAAAATTGTACATTCAAATACTAAGATGATTTTATAAAGACATCATCAACAGACAGCTCGCGGTTTACTCTGGTGAAGCTTGAAAGACGATTTAGATTCAATAACTTTATTTCTTTAGGCTTACAAAAAAAGCACTTAGACGCTATTTTGTCATTTATAATGACTTTATCTAAATTCCGTATTGAATATCTATTGGATGTTCTATCGGCAAAAGTACGAGTACATGCTTGCTCAGTACCTTAAGATGACAAGAGCAAATCGAGATTAAATGAAACTGAAATGCCACCAGCGATAGCACACAGCTACAGCTATGTTTTCAGTGGTATACTCATTTACTCATACTCATAACTCCGAGGTCGGCACGGATTGACGCACACCTTATCTAATCGCTGAGTGGCTGCAAACTGTGCAAATAAACTAATAGAAAGGATAATAAAGATTCCATGAATGACGTGAAGCAGAGAACTACAAATTGGACAAAGCAAAGAATTTAATTACCTTTTACGATAATAAAGATACAAAGGGGAAAAGGCGACGTGCGAGCGACCGTTGTATTATGTGACATGTCCAAGAGCTCGGTATGGTCTAACTAAAGGAAATAAAGCACTTTGTTTTTTGATTTTTGACTGATGGTAAAGTAAAGTAAAAGTAAAAATTTGTTTATTTTGTTGCCAGTTCAAACAATAATAATCGAACATAAAAAAATTAATAGAAAATGGCTGACAGTCAGCGGATGTTATGGAAGGAATATCTTGCCGGTGCGCTGGTCTTCCGAGTCTGAATATAGCCTAAATACCGCCAAAGGTACCGCCATAGTTATTTTATTGTATCCAATAATAACTTTATATTTTTTAAGTATACATTTATTTCTTTTTAAATAAAAACTATTATTTACAGTTGAAACAATTGACCTAACTGCAGATTTAAGCAACCACAGGTATTGATATGGATCAGTTGAGCTACCCGTACTTCGTTCGTCGTTAACGTAACTTACTGTTTTCAATTATTTGTTCTTGTATGTATTGGTTTGGTGTCTTCTATACTAATATTATAAAGAGGAAAGATTTGATTGTTTGTTTGTTTGTTTGTTTGTTTGTATGTTTGTTTGTTTGTTTGTTTGTTTGAATTGAATAGGCTCCGAAACTACTGGACCGATTTTAAAAATTCTTTCACCATTAGAATCCTTAATTTTCCGTGATGAACATAGGCTATATAATATTTTCAAAAAAGTTAGGGATCCGCATGAAAAATTCAATAATTGAACCGTGGGCTGTATATTCAACCTCTTTTTCTATTATGGCGCGTCAGAATAGAAAAAGAGGTTGTATAGCGCACGGCGCTTGCTTTTTCTCTACGGCCAGTGTCAGTTTTGGAATGTCGAGTCAATGTCAAAAACCCCAATGCTGTTAAAAAAAGTAAAGATCCGTATGAAAACTGTGAAACCCATCGTTTTAGTGTGTATAATTTCTGAAATTTTTGTTTAATACCCGTGCGAAGCCGGGGCGGGCCGCTAGTAAACAATAAAATTGTGAACTATCTACTTAAATAGAGAAATTTTAAAAACGTGACAAAATCAAAACGTTCAAAGCTTTTAGCGCAAATCTAAATTTAAACCGAAAAAGTATTTTCCTGCAGTTTTACGCGCATTCAACTGCCTGAAAAACCTTGACACTAGAATTTTCGGCCTCAGTTTCAGAGAGCTTTATGAATAAGTAAGCGCTTAGACGTTTGCACGTTTAAAATGAGGCTTCTAACTGATGAGGTTTTTAAGGTACATACACAAGTGCTTTATTGAACAACAGGTAAAAAAATTATAAACATACGTCAAGTTGGTACGATGGGCTTTCTTGTCACTTAGAACGTTTGATGTGGTCTTTTTCTATGAATAATAAAAAATATTTAATTGTTTGTTTGGAGTTAAATAGCTCCGAAAATACTGGAACGATTTGAAAAATTCTTCACCATGAGAATCCTCGTAATCCCTGATGAACAAACGCTAGATAATATTTTCAAAAAAAAAGTTAAAGATCCGCATGAAAACTTCAATCACGTACCTAACCCTACGTGTAGGTTTTTTTTAATTTTTTTAAATGTTTGTTGAATAACCGTGCGAACCCGATATAAATAATTATTAACAAATTAAAAGTGTAAGCTCATTTAATGTGTTCAAACTAAAATTAGCTCAACACATTTTAGATGATGATTCACTTCTTATCAAATGAACACACTAAATGAGTTAGTTATTGAACGACCACAACCTATGTATCTATCTAGACTTAACCTAAGAATCCTGTTCTCATGTAAGTGACATAATTTGTCTTTTTGAGAATAAATTAATATTAAACCAAAAAACATAAAACGTGGTATGTTACATTTGTTAGATGCGCTGTTAATAAAACAAGCCTGCTTAAAAAGAGCACTTTGTTTTACATTAACAATCCAAGATATATTAGGTCCTTACATATGAAATTGGCGTTTTTCGTACTGGCCACTTTAATCACAAATTTCTCCTCTTTGGTAAGGAATTCCAAATTCAAATTTGTACAGCTATAGACTCATGTATTTGTGCTTCGATGATCGTCATTCATTTGTTTTTTACTCGTAAATAATGATTATTTGAAAGGTGGGTACCTCACGAATTGACTGAAGCAAACCGGCAAACGCGCGTCGACTGCTGCGTTACATTACTAAACCGGCACAATAATGAAGGTATTTTAAACCGAATCATTACCTGTGATGAAAAATGGGTTCTTTACGATAATCGGAAGCGCTCAGCGCAATGGTTGGATCCTGGCCAGCCAGCCAAATCCTGCCCCAAGCGAAAATTAACCCCAAAAAAGTTACTTGTAAGCGTTTGGTGGACTAGTGCCGGTATTGTTCATTACAGTTTTCTCAAATCTGGCCAGACTATTACGGCTGATGTCTATTGTCAGCAATTGCAAACCATGATGGAAAAGCTAGCGGCTAAACAACCTAGGCTGGTCAATCGCTCCACGCCACTGCTGCTTCACGACAACGCTAGACCACACACTGCGCAACAGACGGCTACTAAATTAGAAGAGCTTCAATTGGAAAGTCTAAGACATCCTCCGTACTCCCCGGACCTTGCTCCAACAGATTACCATTTTTTTCGAAATTTGGATAACTTCTTGCAAGGGAAAAAATTCAACTCCGATGGGGCAGTCCAAATCGCCTTCAAAGATTTTATTGATTCCCGTCCGACTGGTTTTTTTAGTAAAGGGATCAATGAACTACCTATAAGATGGCAAAAGTGCATAGAAAATAATGGTTCATACTTTGATTAATTAAATATATTATATTAAAAAATATTCGACTTTTTGTTCCTCCCATACAAAACGCCAATTTCATATGTAAGGACCTAATATTAACAAAATCATAAACGAAACTTTCGAAAAAGTTATGATAACAGAAAACAACTAAGCTTCAAGCACTAAAAACAAAAACACAACATTCTATAACGCAGAAGCACAGGGAAAGCTTTCAAAACCGAATGAAATCTTAGCAAATGGGATTGAAATTATTACATACCACGTAGTTATTAGTTATTTTATTATCTGTGATACCTAACCTACTACTTAGAATTAAAATCGTTTTAAGAATCGGGCTATTCGTTAGGTGGGCATTTTATACATAAACAGTGTTTACCTCATAACCATCTTCCTTGGTAGTCGGGTAAAAACAGACATACGACCTCCATACGACCTCTCCACTTTATAGATAAAAAGTTGATGATTGTTCTCTTGTCCTGAATAGACCTGACAGCTGTGAAAGTTTTATCTTGGTCCAACCAAGATATAAACTTTCACGTCTGTTGTAGAATCGCTATGAACCAGCCGTCCGATAAAAACAAATGTTACGAAAGTAAGTACTTCATAAAATAAAACGAACAAACATAATCCAGCTAAGAGCTTTATGATCTGCTCAAAGAGAAGTAATTTTCCATTTTCACAGTTAATACGAAAAGAACATTGTTGAAGTATTTATTCGCTACAAAAGGATCCCCAGTGACCTTTTCAGTAGTCGTTTCAGTAATTAAAACAAACGCAGTGCAACACAATTTAAATCCATTTAACAGACTGGATTAGAATTTTATTAATTTTAACATAGCCCAGGCCTTTCACAAACCTTTTTCGCCACTATTTACTTCCCTCAACCATTTTTACCAAAGCTTAAAAAAAATCTTTTTGCTACGCCGTAGCTTCAAGTTTCATCAAGCTACATACGGTGTAGCGAAACGAACTTTGTATACCCAACCCACCGGCAGCAAACGTTCTATTAATTATGTTATGATAGGTCCCACGAAGGAACCTTACAACTGTGTTGTACTGTGCTTTCAGAGTTACATTTGCAGAAAATTCCGAACAAATTACACTGTGGGAAAGCGAATACTGGCACTCAATTTTCTTTGATAATTTAAATAGCAAGTTATCAAGGGTCAGGGACGGACCTTATCGGGAACCCACTTGAATACAAAGTGTTAAGATAATGAAATAGGGAATGAAGTTCCGTAAATCAGCGGGATCGGATAAGTCACTACAAAGGCGAAGATGTCAAGTACAAAACTGGAACTACCCGTTTTGAAAACGATCCATTCTGGAAACGGACAGATTGAGATATGGGTACATTGTCAGGGCATATTACGGGAGATCGTCTTTACATGAAGGTTTCGTCCCCGAAAATTAAACAAAATTAAAAATTAAATTTATCGCGTTTCGTTACCCCGCGTGAAAATTATTTGTGTGTCATCGATAAAACAAATAATGCTAGACATTCCACACAGCCTCATCTAGTCCCAAGCTAAGCAGGGCTTGTGACACAAAGAAGTTATATATGAATTTTGGGAAAAGATAGTATTTTTACAATCACTGCTAATTTTCATAAGCATCACCTCAGAGGAAAAGACTATAGCAAGATACTTCTTCAAGACCATCATCTCAAAAAACGTCCCCTGCTAGACAATGGCCTAATCCAAAGGAAACCATTGCACATCTAGCAGACATACCTTCCTCCATCCATCGGCCTTTCGTGATCAAACCTTCCTGTAGACCGAGGAAATTTTAGCGATCGCGAAGAAAGACTACAGTCTTTCGCGCTCTTCGCATTAAAATCGCGGTCACCGAGAATTTCATGTGCATATTGTGCCAGCCAATTCTTACCTGACATAACCCTTCCTAGGCGGGTAATCTCTATGGTAGACAGAGTGGTTGAGGATCATCTTCTCGTCTCCCGTGTCGAGCCAGGACCTCTGCAGCACGAAGTCACGGTTCTTGAGCGGCGCTGGGCAGGACACTGGAAAATTTCACGTGATTTTATAACTATATCAGCTTTTGGGTTGAATTTTTGTGTATAGAGATAATATGTTCTTCGATAGCGTTACCTACCCTCATGTTGGATTGCACTAACTTTGGTAGGCTAAATAGGCCTCCCAAAGTTTGTCCCAGGCTCCCAGGAATGGGAAAAACCAACACCGGATGATGATCATGATGATCATCATGATTTTCTCAATCAATCTATTTAACTTAACATATCCGCCGTAGGTAGTGACTCTACAATAGCGAGCCCGCGCGGGCAGTACACAAATGAAGTTGTATACCCTTCAAGTACCGTTGACGTCGCCAGATTAGTAGTTCCACTGATTTTCTAGTTTGCAGGGATTTAAGGGGTGAAAAAATCTGCATTGGCTTCTTGCCAACATCGCATCGGAACAGGGGTCATTGGCAGAGGTTGACCTCGTGCTGCCTAATTCGACAGTTTTTAAACTTGCCTCTTTTAGTGACATTGTAAAAATAAACAGAGAATATTGAAATTATTCATTGAAAAATCATTACTTTGCTTTGCATGGAATCAAGAGAGCATATTGCCAGGATTTCGCAAAACAACTTTTTAAAGTAGGTATAATAATTATGTACTTAGGATTGATGACGTTGTGATTGTGACCTACAAGTAGGTTAAACCCACAGCAACAATAGTAGGTACCTAAGAAAATATTCAGTTTTTCAAAGAAAACACTGTAAAAAACATGTAAAAACGTGGTGACGGCGGAACTGCGGTTTTTCGATTTCCATTACGGGATTACAACTCGAAGCACGTATTAACAGTTTAAACGGACATTTGCTTTTATATTGTTATTGGTGGTTTGTGGTACACTAGGCTGTTGAAAGTTAAGTCAACCATATATTGGTATTCCAGAGTACCTACTAGAAATGGGACTACATTTTATACTGTATATATATTATATTATACTGTATACCTAAAGTATACTACTACTACTACTTCTCTATACTGTTGTATCTGTATGTAGACTGTATCTAACATATCTAGGCTATATACTAAAAGAATTTTATTTATTTATTTATGTACTGTACAGGGTGTTTTTAAAGGTTTTAAAAGTCATTAAAGAAACGCAAATTCTTTTTTTTAACTCGCCTTTCCGGGAAAACTAATAAGGTCCTTTGACTTTAGTAGCCATGAAAAAAAACTTACACACACTGCAGGTTCAGTATACAGACTTTATCCAACATTTTCACTTTGCCGTGTGGTGCCGGCATAGAATTTCACCACCCCAACTCTTCCCGTGGGTGTCGTAAGAGGCGACTAAGGGAAAACACCGGGGGGCGGGCAGCAGCACCCTCTGCAGAACAACTCCACCGAACTGCGATCCCCAACCCGCATGCCCAGCGTGGGGATTATGGGCAATAACCCCCAAATGGTGAGTAATGCATTCTATGGCGCTCATTAGGGGAGGCCTATGTCCAGCAGTGGACTATCATAGGCTGTTGATGATGTTGTTGATGTTTCACTTTTATGTCACATTTGACGTGAAAACTGTACGCAGTTCATGTTAAGTAGGTACCTACCCTTATTTTACCTCTTAGTAGGTAAATATGTATCAAGTCTGAATAATTTTAAGACCTGGGTCTTAAAATTATTCAGACTTGATATTTGATACAATTATTCTTAGAATGATTATATTTTATTATTATCTTATTATCTTATAGCTATCGCTTTAATTTTATATTCGAACTTTGCCTTATTTACGAGTATAGGTACCTACATTTAACACCTTGACCAAGAGGAGAGCTTTTCCTCCAAAAATCGCGTGCACTAGATGACTCTATGAAACTCTTACTTTCGTAAATGTTTGCGATTCACTCTGCTATCGAGGTCATCTATGACCGGTTGTCTAATTAAGCGTTAAAGGTATTCACCTGCCCGGAACATGTCCAATCAACGTCGATTGACATCAATAAACGCGGGAAATCATCGAGGAGCCAGTCTATCTGCTAATCTGCTCACGTAATAACGTATTTATTACCAGTGCTCAGATAAGCTGTAGACCCATCCTGCATGAAGTATTCTAGTCTAGACTTTTCCACTTCGACAATTGACAAGATTCAAGAAACCCTATTCAGTGTTTTGGCTAGAGTTTTGAGCGTTGCAACTTTTCAGGAATGTTTGGTAGTAGTAATCTGAAATTGCTGAAACATATGTGGTTTTAGAGACCATAAAACGCTGAAGCGTAGCAATGAAAAGTGGAAATTATTGACAGGGGATCCTTTTTGAATGATTCATGCCAAACCAGAGAAAAAGCGGTCAAATATAAGCAGCTGAAGCCTACAAAGAAAACTGTTTACTCCAATGCCGTACAGTGGCGGGAAGTTAAAATATAGAATGTCCCAGAGGACATTTAGAAGATGCTTCAGAAAGCATCCTCTGGGAAGTCATCACTTATTCAGGATCGCAAATCAATTGTGGTTGAAGGGAAACAGTATAATTTTACAGTTTTTTTTTTCACCCTAAAGCGATATTGTTATGTAAGTAAATACTATATGGTATACTAATCTAAAATCAAAATCAAAAATCAAAATCAAAGTGCTTTATTTACTTTAGACCTTACAGGACTCTTGGACACTAAACATTTAGTTACCATTACTACCTGTCCTATCTGTAGGCATTTCGGTAGGTTATTGAAAAATATATCCAAACTGTTCGCAGACCGGATATTGAGCAAATAGCACAAACGTTTAGTTTGTGTCACTCATAGAGAGGAGTGCGCTATGAATGGCATAAAATAAAGTTGTTGTGTAACAAACATTTTTAAATAAATTTGGATTTTGCGCGTTAAATAGATTACAATAATTTGAAAAAAATAAATAAAAATTTACGGTAGGTATCAGCTAACTAATGAAAACGAGTTTATTTATTTATTTATTTTATTTATTTAAAATAAATAAATAAATAAACATTTATTGCCCTGTTCTTTTTATTAAATGGTGAATAAATTTTTTCGACGCATTGCATTGGTCCCATTTAGGCATGTTCAGCCGTCTGTACATGTTTCGGCGACACGGATGAATTTATACAAATGTAATACAAAAATTATTTGTAATTTGAGCATATTTTCACCATAATTTCATGATCTGCTATTTTTTGTATTAAAGTTATATTTTTCTAGATTCCTACCACTAAATAATTAATTAATGAAATTAAACAAAATCGGGTTTTATCAAATGAAACACGTTTTCATATTATTTGTGTAGATAGGTATTTTCAAAAAAGCTTGTAGCAGGTACCTAGATAAATACTATTCTAATATAAATAACATCAGATGGTGGTAAAATATGCACAAATTACAAATCATTCTCCGTTTGTATGGGAAACTACCCGTCGCCGGAGCCTTAAGCAGTATTAACAATAATACAAAGCTTGAGAGCAAGATCTTTTGTAAACCTTATGCTCCAATTTCAACCATGCACAGGATATAAGACGATGGTAATTCTCAATACGCAGCCAGCTCACGTCCTTTACGAGTCGGTCGCAATATACTATAGACTATAGATAGGTTGGTAGGCCGGATAACAACCTAAGGAGGTATCCATAGGTTGTTATCCGGCATAATATACAAGTTTTTGCTCAGTAGAAATTGTAGCCACGTTCAGTAGAAATTGTAGTTACTTTTGTATTTAGGGACCGAGTGACAGTCGGGTCACAAACTGATTTAAATGCAGAGACATGAAATTTCTACCTAGCCAGAGCCAATAGAGGGATGTGTAAACATTATCTAGTTCCTTTTTCAATTGAAAAGTGAGTAGGGTAGACCGAGGCGAATCGGATCAAATTGAAGTGAAAAAAAAACTACTTTTTTCAAAGAATCACAGTATTTATTAATTTGGCTTTAATCAGTAGTTTTTCTTATTATCATTTAACATGCTTAACAATTTTTAAAAGTAACATTTTCATTTTTATTTAAAAAAAACGTAACTACGAGAAATATCCGATTCGCCCCAAAATTCGGGGCGAATTGGATCTAACATTCATTAATCTTTCATATATAAAATTCTCACAGAAATGTGTATAATCATACTTAAAACTAGGTTAACTCTTAATTATAATATCAGTCATCACTTTAATCAGTTATCAGCACATAAATCACAAGTGTACGGTACTTTCGCACCATTTCTGTCAGCGCAGTTTTCGTGACACCATTCTTCACAGGAAATGCACTGGATCCAGTCCTCTGTTGGCGGGTGAACAAATTTATTAAACGAGTGTTTTATATTTTTACGTTCGGCAAATTGGTAGGCGTATTTACGAACAGCTTTTGGGGTAATACCGAATCCACGATTTGATAAATGTTTATCAAATCGTGGATTCGGTTCTATCAGCAAAATTTTTTTCAGTGTCGTCATCCATTGTTTGTTGACCACCTCGACGCTTGATAACACCCCTGGAGAGAGTCGTTCTTCTTTGTAAGCTCATATAAGGAACATTATAGGTCTCGGTTGCTTTACGTAAAGATAGTTTTTTAGACAGGACTTTTTCTGAAGCCTTTTTCATATTTTCTTGAGACCACTGACCTTCGTCAGTTTTTTTCTTATAAGTCCGAACCATCTAAAACAATGAAACATTGAATATAATGAGTAATATGTAATTTAAAAACTGATCCGATTCGCCCCGAATGACCTGATCCCATTCGCCCCATATCAATTCATTCACAAAAATTACTTTAGTCCGAAAACCGTTAATAATTTATAGATTATACATAATGTTTATCAAAATTAGATACATACTAAATAACATTACAAGAAAACATTCGCAATTCCACAATGTTTTTAACAAAAATACAAATTTTTGTTATTACGTACCTTACATTTGGCGCGAAACTGCCGTAGTGACCACGTCTGAATGGCTCGCGAGCGTCGCCGGCAAAGAAGTACGAGAGGTATCGAAATTCAACGAATAGCAACCGACGCGGGGAGAGGGGAAGCAGTGACGTGTCGCTGTGTCTGCGTTCAGTGTAGCGCGGTATTATTAATTTTAATTTATTTCTTACTTTGATCCGATTCGCCCTGTGATCCGAATCGCCTCGGTCTACCCTAAGTCTTGTTTTATCTCGAATAACTATTATTTATTACATTTCTGTTTTAGAACTGAACAGCGTACCTTTATCTTTCTATGAAATGTTATAGATACTTTATAAATGTGTAGGTTACCTTTAGTACCTATTAAAATACACCTAAAAAAAGAGCTAAACTGCTGCCTACTAAAAACTATCAGTTGTAACAACTATCAGACTGTCAGTTATCCAATCCCCCCACAACTGGCACCACAATCCTCCGAAGCCTCTTTCCAATTCCGTTCGCCGTCACATATTGTTCTTCACTCAATAGTATTATCGGAGTGCGAGCGACTAGATCGACGCGAAATTGGATACTTGGGTAGCTTAGCTAGGTATGATATTAAACTTTATTTCAGTTTTATTTGTGTAGAAAGTTTCAAGTATTTCTATCTGAGTGCGTTTTATCTGTGGTCAGTAGCCAATTAAATTGGGTACTCACGCAACTGACCACAGATTAACGATTGTCCCGGTAACGAGGCAGAGAGGTGAGTAAATTAAAATGCCATTCCTTTCAAATAAATAAATAATATAATAAAAAATTGATACAGAGAAAGGATTTTTTATTATTTCGGATGTAATACTAAAAACGGTCATATCACAGAAACTACTCATCCTAGACCACCCCGGTTTGTAGAGAGATGTGACAGCTCTCGATGAGAAATAAATAAAAGTACCAGAACCCCCTCAAAGAGAACCCCGTTATCAAATATCTGCTCAAATTACTCACTGGGATGATATTCGAACTCTTCTAAGCCGACGTCATTACTCGTATTGCATTACGGTGCTTGACTCGGACTAAGGAAATCTCCCCTGGCTAGATACCATTGATCTCAGAGTTATAAGGGATGCTCTTACTTCTTTGCTAGATACTCACTGGCATAATATCCGACGTCGTTATTGACGTTGATGTGTCCCGCATCCTCGGCGGCCAGCATGTGAGTGTCCCATACGGATCTGTACTCTGGATCGTGCAGTACATCATATAGTGCGTCCGGCTCCACATCTTCGAATTCTGCCACCACCTGCAATAAAGATAGATTGAAATGCCAAAGCCAAATAACTGGTTCAACATCAGCCTATGGCCTGCTGGACATAGGCCTCCCCTAATGAGCAATAGCCATAGATAGCACATTTGTCATTTGGGGGTTATTGCCCATAATCCACGCTAGGCATGCGGGTTGGGGATCGCAGTTTGGAGGAGTGGTTCTGCAGAGAGCGCTGCTGACCGCCCGCCGGTGCGTCTCCCTTAGTCGCATCCTTCGCATCTTACGACACCTACGGAAGAATTGTGGGGGTGGTGTAATTCTATTCCGGCACCACACCGCAAAATATATTTAATAACTGGTTGCTAAGGGTCAAAGAGGTAATAACGCTCTTAGCAGCAAATAAGTTTTTTGAAAAATTGTGGTGTTCACACTAGAAATACAAGAAACAAGAACAAAATAAAACATTCCATCGTACAGATTACATCAACAACAAACATCAACATCACCAGCCTATAATAGTCCACTGCTGGACATAGGCCTCCCCTAATGAGCGCCATAGATGGCATAAGATTACATAAGGTAGAGAAATCATTTATGAGCAATTACGTGCGCTTCTATAATAAAGCTTAAATTCCATCTGAAGCAACTGAGCTCCCTATTCGTAAATTGAAACAGTAGAGCCTTTTACTCGATAAATGTTTGGAAATGATTAGGTACCTACATAATGTTAATAATGCTTGGCCAGATGTCGCTCCATCCCACACTGACTATAGCATGAAAGGTTTTTAATGTTGTGCTTAGCTTTACATATAGGTACATATTTAAATAATTATTGACATTTACCTAAATCACATCAGATTTAGATAGGCAAAAGAAACATGTATTAGACACAAAGGTATATATGAATGTAGGTACTAGTGGTTTCTTTTCCACTTCTTCCACTAGTGGACAAAAAATTGAAGTGAAGAGAAAATCAATAACACCTTATTTATTATTTTATAATAATTATCTGTATGAAATTTAACTTTTCTAAGTGCTTATTTTGTATGTCAATGCTCAAACAGCCCAGTTTCAGCAATGCGACTTGCAAGTCGCAAGGGACGGGTATTATTAACTAGTTATTAAATCTTTGAAAACTTACTACATCAAACTTATACCTTCAGCCATAGGTATCATCATCCTGACGGTAACGCATCCTGCGGCTCTATTGTCTAACTCAACTGGTAATCGTAAACGGCTTCAGTTTGGCATTTCAAACCTAGCCTGGACTTCGATTGTCACTTTCGTATTGTGTAAATAGCTGAAACCGAAGACCAGTTGAATACCTTAGTTAGACAATACCAACAACATTCTGACTGGGTCTACAACTGGTAATCGGTTTGAAGTTCACTGGTAATTCACTGAAGGTAAATCAATAGGCAAATTCAACAAAGAGCGTTTACGTTGGAAAACTCTCTTAAGTTTATGTACTTTATCTCACTCATTTCTTATCGGTTTAAATTATACCAGCTGACTTACTCGTACAACAAAGTAACAGGACTAAAAGCTTTCTCACTCTAACGTGAAAATGTTGTAAGTAGATATACAAGTTAGGAACTTTTATCAAGCTTTCTTTTATCTATCGGAACAACTTGAGGATAGTTCATAGTTGTTTTATTGATAACTTTTTGGTTATTAATCAAAAATTATTTTTTTTACACTCACATACATTGGTTTACACACACATTGGGTTGCACACACGTTTGATTACATTCCATACATACAGATTCATACAGATCCCTAACTTTTTCAAAATATTATATAGCTTTCATCAGGCATAAATGTAGGATGCTAATAACGAAAAAAATTTTCAAAGCGGTCCAGTACTTTCGGAGCTAATTCAATCAAACAAACAATAAAATTTTCCCTCTTGATAATATTAATATAGACGGATAACATATTACATATAAGCATTATGTAAAAAAATATATACCTATGTACAGTACATACATACTTAACATAACTTAGCGAGCACAAAAGTTATGAATGATAGGCAATAATAATTTCTCGTACAATCAGACAGACTACCAAGGTGGAAACAGCCCCAAGCTTCTTAAAGTCTGCTCTGCAGGCAAGCGCAGTTCAGCTGAGTTGCCAGCTTCCGTTAGCGTATTCTTGTCACCCAAGTAAAGGCGTCAGTTGGCATACAGCCAGTACGGAAACGAAACCTGCCTGTATTAATTTCTGAGGCATAGAGCTATTAATTCTATGTTTCTACGGTTTTGTTTTTACTACACAGCGTTCTTGTGAAAATCCAGGGTACATTTTCGAAGGTAGATAGAGAAACAGTGTTTTGGCGGTTAGGGTTATAATTTACAATAAAAGTACAAATAAAAATTACTAATTTGTATCAACTTTATTGTAATTTAGAGCTTATTTAAGGCACATACTCGTAATTATTAGTAATATTTTAACGGGTATTTATCGCGTATAGTTACATATTCCTGTGACCATGTCCTGTGTAAACCTGTTGAAACGTCGGGAAAATACGTAAATAAACGCTATAAATACCCATTAAAATAGTACTAATAATTATATGTTCAGATCTCAGAAGTTTGAAAATATTTATTTAAGGTACCTACAAAGTTTTACACAACATCACTCGAACACAGACAGAACAAAAGCTTTTAATAAATACAGCTGTCTTTACTGCGTTTTAAATGTTTATGAACGTTGGGTGTAGGTACCTAACCTGTTTCAGTAGGTACCTATGTATTGTAGAGGGAAAGTAAAGTACTCGGTCCAAACGAAATATTAGCATAGGCATAACCTAAAATAAATAACTTTATTTTTGTTGATGTGTTGATAGAATTTGAGCTACCTGTATGCCAAGCACGGGGATTGTTCTCTAGGGTAGAATAGACAATAATGGCATCGCATCGCCATACATTGCGTACATTATTGAAGTTGAAGAAATAAATTTCAAATAATTTACGCATTCGATGACAAAGTGACGTAAATTTTCTCTATTCTACCTTAGACAAGAAAGCCCGTGCTTGTCCTACTGCTTGTTGATTTTCGCTATTTCTCATTTATCTTTGTTTATCATGCACTCTGATACCAATAAACTCCAATAAATTGTAATAAAAACAAATATGAAATAGGTTGGACAGTTTCGTCGTTTTACATAATTTAGCGAACCCGACCCTTTGAATAAAACTCATTAATCAGGGAGAACATTAAAAAATACGCTCCTCTGATACCCCACTTTCTATTGGGACGGATTCAGTGATGTCGTATTATAAAAATGCACTTTTGAGACAAAAAATCTTAACATGATATTTATTTTACCATAACCACACTTTGAGACCGTTTACTTGTCGATTTTAATTTAGCAAAACCTAGTTCTCGTACACTTACTGATATGATAAGCCTTAGTAAAATCACATACCTATGTATTAGATCAACATTCAGTACCTACCTACTACAACTATTACTAGAATAAGTTTTTTAAGATCTTCAACTAAGATACTTATCCTTATATTTTTTTAATTTATTAGGCTTTTTGAAACACGCGCTTTAATAACGCAAGATAGAACCATGTGCGCGTAAAGCGCGTTTTACCCATATAAGCGTAGGTACGTCAGATTTTGGTTAGAAAGCTCTTGCCCACGAGCGCAAAACGCAACGCCGAACGCTCCAATGTGCGTTGACTCCTAATTTAATCCATCTGGATCTGGCTAAGCTTCGGCTATCCCAGTGGAAAATTAACAGGTGCCTACTGAATAAGACCCTTTTGAATCATGATAAAATCGCGATTGCGTTACATCACCCCGCGATGGTTTATAGCCGTATTTATTACGTGACGCAATCAATCCAACTCCATTTATTGGATACTGATAGGACGTTACATCTCTATTTACGATGTTATGATCTGATAAATATTTTTATTTTATTCATTATTCTATTACGTAAGTCGGAATCTCGCAAGCTCTAGGTTTGTAATAAATAAAATAATGCTGGACAATCCACACAGTATCACCTAGCCCAAAGCTAAGTAGAGCTTGTGTTAGGTACTAGATGGCTTATATACATAATACAATATATTAATATTTTTTTTTGTATACAGAACACCCTGATCGAATATCATACAGCAATCTATTATAATAATGAAGTTTTACCAAGTATGGAGTAATAAATCTTTGTTAGCGTGTGAATAACGGCATTGAGCTAAGTGCTAGACTGTTTTACAGTGTGATATAGATTTTTTTTAGGTAAAATTATCGCAAGTTTTTATGTCCTGCTTGATAAATTTTATTTAAATTAAAAAAGTTCATTTGTACAGTGTCGAACAAAGTTTAGTTGCGAGTAATTACGTTCCCTGTACGTTTAGTGCTCCTAAAACCAAGAAGTAATGAAACCTGACTTTTATACACCGGGACCAGAACTAAGTTACCTCTCAGATATTGGAAACTCGTTGTTCGTTAAACTCGAGTTTCGTATATATCTACAGGAAAAGTATCTGAGTACCACCACCAGCGCCCTACCTCAAAACATCCGGTACTCTACCTAGAGAAAAGCTAACTTCTAAACCTATCATCCCTAATCGCTAGCACTTAGCGGTAATCCCCTATCTTACCATAACACGATTTCCCTTTTAGCCCCTCGCTGCAAACCCAATATCTTAGGCCTATTTAAAACCTTCTCTATAGGTCGATTAAGCCGTTTATACATGAAAGGCCATCATTACTGCCAATTTCTGTAATCTGCGTTGCCATGCTAACGTACGACATAGAATAGAACGTAAAGAAGCGACTGATATTAATCTTATCTTTATATTTTATGCTCACAGAAGTATTTTTTAACAGTAGGTAGGTCTGGCCGATGGAGCACAACTCTATATAATATAGGTATAAAGGGCATCCCTTTATACCTCTACTACAGGGTTGTGCTGCCAGCGAATACTCTCCTGTCCCTGTGACATAAAATATTTGCCAATAACAGGGTATGCAAGTAACGAAGCGACGACAATACTTAGTCATCTATACTAATATTATAAAGAGGAAAGATTTGATGGTTTGTTTGTTTGTATGTTTAAAAATTCTTCCATTATAAGAATCCTAAAATTTCCGTGATGAACATAGGCTATAAAATATTTTCAAAAAAGTTAGAGATCCGCATAAAAACTTCAATAATAAAACCATAGCGCTATACATCAACTTCTTTTTTATGGCACCGCTTTTGCTACTCAGAATTTTGCTACGACGACTCCGCCAGTGTCAGTTATGGATTGTCATAGACATCACAATTCGTTACTGGGGTGCGAGAGGAAACTCAATGACAAAAAAATATAAAAACTTCAAGATTGGAACCATGCGATGTAGGTGAGGATGTAGGCGATAGCGGTGCGCGAGAAAAGTCAATGCCAAAAAATAAAGTGTTCGCTGTTTTTCTTTAGGTATATAAGTAAAGGAGGTAAAGGTACAATTGTAAAAAGGTTCTGAAACTACCTACTAGACCTTTTTGGAAAAAAACTCTATCTAAAAATTATATCTTTAGAATGATAATCATATTTTTAAAGTTAGTGATCCCTATGAAAACTTCAATAATAAAGTACATTAACTAACGTGTGTGTGTGTTAAAGAATTTTAGGTTCTTACACACACACACACGTAAGAACCTAAAATTCTTTAAAAATCCCGTGCGAAGCCGGGGCGGGCTGCTAGTAGAGAATATTTTGATTGAGTTTAATTGCACCACTACTGGTACCTTACCAGTACTAAGTTTAAAAATTTTAAAACCTAGATTAATTTGTTTCTAATGTACAATAAGTGAACCAAGTGTTTGAACCAAGTGTTTGTATTATACTAAAGTTCTTCTATAAACCTAAAAGAACTACTCTACTCGTTTTAAATAGGTACACTATCTTTGAGTTTGCAAAACCGAATCCCAAACTCAAGGATCTCGGGAGAAGAGCGCAGCGGAAAGCTGTACTTACAGTAGGAAATTTGGGTACCTATTCGAGAAACTTCCAAAACATTCTGGTGCCTGTCGCATTCACCGACAGTTCAACGGAAAATTAATATAATAGCGACACACCGCTTTGCACGAGAATTTTGATACGTAGAATGTAATTACCTACCCGGATGATACTGAAATCAAATCTTAATAACTTACATTGATTGCTTCAGTGTATCTATGTACGAGTGACTAATAATGTAAGTACTAGCTAGTATACATATTTATTATTTTAATTATTTTATTTGAGAAACAAACAGTTATTCTTATGTAAACTAAACCAAAAATATACATGACTAAAAACATAGATAACTATGACTTTCGTTTTTAAACTAAAATTAAAATACTTCCTTTTTATATACGGATAACAGAAACTAGAAACTTTTTACATGTACTTATCCTATATTATATTAAATTTGTGTAAATCTCAAAGAAGGCTTTGAGATATACATATATTATCACTTTATCACTGTGCTGCCCTTTACCTAAAACATCAAAGGCTTTCCCCATTAATTCATGTCTGCAAATCGGATGAGTGATTGCTCACACAGCGGAAAATGCCTCAGGATTGCTTTGGTAAGCCTGGCCGGCGACTCGTCCTTCAATTAACACACTAGACAGAATGTAATTTACGAAACGAATTGTGTGTACGGAATATTTTCTGTACTTTACTGCAAATATGTGTGAGTCAGAGATAATAAACGGAATTTATGGATCCATAGACTCCTATAGCATGGCATGGTATTACATATTCGTCTGTTGCTATAAAAGCAGCACTGCTAATCTAGTTAATCGCAGTTACGCTGACTACAAGATAAATTGGCTGAAGACAGCCAAAACAACTGAATAATATCAAACTGAAATTTTGAAATTTTGGAATATCTATCAGCAAAAAATATGGAAATATATTACCTACTTTGTATTCCAAAAAAACTGACAAAAACCTTAATTAGTTCTTGAGTCATAAAGCCACGATGCGCCATGCCATGAGACAGAAAATCATGGCACTCACAGTAGATGTAGCCTGCGTAGCAACTATCTATGCCGTAGCCTGCATACACAGTCTTAACAATTTATGGCAAAGACAATGAAACTGCCTTCTGGCTACCGCAACCAGTACAATTTCGAGGGATTGTTTTTTGATGGGTTGTTCATGTTCAGTGGTTACTGCAATAGCTACTGTAAAACAAAGAGGAGAATTCCGGCTTTCATTTCAATTAATCTCACATAGTTTTGCCTACATTTTCGATTGCCTCAACAATCTGTGCAATAATGTACAGAAATAAGTACAATCTGTGCAATAATGTACAGTAATAAGTAAGGACTTATTCTAATGTGCAAGAATTGCGACTGAAAACATAAAAAATGATGACTGATTCAATTGAAAATGTTAACTTTTCTCGACTCAGCAGCAATATATTCAGAGTTTATTATCGCAGGACCCAGTGGCCGCTACCCGCTGGTTACGGTGGCAATAATTCAACCTTTTATCCTGCACTAGTGCTGGGATATATCCGGCATATCAAGCAAAAAAAAATTCGGTTAAAAAATAATTTTATTTCAGACGCTTTTTTTCATGATATGCGTTCTTTTCATGGCCAATCGATGAAAAAACTATTTACCTACATTTTGTCCGTCATTGTTCCTCTTAAAATCTGTACTTACAATTAAGTCAGAGGCTAAAGGAGCGTTTTTAGAGTTTCGAGATCGTTTTCCAAAAGTTGCGTTTTTGTGTGTCCTTCTTTTCAATCTTTAGTATCTCCGCAACTATTGTAGCAATTCACTGGGAATTGAAATAAAATAACAATACATTTCGTGCGCCTTTACAGATTCTAATAAAAATGAAAAATTTTAGTACAAATTGTGATGTCAAAATTTTAAGAGACCTGAAAGGTCACCTAGAATACAAATGAAAGTCCAATTCAAATTGGTCTTTGATTATATTCTTTTTTATTGATTTTATTTAACAGTTTTTTTAAATTACTGTAGGTTACATCATCTTAAATAATTCATATCCAAATATTTTGCAAATATTTTTGAGTCAAAATAATTCCATCTCCCCACCTACAGACAATAATCATTATAATCGTAACAGACAAAAGTCACGTTTGTACAGCAGAAAAATGTTAGTAGTCTATCTTATAAAACATTTTACGCATCTTACATTAAAAAAAATTATTTGCCCAGGCCTAAAGAAAAGCCATTGATCTCGCTCTGACCACATTCGGCCTTTTTCCATTTCCATCGAGTAACCAAGCGGTAATAGTTCAGCGTCGAGGGAGAAAGGACCGAGATTTTCAATTACCGACCGAGGTCAGAAATCAATTTGTTCTCTGCTGGAATATTGTGTTATTCACGTACTTTGGAGCTTTAATGTCGCGCTACAGGTAGGTTACATTTACATTTATAATCTTTTATTCTCCCAAGTAATGAAAATGTGTAGGAAGCTACTGTTTAAACATTTTTGTTTCGTTTATTGCAGAATTGAATTGAAAACGTTTCGTTCTACGGTGTGTTTAGGTATTTCAATGTAATTCCAAAGAGATTTTACATGCAGAAATTAACGAAAATGAAACGTTTGAATTCAAGTTTCAAATAAAGAACGTTCAACCTAGTATTTTCATGCTGGAATTGAATATGTATAACTTTGACCAAAATATCAAGCAACTCATCAACGCAACCGCACCGCAATTTGGCCGCCGACTGTGGAATTTCTAGTAGGTACGATTAGATGATGACGACCTCTGTGGCGCGGCGGTGGGCGAAGGTCCACCTGCGACGCAGAAGGTTGCAAGTTCGATTCCCGCCTACGATCAAATGTTTGTAATATAAAAGTTCGTTTTCTATACATAATAAAAAAAATCTATCTATTAAATAATATATTGTATTACCTATGTATAACAGTCATCTAGTACCCATAACACAAACTCTGCTTAGCTTGGGGTTAGGTAATGTTGCGTGGATTATCCAGCATTATTTATTTATTTATAACAGAGCACCACTTGAACGTTGATCATTATTGTTCGATCAATGTAATAAAGAAATAAAAATAATCGATGATTCAATCAACAGATATATACTTACACCAAAAGCAACCAGTAGCAAGTAGTTGCCATGGTCTACAAAGCACAATTGTAGACTGCATTTATGCAGAACGCCTACATACTGTTGATGCGTAGTGGTTGAACTCTTTATCGTGAAAATCGATGTGCCCATACCGTGACCAAAGAATAACTATACTTGCAGTACGCGTGACACGCGATTCGCGACTACAATTATCGCCATTATGATTATGCTAATTCATTCACGTGCCACCGTGAGTTTTTGTAGCTTTCTCATTAAACACGTTTATTGCGTGCCTGCTTCGTTGAGTTACAAAAGCTTGCAAACTGGAGATTTAATTTAATATGGTTAAATATGAAAATGTGTTTAGTAGAGATATTCTTAAACAATTTCGTGTTAGTAAGTTTTTCTGGCCGTTCACACTTTTTTCTGAAGCCCGCTTTGTTATGGAAAATTTAGTCGATAAAATTTGCATTTTTTAAAGTTCTGTAGTTCGGCAATCCCTTCCTAAATTTCACTAAATTATTTATAATTTAAGTATATTCTTTTATTTTTATTCCAATACCGGGTAAAAAAGCTAAACAAACTGTTGAATCAAAGGTTTAGACTAAAGCAGCTGTCGTCGCGTCTTCGGTAGCAAACACTGGCGGCCGACGCGTAGAGATACAATACCATAGAATAAAGTAGGTACCTACTAAAGTTTTACAGATGTTACACGTTCTCCATTTAAATTATTTAGATAGCTTTTTTATCTGTGTGGTATTTTTTGTGACCAAAGTATAAAAAGAAGATAATAATATGATCTATCATCGATCGATATGATCCTTGTATGGCTGAAATACGTTACGACTAATTTTATGCGTGATGTTTTATTAAGGTGCCACGAACCCAAAATTTATTACATGACCGTAGCGTGACACACATAATTTATATGTATTTTTGATGAATTTTTAGTGCCTATGCACGAAATTATAAGAACGCATAGTTTTTTTTCTGTGGGTTAAAAATTGAATTAAAAGGTCAAAAATTTCAGAAAGTATTGAGGTAGTTCAACAAAATTTCTGCCCACGATATCTGAATTATTCAGATTTCTATGTTTCTGGCCTATAACGAATAAGTAGTAGGTATGTATGTAGGTAACATATTGGATAACAGAAATTAAGTAGGCAGTTTTGTATACTTAAATCAAAAATATAAAAAAGATACCTAAAACAGACAAACCTTGCGATGATAAATAATGCAATGAAGATTTTCTATGTATTGGTAAGTAGGAAGCTAAGGGTATTTTAACTACAGAACGCAAATTGCCCCTTACAGCTTTGTCACCATGACACAGCTGTTGCGCAAAGACTAACACCCCTGAGTATCCCCATACTCCATAAACTAACAGAAACGACACTTTTTTTTGAACTTGAGAGTTCATCGTAGGCTCTGAATACCAAATTCATAAAATAAAACAATACGGTTAATAGGTAACAATATTTTTGTTTCTGATAATTCAGCTGCTTGCAGAATGAAAACCCGCATATTCAATTCCAGCACTAGGAAAATATGAATCGCTCATTTTCTAGGCCGAGGCTTTCGACTTAGTTTGCCATACAAAATCCACAGTCCTGTAAAAGAAGCAGTTAAAGAAAAACAGACCTTGACAGTCCTGAGCGCATTCCTCTCAGCATCTTCCGCCCAGACGCTGACGGTGTCCGTATTGTACTGGAGGCTCCAGCCAGCGTCTCCCTGTAGGAGCTGCTTGAGGCTGTTGAAGTCGGAGTCGTCCGCCACCCGGGCTTCTCCGCGAGCCCAGCCACAGCACCCCATCGACCCGGCCGACCATCACAACGCGGCAAACACCACTGGCGGGGTTGCGATCAAAGGGGTACTTTCTACCGAGTTTCGGGGTGTTTTTTTCTTTGATTTGGAAATCCACGATGTAAAAGACGAAACAAGATAAAATGGAAATAAAATTAGTCCTCTAAAACATCTTCTAAAATATTTACCAATCTAAAGAGAAAAAGAGTGGATGGATTTTATCTTGTACCTATTGTCCATTATATCGTGGGGATTTGAGTTTTTTAATTCTAATTGTGCAAAATATAAAATTGTGTTTGATGATGGAATCTTCTAACACTTTTTTATTAGACCTCTATTATCTACCTAACATGCTATGTAATTGTAAAAGATTTTAGTTACTACGTTTCCATGAGTTATTCTTGTGTACTAAGTAGGTACCGACTTCTGGATGTTTTGGTTTAAACTGTAAACACACGTAAAATAATAGAATAATTGAAAATGGAAAGCATCATTATTAGGTGTTGAATGAATGACAATCAGTATAAGAGTTACCTACCTATTTTCTATACATTATACCTATGTACCTATATATTATCATTGGGTTTCGTGGTAGTTAATTAAGTAGGTACCTAATTTGACACTGTGACGATAAGAGTTGTTTTTTTTTCGATATAAGATAATTTAGTAAAAAGAGTCGAAATTTTTAATAAAAAGATAGATACTAAGAATTAGAGAATGACAATATACTTTAGCTTTCTACAAGTAACCATCACTTATCTCCCAAAAACTGGGGTATAACGAAAAATCCGGTCACCCACAACCAGGGCCGTTTGCAGTCGATGGGGTTTGCAGTACGCATGCGTGAATAGCCGGCATTTTTCATGGCACAGCAGGGGAACGTTAACTTAATTACAGCTTAGTACACGTTGAGTTGACACCTTTAGCAACTTGTAAGCGACTTGAACCAGTCGTGGCTCATATACCTACATTTGTCGCATTCCAAGCATAATCTGTATTGGTTAATTCTAGATATCTCAGGTCCAGAAGTAAAGCATGATTCGACTAGGCTACAGCTTTATCTAATCGTTTTACATATCCGGCCAACCGTAGCTAAATGACATTATCGCTTTACGCATTGTCGTCGTTACAAAATTAGGCGCTTTGCCTCTCTTTCCACTCCGCCGCACGCATCTTTTATTTATAAACTGACTAGCAGTCCGCCACGGATTCGCACGGGTTTTTAACAGAACTCCTAAAGTTTTTACACACACACGTTGTTTATTGAAGTTTTCATACGGATCCCTAACTTTTTTAACAATATTCCATAGCCTATGTTCATCACGGATTATGTAGGATTCTAATGGTGAAAGAACTTTACAAATCGGTCCAGTGCCAGTGGTTTCGGAGCCTATTCAATTCAAACAAACAATCAGATCTTTTCTCCTTATAATATTAGTATGTGTACGGAGATAGACCTCCGTTTATCCAAGATTTCATCTGACGGAAAGTGAAAATGTGGCCGACGGTGTATCACGAAGGTCTAGAAGACACCTATTCAGTGTAGTCTTGAAGAGACTCAGATTGTCGTTAGCCGGGAAAACAGATGCAGGCAGCGTGTTCCACTTCTTTGCGGCGCGAATGATGAAGGTGCAGAAAACATCTGCACAGGCGCTGATATCACCATTTAACTCTCTCGGTTATTGAAGATTGTTTTGAAGTTATAACAAACTCTCGATTGTTGAGAGAGATATTTTAACCAGATATTACCGAGAATATCTATTGAAAACTTCTCCAATAATCGACGGGTTATTTCTATAAAACCTCTTAATTAACACATTCACTGCCCAGCCTCCTTTAAGGGTTCGAATGTAAGGGTAAGACTCGAACATACATAGCTAGGTATATAAAACATTATGTCTAAATATGAAATCGAGTTCTAACATCTCTATACTCATGTCGCTCATCAACATTCTTCCTCTTTTTATGAATCTTTGTCTTGAGTTGAATCATTGACTACAGAATGTCGAGACTTGAAAGGAGGGCGTGCTAGTACCTCAGTTATCATTATCATCATCATCAGCAATATAATCTACAATTGGACATAGTCTTCAGCTTGCATCATCTAGCATATTTCGCAGGTACTAAGTAAGCACTAAGAAATTAACTTTACAAATTGCACCCGAAGGAGTCGTAATTGGAGTTCAGAGTAAAAAATACTCAAAATTTCAGAAACGGCTAGTAATTGACCGATAAAATTACATATAACACATAAAAAGTACTTATAATACAAGAGTTTGGAAATAGATACCTAATGGGGGTTGAATTGTTCAGCATTATTTATTTAGTCATATTAAGTAGATACATATAATTAATTCTAAGGCCTATGCACCTTGCAATGGGTGCAAACGGGCTGAAAATTCGATGATATGAAAAACGTTTGTTATTATAATTCAGGTTATAAATTAAGGAAATCTCAATCATATATCAGTGACAACAAGGTGTAATCTAGCAGTTGCTGATGTCGGGAAGGTCACCCGGTTTCTGGCAGTGATTCTTCCATCCGTACCAAGCCTGGAACCTGTGCCGTTTGTAGATCTTCAACGCGCACTTCGCTGCCTTCGTGATATCATCGGTCAGCAAATCTACAAATTCAAATATTCCTTTATAAACTTTTTGGGAAAAGGGGCAATTATGCTGGATAAAATATCTGACTGAACGTTCAGTTTAGTCAGATGTTTTAGGTAGAAAACAAGTGACCCAGAGAAATGTTTTAGAAACAAAAGCTTTAAAATTGATATACAATTATAATCTTTCAGTTTTACACCAGAGCGTTACAATGTAGCATCTAAGCGATAAGGCCGCCATTTGTACTAGTCTTATGTAATGTTTATTGCTACCTATGTTATTTTTCTGGTGGACCATAAAGCATTTTTGTATTAGTATGTAGATTTAGCATAACATTCATAACATGATCTGATATTCACTTATTATAAGACAGCTCTTTTCTATGAGCATAAAGAAGTAAGCGTGCGATTTCTGACATTCCATCTCTTGCCCATTCCTAATAGGTAACGTACGTTATGCATCTACCTATGAAATCAAGTACTTATAAAAAAATCCAAAAAATAACATTACATACATATACCGTCACGGTTTTTACCATTTGGGAGATAGAAGACAGGGCGCTATGGCGCTCATTACGGGAGGCCTATGTCCAGCAGTGTACTAACATAGGCTGATGATGATGATGATGAAGGGTTATTTACGAGTAAGAACTTACCAGCACAAGTGACATTGCAGTCCTTCCCAGGAGTGCTAGTGTTGGAGCACCAGTACTTGTCATTGATTTGAAACAGGCCGTAGTCTTTCGAGTTGTTCCTGTTTACGTTCACTTTGTCTGTGTATCGGCTGCTCTCGTGTTCGACGAGACAAACCCCTGGATGATTACATTTTATGATTATTAATAACTATTCATAGATAGCAGTAGAGTTCCTGATTGAACGGGAAGGCACTATAGTACTTTTTGCTGGCTATTGTTCTAGAAACGGTAGGTAAAGCATTCTTGTCCCAACGCAACAAAACTCTTGACGCGTTTGATAGTTTTAACTGAGGAAGTGCTATTTATAATAACAATACTGTACAACCAACACAGCATCATCTGGCTCCAAGTCAAGCAGAGTTTGTGTGACGACCAGAACACCCTGAACAAATACGTGCAGATCGTACATATTATTTGTCCTGAGGCGGGAATTTAACCCGCATCCTCCTGCGTCGCATGTAATCCTTCGCCCACTGCACCACAGAGGCCGTAAAATTTATCTTTTCTTTCCTATTATAAGGCCTAATTTATCTAATCCAACATAAAACGTATTAATAATAAAATATTTCTAACGCCTCGGGAAAGATGATGTAGAAAGCACCTGAGTAAGCTACAAAGAATAGACAGTAAATTACAACGGAAAGGAAAAAATGGCGGCTTCATGTTATCGAACACCGGACCCCCTGGCACTGGTGACTAGTTAACATTAACACAGGATTTTAAAACCTTTCACTTGCACCAGTCTGTCACATACAGGTATATCTATACTCTCTGTATTTGTTACAGTACCTACTCCTTGATATAACAAACAGTCATATAACTTTAGTGAATAGAAAATAAAGAATTTTGAAATCTGGTCAGAGACAACTCAATACCAAGAGAGACCTGAAGGATCGTTAAGCCGTAGAAGTGGAATCATATAGTCGGGTACTTACAATCAGCCATTTTATCAGCAGGGAAACCTTGCGCCCTCAAAGCCTGCACCAGACCGCATCTGTCAAAATGCTTTGCTTCTCCCAAGCATAACACCGCCGCCACGGCAAAAACAGCCACAAACTTATACATTTTACTGTAATTTCAGACTAATATCCCGTTAATTCCGAGACTAGTTCACTTTAGTGTAAGTAAGTGTGCATTGATTCCTCGTATGAACTGCAAAGCTTTTATACACCCGACACTTTACAGTGTGTTTGTTAATGTAATCGGGGAATCCTCCTATCTTATGAATAGCTGTGTACCTACCCACTCGATTCAAGAACTGTAGCGGTCACGACGACCTGTCAATCTAATTTGTTTTAAATGTATATCGTTAAATAATTAACAGCGAAACAAGTACGAACACGATTGATGACTTTGGTAAAAGTACGAACACGATTGAGCCAGTTACATACCACATTGCTTCATTTTTCATTTCTGGTCAAGTGTGAGTCAGGGGGATAAAGAGTAAACGCAAATTCCTTGTAGTCCCCCTAGAGGAACATCTTGGGGGGACTACGAGTCATTTGCGGATTTCCTTCTGTTTCTTGATGACAGATCATCGGTAGGAGGTATCTACGATTGTACTAATATGTATTGGAATATAATAATAGTTAGCTAGGCTGCACTGAATGGATTAGTTGCATTTCGTGCGTCGTCACTTTGGAGTAAATAGCCAAGTAAGTTGTAGTTCGTGCGTTCAGCTACGCGGTGAAAAAACTACCTAAAATTTTTGTCATACGAGTACCTATATCTGAATAACTAGAAGAAATAATAGGTACCATAGATATACATAAACTAATTAGAATTGGCAAAGGCTTGAAGCTGCTTGAAGAGGTAAAAATTTTAAATCATATAATTATTCCGATTATTGCCTATAGGCCTATGTTTATTATTCTTAGCTTATGTTTTACACGTGGTTGTTGTATTAATATTAAGTACCTACCTGCGTTATTCGTAGGTTAACAGGATAAATTACAGAGATAAGCCAGACGGGAACAAATTGGCCTTACTGAAAAATATTTGACTTCTGATTTTTTAAAACGTTATACATTTTCTTTTGCTATCGGTCTATCCGTCTATCTATACTTTGATTCAAGCCACTTAAAGTTTCGTCTGGAGCTTGGTGGAAATATCATCATCATCAGACGCAGCAGCCATTGTTAGGTCACAGCTGGACACAGGCCTACCTGGTTTGCACCATAGTGCCCTGTCTTCAGCGTTACGGGGCAGTGGTCCAACTCCTCTGTCCAATTAGTTGGACTACGGGCCTTTACTATGGGTCGTGGTCCAACTATCTTTGCAGTTGGACCACGGCACAATAGTAGAGTTCCCAGGTCCAATGAAAACAATTCAAATGGAAATATACAAAGATTGAAGTAGGATGGCTGCATATTATCTCGCTTGAATACACCTGGATATACAGGACTTAAATTTTAAACTATACTTTATTAGACATGATAAACCCCTCCTTATCCAGATAACATTACACTAGAGTCTAGTGTAATGTCATCTGGATCATGTTTACTGTCTAGTGACTAGACAGTAAACATGAGATATAAAACGATGTGAGCTGTTTTTTATTTGTATAGCATTATCAGTAGTACCTAAATACTTAAGAGTCTGACTGGACTGAGTTGAGTAGGTGTAACTAAGTGTGTAACCACAATTATTTATTTATATTTACCTACGTCTGCTGCAATATTTAGTATCATCAATAAATATTGCAATAGATTATGTAGGTACCTATGTATTTAATATGATTGCTGGTAATCCTAGTGGCTACCAAATCTCCTCTAAGACACCACGCTCTTAACAAGTTTTGTGTTATAAAGTTGAAATCAAAATAATTTTGTAAGATGTCTAAACTTATGCCGATAACACAAAATCAAATACAACGGGTTCTTTACCGTTTCTAAGGTCACGTCGAGTTCAAGAAAGGCCGATAGCTGGTAGTACCGGGTCTTCCCCACATTTATTGGCACAATAGTGTCAGAATGCAGTCAAGTACATTATTGTTATTATTCAATTACAAAAAATTACAAGATGAGACATTCTACCCCTGTGATGATGGAAATTCAAGTAATTTTTCTAAAACTACAAATTCTATAATATCTGTGTCAAAATAATAACATTATATAACCAGATATTTTTTTTACATGAATACATAAAAATGCATCTTCTTATGTATTTATTGTAAGTTATACATATAAAGTATTCGTTTACTTTTTTGTTATTTATGTTCCACCGTTTATTGTGTTCCTTCATATCCAGTCCATCCTAAGGTTGCCTGGAAAAGATCGCTCATAGCGATAAGGCCGCTATTTATACCTCCTCTACTAAGCATGCCTTTTTGTAATGTTCTCTTTGTATGGTATGGAGGGGAGAGGGGGGGGGGGGTTCATGACACCCACCTGTCTTAGCTTCTCAAATCAATACAAACCATCAACGTTTTGTGAGGCAGCTTTCTCATAATATATTTTAGCTAGACTGTTAAGATCCCATTTTAAATATCAAAATAATCTCTCATATATGTAGTCTGTGCAGTACTATTAAAGATTGTGTAAAATTATCACAAGTCAAGGTTAATTTCGTGAATAAAACTCGCAGCTTTTACGAGCATAGTACATCTGAAGGAAATACTCTAAATAAACCGAAAAAAGGCTACTCTAAAATTTTACGACATGGAAAAACCGTAGTTAGTCCACATTTAAATTAACGGGTATTTCTCGGATTTGTGTAGCTATTTTCCCGACGTTTCAGCTGGTTTGGTCAATCCGTGGCCATAAAAGTTAAAATAAACGTGATATCTGATAAATCAAACCACTCAAATAAATAAATACTTAGTCTTACAGGCCTTGTGATGTGACCGGTAAGACACCGTTTCAAAACCCAATATTTATTTTCTAATTATATCTTACCTTGCTCAATATTCCATGTAGCTGTAAAACCATTTGAAATAAACTCTATAAAAGATCAATAATAATCAAAACATTGTAAAAATATACAACAAATTGGTGGATTCTTGTAGAATCAACTAGTTAGTTATACAAGTACATATTATGTTCATTATTCTTTGGACCTGGGGCATGATGTTCGCTGGCATGGTCCTGAGGCCCTAAAATAAGTTTTTTTACCATCCATAACTGTTCTTATGATTCCCGTAGGTACTGTGTGATGTGTTATCCATTTACGGGTAATATCTTTAGGTTCCTACAACGAAACGCGGTTTTCATTCAGGAACACTTACCCTAGCGGACCTAGAAGTTGTCTTTCGTCGTCGGAAATAACTAACATACATGAGATTAAGATATAACCTATAGCCGGCCCACTGTCACTTCCCCTTGCTATTTGGCTGCTCTTTTGAGGTATGTAGATATAGGTACATTTCTATATTGTATAACGCGTTTTTTCTGGATTATCAAGCCTATATTTTATTCCAGGTCAAAACTACAACTATGCAGAATTTCAGGCAGATCCGTTCAGTAGCATCGACGTGAAAACTTAAGAAACATCCCTTTTGCATTATTTATTAGTTTCCACTACACACGCGTTGTTTCTATGGAAACGTTCAAAAGTTATTTAATTTTGTGGATGGAAAATAACCTGTATTTACCCACTTACATTACCTACCTATTGACTTGCCTGTAACCTAGGTACCTAAAATAACGTTATGATAGACGATATACTATCGACCTGCCCCGGCTTCGCACAGGTGCTATAGTGATACAAGCATGTTATACTTATACAATATAAACCTGAGGTTTAAAAAATCTTTATTTTGTTATAAAAACTTTAACAGTTCGCTTAAAATCTTTAAAAATCTGACTATGTACTAAATCTAAGTTAAATATATACATATAAAAATCTTTCTCTTCAATCAATCTCTCCATTAAAAAAACCGCATCAAAATCCGTTGCGTAGTTTTATAAATCTAAGCATACATAAGTGTGTAAAAATGTATAATTTTCAAAAATAGAATTAAATGCCCGTGCGAAGCCGGGGCAGACAGCTAGTAGCGAATAAACATATATTGTTGATACACTATATTGATCATCCACAACAAAGACAAAGGCACAAGGATAACCGAGTCGATGTAGGTATACAAATCTGCCCTCCTTATGAAAAGTGCAGTAACTAGCATTTTTAGCAAAATTTAGTTAGATACATATTCGGAATCGTCTAAAAATTTGCTAATTTTTGTTTTCACACACATATCAAAATTCCATCAGGAACTCAGAAAATCAGGAAGCAAGAATGCAGCAACTCGTGTGACAGTAAATAATTTTCTTGTGAAAAGTGCAGTATGTAATCATACTGCGATCTTAAGTTTCGTATATTTAAAATATACTATTCGACAATCCAGCCATAAATGCAGTAACTATTAGATACTATACTTAATCTTAGTGTATTTTGAGTTAAGACTCACTGAACCTTATGATAAATGCAGTATCAGTTAGATGCTGCGGTTATGGTAAGTGAATTTAGAACGAATACTTTGCAGTTCTGTGTGTCCTCTTTACAAAGAGTGCAGTAACTAGCATTTAACTACAGTTGCATATTACAGTTACATATGCAGGTGGGGTTATTTGAATCGAAATCAGTCTGTGCCCAACCTCCAGACGGGATGTGCGTGTCGTTGGAACCACTTTTTATAGTATAATTATTATCAGAAAGTAAATAGAGGTAATTAAACATTAAAATTTAAACATGGTCATGAATCAGAGTGGCAAGAACTTAACTTTCTTCAACAAAAATTCTTAAAAGTAGCATATTCCCAAACTCAATAATGAAATCAGTACCACGAGGAATTACTTCTGAACGTAAAACTGAAATAATTTCAAAACTGTTGCCACTAATGCCAGAAACATCGAGTACGTTACGTATCCAGCAGAGGCACTATACTACAACCGCGCATCTCAACAACACCTCGGTGTTTGAGCTCAAAGAGTATTTAGAGAAGGAACAAGCTAGTTTAGGCTATCAATATCGATATTATAGCTCCAGCATGACATCACACAATAGGTGGTCAATGGGATAAGATGAAAAGTCACAGGTTTTGCTGTTTTCAGTCCATGTTACCAGTTGAAATATTTTTTTATGTCTAGTTTTTTTGTGATATAATGTATGTTGAATGGTACCACAAGAACTTTATTGTACTGAGGAATTATTATTACATCAGATTACATGTATTTAGCAAGTCATATTTTTGTCCAACATTAAATTATATTGAAAGATAACTGGGTAAAAACTACAAGATGAGAAAACTGTATTCCGACGAAGTAAGAAGTCATCTCTGCTCGACATTTTAAGAAAATTTATAATAACTAATATTAGTATATTCCATTAGTATTACTGTACTGATTATTATAATTAGTACAATGTTAAATAATATAAACATAGCAGCTGCAGCATTATTAAATGAAAAAATATAAACAAAGTAGCATTATTGAATGAAAAATCGTTAATATGAGACTCGCTAAAACATCGATAGAAAAATCAGTTTTACCGCATCTCTTTTTATTAAATTTTATTGTTTCGGCCAATCAGAATATGTGCGACTTTTTATTACTCTGTATAATTTTTGGCAGAACATTTTCGTTATAAATTATCAGACATTTCAACTCTACTGGATACGTACTCGATGAGGAGTGTAATCACTTTTTTTTTAGTTAATGTTTTGCAATATTAAATAGTGAAGACAAAGACTGCAATAATAATGAGTAAGACCAAGTTATTAATGTTAAAGATTAGTGTTACTAAGTTGATTTTAAAACGTTTCTATAATTAGTAAGAAGTTCTATATAGAATATAAGATGATGTATGAACCCACTTTCCAAAATATTTCCTTGAATTTATATGCAAATTATTAAGAATACTACAATAAGTATATACCTAGTAATAATTTTATAAAAAACTTTTGTACATAAATTTAAATAGAAATAATTTATTATTACTTAGTTCCTTCAACAATCAAAAGAATGAAAAGGTTATTTGAGCACAAATTCTATTTAAAAAATAAAGATTTTCTAATACTTAGCTAGTTTTTACGCCATAATGGCTTTTAAAATTTGTAACTCTTGTGTTTTGTTTCAGATCAAAACCTTTTATTTTCAGTCTTTTACTGTCGTTTTGTGTTTTTAGTTTTTTGATAAATACCTTTAAATTTATTATTCTATGTTTATTATTTGACCCCACCATAACGATAACCAGGTCTAGTCAATTCTGCAGTATCTATCTGCGACTACACGTAATGAATGAGTGTATTTGTAATAATTAGTGCAGTAACTCCACAGTTACTGCATCTATGATTAGAAAGAAATTAGTTATAATATTCGACGTCTATACGTAAAATTGCTGTAAGTATTTTTTCTTCATAAAACTGCAGTAACTATGGCATTTACTGCAGTTATTGCTAGGATACATAGCTCCGACAGTTTATATATACTAAGCATGTGTACATTTTTTGAAATTATTAATATATTATAATAAATATTACTAAAAAAATACATTTGAGAAAACAATTGCTTTTTTTCCCTTTCTTTTGACGTATTTCATGTCGCAATAGCTTGATTAGTTTTAGAGTAATAACAAAAACATTTTTATTATTTTTAAACGCGTTTTTCTCTAAATCGTGTTGTATCGAGTTACTGCATTATTTTTAAGGAGGGCAGAAATGTTCATAATGTTATGAATAGATACTTTGTTTTTACGCCTTTTTAAATAAAATTAAAAATCGGTTACCAATTAATTGCTAATTTATTAGCAGTGTCATGTGTGCGGTTTTCGTATCCAAACCGCATTGTTTACGTCTATTTTAAATAAAAGTCGTCTTAGGGCGGCGATACACTTCCGATTTTGTCTGATGGTGGTCGTATTAGACTATCCGGAGGTATTCGTTCCATACAGGTAAACACACAAATCACCCTCGGAAAGTCGTATACTATCCATGATAGAAAAGTTCATCCGACAATCAGACAAAAAAGTGTATCGGCGACCTTAGCATTACCTCCATTATAGCTACTAACTATCCTGTTGCTTTCAAGTATTTTCCTGTTTGGGGAAGAACCTATATTCATAAGTGCAGATTATCCGTAACGCCAACAAAATGGCTCTACCGGACGGAAGACCAGCGCATGCTGAAGCAGACGCCATTTTGTGGCTTTCGGCCTTACATTTTTTTTATGTTTTTAACTAACTACTGCCTGTTAGCGCAAACAAATTATTTTATTCTTATTCTATCCAAGATTTTGTTACGATTTTAGCAGCCAACTTGAAAACTGTTGATCACCAAAATTCGCTCAATATTAATTTGGAAAATTCATTCAAAACGCCTACATAAAGCCAACATTCTATTTATTAATTTAGGTGATAATACAATCTTAAAGTTATTAAGGAACATAAAGCTTACAAATTCCGCTGGAGAAGTTTTTCTTCAACTCGCTTCTCCACCTCCTTGGTTTTCTTTATCAACATATTCTCCACAGATTTGAGCTAAAACAAAATAACATTACTCATCAGAACACAGGTACATACAATGCTGATCATGAATAGATTCCCCAAAGTTCTTCTCTCAGAGACTCTCTTTCTCTTTCCTTAATAAATTTTGTCCTTCTCTTTAGTTCGTCGTCGCATAGTTAGCTCTTCTTTTAAGTTAGTTTTATTATTTAGATAAGTTAGATTTAGTATTTAGATAATAAAACTAAGCAAAAGGACAAAAATCTTCACTGAAATCTTCAATTTCATTTTAGAAATATAATTGACGATTTGTGTAGCGCGGTGGGCGAAGGTCTGCCTGCGACGCAGTAGGTTGCGGGTTAGATTTCCGCCTCGGGACAAACGTTTGTATGATCTGCAGATATTTGTTCAGGGTGTTCTGGTCGTTTTCTCTATATTATAAAACATGACTATCTATTTATATTTTGTATTATGTATACCAGCCAAGCGCTTAATATAATTGATGCCAGTCATAAATTGTGTCGACTATCAAAAAATTTATGACAGTAATTTTTATTTTGTATCTATGTATGTTAGTTTGTATGGTATTTGTTGATATGGGCCCTAGAAAAGTTTTTTACCATCCTTAACTGTTCGTATGTTGCCTGAAATAAATGCTTTATTATTATTATATCTAAAAAGGTACTTACAGAAGCCGAGAATTGTTTCTCTATAGAAGCAAGTTCTTCCAATCCAGCGGTTTTCTCCGCGTCGTACTTAAAAGTCAGTTGTTTGAGCTCGTCCGTCTGTTGAGCCGCTATTTTTGAACGAGACCGGCATTTTTTATCCTTTTCTTCCGCCTCCCGAAGTGAACTAAAAGGAGAGGAAAGTTAAATAAAGTAAAATATGTATAATCGTTTGGCACTATTTTCTTGCGTATACGTACGTAGTTCCCGATCAAAACGCGCGCGGCGCTAGTGCCTATCATCTTATATCTTGTATAGCTTTATGGGTTTTTTTTACTAATGGTCTTTTACTAAACTGTGTGTTGCGCCAAATAAACGTATTTTTGACTTGACATCTTCGATATGGCAATATGTGTCTGACTTGCCACTTTTCTGCCAGTGTGCAGTTCATGGAAATGTCATAGACATGGAATGGAGGCAATTTACAATAATAAATGAGCGGTAAATTTTGAAAAACACCAAAATAACGTATTTGTTTCTTCTTTCTTTCTAGATAGCTGACCTGAGGGCCTGTGACTTGTCGCTCTGCCGTTTCGCCTGGCTCTCGTGCCACATCTCTGCCGCCTCTGCCCTGGCCACTTGCAGCTCACTCAGCTGTACTTTTAGCTCAGATAGCTCAGTATTTAGAACCTCCAGCTCGCCTTCTTTGCTGTCTGTATCGAGGTCGCCATTCTCAAAGTCCCTGTAATTAAAAATAAAAAGTGATATTAGCAAAGCCTGTGTTTCAAATAATTTAATCACTGGGAAGATACCACAGATAAAGTACTGAATTTTAAATGTACAATGGCGTAACAGGGGATTAAACTAACAATAAATTTAGTTTAACCCCCTGTTACGTTTGAAGTCAATTTCTATGAATACAGAACTATTTTAAATTTAGAATTATATACTATCTTAATTTTACAACAATATAGAATTGTTGTAAAATTAAGATAGCAAGACATTTTATAATAAAAACAAAAATTTTATTGATTAAAACTAAAACTAATGTGTTACAAGACTTTGAACCTGCCAACGGGGTCAGATAGCAATGACCACCACTGTACACCAATTCTGAAGAATTTATCACAGATTGGGGTAAATTTATTGTATTATACCACTAGCGGTCCGCCCGCACGCCGGCTTGGAAAGGGTTTCTAATGAAAAAAAATCATTTTTACACACAAGTGAAGTTTTTATACGGATCCCTAAATTACTTGAAAATATTCTATTGCCATGTTTATCAGGGATAATGTAAGATTCTTATGTTGAAATCTTTTCAAATCGGTCCCGTAGTAGTAGTCCCCAAACAATCAAATCTTTCCTCTTTATGATCAAACAAACAATCAATCAAATCTTTCCTCTTTATAATATTAGTAAAGATGAGTTAACTTACTTTAAACTTTCTGTAAGCTTCATAATCTCACTCAGTAAGTTGTTTGCACTATCCAAGCTTGGTTTTATGGTTTGTAAGTTTTTCAAGCTGTTTTCCTTCTGCATTAATGTGGACCTCAGAGAGTTGAGTTTCTCTTCTGCTTCCTGGACATTTTGTGATGCTTGTTCTGCCTGAAAGGAAAATATAGAGTTTATAGAATATAGTGAGATAGAATATGAAATTCTACTATAAATATTACAGAACTTCGAAAGTTTATACAAACAATGCCTTTGTGGCTTACATTTTATAATTTTTTTTTAATGTTTTCAACTGACCACAAGCCTGTTAGCGCAAATAAATTACTTTATTCTTATAATTCTTATTCCAATGTCAGGTCTATGTTCAGCAGTGGACTAATATGGGCTGATAATGATGATGATACAAAGAAATTATCAAGTAAAAAAATTAGTGTTTAAATGTGGAAGGTGGTTCAAGACACTTTTGCCTCACAAAAAATTATATACCTAGTATGAAGTATGGAATTGCCTCACATAAAGTCATATAGTAGAGAACAAAAGGGTACATCTTAGCCTAAGCCGTCTAAAAACCGTAATCAATAAAATTCATGCACATAAAATACAAGGGCGGTACTAACCTGAGCCCTGATATCTTCAGAGTCATATACCCTGAGTGCTTTCTTCCGAGCCACTTCAGCAAGTATTGCATCTCGCTGCGACTTCTTATGTTCAATCAACACATCAGTTTGTTGATTCTCTTTGCGAATCACCTCCAGTTCCTGTTTTTCTTCATTGTGAACCTCTCTTATATTTTTCAGTTCCTCTTCTAACTGCTTTACCTCATGGCCAAGCTAAAATTAAATAGAATGCATGAATATAAATTTATTTGTTAAAAGGCTTACACATACTAAAGTCCAGACTTTTGTAAATTTCACATAAAAATTTAAATATATTTCATAAAATCCTCTGTGGGTCCAAAAATTTTTTTAGGGCGTCGTCGAGAAGGTAGCAAAAACCCCCCTCCCCTATTTCATTTTGGCAAACAATGTACCGAACACCCTGTATAACTTAGATTAAAATATAGAGTGTAAACCTTGTAACAAATTGGCTCTGCCTAAGCATGAGTTGGTTGACTAGCAGGCTTAGTAACCAACACTGCTCTTCCATCAGAGCCACAATATGTTGGCTTAGTGACACTGAACAAAAAGTAAATTGATAAAATAATGCTTTTAATGGTGTGTCTGTTTTACTAACAGTTGCTGATTGGTCCTGTAAAATTATTTGTTCTCAAATATGGTATCAACTTGAATACAAAATTATGGTACTTTACAGAGTCATACAATTAGCAATTAACTACATAGTATAAACATTTAATCTGTTTTAAGTAAATACCTTTTCGACTCTTTGTGCCCTTTTGCCATTTTCTTCAGCTTGCTTGTTGAGCATTTCCAGTAACATGGTCTTTCTGGCCTCTAATGTTTTAACCTGTAATTAAAATGAAATCATATTTTAAAAATTTTAAGTGACTTCGAAAAAGGAGGCATTTCTATGTTCATGTTCTTAAGTGAATAAGAAGATTTCGCCGTCAATTACGGAGCAACTTTTTTAGGTCTTGTATAGACAAGGATGCCGAGGTGGTCCATAAAATATTTATTGACTAGGGAATAGGTATTTGTTGACTGAAACTTAACTTAAAAACAATCAATCATACATGGAAATTCAGTAAGTTACAAATCAGTTTAATTCAGAATAGTGGCTGATGAGTGTCTCAGAGAAGGCATCTATGATCCAAACAAATATCAAGCAAATAATAATTATATTCAAGCCAGTTTTAACACAAAGTGAAATCCAATATTTCAAACTTACATGCTCTGTTTTGGCAAAGAGAGCCTCTTCTTTTGGTCGAATTTCATTGAGCCTATATTCAAAAAATCGCATCAGATTGAATGGCAGATACAGAATGGACCTTGCGATGTTCACCGTCGGTTGGAGGAAGTGCATAATGGTGATCTTTAATTCAACCTGAGGTGTCTCAGACATCAGGTGGTTCAGGGCTCTAGTCATGTTGATGATGGGCAGGAGATCCCGGTAGTATACTGAGGATTCATTGCAAGTTTCATCTGGAGGCTGAAAAGAGTAATTCAAATATTGTAATGCTGGAGCTTTGAATGTAAAGAGAAGGTCGTAGAATATATTTAATATTATTCCAGGACCCTACAGTAACATGGCATGACACAGGCCAAAATAATTACAAAGTAATTACATAAATAATGGATAATCCACACAGTGTCATCTAGGCTCAAGCTAAGCAGAGCTTAGCTTTACATAGCTTATCCATACCAACTAGTTAGATGACAGAAATATATCATCCAATTTATGAATAAAAATAGTAAAATGGTAAAAATTATTCAATGCAATATCCACAAATCAAACAGTATTATGGTATTGTATGTTACCATATTTCAATAATTAATCTTAACTTAGACTAGCAACCCGCTCCAGCTTCACACAGGTTTTAAGAATATTTATATCAAATATCTATATAAACATAAATAGGGACACACAGGCAGATAGAGGGATGTGTATATCTATGTGTACCTAAGCAAAGAACTGTCCCTCACACTGGGTCTCTGTAGAGCCTGTGGCTTTGGTCTCTCTCTCATAATATGTATACATATGCAGGTACTTACAGCTACAAAAAAATCTCTGTTGATTCGAAGTCTATCAAAAACCAGGAACAATGCCTCCATAACCACTTGCGGATTCTTCAAATCATCAACTTTGAGGGTGTGCTGTGGGAATTCCAAATTCCAATGGTTGATGAAATCAACGGTATGGGCCATTTGACCTGAAATTCATAAGATCATCATGAGCAGAACACGCAAAATCTCCTTCTCAGTAATCCGATATTGACAGAGTTGTCGGGTTATGAGGGGATTCTCCCATTGAACGGTGCTCATGGAATGAACTGCCATTGTTCACAGTTTGTTGCGTTGAAGGGGCAGTTGGTCAAGATGAAAGAGGGATGATAGGTCCGACAATCTAGTTGGACGGAGAGCGACCACAGGACTTTCTGCGCTCCATTCTGCTCTGCAGCACACTCTATCGAGGCTTCACTCTGTGATATGTCCTCAAACGGTTGCACAGTCGGCCAGTTTCTTCTTTAGACGATGTTCTTCGAGGATGGAAAGTTATCCTAGGAATGGTCAGGAGACGGTTATGCTATCATCACATCATACATACCTTTGTCCATGGCGTATGATACTAATTTCCCCTAATTTGAGATAAAGCAAGCGTTCGCGGTATATCAAAGATTTATATAGAACGTAGTGAATAAAATAAGAATCCACTATCTATATGCAATGTAAGCAGTTTCGATTAATTTAAATTCAAATTTCAAAACAAAAAACGGCCATCTTTCCACAGACAAGCAAGAAAACATAGAACGTACGTAGTGGTTTTATTCTCTTTGGAAAACACTTCTTTATAGGGTTCCTCATCCGAAGGGTGAAAATGGAACCTAAGCCTCCGCTGCTAGTCATCTGTCAGAAACCGTAAAAGGATTTGAACCTTCCATAGAATTCGTAATTCCTATTAAATAAATAAATAAAGGAGTTCCATAAAAACAAAGTGGTGGCAATTTTCGTTCCATTTTTGTCTAAGGCTATCCTCTTGAACCCGACAACAGTACATAGATAGTAATGCAATACGAATATCAAAATTTTATCACATTTCAATATTTCATTAAGTACAAAAAATACCTTCATGGTTGTGAACCACATAAAAAATATTACCGCCAGTATTTCTCTTGCTGCCGCTGTAACAATACGTAATAAAATTTTGATACTAATAACTAAAAGGTAGACAGTTGAATTTTCGACAGTGTGTATACTGCAAAATTGCGCCATTTACAAACAATTGTAAATAAAGTGACTGCGATGGGTGGGTTCTTTCTATTGCGAAATACATAGTTATTATAATAACTTGCGTTGTTACTACGGAACTCTCCATGTGCAAGTCTCGCAATTGGCTTGTTAATTTTTGTTTCTACCAATAATTTATTCCTGACGTGCCGGTACCTTGTCGTTGTCTCCTGCTCCTGTCATTTCATGTTCTTCGGTTGTGCTGTTAATGTCATTGTCATTTTGAAGGGCACATAGAAAAAAGAAACTGTGCTGCCAACATATCAAAACACCTGAGAAATTGGGAATATTATTACTTGAAAGTTACAGATATACGATTAACTATGGGAGGCCTATGTCCATCCAGTGGACTGATGTGGGCTGATGATGATACGATCATATTTATTTCAATAATTATTTTTTTTTTGTGACTCTAAAAAATAAATTAACGTCGCACGACGAATTTAGCGATCAAATTAACTCGTGTCGATAATCTAATCAATCATGCGGTCTTGTTTCACTAAAATCATGGGGGGAAAATTAACGGTGTTAACTGGAAACCCGAACGCTATACTCTACGGCTTGGCTATATTTTCGATTTGTTGACGTTCGATTCGTTCGGCGGCGCTACGTTGACGAAAATTTTTCTATTTTGATTGATTATTCATTTGTTATGAGAAAAGTAGTTCATTTTATACACAACCATGAGGATAACTAACGTGAGACGAAGCAGGATCGTCCGCACTTTGGGTGCTTGTGCTATTTTAATAGTCTTGTTGTACGCTCTTCACAAATGGTCTCAGAATAATGAACCTGAATACAGGCAAAATTTGGAGAGCCAAGCACTTGCCGTGGACAATTTCAAGTCCCACCGCGATGTTTATCCTACATTAAAGACAGGTAAGTAATATTTCAGTCCACGCAAATAAATCTAAATACCTACTTCAAAATTACTGTTATGTGGCCTATATTGCCGGCGTGTCTAGTTTACGTCAACGGTACCATTGTATTCGGTCGATAGGGGAGTACAATTTCATGCGACCGCACTTCATGAAGCATACACACCTTCAATCTTGCTGTGTACTGCTCTAATACCTATTTGTTAAGTTACTCGGCTGGAAACATGCTCAGCTGCTTCTTAGATGTTTCATTCGACTATTTGGTTCTGAATTAATAAACTATGAGCTAATAAGATTCCAATAATGTTTGTGGATAAGTTGGTGGAACTGTTGCCCAGCTACAAGGTCACAGACAATCAGAGATAGAACTAAGAACTCAAATTTTTGGACATCAATCAGGGGATCGATTTGGACATCACTTCTAAATTCCAACTCCGTTACATTGTATGTTGCTTTTATTAATAATGTGTGTTATTGGTAGTTCAATCTAAACAAACTATGTTGTTTTAAAAACATTACTATTCCAGAACTGGGTAACTTTGAGCCCAAACCTCGTAAGCCCATCAATGGGCCAGGGGAAGAAGGCAAGGCGTACCATATGTCACAGGACCGTGCCAATGACATATCAGAGTCTGAGGGAGAATATGGGATGAATATAGCGGCTTCTGATGATATATCTATGAACAGGTGAGAAACTAAAATAGGCATCCAAAATTACTGTATATTGCCTGTTAGATCAATAACAAAGTCCCGCATTCAAATCCAGGGTCAGGTAAAATAATGAGGATAGTAACCCTGCATCAGAAAGGGAACAAGTCTAAGACAGCCATCAGCAAATTCTTCTTTACTGATGTCATAACAGTCAATGCAGGGTACTATGGAATTAATTGTATACACTTATGAAAGTGTTTATTGACACATAAATTTTCAATCAAAAAGATGACGGTAAACTTGCTTGTATCAAATGTCTATAAAAGGTATATTTTAAAATGTATTTATTACACAATAGGCCATTTCTTTAAATTCATGCTGACTGACAGTACAATACTAAAGTTTAAGGGGTGCCGACGCATTCAGTAGGTAGCCATCCATTTTTAACCCCATAATTCTGCTAAGAGAGAATATGACTTTTATAAATTGTGGATTGCAGTGGATTATTTATTTATTTCTCTAGCATAATAAAAATCTGCCTACAAAACTAGACATGGTTACAAATCCATTGTGAATGTCATTCTTCCCACACTAACTTCTTCCCTTGGCTTAACCAGCGCAATGTATTTATTACACTGAAATGAATTTTATCAAAACATTCAATGTGAAAATGTCTAAAAAAACTATAAAATATGTTATGTTTATTTTTCACAAACCACAGGAAAAAACAAATTGAGTTTCAGTTATAGTAGGTAATATTTATCAATATTTATTGAAGGAAACACCTCAAATCGACGAATGCAAATTGCTTATAACACCTACATGGCAACATAGAAAATATTAGTTTCAGTATGGGTGGTTTGTTTGCAAACATTCCACGTCAAATTAGATAGAGTACCGGTATAAGTAGGTAGTTGTTGTGCAAAGCAAACATGCCAAAAACACAACATATTGTAGTTTTTTTAATTAAATTTATTCTAGAGTCAGCAAACTGTAGCATTAATTATTGATCAGTATTTTCCCCATAATATGAGTACAGTGTAGTGCACTCAATTTATATACATCCTAACCTTATTTTAGATATAACTGTTTGTTGTGCCTTCGTTCAATAAATAAATAAGATTATACAACTGTTTTTTCTTGTAAATGCCACAATAAAGTGATCATTCATTTATTTATTCCAGATCGATCCCCGATACTCGAGTTGACGAGTGCAAGTACTGGCATTACCCGACAGACCTACCTAGCACGTCGGTCATCATCGTCTTCCATAACGAAGGGTTCTCGGTACTTATGAGGACGGTCCACTCCGTCATTGATCGCTCGCCGCCGTCTGTTCTGCATGAAGTTGTATTGGTAAGTTATTTGGATTACATTACAAACTTATAATGTTACCAGCTAAACGTGACTTCCCCAAAACTAGGTAGGTTTTGACACCACGCTTGAATTGAATAGGCTTCGAAACTACTGGGCCGATTTGAAAAATTCTTTTACCATTCGAATCCTTGTTTTTCCCTGGTGAACAAAGACTATTGAATAAGAAAACGATCCGCATGACAAATAAAATTTTTGTCAAATACCCGTGCGAAGCCGGGGCGTACTAGTATTTATATTTTTAACCGGTCATATAATTAACGTGTGGTCAGTACCCACAGTACCTCACTTAACTCGATGATAGAGATTTTCAAGAGGAAGGTTTTTGTATCAGCATTGCACCCGAGCGAAGTCGGAGCGGGTCGCTAGTTATCTATTTATCTATGTTATTCCATAGTTCTATCACGGCCGGGTAGCTGGCGCTGCGGCCCATTTATAATATTATGCTAGTGTGCTTCAAACACTTGAACAAATACATGGATATATTTGACACGGATAAACTAAATTGCCTAGAAACTTATCAGAAGTAGGTATCTTTCAAGTCGCATGCTATGCTAATGACATTCTTTTATCAACAGGTTTTCCGCAGGTTTCTTAGAATTAATTAATCATAACATGCTATATCACTCAACAATGTTATCTGTTGTTTCGATAACTTTTACGCGAACTAGTTCTTGTGGATTAAAACAATAACGAGAAATTAGAAACCGAAATCTCAAATATTACGACCATTAAGATTAAACAAACAAACATGAATTCCATTTCATATCAAATACATACACTACTAGCTATTTCCCGCGACTTCGTCCGCGTAGAAGTCGAAAATGGTTCAAATTGTATTTTTAACTGGATTTTAACGTCACTAATTTAATATTATATTTATATACTTATACATAACTTGCGGTCCGCCCCGGCGCGGCTGCGCACGGGTATTAAACAAAAATTTCTGAAATTATACACACACACACGTTGGGTTTCAGTTTTTATACGGATCTCTAGCTTTTTTAGCAGCATTGGGGGGGTAGGTCACTGGTTCTCCCCATTTAGCCATATCCCAAATGGGAAGTAAAGGCACCTGATAAAAAAATATTATTTTCGGGAGCCGTTTGTCCCCACCGTAAATTTGTATGAGGTTTTATACCTAATCAAGAGAAAGTACATTGAGCCTTCAAACGCAATGCTATTATAATATATTATTCCAAAAATATTCAGAAACACTCTAAGTAACTTGAAGGACGCTGGTATGGATTTAGTAAAAAGCTTTCGATTTACAGAAATGTCAAAAACAAACCTTACCGAAAATCAAAATCAAAAAGAAAAAGAAACAAGTTGTTAGGAGTGCCTCGAGTCAGTCACACACAGCTCTGTCAAAGATATAACGATACCAGAATGTTTCCAGAACTTTCTTTTGGCTGATTTTGAATCGGTTAACAGCATTTTAATTTTTGCGAATGCAAACGTGAAAGCTTTTCTAGCCCATACCAATTACACTGTGTTGTGTGACGGGACCTTCAAGTTTTGCGTCAAGCCTTTCTATCAACTATATATACTTTGCACATTGATTTCGGGAGTGCCTTCAATAATGTTATACTTAGTTAAGTTCACCAATATGAAAGATATGGTTTAATATTTTTACACTTTAGGCATGAGTAGGTATATCCTTAGTTAAGTTTTTTTAATGTATAAATTATTCGTTCATTGCCTCTACTTCTGTCAGACTTATCTATATACTTGGATGTTTTTGCTTGCTGCTTAGCCGCTGGCGATGCCTACTCATCTCGTTAGTTCAGTTAAAAATAAAATTTCCTTTTCCCCCTGTTTGTATTAGAGGAGCTAAGCCACAGTAGTTAACAGAAGTAGTGGCACTTAACGAATTATTTATGTTTAAATTGATTAAAGTCCGATCTCAAATTTAAAACAACCTTATTATTCAAATTTCCTCTAAGTCTTGTGCCGTTGACTGTATAGGCATTCGTCAAAATAAAAGTGGGGTAATAATATATTTTTCCGCAAATAATATTTTTTTATCAGGTGCCTTTACTTCCCATTTGGGATATGGCTAAATGGGGAGAACCAGTGACCTACCCCATTGGGGGTTTTGACATTGATTTGACATTCCATATTGACACTGGTCGTATGATGCGACGCAGGACGAGGTTGGTTCGTTTGTAGGCTCTGCAGATTTTTGTTCCGAGTCTTCTGGTTGATTTCTTTGTATACTACAAATTATATATCTATGTAATATTATGTATCTCAGTCATCTAGTAGGTACAAGACTGGGTAGGTACCCATAACACAAGCTCTGCTCAGCTTGTGGCTAGATGCTGTGTGGATTGTCCAGCATTATTTATATACCTTACACCTGTACTTCCTCTAATTTGATGTATTTCCTTTTTCAGGTTGACGATTTCTCAGACAAAGTAAACCTAAAGGGAAAACTCGATAACTACATCAAACGATGGAATGGCAAGGTCCGGATCATTCGCAACGGCCAACGCGAAGGCTTGATCCGCACTCGGTCCCGCGGGGCACAAGTGGCCACCGGCGAAGTTATAGTCTTCCTAGACGCTCACTGCGAGGTCAACGTCAACTGGCTACCTCCTCTACTCGCCCCTATTTATAGAGACTACAGAATTATGACAGTGCCGGTGATAGACGGCGTAGACCACAGAACATTCGAATACAGACCCGTTTACTCCCACGGTACTAACTACAGAGGTATCTTCGAATGGGGAATGCTTTACAAAGAAAACGAGGTGCCCGAAAGAGAAGTATCATTGCACCCACACAAATCAGAACCGTACAAAAGCCCTACACACGCTGGTGGCTTGTTCGCTATTAACAGGAAGTATTTCCTTGATATAGGTGCTTACGACCCCGGTCTATTAGTATGGGGTGGAGAGAATTTCGAACTGAGCTTTAAAATATGGCAATGCGGCGGCAGCATCGAATGGGTGCCTTGTTCCAGGGTGGGTCACGTCTACAGGGCATTCATGCCATACTCCTTCGGCAATCTAGCTAAGAACCGGAAAGGCTCCCTGATCACTATTAACTACAAGAGAGTGATTGAAACCTGGTTCGACGAGGAACATAAAGAATTCTTCTATACTAGAGAGCCGATGGCTAGGTACTTGGACATGGGTGATATTAGCGAACAAGTGGCATTGAAGGAAAGATTGCAATGCAAAGACTTCAGTTGGTTCATGGAGAACGTCGCGTATGATGTATATGACAAGTTCCCGAAACTGCCTAAGAATGTGCATTGGGGTATGGTGAAGAATAAAGCCACGGGACAATGTTTGGACACTATGGGCAAAGCTGCGCCGTCTTATATTGGTGAGTAATTTCTTGCACTAATATATTTTACACTAATAATATGTGTTACACTCATATTCATATAGGTAGAGTATTGAGTTCATGGTAGAAGTTTATCGTTAAAGATGCGTTAAGGGTGAATAAGTGTTTTCGGTTATTAAGTAAATATCTCTAATCAAGCCGATAGTCCGAAGAATATTTATTTTTCTACTAACTTGGTGGTAGCTCCATTACTCCAGTCATCCCGTGAACACGACAGTATTTAAACCTGTTGATACGTCAAGAAAAGTAGGTAAATAAACGCGATAAATCGGGTATTTATCGCGTTTATTATAGTTTAAAATAGAACTAATAAATTAATAGTAGTAGCATTTAACATCTGCGATCATTTCTCCATTATGAGCAAGGGGTTGTGAGTGATAATATGAATAATTGGAGGATATGCAGTACATTGACCTCTTGTCTTCTATATCTATAGTTATATTATAAAGAAAAGATTTGACTGTTTATTTAAATTGAACAGGCTCCGAAACTACTGGACCGATTTGAAATATTCTTTACCATTAGAATCCTAAATTTTCCCTGATGAACATAGACTATTTTCAAAAATTTATCTGCATGAAAAATTGAGTTTTGTTATATGCCCGTGTGAAGTCGGGGCGGACCGCTAGTGTGTATAAATGAGAACCTTTCTCTACTAAATATATAAGTAATTATAATTATTCATTTATTTCAGATCATATAAATCCATATTTAACAATTATTACACATACATTACATTTACATATTCGGTAGTAAGAACTGTGTATTAACAGGGACATCAGCCTGCCACGGCTCCGGCAGCACCCAGCTGTTCCGGCTGAACGCGGCCGGGCAGCTCGGCGTGGGCGAGCGCTGCGTCGAGGCAGACTCCGAGAACGTCAAGCAAGCGTTCTGCCGACTCGGGACCGTGGACGGACCTTGGAGGTAATTGGTCCCATCCATCATCAGTAGTATAGTCCACTGCTGGATCTCTAGGCCTCCCCTAATGAGCGCCATAGATGCCATCATTAATGAGATAAACTTAATTTGTAGCTAATACTAAAACTATGACATTAATAAGCGCTTAGTTAGTTAAATAACCAACATCATAAAAATAATATAAGATTGATATTATATATAATTTGGGTGTTATTGCCTATAATCCCCGCGCTGGGCATGCGCGTCGGGGATCGCAGTTCGGTGGTGTTGTTCTGCAGAGGGCGCTGCTGCCCGCCCCACGGTGTGTTTCACTTAGTCGCATTATTGAAAAAATAAATTTGTGATTAAGATAAAGAACTTATACATAAAATTATTAAAACTAGGTATTTTTCTGTGAGTACTAGGTAGATTTTATACGGAGCAAATATCATATCCAATACATTTATAAAGAATTATTGAAATACTATTGTAGAACTCCTGATGGTTCTGGAAGAATCCAGCTGTTCAAACGTAGGCTTAACGATCAAATTAGTTATACTTCCAAGCTTGTACACCCAAATCCTCTGAAAACACCACAACACCCATAAGTATGCAGGTCGTACAAACATTTGTCCCGTGGCGGAAATGGAACCTCATGCGTCGCTAGCGGCTTGCTAGCAACCAACTGATGCTGAGGCAGAGGCCATTTGCATTTTTTTTTTGTTGGACTTATATGTATGTATTTTTTAAATTGTTTGATTGTTGTATTGTTAATCTGAATGGGCAAATAAACTATTTTATTCTTATTCCAGTTACGAAGAAGAAAACCACCATTTAGTCCATCGCCTGCACGGCAACTGTCTAACCCTCCAACCGCACTCGCGGCAGCTAAACCTCGTGCCCTGCGATCCAAATAACACGTTCCAACAATGGATAATCTCGCACAAGAAACCGAACTGGTGAGAACCGGATTAGATACCTATTCTACTAGATACCTGTCAACTCAAACTTGGGACATAACAAGAGCCAAACTGCACCCTATTCTGCTAAAGCAGTCGCTTCACAATGACAAAGGGATCATCGCAGAATGTTGAATGATACGTTTTGGGATTAACTTTGATGAAATGAACTACAGAAGCACGTCGAAAGTGTATAAGTTGAAAAAAAATATTATGAAAATCACACGTAATATCCAGGGGTTATTTTATCTAAGGATGCTATGCGACAATTTTACGACGTCATAGTCAAGCTAGCATTCGTCCCCCAGAGGTTGTAATGCCATTAACGAATGATATACCAAATTTTTTATAATGTAGTATTCTATGGGCAGCTTGGATAAATTCTAGTCTAGGATAGAATAAAGCAATATTTTTTTTTACAAGACATAAAAACACGGCTAGTTTTTTTGGCAACATCCCAAAATGTCCCTACGTCTGTAGTTTCTAACATCAAGTGTGCCAATTTGTCTCATTCAGACGATACCATTGTTATGGAAACGATTAATTTAGTGGAATTAGCTGTCCGATTACGCTTAAATCTCCCATTCCCATTAAATGGTCCATCCGGGGAGACTGGGCATTGATTTACCGTAATGGCGCAGCCACAGACAGATTCCGCTAAAACCAGCTATCCCTGCAATTGAAAGCTATGTGTGCTGCAGACTGATTCGTATAAAACTAGCCACTCTATATTGACATTTGAAAGCCATTTCAATGGCATTCGCCATACAATTGCAATGTACCATATCAATGGCTTTGCAATTGTCAATATAGGATGGCTAGTTTTAGTGTAATCAGTGTGTGCAGGTCCTGTCCATTGAATACTGTCATTACTACAAGCCTATCTAATTGTACAAGCATTGAATCTTTTGGTACCAAGTGATGCCTTAAAATGCAAATAGATTATCATAAAATAGTCTCTCGTGTAATTATCATTATTAAAATATAGGCGCTGTTGCCTTTACGTGTTCGATAGTTTTATAAACATCTGCAAAATTAATATTTATTTATTTGTTAATAGACGGACAGGCTATAGCTGATGTGTCTATATCATACATTGTTGAATTTTGTCATTGCATCACTTTTTTTGTTTGATATTTTTATATATCACTGTAACTATTTGCATTGAGCATACGAACCTCAGATATATAATGTTTTTCTTGTTTAAATTCAGGAAGACTGACACCGTAAAATCGTAATGATAATTGTTCAAAAACGTATTGAGTTGGCAAACACGTATTCTTCGAATTTACGTAAAGTTTAGGTAGTAATAACATCTTAGCTAGATTTTTTAAAAGTTTTGTGACTGAATTCCTTTTATGAGAAGGATTGTCGTAGTAATTTAACTTTTAGAATAGTTTGTGTTGTAACAGGTGGTGTTTCTAAAATATAATCATACGATTACATTTCGATGACGTTGTAAACAAAAATTTTCATTCACACCTACCTTACAATACTCACGGGAAAGATGCTGATTGTCGGATTATATTTCAGAGAACGCCAGTATTGCCAGTAGGTTATGGAATAGCCACTCTTCAATTTGTTATATATAATAAAATAAATATGTATAATAAATCTAAAATTAAATAATTTGGCAATTATGTTTAAGTAAGTACTTAATTTATTAATACATTCCTTAGCTACAAGTTATATATTATTCTTTGAGCCTTCATAGTTTAAACCTCTTCTAATGGCATTGAATTTTGCGTTATGTTGTACAAGTACCTACTGAATCTCGGAAAAATACCTATCACACATCTATTATTATTATTATTAACCTGCCCTGCCCATGATAATATACTGCATAGATAGGTACACAATATGTATGTATACGAAACATTGTGGTGGAATTATTAGTAGGTACTTCAATAATTCCTTTGAGTTCTTTACATCAATATCATCAAAGATAATTAAAAATTATAGATAAAATTGTGAATACTCGTAGGTATTTACAATTGTAACAGTGGATCTAACTGCAGACTGTTGTAAACAATCGAGAGGTAGCTCAACTGATCCACATCAATCGGAATCGTCGTCCCCAAGGCGCGGTCACGCGTCGCTTCCACCGCTCTGATAAACTTGAGAACTCGCAATTTCTTCTCACTACACAATTAACAGCCTTGGCGCCATTGACCTAGAGCTAAACTTTTCTTACGTACTCGTCTGTAAAATAACTTATGAACTAGTCTTAGGGAACTGCTCAAACTATAAGGCTGCCCTCAGACATCCAGAATATCTTTCTGAGTCAATTCAGATTCTTAATTCAGAAGCCCGGAACTTCGGACACTATACATTCTCCAAACATATTCTGATTTTCTGTATGAATAATGCTGACGAGCGTTCTGAATTCCTGATCAGAATATTAAGATTCTTAATTCATAACGCGCGTAATTCCATACATTTGAATGGTGTCACACACATACTGAAATCAGATTCTGAAAATCCACGAGATTACTGATTAAGCTGGATTTTTATTAAGGTATGTGTGAGGCAAGGAACCAAAATTCAGATTATGAATTCAGAAAGACGTTCCGGATGTTTGAGGCCAACCTTATCTGATGTATGATTTTATTTACCCACGACTCTATTTTATTTTTAAAATCTTATTACTTATTTTTATTAGGTACATTAGACCACTCTTCTTGTATTTACTGCCAATGAATATATTTCTCCCATATGTAAAATTACTGTGATTTCTATGTAAAATGGTGTTTTATATATTTGTAATTTAAGAAATAAAATTATTATTTATTGTTTATAATGTTTTTGTTTCTAGTACCTTACCTACTTATTAGTACTAATAATCATAGAAAAGCCGAAGGTTCAGGTTTAGGATGGGTAATTATTTCTTTCAGGTAAATAATGAAACTGTGCATTTTTCTAATAAAACTTTATTTTAGAATAAAGTAATGGTTAAATGCTGACATTGTATTTAACTAAGGTTGCATGGCTCACAGAACAGAATGGTTTCATATATTATTTGTAGTAATTAATTATTAAAATCATTGTAGCTTGAATATGAATAATAAAGTGAACTTGATAAAATATGACAAAAGCAAAAAGAAATATACAAAACATAATTAAATATAATCTGCTTAGGGTTGAATGCATCTTCAGTACAAATTATTGGTTATATTTTGTTAGACTATCTATATGTGAAGCAATTGGATTACATAAACTAAGATAATATTAATACTATCTATACAGCTTGCACTATGGTGTTTTAGACCACCATTCTTCCCAGCTTTGAACTCTCTGTCCAGTTTCTAGAATAGACCAGTTAGGGGATGGGATATCAGGAGCTAACCAATTGAAGTCATCTAAACAATCCCAGTTGTTTGTCTCCCTGTTCAAGCAAGATGCTGTGAAGTGTTTCTCTAAGTCAGGATAATACAGATTGTATGGAGCAGTCCTTATCTCTGAGCAATCTTCAACAATTCCTTTACTGGTCACATGCAGATATATGTCACAACAGACTGATGTGTGCATCCTTAGTTGCTGGCAAGCTGTCACAATTTTGCAGTTAACACATTTCTCCACAAATACAGAAGATGTCACTGGTCCAGATAGAATGATGCAATTCTCCAGATTTGTCAAATGGAGAGTCCCCATTATGCCTTTGAGTGCTATTGTACAGTTTTTAAGGTTTCGTAAAGCAACATCACGCTGAAACAACTCTTCAGCCTCAAGAGTCAGAACTTTGTTATTTAGTGAGTCAAATCCAAAAAGGTTTTCATTCCATTTGTTGCTGTCTTTTTTGCTTGCTCCATCATTTTCATCAAGAGAATTTTGTTTTTGATGGTCACATTTAGGAAGCTTCTTCTTTGAGAATCCAAACTTTTTCTTAGGGACATATCTGTCTTCCAGCTCATAGCATTTAGATTGCAAATTCTGCACAATCCCCAAATACTTTCGCATGTTGAACTCTTTTAAGAAGAAAGATGAATTGACAACATATCTTTGCAGGTCATTCAACTCCTTTTTTATGATATCTATGTGCGATGGAAGCATGTTAGATTCTAATGTAGGGATTGCCAGAAAGAGGTCTTCTATGTCTTCAGCTTGGATTTTGAAAGCACCAGAGAAATAGTCTTCATTTTCGTTAGAAGCATCCACATCCTCTCTAGCTTTGTGAGCTTTTTGTAATTTCTCTAAGCGCTGCGCATCTCTTCTATTGAGCCTATCTAATACACTATGTTTGTCACTCATTTTCCCTTCTTTACAAGTTCTTCTAATTTTTTATTTAAGTCTGAGTTCTGATCTGCAGATTGTCTGAGCACAGCAATTGTTTGATTGGCAAAATTCCTGGCGTCCGTTTGTTTGGACTCTTTATCAAGCTGAAATAATAAACAATATTAAAATATTTTATTGCAACATATTATGAAGGTGATGAAACTTGAATAGAATGAATCAATGGAAAACTTCAATGGATCAAACATGATAAACAGTTTTCGAAGTAAAGATATTGCCAAGAAAATATTTATCAAAATAATAAGGCTAACCATTTGACACATAATTGCACATTATAATATGTAGTTTTTTGATTTCATTGTTCTGAATTTAACCCCTTAATTTTTTTTTATTCTTTCAAGTATGTTTTGATGATGTGTGTAAATAAATTTAAGAAATCACACTTAAAGCACCACAGACACAACTGGGATTATTCTACACCCAATATGAACATGCACAGACACACAAATTAATTATGAACTCCAACTCTCATCAGTTTAGCAAACAAATAGTTGAACAAAATATCATAATAATGACCTTCTGCAGTAGATCATCATCAGGTTTGACAAACTTGAACAGAGCCCAACCAATTGTGCCAAAGGTGAACGCCCAGAACGCGGATCTTATAGCTATACTCATCTCACCGATGATATCTTTAGAAGCTATATCTATATCTTTCCCTCGTTACTCCAAATTCTGAGATCGTGCTCTCGTGTCTTCTGATCAGCAATCTTTTCACCAAGAGAGTAGAATCCTTCTAATGCCCAGTTGTGGTTCTTGAACATATATAGACGGAAATCTGAAATAGAGTTTCATTCACAGAACTGTAACAAAATAAACATGTCTGACTACACTTTTACATCTGGTTTGGAAAATATGATTTTGAACAGATGAAAGCCTCTAAGCCAGATTTATGATTAACTATTTGAGTTTGTATTATGAAAAAAATGTTTCTTATCAATTTGGGTGCTCCTATCTTTTGATATGTGCCTGATTGAACAAGAAACTATAAGAGTGGTTTCTGGGTCTGAATTGTCTTTTCTTTTGCTGTAGTGCCTATGGTATCGGCTATTTTTAGTTTTACCTTTAATAGCTTTGAAAGAGTACCTAGTAGTTAATAATTTCTACTGAAACTATAATTTGGAACAAAATAGAAGGAACTTACCCCTGTCGGTGTTGAGTCTGTACCACACACCGAATGACACCGCAAACCCAGCCGCCTCAACCAAAAACGCAGCTTTCAAAGTTAGATTCAAGGCTCGCTTGAACGTAGATGCAGGGGTTTTAGTTAACATAATAAATAACTGAGAAGATACTAAATAAATGCCGATTTCATCAGGATTCTGGAAGAAAATCCTGGATGAAAAGATCGCGACCTACACGAAACGAAAAGATTGGTTGTAGTTGGGTTGGTCTTTGGTCTTTCTTTCGGTCGTCGTCGTGATGACGTAAGGTAAGAACGGTCAGAAACTTGATTATAATAGAATATGATCTGTGGTGAAATAGCCCCAAGGAGCCCAGATGACTATTTTATTTTTTGAGTTATAGGTACCTAGTTGTTTTTTTTTCAATTTTATGTATGGTGTGCTGGGGTCTGAAGCGGTGAGCGCCGGATACTTAAGGCTCGGCCTAATAAGCCAAGACCTTTTGCGCACAAATAACGAGCCACAGGCAGACACTGCTGTAGCGAGTGATAAAACTGATAAAAATACTGAAAAAGTATGAAATGTTAATGTCCGGTGACGTCGCTAGCCACAGCTGGATGTGGTCGGCGCAATTGGGCTGTTTGCGATGTGCCTTGGATTGAAGTACATACTGTGGGGCTGTGCAATGAGAAAAATCTTCGTTCTAAACTTCTAATGTGTTTCTGAACGCCGCGCCCCGCGCCGCCCGTATGTTTCGTTACACGAATGTTGCATGAGAGCTAGCGGATACAACATTCGTGCACTGTGAACTGTGAACATTGGAAAAGTACAGTCACTTTTTCCAATGCTCAAAACTACTCAGCAGAGTGCATCAAAATTAAATTAGTGTTATTCACACATCCCGACACACAGATTGTTGATTTGTTCAGCACAGATAACAAAACAAGTTCCGTCAAGTGCGAGTTTGTGTAACTCCTGCGCCCCGAGAGGTAACCTTCCAGTTATTTCTGAGAGGAGTAGCTAGGTAGGACACAGTTAACATTATGCTGGTACCTACCTACTGGTGAAATGTCGTTTCTTTCCAATGCATTCCAAAAAGTTTAATGAATATCAATTTTCGAAAGTCACTCATCATTAGGTAGGTACATTACCTTTCTTTTTTTTCATATACATCTCATTCAATTAAATAGCCTATAAAAATTTATAAGTTTGAAAATGGAAAATATAAGTTTTACTGAATTATGCTCATTTCACAGACTTCTCTATCTCTGTCCACTTTTACAGGTAGGTACCTATCTTCATTTCGCATGGATCGTTATGCAAACTTCGGCGATGGGAGGAGATAGAACCCCCACCCTTTCTAAAACTTATTATTATTATCATTTTTCAAGAAGTATTCCTTACAGTCTTAATATTTTTCCTGTAAAATACATATCAATAACAACACACATGTATCTATTACCTATATCTTACCTTACTTAGATGAATCGCTCTGCAAAAGAAGATAGGAGGGGCACAATTAAAATACTTCGTAGGTACAGTTATAAATAAGTTCTAGTTATAAGTACCTAGGTAGGTAAACTTAGTTAAGAAAAAATAAAAGTTTGGTAAAAATTTATAGCTTTATTAGTAGGTACTCCTACTCTTCCTCATCTTCTTGCACCTGTGGATCTTCGCACTCTTCTTCACATTTTTCAGTTTGACTGTCGATCTTGTCTGCGCATTCCTCTGGGACATTTTTATCTTCGTACGAGGGACCCTGTTATAAAATTAATAATTGATATTAAAAATGCTAGTACCAATATTATGCCTAGGTACATAATCTACCTACTAGAGAACCGGTTGGTACTTAATACAATAGGGTATGTTAAAAATAAAAATCTAAAAATATGTAGGTTAGAAAAAAAGAACTCCTATGGCGTCTACTGCGGGCAGCATTTTCGTGAAATTTGCGTTTGAAAATTGTTCTTGTCTGAACTTGTTTAAACAAATGCATGTTGCATATGCATTTGTTTAAATGCAATATGGCTCTTGGAAAAGGCCTCCCCCTGGTCTGGTGTATGCCATGTACGACGGTTTTGAACAAGATAGACCCTGGCATATATCGACTGAATATTTTTCTTTGCTTTTTTAGATGCTTAATAGCACTCTCTTGCTTGTACCTAATAGGTTTTCGAGTGTTCGGAAGTTCGGAACCTACATTCTACATAAATTGTGTGTGTTTGTCGGTCTCATAGTTCTTACATTCTCCACGTATTTTCCAACCGCGATACCGTCGACCACGTGGTACCGGAAACGTATCTTAAAGCCGGTGACCTTTTTGTCTACGCATTCTCCCTGGCAAGGCATCCATTCCTCCCACGGAGTCATAGGGCAATCCTTCTCGCCTTCTGGATCGACTGATGGCGGTTCCTCACTGTTGGTCACAAATATCAAGTTACTCAAATTACTATAGGTAGGTAAATCTCATCCAAACTTTGAATGAAACTTTACATGTCTTATAAAATTAAGAACATTATTAGGTAACTATTATACCTACAGTGAATATAGTACTTATTCACGATTTCATTTAAACTAATGGAAGTTACTAAATATAACCGTAAGTTACTTTCGCGATAAATAACCGGTAGTTACATCATTTAACACAATAACATTATAGGAAGAATAAAGTTGCGCAGTTTAAAAGGTCTTTCATGGATAGGTATAGTATGTAGGTATATAATGTTTGTTAATTGGGCACCTGGTGGTAGTAGTCCTGTAATAAGGAGTTTGTAACTGTGTAGGTTCTTCATGACTTTCTTCTGTATCACCGCCATCCTCACCAGGGTTCTCATGGCTTGTCATAACCTCCCCACTATTGTTATTTTCATCACCGTCTTCGTTGCCTGTATGAAAATATAACTGCCTCAAGTTTCCTTCTAACCTGAACAATGTCAACCTAATGCGTCTTCAGTCTTCATGGTTGGCGATCGTACGGGTGAACAATTCGATTTCGTCGCGCGACGAGATCATACACATCTATTTAGAACGTCGCATGCATCATCTCACGCGATCTCTGGCATAGACATTGACTGAGTCTGATTTCTTATTGCGCGACCTATTTACGACACATAGACCTTCGCACGAATTTTTTTTTTATCGCGCTACGAATTCGCGTCATTTTGTTGTACGATCGACAGCCAATTAGAAAGACGTATCAGTGATTTAAAAAATTATAAGATTATCAACAAGTTACTGAAAATTACTGCAATGTTGCCTACCGAAATTATAAAATGCTTTCCAAAATTATCAAACCTTGATTTTCAGTGACATCTTCAGCTTGACACGCAGGTGTGTTGTAAGTCCTTATGAGAGTTAGAATCAACCTTGCGAACGGTTTCTTAGCCTTCTCAGTTCCACCAATCAACGCCATTGATATCGGCTGGTTCGGCAAGGTAGCTTCATTTGCAGACTGGAAAAAATATGTCCTTTTAAGGAATGCGCATTAAGAATGTACACGTAAAATTTTATAACTCACATTGAAATCTGTCCCTTTATCCGTCCCTGCGTCAAGGGGATACAAGTTGAGCAAGATCTTCTCAGCCCATTGGTTTGTGATCACGCTGCAAAGTTCCATGTTAGATACTCCGATAAACCAATCAGGAGATGGGACAATAGCAGTGGCTATGGACAGTCTTGTGTAACCTTTACTTGCTCTAAACTGGGTAACTGTGGCCATGTGCGGCTCAGGAGGGCTCGTAGCTTTGATCACTGTGCGGACACCTTTATTAAGCTGAAATTAGGACGAGAAAGAAATTTAACTGAGAAGAAACTTAACTACACGTAAAGAGAAGTGGTGACAACAAGCAGTTGATCATCTGTCTAAGGCAAGGTATCCATCCTTCTTACTTCTTTTTCGATATCTATCTCAACTCCCGTGGTATTTCCTTGCTCTGCCAGCATCTTTAGTCCTCCCGAAGCCTCAGCACCTATTTTGTACAGGGTAAAGGTTTCAGAGTCGTGCACAGCACCAACAATGTCACTGAAGTGGGCAGGTGTCCCCTTTGAAGGAAACTGGTCAAGATGGGTGTTGTATGACCAGAGACCTTGGAATTTCAACTGTAACATAATTATCTATGTATTATAGGTACAAAACGATTAGTACTATCAGTATTAAATGCTCACTTAGGTCACCTCAAAGTTCAGTCTCACCTCATATCTTGCATCCTCGCAAACTTTGCAATCATCATTCTCCATTGGTGGCATGTCATCGTCCTTTCGAGGGTCTTCACAAACCTGCTTAGATAGAGGTCCCTCGTAACTATACCAGACGTTTGGCTTGATGGCGACCACAGCGAATATCGTCACACATTTTTGACCTGTGCCTGGTGCGGTCCAAGTAGCCTAGAATGTCATTAAAGTACTGATTCTGTACTGTGTGTTTATATGCGTAGGATTAAAAATTTAGCTGAAATGCATACCTCAACAGAAGTTTTTGCCGTAATATCTGCCTGAATAACAGTATTATTACAATATGGATGCACAACACCCAGTGTGCTGTTGGGAGTCAGCGTTCCAGGCTGCAGAAAGACAGGTTTGCGAGGGTTCTGATCATTGTACTGGGTATCTTCGCGCAGGGATATAGTGAACCCAATGAAAGCTGATGTCTCATCTTTTGCACGCAGGCGAACTGTGGTTATACAAGATACTCATGGTAGATACCTATTTCTACTAGTCACTTTATGATAAATCGTAGGTACCTAGGTACTGAATCGATCAAAAAAATCTGTATATGTTGCCGAGTTAGGAAAGATGACACTGCCTCACCTGTATAACTTCTTCTGGGAATGTATTTATTATTTCTTATACCAACGATATCTAAGACGAATTGATCATCCGGAGGTAATGGCGCAGTCTTGGTCCCGAGTGGTCTACGATCACAAACTCTATCCAGACTGTCACATACGTCGAGCAACAATAATATGCACACACCTAAAATTCACATACTCATAAGTAAAGCTTTACAAGTTTCTAATAACACGGACGAGGGAGTTATGAATTTAAAACTCACCAAATAAACTGTAACACAACATTTTCTGAAAAAGAAATTCCCAACCGTTATATAAATAGCACTTTAAACACAGTCGTAAACTACTTAATTCCCATCTGAGTGGTCAATTGCTGGCCTGACTCTACTGCGACTAAATGTCCACAATTAGGGTTGAATTACCTTCTCTGAAAGGTAGACACTCCAATTAAATGGATATTATTAATTGCCTTAATTGCTGCAAGTCGTCAATTGCTACGCAAAACTGGGTCATAATTAGTAGGTATGTACTTACTGTCGTAAATAATTTGTTGTTTTCTGATATAGTAGGTGGATAATTTAAAATAACTATTACTCATGATAACGAACGAGGTATTTATAAAGATGATTTATTGAATATCAATAGAAATATCACGAAGTGACTTTAAAATATATGGGAGTTAAAAGCATGATGCGTTAAGAAATAAGTACTTAGTTATAGTTAGTATTTGTTTTTTGACCTAAGTAGGTAATTAACTATTTAGTCGGATAGACACTATAATTTGATTAGTTATCAATCCAACGAGGGTGCGTCCCTCTTTTTGGAGAACCACGTAGAAGGATCCATTATTCTACGTTCCACTGAAACAAAATAATACAATGAGTACCCACTTACCTAATTATTTTATTTGGTGACATGAAATTATATAGTATTGATTAAGTAGGTAGGTACCCCTACTTAATCAATATTAGATAACTAGATACCTACCTTTTTCTTCTTCTTTGCTTTCAGAATCTGGGCTTTGGCACTCGTCCTCACATTCTCTTCTTTCAAAGTCAGCGTAATGTGTTTTGCAATGTTTGGAAACTTGCTTCTTGAAGGGATATCTGGCCTAAAACCATGTTCATCATTTAATAATTGGTCTTTAGTTCCTAGTGTTATTTCTCCAACAATAGATAGATGGCATACCTAACCTACATTATGTACAATAACGCAATTACAGAACTGAGGACTACGCCAGGCGGGACGAATTAACAAACATGATAAACTTAGGTAACTATAAAGGAAACGTTACTATGGAAAATATCCTGGTTTTAAAAACTCTAGTTTTATATAACATTATAAAACTAACAGTCTGCAGTTAGCTCAATTGTAAATACTAGTGGGTTTTTTTTTATTTAGTTAGATCATTGTAATTTATTTGTTAATATAACATTATAAAGTTTCAATTTTAACATAACCATATCAAAAATCTAGCAGACTTCCCACAATTTGATTTGTTCGTTGGATTGCTGAACAATTAGATAAAGAGAAACGGTCGATCGGTACTTACGTTTGGGTCATATTTCTCTACAGCCACTCCGTCAACCAAATGGTACCGTTCTCGCCACTGATAACCAGTTATTTTGTCATCTTCACACGCACCTTCGCAGGGACTCCATTCGGACCACGGCGACAAAGGACAATCTTCAGAAGACTCCGGATCTAGAACCACTGCAGCTTCGGTTGTTGTGGTGATCGGCGATGGTGGAGGTCTATGAAATTTGGTTTTTCCATAAAAAATATTCTAATTCATTGCTTGTTTACTCTCTGACGAAAATATTAGTAATCTAGGTACTCAAAAGTATCAAACAACTTATTACTTTTATAAGTAACAACACACTATGGTTTCCGGTGATCCCAAATCTTTCCCCCATAAAATGAAATGAGTGATGAATAGTATCAATCATGTCTCACCCCCCGAGCTCTCCGGAATCAATTTCGTTTTGGTACCTGGATGGCTCTTCTGGTTCTTTGTCGTCCTTTGTGCTGTCATCTTCCGTAGGTTCTGGTACACTTTCTCCGCCTACGTCTGTTGGTTCATCTGAGTCAAATAATTTTATAATCAAAACAAGTTAACGCGGTAAGTTCAAAAGTTATGGTGTCAATGAACTAGCTAGCGGTCAGCCCCGGCTTCGCACACGTATTAAATGTAGTATTCAAATAATAAATAAATCATTAATGTTACAATCCGCACAGCTTGTGTTATGGGCACTACATGACTGAGATATATAATACAATAAATAACATAGATATTTTTAGTATAAGTACATAAAAAACGACCAGAACACCCTGTAAAATATCTGCAATACGTACAAACATTTGTCCCGAGGCGGGAATCGAACCCGCAACCTCCTGCGTCGCAGGCTGACCTTCGCCCACCGCGCCACAGAGGTCGTCGTTAGTTAAAAAATAATTCAAATCGGCCCTGTACTTTCGGAGTCCTATTCAATCCAAACATACAATCAATCAAATCTTTACTCTTTATATTAGAAGTATAGATTAACCTACCATTAACGAACATAATGAATCGAAACCGAATTCTTACCAGTGCTTTCTTCACAGTCTCTGTGATAAGTCCGAATGAGCTTGACGTGCAATTTGCCAAACGGATGCATATCTTTCATGTCCACTTCATAAAAAGGCGAGTTTTTGTCGTAAGAACTCATTTCAACACGATTAATTGCGTCTTGTGGGAACGTTTGAATATTTGCTGACTGAAACATAAGAGCGTTATTTAAGGCTCTAGACAGACGGACCGCATTTCAACTGCAATCCAACCGCAAATTACAGTTCAGGCGCAATTTGATGCCGTTGACACGACTGCAATAGAACTGCAAACTAAACGCGCAGTCCGATTGCAGTTCAATTGCAGCCGGGGCGTGCAGTTGTGTGGACTGCACACCGACTGCATTCAAACTTCACCACACCAACCCGTTAAAGTAGTCCTACGGGCGGTTGGGTATGGTCATGGTATGGTGCAGTTCGGAAGCAGTTTGAATGCAGGTCGGTAGGTATGCATATGCAGTTCACACGACTGCACGTTGGAATTTGAATGCGGTCCGTCTGTCTACTAGAGCCTAAGAAAACCAAGGCTGAATTCAATATTACTCACAATTCTAGTTCTGTTCTTACCTCATAACTTACACCACTGTCGGTCCCTGCATCCCACGGGTATAAATTAAGTTCTCTCTCTTTCAACCAGGCATTATCTTGACAAAGTTCAAACCTAGTAACGCCTACAAACCAGTCTGGAGAAGGAAAAATACCAATGGCTACAGTGAACAGATGGTTCGTTTTATCTGTTCGGAAGAAGGCGTATGTGGGGTTCGCCATTTTGCGATAGCCGTGACCTTTACCGATTATCATTGTTCGAACTCCATCGCCAACCTAAGAGGAAAATATCAATGTCATTCAGAGTTAAGTTTAAAAAAAAAATGCTGGACCATTCACACAGCATCATCTAACCACATGCTAAGCAGAGCTTGAGTTATGAGTAGGTACCAGTAGACTTAATAGACAATAATATTACATAAATATATTTTTTTATTGTAATTAGCGAACCACTTGTATTATAGTACCTACCCGTAGTACCCGGAACCAATATCTGCAGAGTTACAAACTTGACCAAAACAAATTTGTCCCGTGACGCGCAGGCGGTGGTCCGCCTGCGGTTCAGGTTGCGGGTTCGATTTAAATAGTTCACATAAAATGAGCTGTGTTAATCGTAACCTTACCTTCTCTCTTATTTCAGCCTCAAACTTGCTAGAATTTGCGTGCTCAGCGAGGTCTTTCAAACCATCTGATGCTAGAGAGCCTGGTGCCCAGAGCACAAGGTCTGCAGAATGGGAGGCACCCACCAGATCACTGAAGCGCGGGATCCAGTCGTTCTCAGGGTAGAATGCTGGGTGCGTGTTACGAGACCATATACCGGTAAATGATACCTGGAAAAATGGGGTCGACGAACTGTATTCCACTACTAAATAATACCACACCTACACTAATTGATGATTTTAAGTTTGGGTACCTCATATTTAGCTTCGTCACAGATCTGGCAGTCGTAGTTCAGCTGCGGAGCTACATCGTCAGGTTGCCTCATATCTTCACACAACTTTTGTGTGAGTGGCGCACCGTCTTCGAACCAAACAGCGTCACTTTCGACCACCATCGCTCTGAGAGTCACGCAACCACTGCCAGATGATGGAGCTTGCCAATATACCTGCAAAGTACTCAGATGTTGCGTCTGCATTGTACAGAAAAATAGAAGTCGTCTGGTAGATACTTTTAGTAACGACTAGCGGTCCGCCCCGGCTTCGCACGGGTATTTAACTAAAATTTAATTTTTCTTAAGGAACCCTAACTTTTTTGAAAATATTCTATAGCTTATGTTCATCACGAAAAATTTTGGATGCTAAATTCTAATGGTGAAAGAATTTTTCAAATCGGTTTAGTATCTTCGGAGCCTATTCAATTCAAAAAAACATACAAAATAATAATCAAATCTTTCCTCTTTATAATATTAGGTAGTAGGTAGGTACATAAAGATATAGATTGACTTACTTCCACAGAAGCTTTTAACGATCCCATAGCCTGTTCCACAGAGTACAAGCATCTTTCGCTGAATCTCGCAACCAATGGATTCGCAGGCCTGATCTCTCCAGGAAAGACAGCCACAGTTCTCCTTGGATTTCTCGGATCCGGTTTAATGTCGCCATCAAGTGATATCATGAATCCTGTGAAACGGGAAACTTCATCCGTCGCTATTATTTGAACTGTAAAAAAAGGAATACTTAGTAAGTACCTACCTATAGGTACATATAATATAGTAGGTTTTCATAAAAAAACTTCAATATAGGTATGTACATACCTTCTTAATAATTAGACTCTGTACCTACCTACCTAATATTTATTTAGGACACGAAAAGGTGCTTATGTTCTAGTGGGATAATATAGGGAGCCCATTTGGACGTAAAATGACGTAATTGGCCCATTAGTATGTAAAAATTTAAGTTATTCTTATCTTAAAAATTAATACAAAATTTTAAAGATTTAGAAATTATCCGCTTCTTTTCTGAACCTGTATGAAATTTTTAATTTTCAATTTTGTCCTGAAAATCTAAAAAGAAGTAGGTTTACAAGTCATACGAGTTGATTTCTGAGGAGGATAATTAGGTATAACCACCACAAATAGACATTTAACTTCGTCACTAATTAATATAATCATTTAATATTAATCTGCTAGTCCAAATCACTTTATGATGTTCATTGGAACACAGTGGCGGATTTCAAATACACAACGCGCGCGAAAAATCAAAAAATCTATCGCCCCCGGTCAATTACTTTCTTGAAAATTTAAATATAAATAATAATATTAAATTATAACTATTGAAACATAAATAAATAAAAAAAATACGAAAGGTGGCTTTAGCGACGGTTTTAATTGGGAATTTAATAATTTAGTCACGATAACTACAAATTCAGCTACTTCCTATAAGATGAGCTGTTTCAATAAAGAAATATCAAACGGGGTCAAAATACCTGCACATTATCCCTTTCTCCCAATAATATTTACCGTTATAAAGTTGTTCAGGGATATAAGCGTCGTCTACTCCTAATACCACCAGTTTAAAACGACCATCTGATGGTGAAGCATGAGTTGTAGCCCCATACGGTCTACGGTCACATCGGAAACTTATTATCTCTTTGGATACGGTTAACAATAATAATACGCTTACAAGCATATTATTTTGCATTGCTGGCGACTATTATGCCAATTTAAACGAGACGAAGCCAGAATGAAGACTGAATAACTGAAGATCTACTGACTGAACCAACCCAACCAGCCACAATCAGTTTCATATTACAGATGAATATTGCTCGGTTGTTAAAGAGTTGTATCATTTTACTTAATAAATTGGTACATAAGTCTGTAGCTTAGGTACATAGTTGTGCAGTAGATCGTCTAGGATAGAAAAATTGTTTTTTGTTTTAGTAATAATAATAGTTCACATTTTTATCCTATCCATTCCATCAATTTGCTGATATTCTAGTAAGTACGTATTATTGATCTCTGAGGTCTTTAAAATGCTCAAGAAAAGGATAGAATGCTTTTTTTTCTAGGTAGGTACTTCTTTGTGTACCTAGCTGGAACCATAGATTAATTAAACTACCTTATTTGACTTTAGGGCTGGAACAAAGAATGAACGGAGACGGAGAGTGACATGACATGACTTTGACATTTAAAATGACAAGACAAGTACATATGTACTATCAATCAATCAAAGATTTAATTCACGAAACGAACGATCGCGAATTTCCAAGGAGGTGTGGTGTTGTGTTGTTTGTGCGTTTATTGTATCAAATGTTGGATAAATGTCTACAAAACCAATAAAAATGCCGTCGGCAACTAAAGAGAAGGATTCCACAATCCTAAAGATAGCTGTGGAAATGCTGAACGCGCCAGATAAGGTGCCACAGTTGATAGAGTTCGACCAAAGTCAACCCCTAACCAGTATCATACAGCTTCTTTGCAAGCCTTGGGGACTTCCAGATCCAGAAAACTATGCTCTGCAGTTCTCGGAGAGTATAAATCAAAACTACATTACAGAGAAAAATCGTAATGAGATAAAAAACGGGTCAGTTTTGCGATTAGAATTGTCCCCCGCAAGGACTGTACAGGATATTCTGGGGAAAATCAACGGCTCAGAAAGTGACCAGGTAGCGGCTCTTACCAAACTATCTGTACTCAGCACTGATCTCACTTTCGCCCTAGAATTTATCAATAAGAAGGGGTTGACTCTGATAATAAACAACATTGAAAATGGGAAATTTAAAGGAAAGTCTCTAAAATACGCTCTTGTCACCTTTGTGGAACTAATGGACCATGGCATCATTTTCTGGGACATACTGGAGAACCAGTTTATAAATAAAGTTGCAAGTTTTGTCAGTAACCAGGCTTCTCCACAGGACCCTATTGTCATACAGTCTTGTCTATCTATACTTGAAAACATAGTGCTCAACAGTTCAAAGAACTCTCATGTCGAGAAAGAGATAACCATTCCAAATCTGATATCACATTTACAAAATTCCCAAAAAGATAGTAAAATTCAACAGAACACAATTGCTCTTATCAATGCTATCTTTTCTAAAGCTGATTTCACTAAAAAGAAAACCATTGCTGCTACTCTGTTTTCCAAACAAGTCCGAAATGTTATTTATGAATACTTGATTGCTGGTGAGAGCAGGAATGGCACAGAATTGGCCCACCAACTTTATGTCCTCCAAACATTACTGTTGGGTCTGTTGGAACCTAAAATGAGACAAAGAGCTGATACACAAGAACAAGAGTCACAGGAAAAAATAAAAGAACTAAGGAAAATTGCATTTGAAAATGACAACAATCCAAACTTAGAAGTAACAATGAGAAGACCCACTGGAAGCTACTCCAAAGATTTCAAGAAACTTGGATTCAAGTGTGAAATTGACCCTATAAAAGACTTCAATGAGACCCCACCAGGACTTCTAGCTTTGGACTGTATGCTATACTTTGCAAGAAATTATCCTGAACACTATACAAAGATTGTTTTAGAAAACAGTTGTAGAGCAGATGAACATGAGTGTCCTTTTGGAAAGACCAGCGTGGAGTTGGTAAAGCAACTATGTGATATAATGCACATAGGCGATGCACCTAATGAGCAGGGCCAAACCTACCACCCCTTATTCTTCACTCATGACCATCCTTTTGAAGAACTCTTTTGCATCTGTATAGTACTATTGAATAAGACTTGGAAAGAAATGAGAGCAACTATTGAAGACTTTGTCAAAGTATCCAGTGTTGTCCGTGAACAAATAAGTCGGGCTCTTTCATCCTCCCCCAAAGGCTTTGACAAGTTCAGACAAAAGATCAATGAACTAAGTTACGCTGAGATAACTCAAATATGGCTGCAGGAGCGAACTAATAGAGAAGTTTGGGAGTCGCATGCCAGACCTATTGTTGAACTAAAAGAAAAAATAACCCCAGAAATTATAGATCTCATACAGCAACAGAGGTTAGGTGTCTTAGTGGGTGGAACAAGGTTCAAGAAATATTCAACCAGAGGACAAAGAATAAAGGACAAATTTTGGTTTGTCCGGCTCTCCCCAAACCATAAAGTGCTACATTATGGTGACTGTGATGAGAAGAGCACACCAAGCTTAGAAGAACTAGGTAATAAGCTATCAGTGTCAGAAATAAAATGTGTTATCACTGGGAAAGACTGCCCTCACATGAAAGATTTAAGAGGGAGAAAAACAACTCCCCATTTAGCTTTCTCCTTGATACCAAAGTCTGCTGAAGTAGTCTCTTTAGATTTTGTAGCACCTGATGAGCAGGTTTTTGACTTCTGGACTGATGGGGTGAATGCTCTTCTGAAGGAGAAAATGACAAGCAAATCATTTGAGAATGATTTGCAGACTTTGTTATCCATGGATATAAAGGTAAGGCTTTTAGATGCTGAAGGTATTGACATTCCTCATGAACCACCTCCAATTCCAGAGGAACCAGAAGACTATGACTTTTACTATGATAACAATTAAATTAAAGTTTCTCAATCTTACATAAGTCTATTAAAAATAGAAATTATTAAACGCAAAAAAAAAAGGTTTTGGTCATTCAAAAAAGGTTTTTTTGCCAGCTGAAAAAGTTTACAGAGTATGTCAGTTAATTTTTCTCAGTCTGAGATCCATCTATTGTTTGACAAAGATTCATAAATATATGAGCAACTTATGAGACATTGACCAGTTAAATATATGTACAGCAATTTATTTATTTATTTTGTTTTGGTACATATTGTATAAAATTTGTAAAGCTCACATCAATTTAGATTTCCTAATCAATCAATATACCTAGGAAGACTAAAATCTTGTGTACCTGTGTGACACTGAAATCCTCGAAAGGCTGGATCAAATTTGATAACATTAATGATGTTTTTCAGTCTCTCTCTAGGTAGTTTAGATTTGTGGTATTTCTTACACACCACTGTCTGTCAGCACACAATTACTGTGAAGTACAAACTTATTCTTCATAACAAAAGTATATCCTATAATATTTAATAATTGATTCTGATGGACAAAGTAATAATATCAATCAAACAGCTAATTTACTGATAAAAATAATTTACTTGCTGACCAAGTATTACTGAAGTTTTATATTATAGAGCCGGCCACAACATATGATGTCTGAAATTATGAATGAAAATAAATACCAATAAATTATGTTCCTTGTAAAACTATTGACTTTTTATAATTTTTATTTATAGATCTTTTCACATGCAAGACCTATTTCAAAGCTGTTAAAGGATATGTCCTATAACAGATTTAATCATTTAATTAGGTGCGAAGACTTGCTTGGACTTGAAACTATCTTAACAACTTCTTAAAGTAAGCAATTATAGACAGTATTCTTTATGGATTAAGAATGGAATTGGATATTTATTGTAAGTAATGATTTCATATACCAAACATGGCAATGTCCTGTGTGTCCATGTTCATAGCTGTGTGATATCTTGCATACTAATCAATGTAAAGGTAATTGAACTTCACAAAAAGGTATTCCATTAGCTAAGATTTGCAGCATACTGTAGTATTCTCAAATATTATTAGTTTTGTTAAAAGTTATATTTATTAAGTATACAAAATATGACCCACATTATAGTCATACCTATCTATGTATAATATAAGTTATAATAAGATATTATGTGCTTATTTTGATATTTTAGGTCATAATATTGTGACGTATTTGTTTAACGGTGTAAATATATTTTACGAAAGCATAGCACACTTTTCCATTAACGCAACATCACATAACATCTAAGATAACATGATTGAAATTTGGACCCGTCAAAATTGGATTTGGGAAATTAAAAACTCATGCTATAATCAATGAGGGTGGGCTATGCATAGTACCTATATATTATTGAACAAAGTATTTTAATTGTAGATTCATATTTTAACATAATGCTGGATTCCAATACTATATTGTAATGACTGAATTTCAAAACTTCCATTTTAATCTATTATGGCCATATAACATTATATTTTATATACCAAAGATCATGTTATAGAACAAAATTATATTAGTGTATAGTCCCGGTCGTTAATTTGCGGTCTCCTAAATTAAGATCGTGACTTTACATGAAATAAAAGTTATAAAAATTATTATAAATACTTTTTTTTTTACCTTCCCACTTTTGAATTTTAATGAAAAATAGGGGTAGAACATGACAAATCATAAAAAATACGTAATTAAAATCAAAGTCCCCAACTATGGTATCGTTTTTATTCCACACTAAAAGCGAAAGAGAATAAATAAAAGCCGACATCACAGTAATAATACTTTATACACTTATAGCCCTACAAAATGTCTCACTGCTAATGGCAGTGACTAGCCTAACTTATAGCAAGGCTTATTCAAATACTTCTATAAGTAACCTAGTTAAGTCTCTATTGCATTTTGGAAACTTCGAACTTTGTGTTGATGATTTCTTCGTCAGAGTCTAGGAGCGGCAATGAGCTGAAAAAAAACCATATAACATTAGTTCAATCAGCAATTATATTTACTGTACAGTCAGCTGCTCAAATTATAAATAAATATTATGCTTGAAAAGCTTTTCTAAGTTACAGGTAATTTGTGAGTATAGACCATGTATAGACCTATCTTCAAAACTATACCATATCCAAACTCGGTGTAGAATATTTGTAAATAAAGCAAGGCACTAATAACGAAACTTGCTTAGGAACTTGGCGTCAAATTTCAGATATAATTTTAAATTATAGCTAACTAGCGGCCCGCCCCGGCTTCGCACCAGTATTAAACAAAAATTTCAGAAATTATACACACTACAACGATGGGTTTCACAGTTTTCATACGGATCTTTACTTTTTTTAACAGCATTGGGGTTTTTGACATTGACTCGACATTCCAAAACTGACACTGGCCGTAGAGAAAAAGCAAGCACCGTGCGCTATACAACCTCTTTTTCTATTCTGACGCGCCATAATAGAAAAAGAGGTTGAATATACAGCCCACGGTTCAATTATTGAATTTTTCATGCGGATCCCTAACTTTTTTGAAAATATTATATAGCCTATGTTCATCACGGAAAATTAAGGATTCTAATGGTGAAAGAATTTTTTAACTCGGTCCAGTAGTTTCGGAGCCTATTCAATTCAAACAAACAAACAAACATACAAACAATCAAATCTTTCCTCTTTATAATATTAGTATAGATATTATAAAATTTGTTTCTTTGAATTGAATAGGCTCCGAAGCTACTGGAAGAAAATGCGTATAAAAAGACGCGGCAACAGAGTGATTTTTAGTTTATTTTTGGACTTTGGTTTATTTACGAACATACTACATCGAGTAGGGCTATGGTATAGTTCTCGGTTTTCATTGGTTTTAACAACCGATGGAAATTATAACGGAGATTTATCTATTCTATGCTTCATTGGTTATGTGGAGATGATTATGAGGTGATTTATGTGGAGGTATCGTACGCCTCAAATGGATGAACCGTCTTTGTGATAGCGGTTGTAAGGTGTTTCGATCAAAATCGTAGCTATGTTAGATTAATATAGGTGCAGCTACGTAATCACGACTAAGAATTCTCTGTTTAGATTTAAAAAAGTAATATCGTGGGGGACTTATAACTTACAGATATCTATTGACTTTACCTAAATAATCTAACGAACTGTAATGATATGGTACCAACCTAGTAGGTATGTTCTCTTCGACCCAGCGAAGGTCTGATTCGAGGGAGTTTACGTTTTCTGGCGGGAAGTCTCGTTCCACGTCACCGTTGACGCTGCTAGTCCCGCGCATTTTGACACCGTACGCGTCGTTCACAAATTGTTCTTCTTCTTCTGTAATAAAATTAATTCATTCATGGTCAGTCTATATCGGTCCACAGCTTGGAGCATAGGCCTCCCTTGATGAGCGCCATAGATAGCTTTATTATCATTTGGGGGTTATTAAAAATTCCCACGCTGGGCATCGCAGTTCGGTGCAGTTGTTCTGCAGAGGGCGCTGCTACCCGCCCCCCGGTGTATCTCCACTTACGACACCCATGGGAAGAGTGGGGGTGGTGAAATTCTATATCTAAATAATTTATTTCATCATCGGCGTAATATAATAGACTGCATGTAGGCTGCACTTTCATTTACATTATGAAATGGAAATTTTATTTTTATGGTTAAAATCCCTACTAAGTCACTTCTCGTCTCTTACTCGTTACTCGCTAAAAAGCGAAAAAATTCGTTCGGTTTCGCGGAAAAACCCGTTGGATATTTTTATGTGCCGAACAGAATTTGGAATCTGCTTCAGTCCTGCTCTGGGGACGCGAATACCCCTGAATATACCTTATTTAACCCTGCCACTGCGTTATGAGCTTCATCCGTAGCAGAAAAACAAATTTATTTACACAATCTCGTTTTTAATCTCCAAAATCATTGCACACCAAAAAACAGCGTGGTGTTTGTTAGAACAAAAGTCAAGTCTTCATCTACCCAAGTCGCCTTTAAGAGGTTAGTGATCATCTACCTATAGCTATAGCTAGATATATCTATCTACCTAGATCTTATTTATAACTGTATTATTGTATGTCTGCTAAAGATAAGCTGTTTAAACTGTACACCTTATTTATACCTAAGAACTTTTCTGTACAACAGTTAACAGAAAAAATATTTCTGATTCTGATTTCTGATCTGTATAAGATTATATGCCAAGACGTGGTAAAAAAAATACAGACATAATTTTTTGGAACCTTACCATCGTCATCTTCAGCATTGTCTAGAAGCGGCGTGAACGCATAGCGCTGGTTATTGTTTGTCGGTCGCCATAACACCATGATAACACACAGAATGGACGCGAATAGAATGTGCCAATACGCTTCGTCCATCCAAACTTCTTTCCATTCCTAAAACGATACACATAGTTTAAAATACGTTTTACGAAGGCGCAAATGAAATACTTAGGGATATTTATAAAAATATTTTCTGCATGGAATAAAATACAAAAAAGAAGCAAATCTCTGCACATGCACAGTATAGTGTTAAATAGTCAATCATGTGATGTTTTTCAAGACTGTGGGATGTTGATAATGAGCTGTTTTGGCTGTATGCAACAAAAAGGCTCATATCCTTGTTGTAGATTCATAGTTATCATTAACCTGTTCATGCTTTTATCAATATTAACTTTTCCATAAATGATGTGCCGTTTTCTTTTTCACTTCTTCCACAAGTGGACAAAAATTGTAAGTGAAGAGAAATCTATAACAAATTATTTCTTCTTTATAATAATTATCTGTATGAAATTTTACTTGTCTAAGTGCTTATTTTGTAAGCCTAAAGAAATAAAGTTATTGAATCTGAAGTTATATTAAATCAAACTAGCACTAACTACTAAGCAAGGTGATATTTACACTACCAATATACACTGGATGACTTTGGATATTAACATTATTTCAGGGTCGCTCCAATGTAATGTCGCTCTACCTTGTTTTTGTCCCAGAGGACAGATACTCATGCTTACATTAAAAATGCAATGACATTGTTCCCAGAATCTAAAGTATTATGCTAGTGCGCTACGCCGAACTACCAGTTTATGGAGTCTTATAAATAAATACTAGCACTTACTGTTATGCATGGTATAACTCTGTACGTCTTGATGGAGTATAGCATAAAAACAACTGAGGATATCACGGCGAATATCAGAGTGTTTGTAAAATGGCGATACAGCGATAGTTTTATAGTGTTTCTGAAACAAAATGCTATTTAATCTCGGTTTTATTTGTACAGATATTTCTTTGAGGATCAATTGTGGGTGTGCTCGGGATTTTCAAATAGGGATCAAATAAACCCTATAAATATTCTCCATTGTTTTTGTTGTGGTATAGAAGTGAATTGCGTTCGCTATAAGGATGTGGCAGGATTTTCCAGAAATACAAGTGATGGACTGGCGGGAAACTGCACAGGACAGGGAAAAATGGCGACTTCTCTTATTATTGCAGAACAAGACACACTTCTTGTCGCAGAGCCATAGGTAAGTAAGTATAGTTAGTGATATCTATTTTTTTTTCTAGCGACTTTTATCTTTTTCTCTAGTCCAGGCTAAATGATGATATCGGGAACTTTCCCGCGTTATTTAATAATTCTTACCGTCGCAGTTGCAAGGTCCGCATGGTATGTGCGAGTGATACAAACACCCACCAAGAGATGGCGCTGTCTACAAGTGACAGAGGCACCTCGGATAAGAGTAAATCTCTATTATTCTCGCTTTCTTTGTGATGTAGACGCAGCCAAGCATTGATGGCTGCTAGAACGCCCCATATCACTCCGGTGCCGACCACTCGTTGTAGGGCCGGGCCTAGGCGAGGTCTGAAAGAAGTTGGCTATAATGTAAACTAGCGATCCGGTCCGGCTTCGCACGGGTGCAATTCTGCAAAACCTTCTTGAATCACTATTAATTAATAAAAACCGCATCAAAATCCGTTGCTTAGTTTTAAAGATATAATGCTTATATCTTTAAATATATAGGCAAATATATAAGCATAGGGACAATCAGACAGATATAAAATATGTAGTGATAATGATCTCATACTTTCAGTGTTTTCTAAAGGGAGTCCTACCTAAGCTTAATTATTATACATGAAAGAAAAAAGGCTTTTTAAAACTATATTGTCGTATTTTTGGTCCTGGGCGTAATTATGCAGGTAAATAAACTCACGGGATATAACTTCCCTCTGACGCGGATCGAAAAAATCAGCCAATATTAGTTTGAAATTCACAAACGTTTCTGCTGTTTCCTGATTGACAGATTCCGCATGATACGCTTCTTTGGAAGAGGGAAGATTCTGTTTTTAAGAAGTAAGTATATGTTTCTTATTAATGTAACTCACTTGACAATTCCAAAGCCAAGAGAGACGATAATGACTAGCATCCTTGCGAGGGCTCGCTTTGCTATCGAAACCCACTCAGCAAACATATACGCGTTTACGTTGAAATACCTGGAACAATACATTTTTATAAATATTCACTGGCATTATCGCTTAGATTTCGAGAATTTTTGCGACATTTCACATATTTTTTCTGTATGTGTCCTTAAATTTCATATAATGCATTGTATGCCTACAATTAACTGAAATTAATATAAAATACAGTTTTTATTTGGGTGGAGTGAAGAATACGAGGCCGTTTAGACACGCGGGAACCGTGTAAACGCCAAATTGTGTTATATTATATTATAGACAACGACAGTTGGTTGGCGGGCCTCGCGCAGTTTTCTGAACGATTACGACAGTACTAGTACATAAAAGACCCGTGCGGTTCTCAAATCACGCGGTAGGTACCCGTCATATCTGAACGTAAACGAAAACAAGCCTAATTAATTACAAATAATAAGATCTGCATTATGCAGTTCAATTTATTTCGAATGGAATATAATCTTTTTCACCGCAGCTAGCCATGACAGCGTTACCGGACTTTTACGGCCGCAGATGGCAACTCACCGATTAAATTAGGTTGGGGCGACAACGGCCACCCTGTACGAACCTCGGCTTGGGCTGTCGCCAGATAGCAGTTAGAAAAGGAACGCACCCAGAGTTGTTGATCGCGGAATACACGGCGTAGTAGGTGGCGCTCTCCACCATGCCAAGGAGCGCGACTCCACCGATCCAATATTGGATGCGCAGTAGGTCGCGCCACTGCAGCCCGCACACAACCAACCAACATGTGCACAGTAGAGTGTAGACGGAGCACATTGTGCCGAAGAACTGAAAATAATAGGGGAATTTATAAATAAAAATAATGCTGGACAATCCACAGAGCATCTAGCCCCAAGCTAAGCAGAGCTTTCTGTTATGGGCACTAGATGACTGATGTACTACGTACCTACTACAATATATTAAAAAGATCATTCATAAGTTAAGCACTTGATTGCCTAGGCAGAGAATGCCTTTTACGGCAAGTGGATTGGTGAGGATGAGTCGCCCATTCTCTGTTTGACTCTTACGATATAGTTTACAATTCATTTGAAGGGGTTAAATTGATACCTACGCTGTGACCACCACGGTCATAAATTGTTGGAGTTTATTCTATAGCTTGCAAATAATAAATCTTAACTCACCGGTAATAAAGGCCAAATTGCGGCGGACAGGTACCCGTGAGGAGAGAGCATCTCAATATGCACCGTGCCATTGTACTTGGCGTTGCTTTGTACTGACATACGCAGTACGTAGATCCCCTCAGCTTCTACTGTGGTGAGAGAAGGGATTTTCTGCGGAAAAGACATTCAATCATTCAAAAGCGAATAAGTAATTTAAAAAAATACGTGCCTGCAAGGTTATTACGATTTCGTGCCGGAAAACTTAACATCAACCTTGGCAAAATCATGAAGCTCAGGGTATATTATTAAAATGTAAATTTCATGAAAAGAAACTATTATGCACAAACATCTATATCATTATTTTAAAAAAGTCTCAAAGTCGACTTATACATACATGGGTATGTGTCTTTATGAGATAAAGGTATGATTTTTAAGCCATATTGAGTGTAGTTTTTTAGGAGCTTTTTAATCTTTCAATATTCTCTATATTAGGTAATGCTGTGTGAATAACCGGCCGTGTGGTGCCGGCATAGAATTTCACCACCCCAACTCTTCCCGTGGGTGTCGTAAGAGGCGACTTAGGGAAAAACACCGGGGAGCGGCACTGTAGGCATGTCGATTTTAAATCGATTAATCGAAAAATCGATTATTTGGAGTAATATAATCGATTTTTCAGATCGATTTTGAACCCTACATCGATTCAATGAATCGATTCATAAACCTCCCGAATCGGACCGATCCATTCAAAGAATAGTTTTTTTAATTTTTTGCTGTTGTCGGACGCAAAAGCAACTGGCAGTACTTGGTCAATAATTTGAACGCATCATAGAGTAAATATTTATGAACGCTTCCGAAAGTGGTGTTACAAAAACTTGCGTTAAGACGACACATTGACGATTTTGGGGTCAGGGAAATCTACTTTTTTCAGCAATAACAAAACATTTCGAATTCATATTTTACGTCCTGAATTTGTCATGTTTTTACTTCAAATTGGTAATTGGTTTTCACGATTGGTTAACTATTACAGCAGAAAAAAAATCCCAAAAACTGCTCCATAAAAACATAGATTCTCACTTTACAGGTGAACGGAACCGATTTATAACTCTAAATTTTCTGCACAGATAAGTCTATACCCCCTTTACAAAATGGTAATTGGATTTTACATAATTATCAATAGTTTTTATTTTAAACGAGAATTCCTGTTGTGGCGCTTACGACTTTTACTTCCAAGCTAGCTCTGGCGTCACTTTGTATGCAGACGGCCCCCCTTCAGTCCGCTTCGGACCATTGTCAGCGTCGGACCTGTGCCAATCGATTTTCCGCGCACTAGTAGGAATCGATAGCCATATCGTCAATATTATCCTCTGAGTAAAGTGTTTAAAATGGGGAAAAATAAGTTAAAAATTTCTAAAATGAAGATGAAATCTTTGTATATTGAAAAATGTAAAGAAATGGTCAAGAAAAGGTGAGTAAATATAATATTATATTTTTCACTCACACTAGGTAAGGTACCTAGTGTACATGAGACTTGCTAACTTGATGACATGTGTCAGTGTGACGGGCACAATGACAGTGATACAGACTGTCCACAGATCATTGCGAATCAAAGTTTTGAATCGCTATGTAAGGCCCGTCTCTCACGAAGCTATTCAAATGCTACGCGACTGAGATGCAAACCATGATCGCCTACTGGTATGCTACTCGTTTCCGCACACGGTGCTACGCAAATGAGACTATTTTTTATTATTAAATATTTTATTATTAAATTATAATTCTTCAAATTTTGAAGAACAACATTGGTACGACGATATCTAGTGACTCTAGCGATGAAGACAATGTTCTTCTATACTTATATTACATGCATAAACGAAAATATAAAAGAAGATTCTTGGTACTTACATCCGTACATCGAAAAAAATATCAATTGTAGAGGATTCGTCGCTGCTAGAGAACTGCATGAGAATGATTGATGACGAGAAATTTCGTCATGTTTATAGAATGTCAAAAGTATCATATTATTATGTATTTAATATATTAGATTATACAAAAATTGATAATTTTCCACCTCCTGGACAAAATAATATTAAAAGTTTGTTCCGCCGCTATTTTATGATGCAACGCGTATACGACTCGGGTAGCGTGCGACCAGCAAGACGGTAGCGTGCGACTGATATCAAACGCGTCGTCGACACGTCTCTCCGTGTGCGAAACTAGCTGAATAATGCATGGCGGCAACTCACAAGCGACGCGTAGGAAACGCGTACGAAACACAAATTGCTTGAGATTCGCTTCGTGAGAGAAGGGCCTAAATTACTAACAACTTTTAGTAATTTGGTTTATTTCAAAGATATAGGTAATTACTTATGAATAACAAATGTTATTTATAAGTAATTATAAATAATTTATAAAGTTTATTTAGTATTTATGGCTACACGGTTACCTACAAAATAAAAATCTAACATGAACATTTTAGGAAACAATTGTCCGAACAAAGAAAAAACATGGAGTCGTCTCTGGATTTAGGCGAAACTGAAACGATGACAATCGATTCTTTAGAAGGGTATGTATGTATTATTTAGCACACGAAGACTTCATAATAATAATTCGTGTGTGAAAATAATACTATTCCAATACTTGACTTGACTAGAATTTTATTTTGCAGAAGACAAGAAATGTCATCGTGTTATGCAGAATTAGAAAATGTGACGCTCACGTTAGTTTTTTTTTTTATAAAAAAGCGACTTTTTGTTATTTTTTATCTTTTATGATGGCTCACTGCTGGGCAAATCCATCACACTTACTAATAATAGTATTTTTTAGGACGGCTCAAAGGGATCAGAAGAACACACTTTCATGTTATTTTGAACATAATACTCCTAAAACAATAGTAAGTTTGTATATTATTACGATATTTTATTACGGAATGGTAATAACTTAATCATAACATAATTATAATTATTGTTTTATTTATTTTTCAGACTGATACGCAATTAGATGATAATGTTGCGTCTCCAAATATATCAGAATGCGAATCGGAAGCAATGGTAAGTATTTAATGTTTTATTATTTTATTCATATCGTACCTTATTCGAACAAAGTATTGTTATTACAGTGATTATTATGGACATGGGCTAGAAATTTCATTATCAATAATATATTTTTTATTTTCATTTTTAGTTAAAAGAAAATCAATACGAGAAAAAGAATCTGGCTTCAAACATATTACCAGAACATCAATGTGAAGAAAATAATGCGCTTCCATATATAGTTGAAGGCACATCCGAAACAACGGTAAGCATTTTGCTCTTGCATGTCCTTACAAAAGTAGGAATTTCTTACAAGACCCCACAATAAAAATAAATATTTCTTTATTTTTCAGACGGATATACAAAACTTGGGGCACCGAATAATAGATTTTAATCATTTTTTATCAGAACTTGCAAAAATTTCACAATACAAGTCTTTGTTTAGATGCGGATTATCTACTATGAAATTAGTTTCTGAACATCGAATAGGCTTGCAATCCGAATTTACATTTGTCTGTATGATGTGTAGATATAGAAATAAAATAAAGTCGTCATTGGATGATGTGAACAAAGATGCTGTTGCAGGAATAATGGCAGCTGGTTGTGGTCATGTGCAACTAAAGCAATTTTCAGCAGCAGTAGGTTTACCTATTATGTCAGAATATACCTACAATAAAACACAAGATGATATAAGTAGAGATTGGGAGGACACTGCTTGGGACGAAATGAAATTAGCTGGTGAAAGAGAAAGAGAAGAAGCAGTAAAAGAAGGTAAAGTCACGAAGGACGGAACACCAATGATCGATGTGATCGTAGATGGGTGCTGGAGTAAACGTTCGTACAGAACAAATTACGCAGCGTTATCAGGAGCTGCGGCCATTATTGGTAGACGTTTCGGCCAAGTTCTGTACATGAGTGTCAAAAACAAATATTGTTGTATTTGCGCCAGAGCTCAAAAGAAAAAAGAGACTCCCAAAGAACACGAATGCTATAAGAACTTCGATGGAGCTTCTACTGCTATGGAGTCAACGATTATAACTGAAGGGTTCAAGCAGTCTATTGATATGCATGGTTTGGTTTACGTACGTTTTATTGCAGATGGTGATAGCAGCACTTATTCGAAAATATTAGACGCCCGGCCATATCCAGGTATTACAGTTGCAAAAATTTATTGTCGCAACCACTTATTAAGAAATAATTGCAACAAGTTACAACAACTTACTACTGATACACATTACAAAGTGGCGGATAGAAAAAACCTTACACAACAAAAAATACTACGCTCAAGGAAATATATATGCGAGGCCATAAAGCTTCACAAAGAAAGCAGAAATGAAGATGGTTTGTACAAAGATATAAATGCATCAGTTTGCCATGCTTTCAATCATCATGAAAAGTGTAATCGGCTATTATGTAAATATAATATGCATCCAGAAGCCAGCAACCCATTTTTCGGCAGTTTACTTTGGCAGAAAATAAAAACAGTAGTTGCACAGTTAGCTGATAAAGCACATAGTTTAATTGAAGATGTCGATAGCAATATTGTGGAAAGATTCAATGGCGTCATAGCAAAACTAGTTGGCGGAAAACGGATAAATTATTCTCAGAGACGATCTTATCAAGCAAGATGCTCGGCTGCTGTAATTTCTTTCAATACAGGCAAACTGCTATCGACTGTACATCGAAATATATGTGGACATAGTCCCAAACAGTCTATTAAAAAACATGAACAAACTATTGACGATAAAAGGGTTAAGACCAAAAAAAATATAAGAAAAAAGAATCGCTTGTTGGTACCAAGGACGCTTAATTTGGATTATGGTGAAATAGTAGACAAACCAGATTTAGACGAAGACACTTTAAAAAAGGCAAAAGCTACCTTTCTTCAAAATTTGAAGAAAACTGATGAAGAGCGAAGAGATATTGAAAAGATAACCATATTACAGAGTGAATCTGGTGAATGGTTAGAGCTAAGGCGAAACATGTTAACAGCCTCAAATTTTGGGAAAATTGTAAAAAGAAAACAGACATACACGTGCAAAAATTTAGTAAAAAATCTATTATACAAACCCAATATTGACCATGTTTCGTCGATAAGTCATGGAAAAAAATATGAAAAAATCGCGCTGGAACAATTATCTACAATGAAAAATGTTAAGATTGAAAATTGCGGATTATTTATTGATGACAAATACCCATTTTTGGGTGCAACTCCTGATGGCATCACAAGCGACATGATTGTTGAAATAAAATGCCCCGTAGCGCCATTTAAAATTGGCATAGACGAAGCAATTCGGCAGAACAAAATGCATTTTTATAAAAAAAACAAAAATGCAGAAGAATTGATTAATAAAAAATCGGATTGGTATTTTCAAGTGCAAGGTCAATTGCATATTTGCAAAAAACATCAATGTTTGCTTGGAATTTGGTATGGCGACAATAAAATCAAAACAGAAATCATTGAAAAAGATGACATGTACTGGGCAGACGTGATGGAACCAAAATTGCTAAAATTCTATTACGATTGTCTCCTTCCTGAGTTAGTCGATCCAAGACATATAAGGAATAAGCCAATTCGTGATCCGGAGTACGTGGTTGCACATGGCAAGGACAATTGTGCTTCAAATATTATTAATATTTCAGAAGAACCGAAAGACAAAGCAAGTTCTGATACTGTTGCTGACACTGATAAAACTGCTGAAGTTGACGATTTTGCTGACGCAGACGATGTTGCTATTGTAGATAGTTCAGATTATGTTATGGCTTTTTCAGAATATTGACTGCAAAATACCCACTATGTCCTCAATAATTGGATAACTTATTGAATACTTAAATTATAATCAGTGTCGAAATTTAATTGATAATTATATTAGCAACGAAATTTATTTAACACATGACACCTACTTCTTACTTTTGGTTTTACTTATATTATGTCAGAACAGAATATACTAAAGTCGAATAAGAGTGGATATAAGACCGCCAAAAAATATCAGCTAAATATAATACAAAAAATATCAGCTAAATAATAAAAGTATAAAATATTCAAATGGATATAAAATATAAATAAAGGTAAGACGACTCCATGACGTCTATGTCCCAGCGCACGACCGAGAAGCGCGCGAGCTACATCGGAGCGGCCCGAGCGCCCGATAGCAAACCGCGTCACATGGGGGCGTGGTTCCCGATTTCAAATAATTGTTTATCAATGCGTCACCTTAAAAAAACATTTTATTTTTCTATCCGGCTGTCAAACCTAACCTATCTATTCTTGTGATTGTGAGTGAGTTTATTTATCAAAAATATACTGTGGATAAATATTATTTTTACTGTAAAAATTTATAGTAACTCGACTTAAAATACTGGGAAATATAATTTCTTGTTAAATTTGTATATAACTTTAATAAAATTTTATAAACTTAAAATTTGATTAATTTATTAACCGACTTACGAGTACTTAGGCGAGACTAGAAATTTAAACTGCCACATTAGTTTAGTGGTCGCAAGCACTACTGCTGAGCAAAAGATCCTGGGTTCGATTCCCACCTCTACCTATTCTTTCGAAGCAATATAGGCGTGATATTATGTTTATTAATTTAATAATAATTATCATCATCATCATCATCAGCCTATGTTAGTCCACTGTTGGACATAGGCCTCCCCTAATGAGCAATAATTTAATAATACTTCTATCCAATTACTTGTATTTGCAGTAAATGGTCATCATTAATGTCCTGTATCTTTATTAGGCAATTAGTCATGTCTGAAATTGGCTCGATTAATCGAAAATCGATCTTTTAATGTTCGATTTAAACAAGAATCGATTCTAGTATGTCCGATTTGAATCGAATCGGAGATCGATATTTTTTTAAATGAATCGACATGCCTAAGCGGCAGCAGCACCCTCTGCAGAACAACTCAACCAAACTGCGATCCCTAACCCGCATGCCCGGCGTGGGGATTATGGGCAAAAACCCCCAATTGATGAATAATGCCATCTATGGCGCTCATCAGGGGAGGCCTATGTCCAGCAGTGGACTATTAATAGGCTGTTGATGTTGATGATGTTGTGTGAATAATCCTGCATTATTTATTTATTTTACTTATTATTACCCATAAAGGGTTTCATTTAGTACAATACAAATAATCTTTATTGCACACCAAAATAGATAAAAACAGAACAGAATAACATAAACCCAAACAGTTGTACAATACAGGGCGGTCTTATCGCTAAGAGCGATTCTTCCAGGCAACCTTTGAATGGACACGTAACGCTAGTAGTAGTCTAACATAGTTTCAAGTTCATGTGTGTGAGCCTTTTACTTTATAATTAAAAGCTTGTCTTACCGACTGCTTAGTCATATCACTCTCAGCTTTCTTAATGGCCGCTGTGTTCTTCTCATCAGTAAATATGATGGAGTCTTTCCCGTGGCATGTGTGCGTTTGTGATACACTCAGTCCAGAACTTGAGCCATTGGTCGCGACTGACCTTTCAACACGGTTTGAGCATTGCATTACTTCCTGAGAAAAAAATAATATAGAAAGTTATGAAACATCTAATTTTAGTGCTAAGTGGCATCAATGCCAATTTAATCTCTGGTCAATTCAAATAAATAGACATTACTAAGGCTATTTTCACTATTATATTGTAGAGAGCAATGGAAACTATAAGGCAAGACTTTGCTCAGCTGTAACACACTACTACAGGCTCTTAATAATTGATATCATCTTCAGGAACACCATATAGTGCACCAAGGATGATACCCGCTATTATGTAACTGGCTTTTTATGAAGGTTAATCTAAAGGGAGAGGCCCTTTAGATTAACCTTCATAAAAAGCCAGTGCTTTTGGCTTCGGTCACATGCATACCTACCAAAGGACCTGTGACCGATGCAGGTGAACTTTGGTAGGCCAGAGATCATGGAAATGACAAACACCCTAATTGGCAATGATAAGCAGAGAGGCATTAAATTACTGTAAAGTGCAAATTGAAATATTTACACTTTTCAGCATTAAATAAGGTAATTCCTGCTGACCTGTTCGAAGTAATGCATATAATCCGGGGAACATGGATTCTGCATCCATTCTATCCAGGTTGTAATATTTGTAGGCTCTGTGACATCGCAGTGTACTGAAATTTATTATATTTGTCATTAAAGGATCATACCGGCATTGTTCTATTACAATTACAATACCAAAATTCACAGTAATATTAACAGGAGACTTCTTATGGTAACTCCAAGAGTTGGTATTTAGGAAATTACAAACAAAATACACTTACATACAATGTACACTTTTGAATCCTTGAACAGTGACTTAGCTAATGTATAGACACAGTTTTCCTGAAATAAAGCAAAAAACAATGAAAGTTTTTTATAATTGAATAACACACTCTAGTTGGGAATGACTCACTCCCAACAAACATAATAAGTGTTGAGGTTGCTCTATCAGATAACAGAAAAAAGAGGTCAGTACCTTTCTGGGAACATACTATTTCATTGTATCCAAAAGGCAGTTAGCACCTCAAACAAAATAAAAACTTTTATTTGTTCTGAGGTCAGCACAGGTCAGTGGTATATGAATTTCCCCCTGACATTAATTGAAAACAAGGAAAGGATAACACATGGACCTAAAATAAATTGGGAGGATGGCCAGCTCATTATTTTATTTAGGTACCGCAGTCTTTTTGACATCATATAGCTTGTAACTAAAGTCATCTAATTAGTCAATAATTGTTATTTGATTTCCTTACCCCGCTTAGCGGCAAATCCCATTTTCCGATATCGGAGAAGCAATGAGAATATTTGAAAAGCACTACTCCTAAAATAAGTAAGTTTTTTAGCATCTTAGCTTTTTAAACAGAATACACGATTATAGTTATATAAAGTATACAATTATATTCGATCCAAACCACATTTTTACAACAATTTCGCAAAATTTATCCAAAATTTGGGAATCAAAAATCGAAACGAAAGGCAACTAAACCAGCCAGTCAGTCACAATCACTCACTCACACACACACATCACATCACAAAAAAATAAATGAGTGAAGGAAGTGAATGAGTGCATTTTGTTTTAGACATTGATTGTACTTCGTTCCTGTCACTGTTGTCTAATTAGTAGAATGTCATTCCTCTTTGTCTTGCCGCCGCCGCCGCGCCGTCTTGGGGTCGCACCTGTCGTCGTCGTCTCGGTCGTTCGTTGTCGACTCGTCCGTCGCTCGTCGTTATTTTCACAAAGTTTTCACGTCACGAAGGTCATCCACACAATAGGTACTATTCTACTAGTTAGTCACATAACGATATTTAGAAATACTGTTTAGTGTTTAATGCTGTTACCTTGCAGGATTTTGGTTAAACTTACTATTTTATCTAATAAGTCATGTAGGTACACAGCAGAGTTGACCTCTGGGCTGCGTTCACAACCTACGCTCGAGCGCGCTCGGAGTGCAACTAGGTCGTTCATGACCTCAGGAGAAACGCTCGGTTGTTATTAACTAAAGCGTTCACAACCTGCGACGGTTGCAACTTTTTACACTCTGACATTGACAGCTGTCATATTTTCCGTTGTCATAGTTTGTTATCTACATAAATATCAAGATTTCTACAGTAAATTTCAAAATTTTCAGTATATAACAGTTATCGATCGTAGTTACAGTCAGTAGATACAATTTACCTCAAAGTAAACGCAAAACAAACGAACGTCCGGCAACTGTAACGTCAGTTTTGTCATGATAATGTCAACTTTGACGTATAACAACCATAAGATAAAAAAAAAAAATAAAAAATAAAAAAAATAAAATAATTTATTCAAAATAACTTAGGGCTAACAAAATTACAAATAATACTTAATCTTATATCTTAAGGGATAAGTTAATCTACGCGCCTGAACTAGGTAAAACCTGTTTTTCAGGCAGATAAATGGCTCAATAATACACAAAATAATAAAAATCCAAAAGAAACTGTATAATAAAGTTGCATTTATGTTAATTACTTAATGCTAAATACGCTAAACTAGTTTTAATAGTAATAAAAGATGCTTACAATGTATGGCCTACTTTAAAATAATCAGTAGATTTTCAGTGTCGTCGTATGACATAGATTGTAGGGTGTCTATAAGTTTTTTCTTACAACAATCTCCTCCTCAAACCTCTGGGGTGCGTTCAGAGGCTCAGGGTGCGGTTGTTTGGTGTAAATTTTAACTTACCCAAAGGTTCAGAACGACTCGGTTGTTATACGTCAAAGTTGACATTATCATGACAAAACTGACGTTACAGTTGCCGGACGTTCGTTTGTTTTGTTTTTATTTTGCGGTTACTTTTAGGTAAATTGTATCTACTGACTGTAACTACGATCGATAACTGATAAATACTGAAAATTTTGAAATTTACTGTAGAAATCTTGATATTTATGTAGATAACAAACTATGACAACGGAAAATATGACAGCTGTCAATGTCAGAGTGTTTTTCGTCGATCGAATTACACCGGTAAAAAGTTGCAACCGTCGGAGGTTGTGAACGCTCTAGTTAATAACAACCCAGCGTTTCTCCTGAGGTTATGAACGACCTAGTTGCACTCCGAGCGCGCTCGAGCGTAGGTTGTGAACGCAGCCCTGCATGGAGGTGGCCATTGACTTTGTTGCAGGTATGACACTGACTGATTGATAGCTACTTTTTCATACGGACGGTTTTTGACAACAAATCCTCCACCCAAGCTTTGTCTTGTCTGTGTCGTGTCAAAATATTTTTGTTTTGTATTTATTACCAAATTCATTAGAATTTCTAGAAATTATGGCACATTTGTGATGTCGTGTACTTATTTAATTTTTGTGTTTCCTATGCTTTTATTTATGAAGTGTAAGGATTTTGATGTTTTGATGATATATTCGTCATAGCCGCGGACGGTATAGTCATGTCAGATTGCGCGCTGGTAGCCAATGTTGAACAAGATGCTAGCATGGATGTGGGGAACGACAAGTCTCTATTCGAACCTACTGTTGATATGATGGTAAATGACTTCGATGACGAAAGAACATTAGACGAGGAAGAAGCATTGGCGGCGGGTGAGCAACACGACCCTAAGGCGGAACTGAACAGCCTTCAGCAGGAAGGTGACATGCCGTTAGAGGAACTACTGGCACTCTACGGATACGACAAGACCATGGACAAGCCTGCACCGGCACCTGTCCCACAGGTTGTTCCTGAAGAGATTATTGAGAAGCCTGAATCGGCTCTACAACAGTTATACAATGACAATGCCAGTCCCGAAGCACCGCGGTACCTCCGCTCTGGATCCAGACCACCCTCTGAAGAAGAAGAAGATAATGACTATAGTCCTGACGAGGATGACTGGAAAAAGACAATCATGGTCGGCAGTGACTTCCAAGCTGCAATACCAGAGGGTCTTTGTAGTTATGATGATGCGCTTCCATATGAAAATGAGGATAAACTATTATGGAACCCGAGTATTTTAGATGAGAATGCAACAGCAGATTATATGAGCAAGGTTTCTGCTCTGAATTCTGGATCAGGGATTGATGCTATTCCTAAAGGCAGGCAGTTGCGAGATGATGAAGAAGCGTTGTTTTTACTTCAACAGTGTGATCATAATGTTGAAGAAGCATTGAGGAGAAGACGCATATCTGCCCAAACACCCCCTCATGCCAGTCTGTGGTCAGAGGAAGAATGCAGGAATTTTGAAAATGGTCTTAAGGCCCACGGCAAGGATTTTCACCTAATAAGACAATGCAAAGTACGGACTAGATCAGTTGGTGAACTTGTTCAGTTTTATTACATATGGAAGAAAACAGAAAGACATGATATCTTTGCAAACAAAGCTAGGCTAGAGAAAAAAAAATATACACTCCATCCTGGTCACACAGATTACATGGATCGGTTCCTGGAGGAGCAGGAAGCAGCATCCGGAACTGGGGTGGTCAGACCTGTGTCTCCAACTCCAATGATGGTGTATGCTCCCACTCCATCTGCTCAGCCAGATCCCTTGGCATTGGGAGAGAAGGAAGTGTTTTCCCAGATGAACTCCCACTCCACATCGCCTCGAGCCCTCTCCATGGAAGAGCAAGAGCCGGAACCTGGCTCCTAATATATGTATCACTGGCCAACAAGCCAATTATTGAGTAGAAATGCACTGCTAGTAATAATAGAGACCGGATTGTAAGCAACAAAAAATTGCTCAGAAAAAGAATGAAAACATTAATAATGGTTGCATACATTAAATATAATTTAAACTGTGCTGAAATATGAGAAAACTCAAATCATGGTACATATTCCTTAAAATATGTTGTAAGCATGAAAAAAGTAGGTATTCTTTAACTCCAAATTACATACAACTAATATAAAATAATACAGTTGATAAATTATTTAACATTTTGTAGACAATTAGGTCCTGCAATGTGATTCAGCCAAATACGGCTGCACAATCAGTGTGGTAATGATAATTTATGAAAAGGCCATATTTGGACTAATTTTATGACTCTGACTTATTAATACAATTTTACATGTAAGCCATAGAATTAAGTTTCAATATAAAATATAATGAAAATATACTTTCACTATTCCGAAATGAAAATGCAATCCAGCTTTGTACAAAATTTTAGTTTTGTGTGATTATTTCTAAAGTAACAAAACCAAAAGGCAATCATGTCAGCTTTTAGTTCCTAAGTGAGCCATACATCATTTGTTAATTTCATTATTATGAACTATCATCCCCAGACATTATTGAAGATGTAGCATATAAAGATAACATACAATTATCTTTTAAAAATGGACTTAATATTGTCCTTCATAGGATAGCACTGTACTGTATAGCAATTGCATATAATCCAGTCTCTAGTAATTAATAAACCATACCTTTATGTCACTAATTAAATGAAGGAGTATTCCCCTATCCATAAATAACATTAATCATGTTTTAGCTATTGAGTATTGACACAATATATTTTATACTAATATGACTGATAAGTATTTAAATGTAGAATAATTTATACTTTAACTGCAACAGTACAATGTAAATAAAATTGTTTTTGTATTTGTGAATAGGGGAGTCCATGGATGGGATTGTTTGTGTCTGTTACATTTATGAATGTATAAATTTTATTTGTGTGATGTACATTGGTACCTACTTGAATTAAGATTAAACAGTGCAAAAAATATTGTGTCGTTTTAATTTTAGGTTAAATTCCTGATCTCCTGATCGTCTTAATGCACTGTCTGCCTGACCTCACTACACCGTTTTCTTTTAACTCAAAATAGTAACAGGTACTATTAGGAACAACACAATATTTCTTCATGCTACGATGCATTATATATTTTGAGTGATTTTAGTAGGTAAGTCTTTAAAGTTGTATTTATTACTCGATTGCAACTATATTAGGTATAAAACTTTTTAAACTTTCACGATTTGTTGACATATTAAAGAATATTTATTTTACAACTAAGAACGTACCTAATCTACTTGATCGTCTTAAATTCTCTAATTAGGTAACCTCCGCAATATTCGCTGGATTTTTCTAACTCATTTTTATGTTATTTGCTCTTTTTAGGGTTTTGCCATCGGTTGCAAAAACCTTATGGAATCGCTTTGGGTCTGTTTTGTGTTTTGAATCCTTAATATCTCAGAAACTACTGCAGCTATTGACTTGAAATTTGAAATAATACTACATTTTCTGCGCCCGCACATATTTATAGAAAAATAAATGAAAAATCAAAATGAAGATTTTTCCATACAAATTTTGAAATCGAAATATTAAATGGAACGTACAAAGTCAAAAGTGTTATCAAATGAAAGGTACACGTTTGTAGATTTCAAAATAGTTTTGGAAATGGTAGATTGGTTGGAGTGGAGTTTACGGGACGCAGGACTTAGAAAATTTTCGACGAATTTTTTTATGTATATATAACATGTATTTTTTTTATGGCTTCGTAAAGAGGGTCACTAGGGGTGCAACTTTAGTTCAGGTGATCTACCCCAAAGTGCAATGACCTCGGCGGTAGAGGTCAAAGTATGTCGACTTTAAAACTTTTTACTTTTTAGAACTACCCCGATACAGAGCATTCCGGTAAGAGTTGATAAGGTTCAATTTGATTGGCGGATCCGACACAGAGTACCCCGACCTTTGAGTATCTAGAACGGGAGTTGGCAAGGTCAGGATACCCCTCTGTTGGTCACAAGACTTTACTGACCATAGACGAATAATAAAACTACTTCACTCGTAACTTCGCGGCCATTTGCTATCGTTTCGTATCGCGAGGTAGTGCTCACCAAAAATGGTGAATTGTGCGGTTTATGGGTATAAAAGGCAATTGGAGACATCCAAATTAAGGGTACATAGTGTTTCCTATCACAAGTAAGTGATATTTCTCTGAATTGTTTTTGTTATATTGTATAATTTCGATTTTAATAGAATGTCAGTTGCGACATTTTTATTCCTTCGTAGAAGGCGTAGTGCGGGGACAAGTTGAGTGAAATTGATTGAACGAATGATGGAATGAACGAAAAATTTGTGTAAAATGCGATGTTTTTTGTAACAAAAAATCTATTGATATAGGAAAATTGGTTATGCAAAAGTATACAGATACCAGAATCCATTTTTTATGGAAAAAATGTGTACGTCACATTGTCATTTACAATAAATTATTCCATTTTAAATGTAATATAGATTTATAAGAAACAACAAATAAAATAACAACAAATAATGATATATAATAATAAAGTATAAATAATATAATATTATTATAAGTCAGAAGCAGATTTATTTATAAAAAAAAGGAATTACAAAACAACCTCGATACAGAAAGACACAAGCGAAGTGATGATAGACAGCTCGTGTTTTTTCTTTTAGTAGGAATTTTCTCCATCAATTTAATTATAATTATAATATAAAAATACCTTTTTTATAGGTAGCGCAGGAACACCGCACTGATCATGACATGAAACACGGCGGCGCGGCGCGGGGCGGCCCGATCTACATAATGTTAATATAGATAAAATTTTGTTATCCCTGTACCCTGCCTGTACCTACCACAATAAATATATTTTCTGTCTTTCTTTCTCTCTTTCTAACTGCCGCTTTTCTTCTCCTGCTCTCTATGAAAACATATAGATATAGATAGTGAAAACTTTTCGATTTGCAGAAATAAAAAAAATAATAGTCCCAAATAGACGGGGCGTCAATTACAAATTATGGTTCTTAGTTAATGTCAAATGAAAGGAAAACCAACTTTTCGCATTTCTCTCATTCGGAACAATTTTTTTTCTATATTAAAATGCATGTCTAAAATCCCTCAGTAAGAAACAATACCTTTATCAAAAAAAGCATAGTATAATTTTAACAACCCTGATTTCATTCATTCGAAATCATTATATTTTCGGTCTTTTTACATCCAGCACTACTTTTTTGTGTTAGTGTGTAACTAAACAATAGTGTAACAACACTAATTCTATATTTGCGTGCGTGTTCTTTTGTTTGTGTTCAGCTTTTACTTTAGTGTGCGTTTATATGGACGCTTTATTTTTCTGCATTAGTGTGCGTGATTATGTAAACGTGTGCTGTACCGTATTACCTCGAGATTACCTCGCCCCCCTCGAAATCTGACAGAAAGATTTTAGTACTGACAGAAGCGCTTGGCAACTCCCGTTCTAGATACTCAAAGACCCCGACTCCACGTGGTCTTGTGCGTGGCGCCCCTAGAGTGTATACCTATAATAAGCCGGAGGCGCGAAGGGAGTGCAGCCTCCGCCAGCCGTAACAAGGGACAGGCACCGCGCGAGCCGCAGCGGCTGAGGCTGGTCGCCGAAGGCGACCAAAAAGCCGAAGCTGCGGAGGTGAAAAGTTCAGTGACCTTGAGGTTAATGACCTCAAGGTCACTTATCTAACGGGGCATTGAACCTTAAGTCAAAGGTCAATTACCTTAACCTTGAAAAAAAAAAAACATTATTTTTTGCGTCCCGTAAACTCCACAGTGACCGCGTTTGTAGATATAGATCTATATTTTACAGGAAAAATAATATAGAGAAGTCTGTAAATACTTTTTGAAATATGGTCAAAAAACTAATTTTCATACAATGTGGGCTATTTCATTGAGAGTATCAAACAAAGGTATGGATTTCGACAATTCAAAACAGGTTTTGAAAATCGTCTAAGTTTCATACTTAGTAAAATAGGTTGAAAAAAGCCGAAAAAAAATTGTAGGTACCAACTCACTTACCTACCCACTAATCTCTGTAGTAACTGTAATAGGAGTTCCACAGCGCACCAAAACCGATGTTCTCAAAATTTTTGAGAAGAGATAGGTATGTATCCTAGATAATCCACACAGTATCATTTACCCACATGCTAAGCAAAGCTTGTGTTATTGGCAGGGATCGGAATAGGTAGAGTTTTTAAATACCAAATGACGTCATACACGCTAGAACGATAGCTTAGTATGGATATGTCTCACAATCTCTGGATTCATATACTATTATTAATCCCATATCGAAGAAGTCAAGTTGTGGTGCCATAAAAAAAGAAGTTGAAGTTGAAGAAGTCAAGTCAAAGTCAAGTAGTAGTAATAGTTTGTGAGTCAAGTCCTTAATCTGAGGTCAAGTCGAATTTCGATTCTGCAAAATGTACGTACATTAATCGCGAATAATAAAATTGTCTTATCAAAAAATAAAATATGATGAATTGAGAAATAACAAACCCTTAGTGCATTTTATGCAACCGTACGTTCACACTACAAAAAACACCTACAATCTTTAGACATCATGAATGTAGCAGATACCATGAGTGCTAAGGAAATCCTCAACGATTTCAGAGAAAACTACACTAAAGTTCGCAAGTTACTTGAAGAAGACAGCAAGAATGATCCGGAGAATGAGCCGTATTTGTCCAAATACAAGGCTAAAGAGATTCTGTGTTCCATGAACGAAACTTTGCTCACACTCACTGCTAAAGCAAACATATTTGAAGGAAACCGGCTTGAAGCTATGCTAGGTGCTGTTCTGCTAAATATAGGCATCATTGACATGGAAACAGATGAGCTAACTTCTAGTGCAAAGATTCTCTCAGAGGCTGTGGACATCCTTGCACCTTATGCATCTAAACCTGAGGTGGTTATCATTCTTATCAATGTTTATAACCATTTGGGTATACTCTGGACCAATCGAGAGCATTCTGAGCAAGCAAAATCATACTTGCTTCAAGCTAAAGAAGCCTACGAAAATTTCAAATGTACATTACTTATGCCGCTACCTTTGGAACACTTATTAAGCAATAATGGGGAACAGACTGCAGATTTTATGCAACTGGAAAAGGCATATACACTGACTCTTTACTACCTAGCCCAGGTTTGTACCTGTTTTTTTATCAGTTTTTATACATTTACAGCATGGGAATTATGGCATTACCCAATAAGATGCTTATTAAGGGAGACCTTGGTCCAGCAGTGGACTGTTCTAGGGTAGGTATAATAGAGACAGAAAAATATTGTATCAACACAAGCCAGATGCAGCATGTGGCAAAAAAAACATGCTTATGTTCAGATAATTATACAGACTGATATAAAATTAAGTGACAAAAAGCCTATGTAGTTATTAATCAATTTTACTGTTTTGGGGGGCAAGATTATAAAATAGATAGATCAAAAAGTCACTCTTTTGTCGGTTATCAAATAGTCGAGCACTGGACTATCAGATTTCTTATTTAAACTCTTTCAGGTGTATGGTGCTCTAAAAGAGAATTTAAAATCAGCAATTTACTGCCATGTAACACTGCGAAGACAGCTGCAGTACCAAGACTACGAACCAATAGACTGGGCTCTAAATTCTGCTACACTATCCCAGTTTTTTGCTGAACAAAATGGCTTCTACCAATCCAGGCATCATTTGTCCGCTGCTTCTACTATACTGAAGCAGTATGAAGCTACTCTTGAAGCTGCAGAGAATAATGATGAGGTGCAGTTGGCTAAGCTGGAGACATTGAAGCATAGATCAGCTGATGTAGCCCGTTGCTGGGCTAAATACTGCATTCTACTCATGACAGCTTCCAAGAATAGGCTTATGAATGATTCTGAGGGTTTATCTGAGGCCATAACAGGTAAAGGCTTTAGATTTTTGATCTAAAAAGTAATGTATTTTAATTTTAAGTTGGGTATTATTCCATGTTCTGTATTTTTTAAATCCATATAATGAATAATTAATGATTCTTTATATGTTCTGTGTATAAATTATTGTGTGGGTTGTCTAGCATTATTTATTTATTTATTATGGTTAAGTATATTGTCTCTTTTCAGACATGTCCAACATCACACTAGAGGACAAGGAAAATATCTGTGGTGGTGACATGAAGAACCTTATCTTCCCAGACTTGAATGTTGCAGACTTTGAAAGCTTGATTACAGACAAATACCTTCTTATGTTCCAAGATGCTAGAGAAGTGTTCTTATGCTGTCAGACTTGGCTTAACAAAGCCAAGGAGTATTACAAATTGGAGACACTAGCCTCGGACTATGTAGAACTTATCCAAGACTGTTCACAGTCCTATAGCTACCTAGCTTTCTTTGAAGAAGATGATGAAAGAAGAGCCAAAATGCATAAGAGGCGAATAGATATGCTTGAAGAACTAGTAAAAGAAATCAATCCAACATACTATCTCCAATATTGTCGGCAACTGTGGTTCGAACTAGGAGAAGTTTATTCTGATATTCTCAATATTAAATTGGAGAAGGTGAATAAAAGTACAGATAAACCAACTCCACATACTTTGAAGAAAATCAATATGCTATGCGAGAAAAGCATAGAAAACTATGACCACTTTTTGAACTCTGTCAAAGATAAGAATGGGAAAATGCCAGTGAAACTAGAACTGGATGTGATAAGGCCTGTTGTTAGTGCATATGCATTTATAGGTAGGAATAGTATGAAAAGGATTGCGTTAGACAAGAAAATTCAACTGAATCATGTCATGAAAAGCTTTGAGTCTTACCAGGCAGTAGTAGATATTTGCACTGCTGACGCCAATGCTGCTGCTATGATGAAAGAGGAATTTAGCCTTTGCCAAGAGATGGTGAACATATTGCCATTAAAGATCAAAAAGTTGCAAGGTGAAATGACTGGGTAAAATAGATCCAAAAAGATCTCATTCTGTTACATATATTTAAGACATACGTACATACACAGTTATGTATGCAGTCCTATAGGTACACCTTTTAAATTCAAAGCTTTGCTGAAGTTTTCTTACATCAACGTAATGTTGTAAATATTATCACTACATAGTATAAAACAAAGTCGCTTCCTGCTGTCTGTTTGTCGCTATGGCTCTTAGATCTTTAAAACATCGCAACGGATCGTGATGCCGTTTTTTTCAGAGTGATTCAAGAGGAATGTTTTTGTATCAGCATTGCACCCGTGCAAAGTCGGAGCAGGCCTGTAGTACATTTTGTAAAGCTTCCGAGTTGTCTTGAAGTATATTATATGAATGGTAAAAGTATATTATATGGTGTGTTTTAAATTTGTGTTATGAAACTAGTCCAACTCCAATGGAATTATGAAGTATGAAAACAAATAAAATTTTACCTTATAATTTTATTATCACTAAAGTCACCTAAAAATAAATAAAACAGTATTTTTAGATTATTTTACATTCATTCATCATTATATAATATTTTTTTCTCCAATATTTATACTTACCACTATAATTAAGAGTGTTAAGTATAAATATTGTAGAATAAAATTATTATATGAAAGTATTTAGCATCTCTAAACTATAAGAGAAGTTTGAAAGAGGCCTACACCAATTTACTAGTCAATAAAGGATTAAAAGAAGAAGAAGTATCTCCAAAATGTTATGCACTAAGGTTGTTTGCTAGGGTCGCCCCTTGCTACTATACTATCCCCGTTACGAAGATTAGTAAAACTTCACTGCTACTATAGCCAAACTTAATGTAGAATATTTGTAAACAAACCGCTCATTCTTAAATATTCGCTCTGTTGCCGCGTCTTTTAAAGAAATTCATTTACAGCACTTGCCGATTTGAGATCCTTCAATAAATCTTGCTTACATTTATATCTGAAATATGGCTAAGCGAGTTTTAGTTAGTTGTGTCGTGGTTTGCTTAGAAACATTCTACATAGAGTTTGGCTATAGTATACATTAATTACACATTTCGTTTTGTATTTTATTATATATTATATAAATGGCTTTGGTAGTTTTACACAGCTCAAATGAATATACTTCACATCATATGGTCAAAAATAAAGAATATTATTTAATGTAGCTATTGTTAAACATGATTGATTAATTATGCAGTAGTATTAATTATGAAGTAAAACTCTGAAGTACCTATCAATAGTCCTGTCCTGTTTTCAATTACATTTTCAATGTATGTGCATTGCTCGAGTTGTTCATAAGAAATTGTGGATATATTTTATTCAAGATTAGTTCAATTCAAGAACAAGAATAATGCTTTAAAGCCCATTATATTACTGATAATAGGAGACATTGCCGTGTGGTGCCGGCATAGAATTTCACCACCCCAAATCTTCCCGTGGGTGTCCTAAGAGGCGACTAAGGGAAACACACCGGGGGGCGGGCAGCAGCGCCTTCTGCAGAACAACTACACCGAACTGCGATCCCCAACCCGCATGCCCAGCGTGGGGATTATGGGCAATAACCCCCAAATAATGATGCCATCTATGGCGCTCATTAGGGGAGGCCTATGTCCAGCAGTCAGTGGACTATTATAGGCGTTTTTTATTTATTTAAATAAAATAACTTTAAAAAAAAAGACATTCTAGAATTACACTAGCGAAAAAAGTATATTAGAAACATAGAAAGATATGCTTCATAGTCAAGATCATCCAACAATAATGGGATCGAAGTTAGTAACGACATGTTCAATGAAAATGGTTCACAATGTAGAAGAAATTGCTTTTCCGTTAGTTTAATTCTTTGATAGAAACAGATTTTTTTTTCTGTTTGTTGTTTTATAGTTATAAATACTGTAAAATATTTAACCCGTAACGTAAATAAATCGAAAGTTTCATTCTAATTATTGTGGTCAAAGCAGTTGCTTATATAGGTACATACTTGTTCTATACATATTCCTTGAATAAACTACTCATCAATGATACTCTGACATCTTTCTGTTATTTACTATCAATAACAAAGCAGTCTTTTTCGATTTTGATTTAGATGTCAATAATGAAACTAACTGGGCCGTGTGGTGCCGGCATAGAATTTCACCACCCCAACTCTTCCCGTGGGTGTCGTAAGAGGCGACTTAGGGAAAACACCGGGGGGCGGGCAGCCAGCACCCTCTGCAGAACAACTACACCGAACTGCGATCCCCAACCCGCATGCCCAGCGTGGGGACTATGGGCAATAACCCCCAAATGATGAGTAATGTATTCTATGGCGCTCATTAATTAGGGGAGGCCTATGTCCAGCAGTGGACTATCATAGGCTGTTGATGATGAATAAAACTAATGACAAAACAATAGCTGAAAAACAATGATAAAGCTAGACCAATATTAATCCTGTAATACAATATAAATTCGTAGAATCTATCATTATTAAGGCATTTTTTTCTCTTTTCAGTTTTTTTTGGCATGGGTAAACTAAACAGTTATTTGTATATAATAAATATCACAATTTTATTTGTCGACTACCTATGTATTAATCAAAAATCCTACTATACAAGGTTTCCTTTTTACTACATACGACCTACTGGTTGCGAACAGCCAGTTTTAGATTTTTACAAAGATTATTTGCTGTATGATTTAATTTACATATCTATTTTGGAAAAATTTATCGGTTGATCTTCTGGTATGCTTTTTTAACACGGAATAAATAAATAATTCTGGACAATCCACGCAGCATCGTCTAGCCCCAAAGAGCAGAGCTTTTGTTATGCGTTCTAGATAATTGATATACATTACATATTACAACATAGCATTCCATTTATAGATATTTTTAAATAGAAACTCATAGGCACGTTTGTAGTGAGGGCAACCCAAGTTCGGCGTACGACATAATAATAGTTTTGGCACTGGACTTTTGCCAATTTAGTGTAGCTTTTCCTTTCCATTCCCACCGCTGATAAAACTTAGGGTGAAAACAAAAATTTGTCTTAGAATAACCAGTAGGAGACCAAGAGCTAGGATCACCGCGGCCGCGACGTCGAGTAGAAGGTATTGGTAGAGAGGCAGATCTTTGGCGATGGTGTGGAGCTGGTCTTTGTGACCCCATCGGATGACGCGCTCGGTCCAGAAGACCGCGGTGTCTAGAGGGTCGTTCTGACGGTCCCGCCAGACTTTGGATGCCTGACGGGCGCTTGTTCTCATCCTGAAAAAACAAAATATAAATGTTTATAAAAATACAACATATTATTAGTTTTCACGGTTCACGGTTTCACGGTTCTTATTTGCGTGCTCTAATGACAAACTAACTAACTGCAATTACAAATGTATCCAGAAATTGTAGCTTGAGCTTATTCTTGTTTTGTGATTTTCTCTGACTAGCGTCGAAAAACATTTCCGATCATTTGTTTGCTTTTGAAAGTCCATACAAAAAAATATTTGATATTACTTCCTAAAAGTAGCTAAACTAGTTACTTATGTATAATTTTATCACAGGTATGCACATAAAATATATCCTTCATGTCCAGTCCATCCTAAGGTTACCTGGAAGACATCGCTCATAAAGTACCTACTCCTTCTACTTTAAACATGTCTTTTTGTAATGTTATCTTTCAATCTGTGGTATAATAATAAATGCTCTATCTCTAAAAACAGCTTGTCTCGATCACATATTCTTCATCTCTCAAGTGATTAATATGAAGGTCTTCAGAAAATGCACCTTTTCAGAAAGTTATTACTTGTACGTGTAAATTGTAACGTGTGTCATCTTCTTTCCAACAATAGCTAGCTCGTTAACTTATGAATGTATGTTTTGGTGTCGGTGTTCAAAAATAGACTTCAGATATTTATGTCTTCTCATATTTTTGTAGGCGTTACTCTGAGCTTTAGAATTATCTCTGTCGTTTGAGATTTTTTATTTGTAAATTTTTACTTGTTTTTCTTATTGTCAAGGTAATTTTATTGTGCCTACTGCTTTCATTCAACATGAGTTACGTCGGCTAAATAACGGTCTAGTAGGTACCTATCATGTTCCTTAGGTTGTTAGGGTTTTGCCATCGGTTGCAAAACCCTTATGAAATCGCTTTGGGTCTGTTTTGTGTTTTGAATCCTTAATATCTCAGAAACTACTGCAGCTATTGACTTGAAATTTGAAATAATAATACATTTTGTGCGCCCGCACATATTTATAGAAAAATAAATGAAAATAAATGAAAAACCAAAATGAAGATTTTCCATACAAATTTTGAAATCGAAATTTTAAATGGAACGTACAAAGTCAAAAGTGGTATCAAATGAAAGGTACACGTTTGTAGATTTCAAAATAGTTTTTGAAATTTTGGTAGGTTTTATACTTTTTAAAATATTTTGAAAAAGGTCAAAAAAATGACCGTTCCCCCCCCCCTATCTCCGAAGATTGCAGAGCGATCGACGTGATATGTACCAAGGGTTTGTAGATATGGATCTATATTTTACAGGAAAAATATAGAGAAGTCTGTAAAAATAACAGTTTTTGAAATATGGTCAAAAAAGGGCGGGAAAAATTTCTGAAGGGCTGACTACCCCACCGAGTTGGGTATCAAATGAAAGGTATTGTCTTGTGAATTCCAATACAGTTTTTGAAATTTCGACAGATTTTACACTTTTTGATATATTTTGAAAAAGGTCGAAAAATTGACCGGTACCCCCCCCCTATCTCCGAAGATTGCAGAGCGATCGATGTGATTTGTACAAGTGTTTGTAGATATGGATCTATATTTTACAGGAAAAATATAGAGAAGTCTGTAAAAATAATACTTTTTGAAATAAGGTCAAAAAAGGGCGGGAAAATTTTCTAAAGGGGTGACTACCCCACCGAGTTGGGTATCAAATGAAAGGTATTGGTTTGTACATTTCAATACAGTTTTTGAAATTTCGATAAGTTTTATACTTTTCGAAATATTTTGAAAAAGGTCAAAAAATTTACCATTCCCCCCCCCCCCCCCTTATCTCCGAAGATTGCAGAGTGATTGATGTAAAATGTACTGAGCGTTTGTAGATATAGATCTATATTTAACAGGAAAACTATAGAGAAGTCTGTAAATATAAAACTTTTTGAAATATGGTCAAAAAACTAATTTTCATACAATGGGGGCTATTTCATTGAGAGTAATATCAAATCAAAGGTATGGATTTCGACAATTCAAAACAGGTTTTGAAAATCGTCTAAGTTTCATACTTAGTGAAATAGGTTGAAAAAAGCTGAAAAAAAATTGTAGGTACCAACCCACTTACCTACCCACTAATCTCTGTAGTAACTGTACCTAATAGGGGTTCCCCAGCAGCGCACCAAAACCGTTGTTCTCAAAATTTTTGAGAAGAGCAAGGTATGTATCCTAGATAATCCACACAGTATAGTAGTATCATTTACCCACAAGCTAAGCAAAGCTTGTGTTATTGGTATTACTACGATAGCTGTTATACTTAATAAAGTATAAGTATCACATTAGACGATTTATTTTTGTGTACTGAAAAGGACTAGAACACCCGAACAAATAATCTGAAGATCCTACAAATATTAGTCCCGAGGCAGGAATCAAACCTCCACCTCCTGCGTTGTAAGCCCACCGCGCCAAGAGGTTGTCATATACGTACCTACCTAAACGACAAAAGTTCAAAACCCTCGGCGCGCGAGTTACACTCGCACCTGTCGTACTTGTTTTTTTTTATGACCGCTTTCTGATTTCAATAAAGCTTTTATGTTGGTTCGTTTATTTAATGGCGGGAAATTTATATTATTCTTCCGTTTTAAATACTACGTTCAATAAGTAGTATCTACAGCAAGCATATAGATAGGTAAGTGCGTTTTTAGATACTAGGTATTTTAATTTCCCGTCGCTCATGAAACGTACCACCATAAACAAAACTAAGTTTTGATTAAACATCTGACTGTACCTGCATTAAGAGTGTATACTACCTCAAACTGCTAAGTTTCAACTCCGCCGGATGTCCATCCATATCGTCTAAACTACTGAATATTTAACTTTGAAATTGATATACTTATGGTATAGTTCAGGACTTAATCTATCGATCAATGTTTCGAAAACACGATTCCATAAAATTTTCTCGATAGAAAAAAATCGCAAAGTTACCTCAAAATTTTTACTAAAACCTAAATTTCTCAATAAATACAGAAGTTCAGATCTTGACAATAAGCGTGGTAATAGAATTAAGTATAATAAAAATGTTATATGTTTAGGTTTTTTCAAATAATGTCCTAATTAATAGATAATAAGCTAAAACTTGATTTTTGGACTTGCGTTGCAATGCCCTGTCCCGCTCTTATGAACGCAAAATCATACGTCTAGCCTTTTCGCACAGAGTTGAGGTTGTATGCGCCCTTAAGTACCAAAACGATAAGAATCCAATATAAAACTTACTCAGCACTAAGCACAGCCTGCAATCCATCCAGTAATGATTCTTCCGTCATGTCCTCGTACGACAATGTCTTGCCGAAGCCGATCAGCTGCGCCTGAGCACCATTCAGCGGCTGGTCCCCAAAGAACGGAACGACCAGCATCGGTTTGCCGGCTGAGATCGCTTCCGTCATGCCGAGGAGGCCGCCGTGGCCGATGAAGGCTTTCACATTGTTGTGCTCTGCGGAAGTAAATAAGATCCGTTAAGTGCGAGTAAGTAGGTAGGTAATTAGGTCGCGCGCAGAGGGTTCTGAACTTTAGTCTTTTCATTATACGAATACGGATTTGTACCAGTGTAGGGTACGTATACTCCCTTATCTCTGAAGTGGTAACTAATTCGTAGATTATGGAGTAGGTCAGTTTTCTACTGTTTTCTGTTAATATATTTTAAAAATTATACCTATATAAAACTTGAAAGTTTTCAAAACTGTTTCAAAATGTAGGTACAAACCGATACCTTTCATGTTTTAAAAAATGTTACTATTATGTTGACCAATTTGCTTCAGAAATTGACATTATGATTAAACAATGTTAATCATTTATTCTATTTGCATGAATATTATGTTATTCTTTAAATGCCTTACCAATGTAGATTTAAATTCTATTATTATTATAATTATTTAACATGTTGTTTAAAAGTAGAACTCAGTTTTCCAATGCTCTTCCAGGGTCTATTTTCCTGGTGACAACCATAACTAACCATTCTATAGACCTAAGAATGAAGCAATGTACCTAACCAAAATTCATGAAATCAAAAGTTTGGAGGCTTAAAGGCCACCCAGCAGTGTGTAAGTATCTATGGTAATGATATGGACAAGTTGTCTTGGGATACGGATGATCATGATCCAATCTTGATCATAGAAATATGTGGAATAGTTTATACTTAATGATAATATAAGAAGTAAGAACATACATAGGTACTCGTAGGTATAGGTATATGATATTATGAATGGATCACGACCGCTCGGTCGTTCACTGTAAGTATGGACTCTATAATTGGATTTCCTTGGATTTTCTACACTAACCTAGTCGTTAAGCTACTTAAATACAGAGACATCAAGTAAGGTATATACTTAACATAGAAATTTATCGGAAATGATGTTAATCAATTCACGATGCTTTACCACAAAAATAGCTCGAATCGTGCAAAGCATTATTAGTTGAACGTGATGGGTAATACAAATCTATTTGAAAAATAGGTGATATTTTATTCAGAACTAGCTTCTATCTGCGGCTTTACTCGCGTCGTGCTATCGCAGACTGCTTATCTTGAGCCTCCCTATAAAATACTGCACTTTTATATTAATATGGTGTAGGTAGTTGTGTAAATATACAGTTTATACCCTATGTATGTCGTTAGACAAAAAAGAAAAATGAAATTTTCTTACAAAAAATCACGAAGTTGCCTTCAAATTGAACTATAGGTCAGATCTAGAAGTGCATTTCTGCAACAGCGTTCCATTCTACTCAGTTGGTTTGGCGTAAAGAGGTAATAAACTTTCGCATTCATAATTTAGATTTTATTGTTTACTGTTTCCTTTCAGCTAACAAGAATAAGTACCTAATCATAATTATTTTGTTCTGCTTTCTAAAATAAAGATTTGAGTTTATTGTCGCTGTTATCCCTTTTGCAAGATTAGAGACTAGTGCCCTAGGTAAGTTAAACAACTGTATCCGATAAGCGCATTAAATGGTTCTCAAATGTTTGCACAGCTATCACAATGGCAGAGGCAATAATTTATTATTATTGCTTGATGCGTAGATATATTCCCATCCGCCCCATTATCCTCCCCATCAATGGGGCAGTTGGGGAAAAAAATTCCCATCTGCCCCATCATTCAAGTCAATGGGGAGATATGATGAGTGGATCGCGCGTGTAGGTACAACTGTCATAGAGTACGACTGTATGCCGCCATACAGAACTCAAGCCGGTGGTGACACCGCACTGTGGTAGGTGTACCTATAACACTAGCGTGTTTTAAATCATCACAAGATCCCTAATGCCGAGAAACCTAATTTAGGATTTAATTTAAGACTGCTTACCATAAAAAATGTCATGCTTTTATATTAAACGTTTTATCATTAATTAAACGCCATCTATCAAATACCTATCATCGACCTCTGTGGCGCTCTGTGGGCAAAAGTCCGCCTGCGACGCAGGAGATGAGGTTCCATTCCCGCCCCATGACAAAATCTTGTAGGTGTCGAACTTATAAGAAATTCATCAGTACTTTCTCACACAAAACAAAGCAACAATAAAACTTCAAAACTATACAAAATCACAGCCTGTGTCACATCACAGCGCATCTCTCGCACGAGTTAGGTAACTGTTAGTTAAACGGATCTTTAAGTCTGCCATTGAAAACTAGTAATTTTACAGGTTTTGCACCTACCCTTTACATAGGAAGTGAAGTGAATGCATTGGGTGACTTGTCATTCTTGCAATGAATTACTTTAAGTGTACTTAATTCATAGCCATTACTGCTATAACTGTGTTCTTGGCGATAGACATGTCATTAGTCATTATATGGTTCGATGCAAAGGACATTGGATCCTTTCTGCATTTTCCTTCCACAATAACTTTGCAGTATTCATATATCGTTAAGTCGAGTAAACTGTGCTACGGCTGTGCCATTGATAATCATACTTAATTGTTGTTATTTCTTAGTTTAAATCATCATCATTCATCATCATCACCAGCCTATAATAGTCCACTGCTGGACATAGGCCTCCCCTAATGAGCGCCATAGATGGCATCATTATTTGGGGGTTATTGCCCATAATCCCCACGCTGGGCATGCGGGTTGGGGATCGCAATTCGGTGTAGTTGTTCTGCAGAAGGCGCTGCTGCCCTCCCCCGATGTGTTTCCCTTAGTCGCCTCTTACGACACCCACGGGAAGAGTTGGGGTGGTGAAATTCTATGCCGGCACCACACGGCTAGTTTAAATCACCTAGTTGTTATACAAATATAATACACATATTTATTCATGTAAACTTAAAACTACTATACCTACATTGCATGGGTTTGGAACCCTCTTTTAAGTATAGAGATACCAGTGTTAGAGGGTTCCGCTCTTCCGTAATATACGGTTATGTTAACATTGTTTCTTAGGTGCGTATGTAAATATTAAAATTTAAAAATACATATAATAAATAATACTAAATGTTATAAAGTACATTTAAGTACATTTGAGTGGTTATAGTAGCGATGTTAAAGATAACGTGGCTAGAAAGGTACTCACGTAACAACTCATACTGCGGTATCCACTTGACCTTCAGGATATTGCCTTCCAAGGTGCCTTCATCATCGCTGTCTTCATACTTCCAGATAACACGCTGCTTCAACTTGGAGAGCGTCTGGACGATAAGCTGTTCCTTGTACTTCGGGATGGACGCAGTTTTGATGAGGGATCCAAAACTGAAGAGTACTACGCCGTGTTCTGACTCGTTTACAAAGCGTTCGATAAACTGTAAACAATTAAAAGATTTCGATAAACTGTAGTAAAAGGATCTAAAATATTTTAATATTGAATTAAAACCAATATCTTTTTAATTTTCTTTGCATTTTCATTTAGGAGGGGCAAATGCCAACAAAATGGCTATGAATCCTTTAGGATTCTAGACGAGTATTTTTATGTTTATTTATCAGATGGGTACAAAGAAACAAACGATAAAACGGAACCCAAAGCGAAAATAACTTACATACATACATTGTACCCTGCACTGCAACCGAAGACGTCAACAACAGCCTGATTACGATAAAACCACCCATCCTACATTGACATTTGTAAGCCCTTTGAATGACCTTGAAAACCATTTCAATGGCCTTCAATTATTACAATTGGTACCTACCAACTTTTAATTAACTTATAACTTTAGTTAATAATAAGAGCAATTAATTATTGATCAAAAAGCAAACTAGTAATATGCCTGGAAGAAATGGTTTTTAATTTAAATTAGATAGGATAATATTTTTTTTTCATTCACTGCAATTCACGAAAGCATTTCGAAGGGCTTTCGAATGTCAATATACCTATAGGATAGGTTATACTCAGCGTAATCACAATCAGTCTGCAAGTCTTTGAGTGGGTAGATAGAATTGACCCCAGCCAATAAAGAGCAATTAGGTTATCGAAGACGATACGTTGCATTGCGATACAAATGTCAATGAATGCCCTTCACATAGAATTAGACCACTGTCGTTTACCTCTGAGCATCCATCGATCCATCGTCTTACTGTATTTTCTTCTAATCGGTCGGTAAGTGGTATTGAACGTCGCAGGTATTCGCAACCAAGTGACGTCACGAATATAGGTACATTACGAACGAAGAATAATAATTTTTAGCCATGCCATTTACACTGAAAATATAGGTAACTAGGTCGATGATATACAAGTCCTCCTGCTTTTCTCTTAAAACTCGTTTTTCCATTGCAATGCACTTGCAGTGCACATCGTTTTCGAAGTGACTTTCCATCGACACAGGTACCGGCGGCGTAGTTTAATTCGAATGAGAATGAAGAATGATCAATACACATCTTTCAATTCTGCAGAATAATACACTAATACAACCCACTATCCAGTGGCCTACCTAAGCAAAAGAACAGATGGGAGCTATAGTAGGTATACCACTTCCGCTTGAAACCAGAATTTCAGTTGATAAGTTTGATATTGCAATTAATATTTGTACTTTATGCAATAGGTAGGTACAGTACGTACCGCCTCAAGTTGTATTACTTCTGTATGTCATCTTCGAGGCTCTGATGGAAAGGCCTAACATGACAATGCTTATACTTATTTACCGGTCGGGGTGTCGCAAAGAGGGTCCCATACATTTTTTTTTTTTTTTTTTTTAAATTAGTAATATTGTAATAGTTACAAAAGAGATAGCCGAAATTTTCAGGAAAAACTAAAAAAAATATTTATTTTAGACTTAGAAAAATTTTGATCGATGCCTAACTGTCCCCGACGACGAGCGTAAAGAATCGCGTTCGGGATAGCTCCGGCGCTGCGGGAAGTGCAGCCTCTCCGCCATTGCGTAACAAGGGACAGGCACCACTGCTCACCTCCGCAGCTTCGGCTTTTTGGTCGCCTTCGGCGACCAGCCTCAGCCGCTGCGGCTCGCGCGGTGCCTGTCCCTTATTACGGCTGGCGGAGGCTGCACTCCCTTCGCGCCTCCGGCTTATTATATACACTCTAGGGGCGCCACGCACAAGACCACGTGGAGTCGGGGTACTCTGTGTCGGATCCGCCACTCAAATTGAACCTAATCAACTCTTATCGGAATGCTCTGTATCGGTCTGTATCTGTATCGGACACAGTTTGATCTCTAGCGCCGAGGTCATAGAACTTTGGGGTCAATCAGCTGAACCAAAGTTGCACCCCTAGTGACCCTCTTTACGATAGCATAAGAAAAAATATATGTTATATATATATAAAAAAATACATGTTGAAAATTTTCTAAGTCTTTTTCGCCTTGAAACTGAACGACACACTTTGACCTCTAGCGCCGAGGTCATAGAACTTTGGGGTCAATCAGCTGAACCAAAGTTGCACCCCTAGTGACCCTCTTTACGATTGCATAAGAAAAAATATATGTTATATATATATAAAAAAATATATCAAATTTTTTCTAAGTCTCAGCCCCATACAAAATCGATGAAAATTTTTCTAAGTGTGGGACCCTTTTTGCGACACCCTAACCGTATTGTTTGCTTTTGTGTCAACGATGTCAACTGATTTTCAGCACGATTTCCTCTACCTACTTGTATGGGAACGAATCGAGATATAAATGGCATGCACATGCACGCAACCGACGCACGTACTTTGAACAAATAACTTTTACAAAAGCTTGGCTTGTGTGCTTGTTTCACATCTGTTAACTACCTAACAAAATCGGAGGGTGGCAACAATATTATGGGGTACTTTTTAAGTGCATTATTACAATTAAAACATTGTGAACATGATTAGTAAGCAAGTAAATTTTGACACTGGGACTTTCTTACCATTGAAAATTTTGTCACGTTGACTACAGACTCCATAAATGAAATGTTTTATGAAAAGAACCCAAGACACAGGCTTATCCTAGTATGGGGCTAATAATTTTACAATAAACAGTTTCACATACAAATGCTTGTTATTTGTAGGTGAAACCAGTTTTTCATTGAGATTGCAAAAGTGAATTAGTCGACCTAAACAATAATTATAAAATAAACTGCACAGGTAGCATAAATTACATCTTCAAGATAGGTAATTTCCTGAGTGAATGCGCAGACAGAACACGTCGAAGTAACGACTTGGAAAGTGAATTCTGAGATCTCTCGATTCTATTGAAGTACTTTAATGGAATACCACATGATCGAGACATCCATCTTTCACTAATCTGCGAAAATTAAACATACCTACGTAAGTCAAATTAAATGGCTGTCGATCAGAGTGCATTGTGTCACCTAAACAAAAGTAACTAACTGTAGGTATTTTCTATAGAAATGCTAATTATCTAATAAATATGCCTCATTTAGCAAACAAACAAAAAAAAAAAGAGTTGTATTTTTAAAGGCTTTTAATTTTAGGTATTTTAAGCAGAGATTGATAAATGTTTCCTTTATTTTATCAGTAACACTAACAGCAATAGGTACGTACATACCTTAGCTGAGGTTTCCCGTGAATTTTCTAAGTTAATAGCCTGAGACGGATTCATAAGTTTACTATTTTATGTGACGAATCTGATGATGCTCATCGTCATACTTCAAGCCATGCTGTATTTCATTTACAATATTGCTCTGTTGTAGTTGGAAAGTTTTTATCATATTTGCTAAATGACCCTTGAAGAAAGGGTATCATAGCTTATCTACACATAAAAAATTCTTATGAGATATATTATATAGTCCAATTTAAATGAACTTACCGACGGTATCGCCTTCCTGGTGTGATCCAAATGCATTCCACCGACTTCCACAATCCCCGGCAGGAGCGGACGCGCGCCATTCAAGCTGTGGAACGCATTCACCAGCATCATAGTAGTATTCTTCCCTAGATCTTGCAAATCTGGAATCTGCGTCGCGAAGTGCTTCTCTATAATCGCCTCTTCTTTCAGCTGTATAGCATACCGGTACCACAAGTTGTAAAACACATTCATCAACGTGTTCTCCAACCTCTGCCAGAATGTCATCCTCTCGGTGTAATCAGCGCTCACGATAGGCACGTGTGAGGGATTATAGGTCACACCTACTCTACCCGGCGACCAATGCATCAAATTACTGGACAACAGTGAAATCATCGGCGCTTTCACGCCGTAAACATGTGCCAATCCCAGCATGCAATCACTGTTGAACTGTTCCACTAAAACAACATCGTAATCTTTCTTCAAAACATCAGCTAGCGGAGCAAAGTTCACCAGCTTGGAGCAAATCTCCAATGCCATATCTGCTAGAGGTTGGAATTCGGAAAATTGTTTTACTATTTTGTCAACGCCCAGGGTTTTGAGGAATGTATTTGGGGTTTCGAAGAAGGCCATGTCGACACTTTCGAGTCCAAGTCCAGCGATGCCTTCTAAACTGACATCGGTATAGTTTGCGGGTGGGTTGTTGACGGGAAAGTGGGAGACAACGGTGACTTCATGTCCTCTCTCCGCTAGCTTGCGAAGGAGAGGGTTGAAGACCATTTGATGACTCTTTCCCGTGTGCGGGAAAAGTCCGAGGATTCTAGCTGATTCCACATTGTTCGCGAGCGCGACCACCGCGAGATATATCGTAATGAGGGGGAGCATCGCGCGAGCTCTGTCTTCCACCGGCGCGACTGGGGTACTGATGCCGGTACAGTACAACACGCGACTGCAACCGATCGAACACCCGTCCGCTATTTTCAGCCGGCGGCGGCCGGCGGTTACATGATACATAACGTCAACAATAGGATAAATCAGCTTGCTAGGGCAAGGTTTTTTTATGTTTCTAAGATCAAGGTTTTATCTCTATCATAGAGTGAGACACCAATTGATTTTGAAAAAGTACACGTATAATTTGATGGGGGTAATTATAAAAAATTGCATCTTAATCATTACATTACACAGACAAGAGCAAGGCTCTTTAATTTATAATAATAATAAAGTACCTAACGATAAAATGCTGCAGTACCGACGTACAGACAAGTTTTTATAGGATTTATTTGCGAGATATTTGCATCAGCATTGTCATACAGCAAGGCAATGCAGCGAGCGCGTCTTGGACACGCTTCCGACGGAATGGCATTGACGACTGTAGATTGTTTGCAATAATCTGCAGTTAGCTCAGTTGTAAATAATAGTTCTAATTTTTTATGTTCTTTGTTGAATTATTTTAAATTTTTTCATTAGTTTATGTAGGTTTGATTTGCCAGTTATTTTAGTAAAACTACTCAATTTATTTTGTGGAACTAGATTTATACCGTAGGTTAAAGGTTTATTTGGGCAGTCTTATCAATTGACTCAATTGTTTTAAGGCCAATAGAATTGCTAATAACCTGAAACGAAGCGAGTGATATAGGACAAAGGAGGGCAAAGGGTATCAGTTCAGCGACCTTTGTAATACTATGTTATTTACTTACCAGTCACCCATGATAGTGATGGTACATAAATTGATTTAATAAGAAGTTAACCATGTTGATAAGAGTACCTAAATTGATTTTTATTTATCAGTTTTGCTAGAACGTATTTATGTGGGCCGTGTGGTGCCGGCATAGAATTTCACCACTCCCACTCTTCCCGTGGATGTCGTAAGAGGCGACTAAGTGAAACACACCGGGGGGGCGGGCAGCAGCGCCCTCTGCAGAACAACTCCACCGAACTGCGATCCCCACCCGCATGCCCAGCGTGGCGTGGGGATTATGGGCAATAACCCCCAGATGAAATAACGCCACCTATGGCGCGCATTAGGGGAGGCCTATGTCCAGCAGTGGACTGATATAGGCTGATGTTGTTGTATTTATGTACCTATTAGGCTAGAATAGAAGATAGCTAGAATCGACGAACCTTGTTTGTATTAGTTTCTTACATTAACAGTGTAATAAGACCCATAAATTTTCAAAAGGTATTGTTATACCTATTACCTTTAAACACCTCTGGTGCTAATAAAACCCATAAAATTGAAAGGTGAATTCGGTCCACTTTCTTCGATGAATTACGGTGAAATGATATCGCGGTTTTAAAAAGTAACTTTTTGTAATAAATCTGGATCACTGGCACAGTTTTTGCAAGTGAGCGTGAAAGATGTTACTCATAACAAAAAACGGCGTAAGAGAGGTTAGGTAGCTTTCTACTACATATTTAACATAATTTGTTTGTTTATTTTTGATTTTTCTATTTTTTAAGTCCATTACTATATTGTTTATACAATAATCTATAAAGGTGAGTATAAACGTCTAGCTACTGCGAGACTTTTTTGTACTTACCTACCTGAATTATTGTATTGTTATGTGTGTTACTGGGTTTCAAAATAACTTTTTTCTTTCTTCTTTACGACATAAGATAAGAGTCACAGGGCCAATCTGAATAATACTGCCTTATTGTCATAGAGAGTAGAACAAAACCTTGGATGTCTATACCCAGCACTGAAGGAGTTAGGTTGTAAATGAGGATGTTGAGTTGGTTAAGTACATAGGTACTCACTTCACTTTTAAACCTGGAGATTCTTAAACCTTTTTGTGATAAAGGTTTCTTATTCGTTGATTCTTAATCTTTTTTGAAGTGATAATGATAAGGGACCCCATATTTGTATTGTGACATACCACTAACCTCTTATCAATAAGATTAGAAATAGTAAAGCTGAATGTTAGCAGGAAATAATTTCTACTAAAAATATATTTGAAAACAACTTTTATTATCAAAATACTGGAATATGGACACTTTGTTCGTAGATAACATTCAAAAGTACAACCAAATATCGGGGTAAACAATAAATTATTACTTACTAATGAATTTACTAAGTTGTTACCTATCTTACGCCGCGATCAACACCACAATCATTCTGTAACAATGAAACAAAAGTTTAGATGTTAGTGATTATTCAAACTCATAAACAAACATGCATTATAAAAATGGGCTAGATAATGCTGTGTGGTGTGTGTGGTTGATCCAGCATTATGATTCTTGACTGTCCATTAGGTAATCTAAGCAGAGTTTGTGTTGTACTATATGATGTACTCGTCCTAATTATAATAAATAGATAGGATTTTTTTTATAATAGAAAATGACCAGAACACCTTGAACAAATATCTGCAGAACATTTGTCCCAATGCGGGAATCGAACCCGCAAAATCCTAGATAAAATTTTATGAAAAAAGGTATTTTAAGGCTTTACATATAATTTTTGTGTATTACTATGAATTAATCTTCATTCAACAGGTACATACAGGCATACCCACTATTCTGCCTTGTAGTCCCTGGTATAATTAACTTTGAGCCTCTGGGCTCAAAGCTCATTATTACTAGTATTATGTGATCTGTGTCTTCTTCATCTAAGTAAAAGTTGCCTAAGCATAACATAAAAAACCTGTAATGATGTTATACTGTTTTCTAAATAAATAAATAAAAAAAATACTTACCCATACAGATACATAAAGAATGATAGTAAATAGAATGCCAGCTTGATCCACCCCTCTCGTTGGCAAGTGGTCAATACATCGGCATTCATGATACTGGTTGGGTCATATAAACCTGGCCCTGACATCACTGGCCTAGTGTAGTATCTAAAAAAAAACATGAGTATTTTAATGCTCTAAATAATGTGACAGAGGTCATAACAATAATAGTTCTTACTACTTGAAAAGGTGTCATAATACAGATGGTATTTATTGTATAACAGATACAAATTTTATTCAGGGATATTTTTAATCACAACTATATTTTAGTATAAAAAAAATTACACTAAATCTGCTTTTATCTGTGTCTTATTTGTAGAAGCAAATGTATAGACATTATGTCTACAAGAATTCAAACAAGATCTAAAAATCTCATGATCTTTATATACCGTAATAGTCTACTAGCTTCTGCACACGGCTTCGCACGCGTTTTTTGCTATAAAAAGTAGTTTAGTTGCTAATTCTAGGTCCAGATAATTAGATCGGTATGTGTGAACAACCTCAGTACAATCCATGCAGTAGTTTTGGCGTTGTCTCTCGAACAAAAATCTTCACTACGGCAAAAACTTTCGCAAAATTATAACTTGGATTCAGATGATAAATGGCTGAATCACCTTTGCCTTACCTGTGAATGTGGTAAAGGATCAATGGAATGTTTATCAACAATGAGATCCATTCCCCTGATAGTAGGAATAGTACATTGATCAGTAAATGTAGCAGGTATTCCGGTAGTACAAGCTGGAAACAGTAAACAAACAAATTAGGCGGTGAAACAACTCGAACACAAGTAGGGTTAGATACAGGGACACTTACTGGATTGAGACTGTTGCACTGATCTATTGGATTTTTATAATCAGTTTTGAGTTCATCGAATGCTATGACTTGGAAAATAGAGAAAAATATAAGAAAGGCGTCTACAATTAGCGCAATAATGTAAGAAAATGCAGGAAAACTGAACGCCATCTTTCTCGTACTTTTGAAATGTTGTTCTTCTTCTTCTTATTTCACGGCTCGCTGTGTCTGTGTAGCAAGAATTCTGCCAGTGTTCATGTCACAAGATTCAAAAAAAATTTTCTTCCCCATTGGAAGAATGTGGCGTTGGCAAACCCAAAACGACTGTTCAATTTTGACAAAGAATTTTGATGACATGTTGTATTTTTTTTTTAAATTGGCAACCCTGCTTCTACGTATTGACAAATGACAGCTTACCAACGCATGTGTAGTGCGACAAAATAAAATACACCATTGTAGTTTCACATAAGCCTTGAAAACGTGATTTTCAAATTTAGTTGAGCTTGTGCCTTACTTGTCAAAGTTGTCAATATTTCAACAACAAATCAGTTGCAGGTACCTAGTTAAGGTCTGGGATATTATTGTAAAAGTAAATAAATTGATTGAATTTTGTTTTTGTGGACAAGTTGTTCACTATCTTTCCCTGTTTTTGCTTTAGGATGTACTCATAGTTTGGTGAAATGAAGTATTTAATGTTGTTAAGTATAATCGGGTGTGTTTTGTGTATCGAACATGATCTCAAAGGGTTTGATGATTCTATACAATTCGGTATAAATTGGCCGGGAAAGATAGAAACCTTAGAAGTTCTAGCCGAGGGTGAAGCTAAAAAGCCCCAGGTAAATATTATTGGTGTAGTTTATTAAGTCTATTATAGTATAATATTTCTAACATTTCATTCTATTGGAAGTGATAGGAATATTTTTAGTTTTGACGATGAAACTGAAAAGAGAAACACATTTTTCTAGTCTGTTTTTCTATTTCTTACAGAGTAATGATATAATCAAAGTAACAACCACAAATACAGAAACCTATGAATGTCATATACCATCAGTGACTGTTCAAGAGTCAACAAAAATAGCTGACTATGATGGACCCTCACCATTAAATCTTCTAAAGCCACTATTTTCTCAGAAGATATGCTCATACAGATTAGAAAGTTATTGGAGCTATGAGGTGTGCCATGGAAGGTACATTAGGCAGTATCATGAAGAAAGGGAAGGTTAGTGTCAACTTAGTGCTTATGAAGTGGATTTCTTATCACTTTATGAAGAAGTAAATTTCATTCATTTTATGTTTTCAATGTAATTTGGCAAAAGGCCTATGTCCAGCAGTGGACTATCATAGGCTGGTGATGATGATGATGATGATGAATGTAATTTGGTATAGTATCCTAGTAGGTACCCTAGACAATTTTGGGCCTATTGTGAGCATCTAAGCCTCCAAAAACATGCTTCCAATGTCTCCAAACCAAATCTATTATTGTTTATGTAGCATAGGCTCTTATAGCCCAGTAATGTTTTAGTTGCAGCTGTTATAAACCTAGTTGCTTATGGGTTTTTATTTTTAAGATTCTTAATTATCAAATTTATCAATAATCATAGTCCAAAAAAGATTTTATCTATGTATTTATTCCTTCATTCAGGCAAACAATCTAGCGTCCAACAGTATTTCCTGGGCCACTGGAGTGCAGACAAGCAAATAAAGCTGGAAGATAGCATGAAAGAAGCCTACAAAACAAAAGAAGCTCTCAAGACAGTCAAAGTTGATGGAAATGCCATACCCTTTGTGGAATTGACTATGGATGATGGTAATAATGAAGAACCTAAAAATCACTTCCTTGTTGTGGAAAGTAATGCTTTGTCAATTTGAGATCTTTCTTACAATGCTTAGTGCTGAAAATTTCAATGATATAAAATAATTTTGAGTTATTGCATTGTGAGCAGTTTATAAACATTATTTCTTGAGAATGGCTTGAGTATAGGTAGGCCTACATAGATTTTCTAGTGTAAGAGTTAATTGTTTACAGCTGTAAATATATTCTGGTCTCTGGTAACTATTAATGCTTTATCAAAATTTAACTGCCTGCTCAAGCTAAATAGGGGTTCCTATTAATAAGAACAAAGCTACATGGTTAGTTATTATTATTATTATTATACTTCCACATTCATGTCTATCCAAACTAAAGTGTAGAAATTTGCAATCCAGAGCGTCTGTGATATTATACCTACCTAACTACACCCGAATTTTCTTCAGTTTCGCGTAGTATTCTGCAGAGTACTACTACTACATACTCTGTAGAGTATATATGTATTTATATTATAAAGAGGAAAGATTGTTTGTTTGTTTGAATAGACTCCGAACTACTGGACCGATTTGAAAAATTCTCACCATTAGAATCCTAAATTTTCTCTGATGAACAAAGGCTATAGAATATAAAAAAAAATAAGGTTTTACACGAAAAAATAAATTTTTGTTAAATACCCCACTATGTGCAAAGCCCCCGGCTTTTACCACTGTAAATAAATATAAATAATAAAAATGTATACTTACAAACTTATTTAATAATTTTAAAATTCCCGGTAACCCGTACAATTCTCATATTTAAAATCCCCAATAATACATATGCCATAAATTGTGCTCAAATCCTAATTAATGTTTTTCCAGGAACCGTCTGTGACCTAAGCGGCAAACCGCGCCTCACGCACGTGCGATACGTTTGCTTCATCCACGGAAAACACGATATTTACTCCTTCAAAGAAACAGCAACATGTGAATATGAGATCATCATACTTTCGCCGTTGTTGTGCGAACATCCATTGTTCAAGTGAGTATATACTGTTGCTCAGTTTTATGCGACGTGATAGAATTATAGCTTCGGCGACGGATCAATTTTGAGGATCCTAGATAAATACTACAATTTAGTACAAATAATAGCGGATCATGGTGAAAAAATGCTCAAACTACAAATCATTTTGGTACCTACTACGTTTGTAGCGGAAATCCATCGCTGGAGCCTTAAAATGCGTAGGTAAGGGTGATAAGCAAAAGAAAATGTTTTAGTTTATGCTATGTTGCATTGCCCATGAAAACTAAAACTTGTGGGTCCATACAGCTGTTCAAATCTAGTTGAGTTTCTTACTGACTTAATTTTACACCCCATCTATTCAGTGTTGTGAGAGGCAACTAATAGATATTTACCAGGCGGCGGCAGTTCCTCATGCTGAATAATACGTCACTGAAAAAGTGTCGAGTTGTTTGAAGCATGTGTAACGTCGAACAAATAAAATCAAAAATGGCTGAGAGATATCAGAAAAGAGCGAAAGTTACAAACTTTTCCGAAAGAGATAAATCAGATTTAAGAAACCAGTGGAGAGCCAGTCAAAACCGCCGCAGAATGAAGTTAAGGGGAAGCGCAATTAATCATAAAACTATGATTATTTATTGCGCTACCTTATTAGTTACAATTTTAGAACAGAAACTTTCGTCGTTTGATTATTATTAATGTAGCGGGCTAAAAGTGTTATTTCAATTGCAGGGCCAAGGAAGTTGGCGAGAACATCATAAACTGTTTACCAGTGGACAACGCGCCCAAGAAACCAAGGAGTTTGCTCAAAAATGAGGTTGATAGCCTCAGATTCCATCATCAGACCATCAGGCTCAATGTATGTTGGATTTAAATAGACATGGTCTTGGCTTTTACAGAACCACCATTGATTTTGTACTCAGAAAACTTTTAAAGCTTTTAGCTATGTATTTGAGTGCTGTTAGAAAGCTGCTCTTTAATAAGCTATTAGTTTAGCCCATGTTTCAATATATTTTTGTCGGTTCTGTTGGTACATACCATTACCTAAACTTACTTGCCTAAATAGCGAATTGAGCAATCACAAGCTTAGAAAGTTGAGTTAGGGATATTTTGCACATTAAATACAACCACACTGTGTATCGTAAATGTGGGTTTAATGAAGTCAAATTACATTTCAAAGTCGGTGAAACAGCACGGCGCGGCGGGATAGTGCGTTGGTTTTTCTGTAATATATGAATATTTGTAGGCGACGGTGTTTTGTCGACTTGCCGACGCCCGCCGACTTTGTTTTGTAGACTCCATTTATTGCACTAATTCAAGAAGTGGTTTTATTTTAACAACATTTTAATTAGTATTTTATTCGTATATTGTTCTCATGTAACAACGCTTGTTTGATTTGATAATTTTGTAGTTTTATGCCAGTTTACACCAACCAATTTATATTAGTAGGTCTTATGATTAAAAAAATTAATATAATAATGTAGAATATAATAAGAATTAAATCATGCGTGGACCGATATACGCACGTATCACCAATGGCGGCCGGGTTCACAAAATTTGTTAGATATATACCTACAAATTTTTTCATGTACATTCAGGTAACCAATGGAACAAAAATGTGATTCAATGTTTTCTGCACATTTTTTCCCAGTCTCAGCGCCACGTACAATCAGACATTTTTGATCCTGCATAAGTGAGATACTGCAAAATTTTTAAATTTACATGATTATGTAAATTGGTTGGTGTAACTGTTAATCTAGTATTGTGTAGGTAATATTTGTTGGCATGTTTAGGAACAGGAGGCTAAGGATGTTCTTGCTGTCCTGAAAGTTGAGAAAATAGAAAAGGTAAGTGTTTTTGCATTTTTAGTTTGTAATTACGTTGCGTTTGGTTTTGAGCTTATCGTTTGCGCACTGTAGTGAATTTTGAAATTTTGAACATTCCAAATGTAGAAAAGCTAGTGATTTCATGCAATGAGAACCGATTGAGCCGATTGGTTCTATAGATGTTATAAAGAACCAATCCCCTCAATCGGTTCTTCAAGTTGTGCAAAGTCGAGAAGCCTACAGAGACTATACGCGAAAGGGCGAAAGTTTTATTTTTCTACAAGGGGTTCGCTCTGGCTTCGCACGGGTAATTAAAAAATTCAAACATTATTTTTATACACACATACACGTTGGGTTTCATTATTAAAGTTTTCATACGGATCCCGAACTTTTCTGAAAAAATCTATAGCCTATGTTCATCAGGGATAATGTAGGATTCTAATGGTGAAAGAATTATTCAATCGGTCCAGTAGTTTCGGAACCTATTCAATTCTAATCTTTCCTCGTATATATATATATATATATACAGTGGTGGACACATAATTAGAGACACCCCGTAATTGATCACAATAAACTTGATTTTGGCACTACCATTAGCCAAAGTAGGTATTGAATATAATGTAATTGTTACTAAATCATACATGACGTTGTATTCTTAAAATGGGGGACAAAAAAAGTTGTGTTGCTTAGTAGTTTAGACACTGCTCACTATCCGAATCTAATACAAACTTTTTTAACGTACCTGTAGCTGGCCAGCTAATTAAAGACAGTGAACGCTGTGTTCTGAATTTAAAAAAAGAAAAAAGAACTACATTCGGTTTTTCATTGTTTTGCCGCGTATTTGCAGGAAACGTCGACATTAACTATAATATTTTAGTTTTTGTATTCAAATTAATACGTTTTACACCAAACGATATGGGAAAAAACAAGAGTTGCGATTCGTCTACTAGAAAGATAATCTTGAACTTCCATAGCAAAGGTTGGTCATACAGAAAAATCGCAAACCATTTGAGCTGTTCTAAGGACATGGTTATGAATGCTATAAAGCATTTCAAGAAGTTCAATACGACCGAAAACATATCCAGAAAACCGAGACCTAGAAAAACCACTCCGCGGGAAGACTCTAAGATGGTGTTGTTGGCAAAAAAGGAACCTTTCAAAGGATCAGAACTGATCCGCTCGGAAATATATGGGGCAGGAGGGTCGACGGGTGTGTCTGCAAGGACAATTAGACGGAGACTATGTGAGGCAAACTTGTACGGAAGAGTGTCTAGGAAGGTGCCACTTTTGAAAAAGCAAAATGTTAAGGCAAGGTTAGCGTTTGCTAAAAAATATGAACACTGGACTGAACGAGACTGGAAAAATGTGCTTTTTTCGGATGAAACAAAAATTAATATGATTAATTCTGACGGAAAACAATATGTTAGACGCCCCCCGAACAAAGAAATGGATCCGAAGTATACCAAGAAAGTAGTGAAACATGGAGGGGGAAATATCAAAGTTTGGGGCTGTTTTTCAGGACTTGGTGTCGGACCTGTCAGGAAGATAGAAGGCAATATGGATAAATACCAGTACAAAAATATTTTAGAAGAAACCATGCTGCCCTATGCTGAGCAAAATTTACCAGTCATTTGGACTTTTCAACAGGATAATGATCCGAAACACACCGCAAAAGTAGTAAAAGATTTCTTAAGGAACCAGTTTGTGACAGTTTTGGATTGGCCCCCGTACAGTCCGGATTTAAATCCAATCGAAAACTTGTGGTACCAGGTGAAGAAGACAGTGGCGGCAAAGCGTACATCAAACGTCGATCAACTTTACACAGCTTTTACAGAAGCGTGGGAACAAATTCCGGTACAAGCTTGTACAAAATTGATCGCTTCCATGGCTAAGAGATGTCGTGCTGTTATTGCTGCAAAAGGACATGCGACCAAGTATTGATACGCATCGGAATGCTTTATAAAAATGTGTTAGAAATCCTACGTACTAAGATAATTTCAATGATTACTCTATTTAAAAAAAAATCTTGTTACGCAATGTAGCGTCTTTAATTATATGGCCAGATCTTACTTATCTTATATTTTACTTACACTGCTTACTTTTAAGTTTTACAGAGTAAAAGGCAAGTTTTGTTGTAAATGTTTCGTTTTAACATTACACAATAACAACACAAATACAAATTAATAGTGCAGCAAGTTACAATGGCAGTCTGATAAAATATATACAGAGGAATAGCTTAGTTATTTCAATATGCTTCCAGTGTCTTTAATTATGTGACCACCACTGTATATATGAAATCGGTATTCCAATGAGTCTGATTGAATCGGCACGTAATATAAATTACTTGTCCATGTTTAAAGCTAACAAAAATCTTTTTATTGTCGTGAGGCTTATAGTCTACGACCAAGCAGCCATAGGCCGTAGTACGGTCCGTAGGTTATTTTGATTGAGGTCTCTCAGAAAAAATCCTTGAAAAGATCCATCAAGTGCAACTGTAAGCTAATTTTTCGACCTATTTCAAAAAACTTAAAAAAATTATGAAACTTAATGAAATAAAAAGAAAAACTAATACGAGTACATCATATCATTTGCCCCACTTGACCACAAAGGTTCTATATATGCGCTCTCTTTTAAAATTACGTTGTGTCACAATTTGGACTGATAATTTTGATGCTCGTTTATTTACATAGGTTAACATAGGTAGGTAGGCTTACTAACAATTTATGGTGTGAAACTGAAATAAATAATTATGAATTTAATTATTTTCTTTAAATCTGCACAAAATGCAAGCCCAAAGGATATTTTTTTTTAAATGGCTTGTAGCTACTGTATTTACTAATATACCTAGGTATTAAAGAGGGGAAAAGGATAGACGGAATGAGACCATAAAGGTTTCCAAATTGAGGCTGGGAGCGAAGGCGTTGCCCAGCAGAGGGACTTATTTATGTATAAACTAACAAAGATTGCGTTGCGATCTGCGACATAGTATTATACTACTACAGGTCGCATCGCTCATATTCTTGTTATTATACAACAAATACATATACAAATACAAAAACAAATGATATCAATACATTTTAGGATGGAGAGACGCATTTAAAGTTCGAACTGCACCCGCTGAATGAAGAGGAATCTTTGACAGAAACTGTCAAAACTCCTCTGATACCTGACAAGAGTGCATTGCCTCCGATGACAGACGATTCCCCAGTGCGGGCTTTCCTCAACGGAGAAAACTGCCTCAACGGTGTAAGTATCTGTCAATAACTGACAGGAAATCGATTTTTAGGTTTCAATAGCTTTATTTCTTTATGCTTATAAAAAAGCAAAAGTTTACTGGGCGTTCATAAAGGCATAACTTAGAGTTAAAGTTAGGCTTGGGTAACTGCAATGTTTTATTATTACAATTATATACTAGAGGTTTCCTTATCGCTGCTTCTAGTGGACAAAGAATTCAAGCGAAAAGAAAATCAATACTACTTTGTTTTGATACTAGCCGCCCTGCTTCACAAGGGTATTTAACAAAACCAATTTTTAATCCGATCCCTAAATTTTTTGAAAATATTCTATAACGTATGTTCATCATCATTCATCAGGGATAATGTAGGATTCTAACGGTGAAATAATTTTTTAAATTGGTCCAGTAGTATCGGAGCCTATTCAATCCCAATCTTTCCTAAATAATATTAGTGTAGATATAGATGACTTAAATGGCACGTTATATAAGTTATCCATGGTTGTCCATGGTCTAGAAGCATACAAAATCGTAAAATCGTGTCGTAAATTGCCGTAAGGTATAGTCTATGATCAAGTAGCTATAGGCCTTAGTACGTTCCGTAGGCTAAGTTGATAGAGGTCTATTAAAAAAAAAACAAAATTTTCAAATCGGTCGAATACTTTCGGAGCCAATTATATCCAAACAAACAAATCTTTCCTCTCTATAATATAAATAACAAACCTTCCAGGGTACAGGCTGGTGGAAATACGAGTTCTGCTACGGCAAACACGTGGTCCAATACCACGTAGACCGGACTGGCGAGAAGACAACTCTGTTGCTGGGGAAATATGACGAGCAGACGCATTTAGACTGGATCAAGGAGAACAAGGCTAAGGTGCCTAAGCCTGTTGGTGAGTTTCTCCCTCTAATGAGTGATTGAATGAATGACACTTACTGTGACATTTACAAGAAAAAAATATTAATAATCATATATTTAAAGGTGGCCTTATTGCTTAAAGCAATTTTACTTACTTTTATCTTATTTCTAATGGCCGTGTGGTGCCGGCATAGAATTTCACCACCCCAACTCTTCCCGTGGGTGTCGTAAGAGGCGACTAAGGGAAACACACTGGGGGGCGGGCAGCAGCGCCCTCTGCAGAACAACTCCACCGAACTGCGATCCCCAACCCGCATGCCCAGCGTGGGGATTATGGGCAATAACCCCCAAATGATAATGCCATCTATGGCGCTCATTAGGGGAGGCCTATGTCCAGCAGTGGACTATTATAGGCTGGTGATGATGATGATGTGATGATTTCTAATGTATCTTTGTGAATGTAGGCAGTTCCGGTAGACAACATGCGTTCTAAGCTATTGCCATTATTCTGATCCAGTTCTTTGGCTGTACCATCTGACCATATATTAATACTCCAAAATTTATTTCATGTTGTGGTCGTTTTCTATATATAATAAAAAATATCTATCTATGTACTCGTATTATTAAGTATATCAGTTATCTAGTACCCATAACACAAGCTCTGCTTAGCTTGGGGCTAGATAATGCTGTGTGAATTGTTCAGCATTATTTATTTATTATTATACAATATTATTTATCTATCCCAGGTCAACGCACATCCGTCTCGCATTTCTACTCGAACGGCGATTTATGCGATAAGACGGGCAAGCCACGGCAGACCGAAGTCAAACTAAAGTGTTTGGAGAACTCATCTAGTCCCGCTCAAGTTTCGCTGTATCTACTGGAACCTAGGTAAGTTATGTGATGTTAATAAAAGAGTGGAGACCGCGACTCGGCAAACAGTGTAGGACGCCTTCCAGCCAGGTGGGATGAAGATCTGCGAAAGACTGCTGGCAGATGCTGGATGCGACAAGTTGAAGACAGGGCGTGCCTGTCTTTAGCTTGATGCCTATTTCCAGCGGTGGACTATTATAGGCTGATGATGGTGATGATAAGAACTACAAAAACGCTTTTAGTTTCTTATATTTAGGTACCTTGTGAGAAGTAACTCTTGTGCCAATCGACCCTAACTTATTAATTTCCCTTCCAGAACGTGCCACTATATCTTAGGCGTGGAATCGCCTCTGATCTGCGATATACTACCGCTAGCCGACGAGTCCGGTCTCATAAAGACGATGCCAGTTCTGAAGCCGCAAGACAACGCACCGCAAACCAAAGAAGAGAACAATGAGTATACGGCGCCTGTAGTAAAGCTTGGGAATGATTAGGTCAATAAAATATTGAGTTTATACTGTTTGTTTTTATGATTTAAGTAGCGACCCGCCCCGGCTTTGCACGGTTTAATGTGTATAATCATTCCTCGTGAATCAGTCTTATCTTAAAAAAACTCATTAAAATCCGTTGCGTTATTATAGTGACATATAGCGACTTTGTTATATTCTATAGGGAACAGAAAACCTTGAAGTGATTGAAACTGTGTAGGTACCGCAACCAGGTTCTAAATTATGTTCCTTATTAATTTATAATCGATTTCCTATAAATATATAAATAATGCTGGGCCATTCACACAGTATCTTCTAGCCCCAAGCTAAGCAGAGCTTGTGTTATGCGTACCAGATAATTGATAAATTAAAACATTATACATTGACAGATTGTTTTATTATACATTATGTACATAGAATCGAACCCACAACCGCCTGCGGCACAGGCGGACCTTCGCCCTCCGCGCCACATAGGTCGTCCATGGCAGTGATATAAACGCAAAATCGTTGATAGATGAAAGTAACTCCAGGAATCTTGACGATACTTTTACTCTAATACGCGTCCCACCATCTGTAGTCTCTTTCAAAGGTAAAATTGCAAAATTTGTCATTGAGTCGAAACTATTATCGTATAGCTATTACGTAATTTAGCGGTAATTATGTCTTTTTTTTTCATTTTATGTGCGGTCCGATTTGTGACTTGTCTTCATAGTTTTTTATAGACGCTAAAAACAAAAGAACTTCGTCTCAGCTATAACTAACCAAGCTTGCATAGGATGTTGGATAGGCCATAATACTCTCTCATTGTGAAATTTTTCACAGAATTACCACAGAGGGTTTATTTCTGCGTATGTTACGCTCCTAGTGCCAAACCAATGAAGTATTAGTTAGGCCTCAGAAACATATTTTGATTCTTGAACTCCGGCCTTCATTAGCTACCTCTGTTATTGAATAAGGGTTATAGGGAAATTAAAAATATGTTTTTTTTAAACTTGACATTTATTTACATCCATATCAACAAAACGGGTGTTGTATAAAACAGTACTTTACATCATTTATCTCCATACCAATTGTAAAACTACAAAACATGGTGCCTCGATTTTGTGAAAAAATATTTTTTTTTTTGGATATGCTGATTTGCTTACCGTGACTCCCTTAATTTGAACAGGAGCGACTGACTATAAATAAATATTATCAACACTCAAGTTCATCCAAATTGGTTAAAGTTTATCATCAATTTTAGCCTGATGTAAAAACTTTAATTGACTGTTTTTTAGCATATTTTGTAGACTATTTTAGTCCAGATGCAAAGTTGATACCTTAGTTTTATAATCAAGAAATAACATCAAATAAACCTAATTATATTTTAAGTATTGAGCTTCAAAAATTAAGCTTTTATGGCATACATAAGGTAACAGCGAATTAATTTCAAGACAAAGATATTTTAACTAATGCCATTTTCAATTTAGGTTCATATTTTACCAGTTGTAATCGAAATATTGATTCGTTTCGTCTACATAAAGTTTTACAATATCTAATATCGGTTGAACACAATCGCGTCTCTAGGTCGAGGCAAAACGAATTTGAAAATAAAGAATATAAAGTAATACAATATTTCGGGTAAAGTGCTCTACGAATGTTTAAGTGATAAAAATTGAAAATGGCTATCTCCAATCATATCATAACTGTCGGTGATACAATACTTCATGATTGATCTAAACTTATTTGTTCAGACCAAGCAAAATTTCGACCATAAGATATTTTTAAGTTATGGTCGAAATATCGCTTTCAATGGTTGCACTCTAAAAACGACCCCTCGACAAAGTTCGGTCTGATGGTATGGTAGTAAAACAAAGTTACATTTGGTAGCAGCTGGCGTAAGTGCATTCATACAAACGAAAGTAACAGATGTTAATCCAGCCTCATTCCATACAAAGGTACATTCAACAACAATGTACATCAGTTACCTAGAAAACTTTAGGTAAAAAACTCTATTCACATTTGTTTTGATCATAATAATCTTAATGACACGTTGTAGAGGCGTTTTGCTTTTCCGTGCATAGGATATCTACCTAGCTTAGTCCATTTTATTTACATTTAATATTCCCAATGTCCTTTTAACAGTACGTACATGCCTTTATTAATAATTTATAAATCTTAAATAACAAGAAAAAATAACACTGAAAGACGAAAACTTTAGACGAGACTAAATGAACTTACCAAAGGAATCACAAGTCTAAACAATTACATTTTTTATCTTTAACTAAAAGGAAACTTATTCAGTCTAGATATTGTCTTTCTTGAGACATTCAAAAACATTTGACTAAAAATTAAAAACTATTTAAATCCACCATTTTAATAATCAAACTAAGTTAATATGATGCTCTCCAAACATCAGTTATTTTACGATATAACTTAATTTCCCATAAATTTCGATTGGTCAGTTTTCAAAAGCGCATTGGCACAAATCGTTAACTGAACTACGTATAATGCAACATACATATTTATTTTAGAATCTGTTTTTGAGCGCTTTTAATAGACATTAAAGTCTTGTATGGTCACGAAAAAAACCTAAAAAGTAATAAAATATTAAAAGACAATCTGACGCTGATTTGAATTAATCCAAAATTGTTATTTGGATAAAATTCTATTTTCATGACAGTTTCTTGTTGTCATTCACAATACAATAAAAATTATAAATTATATGAAAGAGAAAAGTGCCATAGCGACTGAGAAAGTGTTTGAATATTATCCAATAAAATTTAAAACGTATAGAACAAACTTACACACGAAAATATTATGTAAACTATGTATACTAATATTTAAATACTTATTACTAAGAAAAAAACCTTTGACTAAAGGGCCAGTGTTCGATGTGTGAATTAAATTTGACTGGTCAAATAAAATAATATTTATTACTTACACAACAAGGATAAGTAGTGTGATAGTAGATTTTCAGATTTTTGAAAGAGTTTTTAGAAGATACTTTACAATATTTATAGTCCCGGAGTCAGCGATGTATTAACTACCTAAGTCATAACATAAACCACGATTGTGCTCGAAGAGAACTAGGTTTTATGAACCATTCATATTGTAATCAAAAATAAGGTTTTATTATATCGAGTGTACAGAGTGAGGTATCTAAATTGATCTGTGGATCTTCTTTTTGAATTCGGGACTAAGCCAAATATACCTACTTGTTTTTTTCAACTCGATATTGGTAACTCTCATAAAAACTCATCTGAATCTGAATCTACGAGTCTCGGACAAAACGTTTACATGACAATACGTTAATCCACAAAGTTTAAGTACACAATTGACAACAAATATTTGTAAACAATAAATACACTGATCACTTTGAGATCATCTTCTTTATGCTAAACACCTTATTGTTTGTAACAAAAAAGTATGACTGTAAACTGACAATGGCCACATCAAAATAAATATTTTAAAAAATAACTAAGTGGTAACATAAAATTAAAAACTTTTAACAAACCTAATAGACATGATTTGAACAAACTCAGCAATACTTGTGTGGTTATCGGTACATTGCACTTTTATTACACTTATTGAAGCACATTTTGACGACATTGAGACTATTTCGTAATGCCTGCGAAGAAAAGCCACGTATCCTTCAGATGAAGTTGTCAGTTGGCATTATAGCAAGGCGCGTGTGCGTACCTATAGTGTGTTTTAAAAAGCATCGTCTCTTTGGCTACTAAAACTGCATCGATGTTAAAATGATAAACTTATCCTTAAAACGTGACTACAACTTAAAAAGTTAAATGTTAAACAATTTGGGGAATACTTTGGAAACGATGAAATCCTTTGACACAAACCTTAACCTTAAACTTATCAACAACGGTGCACGTTGACTCCGTACCTTAACTACGTTTTTGTTCAAGTGCACTCGAAACATCACAACAAACCTTACAAGTTACAACCTCTTTGCAAGTTTTTTTTACTTTTTAAATTCACTAGGAACGTCTTGGAATACTAGTAAGGTCTGGATAGTTCTTTAGAACGTTTCAATTGAACTTTGAGTCTCTTTGTACCTATTTGAAAGCCGTTCATGGCTTGTATAGCCGCTTGGGCGGAGGCAGCGTTGTCGTAGGAGACGAAGCCGAAGCATTTCGAGAGGTTTGTCTGTTTGTCGATGAAGACTTTGGCGGAGATCACGTGGCCGAAAGGCAGGAACGTGGATGCGAGGTCCGTGTCAGTGAACTCCTGAGGAAGGTGGTAGATGAAGAGATTCCCACCTTCCGGGCCTGGAATCCAGAGATATGAAAATAGTAATCGGTGTTATAGGTAGCTTTTTAGATTCAGATGCGTTCACACTGTAGAAGTTTTTATCATGAGTTTCGAAGGTGCGCTGGAGTTTAGATTGTATATTTAGGTAATACACTCGATAATAAATTGCAATATCAACATTATGCGCTTTTACGCTTTGTTTTGTTCATATTCACACGGTTTTTGCGTAATAAAGTGTGATCGCAACTGCAGCGTCTCTAATAGCTATAACTGTAGCGTCTAACTACGTGTGTACAACAAAAAATAACAACTTAAAGTTTGGAAAGGACGATGGTGAGGATGGAAGGTTTTGGTTGACAATCCTGTATTACTTTTTAACAGGAAGTTTTTCGTGTATATCTTAAGACAGCTTAAATCAGCAGGTTTTCAGTATTTTTGTAAAAACCACCATTGAATCGTTTAATTAAAGTGGTAATATAAGATTGCCGGGTGTAGTTATACAGGTGCAATGTTTTCACAAATGATCTAATTTCCAAATATAGGCCGAGAAGTTCTTGGCATTTCAAATACCCATACCCTGCAGCGTAAATATTAAACTTTACAGTATGCACCTGTATGACCTAAGCAAACAAGCTTTGCGTCTATTGGTACTATAGGTACGACTAGCTGACCCAGGTATTGCAAATAAATTCACTGTACAGCCTCACAGCTGTTACCAACTGTATTTATGTAGGTACACATTGCAACAATAGACGCAGTGCTTGTTCTTGTTCCCATAGTTATGTATTGCGACACAGTTTCTAACCTTTGCTCGCACAATGGTCAAACACTTCTAGTGACAGTTGTCAAAACGCTTTTCATTAATTGAACTAAGTTATTGAAGTGGTAGGAAGATGCGTTCAGAAATTATTATACGTGGAATTACCGTATGTACCACAAACCGTAGAAAAAGGCTGGGCAAACATAAGTTTAGGAATATGTCAACGTCCACATAAAGCAAACTACTGGCGTTAACGTTTAGACAGCTGTCACTGGGATGGGGCGCGGATGGGGGTACTAAAAAAGTGTGATATGTACCTTCAACTTGTTTACCTGCGGCCGCTGCTGCCGCCGATCCGAGCACCGAGCCGAGCGGTGCGGCGGCGAACGCGCCGCCGAACTGCGCAGCGTACGCCGAACTCAGCGGCTCGGCCGTGGACCCTGCAAGTTATACATCTTTAGCTCGCGGACCATTTTATTTAATTATTTAGGACTCCCAACAAAAAATCACATAAAATGAAAAATAAAATTTTTAAACGGACTTAAGTCTTAGTGTTTTGTAATTTCAGGGCAAATTTATTCTCTGTACTTAGTTTAAACTAAAATAATAACAATGAAAAAAAAAAATAAGTCACAAGAACAGTTGATAAGAACATTAGGTCTTTTTATAAATATAGCTAAGAACTCTGCGGCTCGGCCGTGGACCCTACAAGTTATAAGCTCTGACTATGTATCTAAGCCTGGGCTAGAACGAAGCTGTGAGTAATGAGAAACTCAATGAGGCGGCTGTGGACCCTGAAAGTTGCACCTTTAGCTCCCGGACTAATAGTGATCACTGTGATGATAACTTTATTTCTTGAGAACATTACCATAAATGGAAATATACCTCATTTAGTTCCATGAATTTAAATTTTATATGTACCTAATTCCTACAGCGCGTAGGTGGAGCTTGTCTTGACAACAACACAAATTATTTTCAGAGACAACACAAGTCATTTAGTACTTTACATTTCATGCAAAGCACATTATTTCGTGTTAGTTTTAATGAGAAGCCTACCTATCCACCTAAACCGTTTATTTTCCAGTTTTCAACAGTATCTAACTTAGCGTTTTATTAGTAAAGCAAAAATATTTTAACGACGAACAAACAAAACAAGAGAAAACAAATAAAAACACTCAAATCGTGCGTTAATTTCTAATTAAATATGTTCGTTAAAAGTGCAAATCTTTTCTTGCTTTTGTCTTTTTTCTTAAGAGCGGTTTTCTAAAGAAAGTCAACATGCTCGCAGCAAAATTAAAACACGATTTAAAAATACGATGCATTTTTCATTTTTCAAACAAAGAACTCCTTGAGACAAGTGAATCGAGCGGTTATTATCATCCACAGACAATCAAAACAAACATCTATTTATTTACAAACGGCTTTCCACCGGTTTTAAAAAAAGAACAAAGGCTGTAAAAAGCCAAGCATCACCGGGCAGCTACAGCGTCGCATACATAGAATCAAACGTTCCTTGTACTTGTAATAAATGAATGAGACATGCTGTGACGGAAAGCTAAATTTGCGTCCAGCCAGTAAAAATAACTTTGAGAAAAATAAAGATAAAGCTTAGTTATGTAAGTTGTAGAGGGTCTATGAGAAGGGCTACGGTATCTACGGAAGCTACGCGTCTAGAAAAACATTTTTTTCGAGTTGAACTGTCTGCAAGCGCTCTACATTTCTACAATGACCGCGGCCTCAATTATGTACCAATGAATGATTTGGCCGCGACGACGCTCCGTGAAACGAATAAACAAACACGTTGTTCATAAACTCACGTTGCGCTCCTTATAAAACATTGCCATATTGAAAAACAATACTGACATTATTTACTGATAGTGCTTTGTCGCACGGTTTTGAATTATTCATTCGGTTTGTGCTACTTCAACGTGGTGTAGGTTGAAGTTAAATTTTTAATGATGATTAATAATTACCTACCTACCTGTGGACATTAGCGCTGAAATGACAAAGGTCTTGGCTATTTTTTCCATGCACTTAGCAAGTCTTAAAAGTGATCTAAAAAGCGTCTCATTAATTTACCACAACTCAAGAAACCAGCCAAATTCATACCGTCTAAAACAAAAACGATTAAACACACACTTTTGCAGAACATTCTCTTTTACCCGACTGCCCAATCTGGGTATTGTTTACCTGTGATGTTTGTCTTCCCGAGAAGACCTGAAGTGTGAAAAATGTTCATCGTTAATTAACCGTTTTTTTTAATGGCAACATTTTTTAAGTCCAACCTGAAATAGGAAAGTTTGCGGACAAAAAGGTTCGTTAAAGGGTTTTGTTCTTCGCTCGAATGCTCCAATTAGGGATTTGGTGCAATTACTAAACGTTGATAAAATGTAGAGAGATTTCGCTGACTGCGAGGATGTTGCTAAATGCTGATAAAGGTATAAAATTGGACCCAGTTTAAGGATAAAAAAGATTTTAAAATAAAAATATATCTGAAGTAGGTTAAAATTAGGATTACCTAGCAGTAGCTATTAGCTAACACAATATTAGGGACTCGCTAGAGAATTCAGGACAGTTGGAGCTCAACTGCGATAGAGCCCTTCGGGCAAGAGACCGAGAGAAATGAAAAAAAGGGATATAGCCCTACAAAATGTGCTTAAGCTATGGGTAGGTATACCTCCTATTATTTGAGGTATATTAGTAGTAAAATGGTAACTTACAAAGTTGCGGCGCGGCCTGCTGCGGCGCCGCGGCGGGCGCCTGCGAAACCACCGGCGGCTGGGCTATCGCCGCCAGCGCAGCCAGATTCTGCACAGACACGGGCGCGAGCAAACCACCTAGTTGCTCACTCACCGCGCCGCCGCTCAGTCCTGCGCCATTGAAACCGATATCCTGATAGTTAACACCTGGTAGACCAAAATTTAAAACTAAAAGGGGCGAAATAAAATAGGCGGGATTGGGGTTGGATGTTGCTGTCTCAATTTGCGATAAAATTGAGACAGCAACGTAGGAAATTTGGAAAAATCTACAAAATAAAATAAAAAAAATAAACAACTGTTATAAAAAGAAAGTCATTGGATAAGGGAAAATAAGATAGAGTTAAGTTTGTCAATTGATTCCAAATATTCTATAATAATGTAGAGTTGCTTCGCCATTTTGTTCTTTTAAGTTGTTACACAAATAGCGAATCCTGTTGAAAGTTACTGTATGTAGTCTGTAAAATAATGAATTGCTTCTAAGGTCTACTTTATGTTCTTGGCTCGGGGTCTGAAGGAGTTTCTTAAAAATACCTCTACATTGATGGGTAGTTAGTAGGGCATTATAAATACAAAATTTTCTCACCCACCGCCCCCCCGCTCAGCCCCGCACCGTTAAAAGCACCAAGGTCTTGGTAGTTAACACCTGATTGGAGGAGAAACCAAAACTTAAATAAAACAAACAGGAAGGTTTTAGGATTAATAACAAAAGCTGGATTCAATTAAAAACTTAGGTATAATACAAATAACGAAAATATTAATGTAAGATATGTATAAATAGCTATACAATAACTAAACATCTCCTGGGACTAACACCAGGCTATATTTAGTTGTATGTGACTAATTAGTAATTACCTAGTAAAAATACACAATAGGTAAATTTAAACCTACGATTAATAAATAAGTAGGTAAACGGGCAAAAAATCAGTTATTACAGTAAATAGCCTTAGACAATGAATGTTAAATTACTCTGTTTACTTGCACAATAAACTAAATATTTTAGTGTTTAAATGACGAGGAAGGAAAACACAGGTTTAAACGTAACTATTATTTATTTAACTTTATGATTATGGCAGTAACCTTGCAAAATGTGAACACTTTAACAGCTAATTCTACCGATTTCATATTATTTTGAGCTAACAGCATTGACATTTTCCCCCTTGTTATTAATTATTTTTATTATAGCAAAACACTTGCTTCCACGGTTGAACCATAAAAATGGTAGGTATTTTAAAATGACAACCAGAATCTCTTCAGGAAAGGGACGACCTTCATTATACACACCACTTCACAGCCCCCTGCTTCACTTAACTAACAGGTGAGAATGTGAGCAAGTGTTATTCGTCATTATCTCTATAGATAATTTCTTTAAGCTGGCGCGATCCCTTTTTATTTTTCTTTTCTTTTATTTTTATTTTAGCGTATAAAAAATATTTTACCTATGACTTACTAATCACACAAAACACGTCTCTAGACCTAGCCTTTGATCGTTACAATGGCCCGTCCTACGCTGCTCACATCCAGCGCTAATCTTGACAATTTCAGTAATTTATTATTCTATATTATGACAACTATCCGGTTGCTCGCGTTCCGCCTGATGGGAAGCGGTCAGAGTAAACCAGTAGGCTTCAAAACCCTCACCTTGTAATAGCGTAGAGCCCTGCCCTTGCAACAACTGCTGCTGCAGCCCAACCGCCTGCAGTTGCTGCAGCAGTTGCAGTTGCGTTGCTGGCGATAAGGCCGCCTCCGACGCGAGGTACGCCGCCGGCGTCACCGGCGTTGATAGACCCCATAGACTCGCCTGAAACGGCTTTGGTTTATGATAGTTCTAGAAAATGTTAAGGGTCAAAGCTATGTAATGACTGGTCTCGTCAAAGTAGCTGGCCGGCCGTTTTCACTATCTATACCCGGTAGCTATTAGCTTTAAAAGCTATTTACTAAATTATATGATATAGTGTGTCAGAATTTAAGACAGAAAAACTCGCGAACGTACACTATAATAACGTGACAGCATTTACCTGATGGATCGATTTGATATTGAAAACGGCCTATTTTACCAACGAACTCTTTTGATTCGACTCGTCACGAAAAATAAAATACTGACAGGGTTAATATTCACCTGCATCGCCTGAAACTTCTTCTGTTCTTTCTCCTTCTGCGTATCAGCGAATTTCACTACGAGCGGCGCTGAACAGCCCTCCATTGTTTGACTGTGGTGCAACGCCTGGAACATCATACAAAGGAAATTTAATTGCTGATGCAAACAAAAAACATGCCTAGGGTCCCCCCACTACCCTACGGTAAAATGTATGTTGCAATAACTGTCATAGGCCGTATCAATATCGGCTTTCTTAGCCTACCACTCCTCGAAAACAGGCTGATCGCTCCTCTCACTCTTGTTATACAGTTTGTACTTATTGTTATATATAATTCAGCAGTTTTTGGTTTTCTAAAAATAGAGGTATATATAACTCCTTTACAACTTTTCTCTTACCTTTAAAGTTTACGGGTTTGGCCAGCCACTCCCATCTCAAAAAGCCCTATAGGTATAGAATAATCAAAATTGTTCGGAACCTTGTCAAAATAAATATTTTATGCTTCGTTTATACTTGGTAAAAACGCAATTTGTTGTTGGGATGGGCCGTGTGGTGCCGGCATAGAATTTCACCACTCCCACTCTTCCCGTAGATGTCGTAAGAGGCGACTAAGGGAAACACACCGGGGGGCGGGCAGCAGCGCCCTCTGCAGAACAACTCCACCGAACTGCGATCCCCAACCCGCATGCCCAGCGTGGGGATTATGGGCAATAACCCCCAAATGATGAATAATGCCATCTATGGCGCACATTAAGGGAGGCCTATGTCCAGCAGTGGACTGATATAGGCTGGTGTTGTTGTTGTTGTTGTTGTTGGGATGGATGGAATGGAAATGTCCAACCGCGCTTATTTAAATTCAAAATAGTAACACTCCAATCTGATCACACGCGGATAACACCCTAAATGTACGGACAATAAGCAATAGTTTACCTTGATAGCAGCAATAGCCGCCTGCTTCGACACGAAAGTGACGAACGCGCAGCCCTTGCTTTGCCCCTGCGCGTCCCGCAGCACCGTACACTCCTCGATCGCGCCATGCCCCGAAAACAGAGACCGCACGTCGTTTTCCGATAGTTTCTTATTCAGCATGCCAACAAATAACTTGCGTTCTGCCAACAAAAGAAAAAAAACTGAACCCCTTCTTTCCACACATGGTAGAGGACGTAACGTTCGGAGAAAGATAACAAAGTGAACGTAGCGCTATATAAATCTCGCAAATTATTCCCAATGCGATAGGACCTTCAATGCTTAGGTATTATGAAGAACATTCACAGAATTCGCATTTGCTTTGCGAGGCCGTAGAAGCCAGTTTCCTTTGAACACGAACATTTATGTCAAAGAGATGAAACCTATTCAAACACCCACGTCACGTATCTGCATTGGGCATTATTGCTGGGTCGCTGCGCGGTGCATTATAAAAGACATGGAGTCTCACACCGGATGGACAGACAGACACCAACGCGCATTCAAAAATATGCACTCCACAGGCCGAGATACATACTGAACGACGAGCTGATTCTAAAATACCAGATGGATATCGTTCCCGCGAACTTTTGATAGGTACCAGTTTTATCTTCTCGTAAAATTTGAGTCATTATAATGAGCAAACAGATAAAAAATATTTGTACATCACACCGCCAAAGGCGAAAACAAAACACAATTTCGCGTATTACGAACGCGCGCAAAAATTCAACATTCGACGGTTTCAATCCCCGCGGGGGGAAGCTGAAGGCGAAATTGAAAAGGTACCGGCGTTCACGGCGTATGGTGCAAATATTTCATGCCCGCAAAATCAGCACGCTCGCTCGGAGATTAGCATGAAAATGGCGCGAGGAAACGAGTCGGCCTCTCGCTGAAAAACTCACTCCACCGAGTGAGCTTGTAGACACCCTAATTTCCGACGGTTCGCTTGCACACGCGATGAATGTTTAACCCCGAGATCAACACTCGAGGAAACACATCTCACGATTTGTGGAGTTGTTCCCTACTTGAGTTTCGCTTGTAAAATTACCACACTTGATCGATTCTGTATCCGCGACGAAAACTTCTCATTTGAATTAATGAGCCCGACGTGTTGAGACTTTCGTATAAAGTTAATTCATTGCAAGTCGCGATAGATGCTCCGCTGCTGCGCTCAAATTGAAAGTATAGTGAAGACGGGACTTCTAATTAGAATATTGCAAAGTGAATCCTTATTTTAAAGTAGGAGTGTAATCAGTATAAATGTAGGAGTAATTGTGTACTTAGAACAAATAAGGCTTTAAAATGTTAATGCCTTAAGTGCGCCATCGAGCTAGTAACGGCATCGTTCGTTAAACAATTTACATAACCTCTTGAATGAGGCGCGGCGGCCCGGGTAAGCCGGGGTTACGTGGCCTAACAATGCCGTGTTTATTTTTACCCAATTCGTTGCAAATAGGCTTGCCGTGCTCCTCTTAAATGTTTGTTAAACAAGGCCTTAAGAATGAGGCTTGGCGGACAATAGTTACCCTAAAAAGCGTGTTTACCAAGTTAAATTTGGCTCGAGAAGTATGCAAACAGTTACATCACTAAATTTCATGTAGGTATGCTTACACTTCTGCAATTTACCTCTTCTTCCCCAGTTAATAATTTCTCCAACAAATATAACGGAAGAGCTTCTTTGTTTTACGTCTGGCAACATTGTCGGTTAAATCAAAATTTAAATAATGAACAACACCTCTCAAGATTTTGAATAAACTTTTTAATTAAAAATGCTTTACGCGTTTCTTTCTATCTACGGTCTCTACGGCAAAGAGATTTGGAGAAAATATTTTCTCTTAAAGTTGGTCGTTTAGGCAATTTATGACACAGTTAATTACCATCTCGATTTACCTTTGTTAGTTTTGCGGTTTTTGAGTAAATATTATTTTTATCAAGATTTTTACTAAGTATCATATATTGTGATCGCACTAAGTCGTTGCATTTATTTAGAAATTTTAAATGAATCATTTTAATTATATTATATACCAACGAGACAAATTTACAGGATGTTTAAATAGTTGGAAAAGTTGCGAACTTTGCATGTACCTCATGCAAGGTGGATCTTGAGTATTCCTAAGTGCTCCAGTTTATCACAATCTATATTGTTCTAAAATAGCTCATAATGCCGACGCCGACGGTTCGACATCAAAGTGCGTTAGCTTGTAGCGCACATCAAGAGTTATTGCCCAAGGTAGGTGTAGTCAGGTGTTTTATGTTTTGGGGCATAACCAACCGCAAGCAAACATCTCAGTTCTTAAAGTAATAAATTTGCGTAATATGGCATAGGAATATAAGAACTTGGCTAAACCTATGCAGACTATCATGGATTTTCTGAAGCAATTATCTCTGAACCTACCTACTTTTTGACCATGCTTGGCATCACAATTAACTTGAGTAGAAACACTTTCCCCTATCAGACCTTAATAAAGAGCTCTTAAGTCACGTGGTGCCAACACTATCCTTGAGTACATCCACATCGAGGTCGTACATTATCTACGGCCATAAACTGCTTATAACGTATTACCGAAGCAAGTAGGTAAATCACTTTATGACTGACTTTACCCACTTTCTATTATAGAGTTTACTATTTGCAAGCATTGCTGCATAGGTCATTTTTATATCCCACACAGCATCATTTATCTCCAAACTAAGCACATGCAAAGTATAGCTATGATATGCTATATGGTAGTTATATGGTGCTATAAGGTAGCCTATTATGTGTAAATATGTAATAATCTATATATCTATATAATCTATATGCATTTCTTGCCTCTGTTGAATCCATCGCGGTTAAAAATTAACACAAAATATGAGCTATCTGGCAATTTAACCCGCGAAGTCACAAGACTAAGCCACAGAGGAGAAACTAATTTCTTCAGCACGAAGTACCAACGTGAATTAGTTATAAAATTGTCTAAAACTCATTACCATTTTCATACAGCAGTTTGCCTTCCACTTAACATGGAACATCTTTTAATACGAACTGCATTATAACTTGTAAGTATTAAGTAAGATGTAGTGAATATAAATGTTTTTGTATTTTCATCAATTTGGTTCAGTTTTTTTGTATATATATTTATTTTCCATTAATCATTGATTGGAATGTATTATTTCCTAAATCAGCTTTCTGAAATTCTTAAAGAGTAGTATCACATTTTAATGGAAAGGAGTTCCAACGTACATTATGAGGTTCAATGGAAAGAGGTCGTAAACATTGAGACATTCTGCCAAATTTTCAGCTGGGACATAGCAACACTACGTTCGGTTTTCAAAACATCGCGCAAACAGTGCACAATGGGCCGGCATTGTTTCGCCGTCGGAAGAGCTCACGGGCGCATTTATCTCGGGAGGTACTTATTTGACTTTATTATGTACGCTAGCTTTTCACCGAGCTGGGAATGGAAATAGCCCCCATTTCAGGATACCTAGAAACTAGTTAGATTTAGGGGTCTGATTTTGTTTCTTAACAACCTGTCTTTAAGCTCTACATTTTCCGTATCAGTATCTAGATGAAGATAAAGCCCAGGAAGTTTATACCAGCCTCAGAATCAGAAACTGTCATGGCTTAGAGCTCCGCATTGTTACATATTTGAACCCCTAGAAAATAAGGTAAAATGAGTCTTTTCTGTGAGTTCGTAAACATCTAGAACCCCTGAATAAAACTCCTCCTTAACCCCCTCGAACTTGAGTAACAAAGTACGCAATCGGCATAAAGCCACAGATTAAAGAAGTTAATTCGAAAGCTAGGTAAGGGCGATCAATTGTTAAATTGCACCGACCCAATTCACCTTTGTTGGAATTGTTAAATTACTACCTAATGAGGTTACAATTTGGTTTTCTAATTTGAGTTACCTTTAGGACTAGCTATTGTTTTAGTAGCTTGCTTGGCTGGAATAGGTGGCGAGTAATAAAACATGAGTTGTTTTGGAAAGGGTTACGTGGTAAAACCACCATAAGCAGAGCTTTTAGCTTTGAAGTAACCAATAATACTTAGAAGCTTTTAAGAAAAGGTAGTTTCAGAGCTTCAGATGTCCCTAAGAAGGGAATGATATCTGTTATTGGACCTACTATACCAAATACCACACCAAGGAGAACTTTGACAAGTTTGAAAGCTTGATTGACGCAGAACATGGTCCCAGCTTTCATGAAGCCCTGAGAAACTTTGATTTCACGTCACAAAGTAAGCCCATTCTCACGCGAGATGACAAAGTTTAGGTTGTCGACGCAACCGATCGCGCTGGCATAAACAAAGTTTCGTCTTTACAATAGCTGATGTCATTTCAATGGCAACACCTATTCATGAGGCATTGGTAGCTGTGGCATTTACCCATCTACTAAGGTGATGTCAATTTAAGTAGCACAGAATGAAACATTGCTGCTCTTCTCTTATAAATAACAATATAGAGGACGGTAGTCGAAGAAGCCACCAAGCTTCTTCTAGTTTGAGTAGAGAACTGTTTTTAAATCATTTTAAATTTCACAGAAAAAAACCACATCATTATTATTGAAATAATAACTCTATTTGGCTCTCCTTATAAGAACCTAACAAAAGGTGCAAGCAATGTTAACCTGAAAAATGGCGCGACTATTTTTCCTCAGTTCCGAGTTTACCCTCCACATAACGTAGGTTGTTGGCCAAGTCATTCGAAATTCAAATTATTCAATTTACGAAAAGATCGATCCGAGTGGAAATGAAACGTCACATGCGACGAACTCTCCTTAACTTACGTACCCACCACAAGAATAATGTTACTAGCATGTAGGAATATTACAATGCGAGGTACCTAAGATGTATTCCTTTCTTCTTCTATTCTTCTAAACTATTTATTTCTTCTTCTTTCTTATTCTATAATCTATTTGGTTAGTAGCGATACGTCGATTTTCATATCGTCTGTAAACTTTTCAGTGCGCATTTTACACAGATTCTGTGGCAGATTTGATAATAAATTTACTGAGATTCCGCACCTTTCTATGTGTATTAAAAGAGGCGAAAGTTGCTTTGTTTCTTTTAGTAAGTTAGGTAAAAAGGTACTTAATAATTAAATATCAAAGAATTTTATTCGTAAAGTACTCTAATATACCCATACCATTATTTCAGCCCAAATAATCATATGTACCGCAGATTTATTGGCAAATATTTGAAAATGTAATGCGTAAATTAGATTGGAAAAATGAAACGTAATCCATCCCTTTTGCCGTTGTTTGAAATGAAGCGAAACAAATTTGTTGATATTGCTTACCTTCAAACCTAATAAGAACAACAAAATGGTAATATTACACTGTGGCCATGAAACTATAAATAAGTTCGGAAGGAGTATCAGAACAAAATAAAATGAAGCACTCCAATCAAGCAAGCATGCCAATCAATCAAATAGTATGCTGGCCATCGCCATTACGGCTATAGACACCAACTGATGAACCCCATTGTAAACAAACCAAAATAAACGGAAAACGCCGTCTTGTGTGGTCAGATGTTGCAAAAGTCACAATGGGATTGTCAACAAAAAACACCGGATCACATTTCGTAGATAAATTTCTTATATCACCAACTTATTTTATCGATTTGACGCAAAATTATTATCAACATTTAAATCAAACTACAAGCACAAAATCTCGCCAGTGCTGCCAACATGTAAACATGTAAATTTTCCAGTAAGTGTGGGAGGATATTAAAAATGTTTTAATTCTCATATTTTATTGATTTTAAATTATGAATCAGGTATATAGGCATTTCTTTATCATCCTTTATCACCTATAAAATAATATGTATTAAGTATTCGAAATATAATTAGGATATTGAATTTCAGTTTGTAATATCTATACAATAACTTAGCTTTAGGGATACGAATTTCGAAATATGTTTGTTTTTTATTTGAGCTAACCTCCAAAATAGCTGAACCCATTTTGATAATAGTTACTTTTACTGACGATCATGCTACGCAGATGTTATATCGAGATTATCGATAGCCGTGGGGCATAACTCAAAGTCAATATTTTTTCAGATTTCCGGGTGACGAAAATTAGAATTTAAATTGAATTCGCGAATCTCATAATTAAAATAATTTGAATCCCACTAAATCTAGTGTAGCATGCAGTGTGCATGAAGATTTTTCATGTAAAAGCATGCGGGCATTATATTATGTAGGTATACATAATTTTTTATTTATAATGTCTCAATAAACAATTAATATGAGAGTAATGTATATTTTTTCACATAACATTTCACTGATCTTCCCAGTAACAATCATAAGATATGGCTGCAAATGTACATTTGCAGCATATTTTTTTTATATATATTGGTTAGGCATTTCCATAGGAACAACGTATGCGAAGCCGCAGGCAGAAAATGTTGTCAGCCAGTTAATAGGCACAAAGAGTAATTTATTCAAACTAAAATTAGACATGGAATGAGACTTTGGATGTGTTTTATCTTTGTTACTTCTGCACACACACTCAGAGGCCTGAACAGATTTTGTTGAAATTTCTTCGATTAGCAAATAGGGGTTACTATTTAATCCCGGGAAAGTACAGTGTTCTGTTCTGTTCTTGTGGGACAATAAAATTCACTGCAGTTAGCACCATAAAGCGGTGGCGTAAATTGAAAATTATAAAAAGTAGGTCTAATAAACACGATTACCGTGGCTAAAGCAGTACCTAAAATGATTCATTATAATTTACATATTCATATTAATAAGCAGTGATAGGAATAGGTAGGACTTATTTACCTAAACTTCAAGGAATAGTGAAAAGAATCGGAGACTTCCTTACAACAATTTTTTTTTCTGGTACTTTTGTCCCAAGTTTGGGACATTACAAGGTACATTAAATTTTAAAGTTATTCGGAATAAGTAGGTCTTTGGTCTGTGTTAACCTAAAGTTTGCCAGTAGACATAACATAACATAGAGTCGTTACAACCATAAAATTGTATGAAAATTTAATTTTTGGAGAACATTTTGTAATTAACTTGTTGATCTTAAAACTATCAATCATAATCTCTGTCTAAGAAGTTTTACACGTTTTCATATTAATAAGTGAACAATTATTAGGAAGAATATTTATAAAAATTATGGGTAATTTTTTCTTCTGTTGGCAACTCTCTATACACTGACACTCAATGTCATTCCGCCATTGCTAAGATTCAAGTTTGATTTGACAGGATTCTATCCGTACTTTTCATAAATCCATGACTGTGGCACTCAAATGCCACGAAAAGCGAATTATTTACGATAAATAAAAAGAGAGCAAAGTCTTCTCTGTCAACAAACGTGGAGGCTCTGTAAGAACCTAATTTAATTTTATTTGAGGCTGCCATTAATATTTGGGATGATTGCTTGGCGTATGAAATCCTATTGTGAGTTTAATTAAACGTTTTCTATGAAGCCATTTTTTTTTAAGTACATCCAACGTTTTTTTAATTATCTCTAGGGTTTAAATTGGATTTTGAAACCTGAAAATTCATTTATGAAATCGGTCACCCGTAAGCTCGTACATTTCGTTCGTATACCTATCGATCAAAATTTACACGGGCCTGAAATTTCACCGAAATATTTGCTGTAGGGAAATTCGTATCTATTCAGGTGTAATACTACACGCATAACTGTCTCCAATTTACACAATATTGTTAAATCAAACATAACGGCACAATGAAGCGAAAAGATATGAAATTCGTTCAAATAAAGCCACAATACAATCCATTGTGCGAAATTTTGTCGATAGCGATTGTGTCTTGCTTTGGACTCGAATACACACAGATGTTAAATCTTACAATCAAATTGATATTTGATGCGTTAAGCACATTACGATGTACTATGGAGGTATAACACAGGTAGCCAAATTTAATTGGAAAAAGCCACGCTATGTCGAAAGTACCTACCTATTTACCGAGTGTACAATAAAAGAACACAGAAGACAGATTCTATTTTAATCTTGGAACATGATGTGACAACGAACAAGACGCCTCATTACAAAAAATACACGTGCGCTAAAAACGCAAAGAATTGGTAGCCACGCTTCAAAAGCTGTAAAGCCCAACGTGCCATTAGGCGATAATGAATCACGTACGCGTGCAATAACCATTGTTGTTTCACGACGCAACTCTCAACTGACGTCTGTCAAACCGCAACTTACAGCAGGAAATTAATTAAACTCGTTGGTGGAATGGTCGTCCCGTGTGTGGCGTGCGCGTTCCAGCAAATGTCAAGTAAAATGTGTGAGAAAATTAAACAACGAGGCGCTTTCCATTTCACTTCATGTCGTGAACGTTCCCGTTCCGAAACGAGCTCGCATTGTTGCGCAATGGGCAGGGCGTTTGTTGCAGTTTTGATTTTACTGTAGGTAATTCAGACAAGTGGTTGAATCAAAAGTGCATTGTTTGTTGGAACTAAACTAACCGTGCTTAGTTTATTTTGGTTTTTCATATGTTTCTATAGGACCATTATTCAAACTAAATGGTTCATAATGGCATGGAATAAAAAGTACATTGCTTGTTTTAACAAGCCAGGCTTTTTGATTATTTCGTTTATTTTAGTTTTTCATATGTGTCTATAGCGTAAATGGATCATTATTCAGTCAGTTAACTAAATTTATTTATTTATTTATTTTACAATTGGACTTACAGCAAAACCAAAACGTCCAAGAGTCAGATACTCAAAATGGCCCATTATCAATCAATCATTTGTTTACAGGCATTTATGAAAGGTTGAGGAAATGTCACAAGTTTCCAAGAAAAGGACAATTCGCATTTAGACTGAGCTTTAGAAAGCGGTTGCCTTTCTCATTACGATTGTGACAAAAAAAGATAAATGGAGCGTGAGATTCATTGGTCAACGGGCGCTCGGGGAATCGGCATAGCGGTAGGTATCGAATCCGATATCAAGTGTCAATATTTGGAATCACGGGCGATCCGTGCGCGAGTGGCGGATCGATCCGATAATTCCAGGTATCGACTATCAGAGCGGCTTAATTGGGATCCAGTCACAGTCGAGAGCTAAGGGTCCCTACTCGTGAGCTTGACTCGTTAAAATATTTTTTGTCCTTTTCGCAATAGGATCGACGAATTTCCTCTTCCAGCTATTTCTTCCCTTGTTTCTATCATATAGCCGATATTATGGATGTAATTTGATCTGCGCATTTAATATTTCTACCGCTAGATTTGAAGATAGTTCATTTGAATGATAGTTTTAATGAAACACATACCGTCCAATTCCAATTGTGAGGCATGCCCGTTCTTCGGTTGGTTAAAGCAAAATTGTTTTCTCAAAACTGAGAATTTTGAATAAAGACCGTATAATTAATATCCAAGTTGTAAGCTAACTCGAGCCGGGGTTCCTACAGTTGGAATAAATTGCGTTAAATTGAGTGAGCTTTTGATTCAGAGATTCCCTTCTCGAAATGTTCTGTTTCTGCGAAAAAGCTAAATTAAGATAATGAGTTTAAAGACAACATTTTTGGGATGCTTTTACGATTACGTAAATAAAATTTACAGAATTATTTGAAAGAGCTTAAGAGGCTATGTTAGATCAAAGCAAATAGAAATGCTGATAAATAATAGACGTAACCATAGTAAAAATATTCAAATACTTTAAGTAGGTATCTACTAACCGCTTCAGGCTTTTTAGGTAGGTTTAGGATTTAAATATGAGGCAGTACTTCCAGTGGTTTTGTTAAACATTTTTGAAAAAAAGAATACTTTTCTCATTACAAAAATCTTTCTAGACTAGGCTAGACTTAAAACTTAATTTAAAAAATATGAACAATATAAGAGGATCAGAAAAATCGGTTATTGACTAAAAAAACGTCTCCAATCACATACCTAATTTTTGTCGACTTTAAAAGAAAATCTTTACGCCTGAGGATTTTTTTAGTCAAGCTGTTGTAGAAAAATACTAAAAAAATCCTACACGTGACACGTAAGTATTATGATCGAATCATAAACATAATACTAGCAAGTTCCGTGTTCATCTTTCCATCTTAAAACTTCCCACGCCCAACAATGCGACAACAACACGTGAACGTTTATTTTTAGATGAAAGCAACAATCGGAGTCGCAACAACTTATTGCAAAACAGAAAATGTCTATGTGCAAGTGACAAATTTGACAATCCTTTAACAGCACATCAACGGGTTAATTTGCATGATTCATCTCATCGGTTATGTGCAAAAATGAAATAATTTGGTACCTGAATAATTCAGGTAGGTACCAACTTATTAGAAAACCACACCTATAATTAACAATACAGTTTAAAGATTTGGATGGATATTAATAGATGGATGGATATTTGTTACATATTTTTTGTTAGAACTAATGGATTCTTAATTGTGGTTTCTTTTTTATTTCTGTACCTGATTGTACTGTTGCTATATATTTTTTTTCTTCTCGCCAAAACTAATGAACGGATCTGGGTAAAATATTGTTGATATTAAAACATGGGCAACGTTTTTCCCGTATTACGTACATTTCCTTAGTTCCCATGGGAGATGATTAATCTTTGAAAATTTTCATAGTCTAACATGTGCGAGGCCGAGGGCAGAAACCAGTTGATCTATTTTTTAGATCATATCAAAATGAATCAAGAGCAGTTCCACGTTTGGCCATTTAAATAAAAAAACAATATAAAAAGTTGCATAGAAGCTTTCGCTTATATTTCTTCCGATAGTTCTGAAAGCTTTGCATTCACTATTCAGACATTCACGTGGTAAAATAAGATGAAGCACTTTCTTCAAAACTATTACGAACGTTTCAGTATTTCCCACAAATAACTCTTTTCAACTAAACCCTCAAACGGCATCTCTCGTTATTATGGCATCAGCCGAGTGTTTCCAACTTTACAAGAAGAAATGTGATTCCGGCCACGTCTAATTTTGGTCGGTTTTGCCTTACAGATTTTGTCGTGAACGTTCCCTTTCTCAATCTAGGTATTTTAGTTAGTTGAACGTTCTGTCTCTTAATACTTTCAGGATGCGACCATTTTAACCGGCATTTGAAATCATTAAAAACCATAAGTTTTCTTTCGACCGTTTTATGCGGGAATCGACAGAACCACCCTTTATCCCGGCTTTCCCGTAATCCCGCCTTACCCGAGATACCTGGGTATTTGTACACGTTAATCTCAAATGTCCTAATGGGATACACGGCAGTCTTATCGGCATTATTGGTTATTATCGTTGTAACTGGATATAACCGGCTACATTTGGATCACATGTTTCGTGGGTATCCAATTTGGAAACTGACAGAAGGAGCTTAGGGCGGATTTGGCAGGTGCTGCTTGTTTGATGATAATACCTTAGGTTATGTTTAGAACAATTAATATCAAATAAATATGTAACGCTTCAAAGCCAGTGCTTATTATAATACTAGTTTAATTTCGACGGAAATGTTGAAAACTATTAGGTAGGAATGTAGTAGGTACCTAACGAATGTCGTCTATTAAAATTTTTATCCATACAATATAAATTACTTGCAAAAGTTATAAGCTACATTTTCCATGTACGTAGAGCTAATTTATTACCAGCTAGCATGACCTATCAACAAATTCAATATCCCGCTCATAACGATTTCATCACCCGTCACTCAAATTCAAATATCCTCCGAAAAAACCTCGATTACACAATAAAACCAGTGGTGTAATAAAAAAAGGAAATTGTCACGTAAAATTTGTCGGCAAACCGGGGGTAATCTCGCGGCAAATCCGTGTTTAATATTAATTGGACGCAGAGCGGGACGGACGCGGGCCTTCTGAATTTTTCACTCACGATACCCTTCTTGTGGTACGAAAATACGCATTAGCAGTTCCGAAAAAAGGCAAAGTACCTTTAAAATATGAACTTAGAGGAGAGAGTTTAAGGTACCTAAATGTTTTAGTCAAACAATAGATAGTCGTAATTTTTGCTCGCTTTAGCGGGCGCCTTTTATAGCGTGATGCTCGCCGAAATACTAGCTATGCTTTTGAAAAGGATATTTATTTCAAGACGCGAAAATTTTTGAGGCAGTTACGACAAATTCTGAGAAACTTATCTTTTCTGCGGTATTTTTAAAATTCTGTATATCAATCAAAATGATTGTGCTACCCTCGAAGTAATACATACTAAATTAACTGAGTAATCCACTTACGCACATTACAAATTTAACAGAGCTTCTTGTGATATCAAAGAAGCCAAAATGTATATTATAAATAATATATATAATATAAATAAAAAATAAATAATGCTGGATAATTGACAGAGCATTATCTAGCCCCTATCAGCTAAGCAGAGCTAATGTTAGGGGTACTAGATAACTGATATACATAATAACATACATAGATACAATACATAGATATATATTTTGTATTATACATAGAAAACGACCAAAACACCCTGAACAAATATTTGCACATCGTAGAAATATTTGTCCCGAGGCGGGACTCGAACCCGCAACTTCATGCGTCCCATGCGGACCTTCGCCCACCGCGCTTCAGAGGTCGTCATAATTTATTGATATTTGGTAATTCGCCCTTAGTTCATAACGTCTGCACTAGTACCAGCCAGAGGTTGCTTCGCCTACAGTTAAACAATTGCGGTTATCGGTATAGACCTTCGGAGATAGGTATCCGAAAAGCGGGTCAGGTCAGGGGTACAGAATACCTATATACGCCGTGCGGGTTGTATCAACACAATGTCCTCAATTTTATAAATTAGTGATAGTGTGGATTTTGGCTGCTGCTTATTTGCATTGATGCTGCTCTACCAAATCTCCAACATGCACAGCAAATGTATCATTTACGTACGAATTGTTTCACATTTCATAGATAGGTAATATCTTTATTGCACCTTATAAAACAGAATAAAAACAAACAGCAACTATTACTTAAATCTAATGTGGCACAATCGGCGGCCTTATCGCTGAAAGCGATGCCTTCCAACGTTTGGATGGACAGGATCGGGTAGTAAAAAAGTGACGGTGACGTAGATAAAAGTCACAGTAAATAATCATAAATTCATCATGAATATTAATTAGTAAAATCTACGTATCACCATAATCCAGAGCTAAGTATGTTTAGTGGTGTCTGAAATATCACAGAATGATATTTATACGGATAAGAGAGTAGAGATTACCAGATCCATGTAATAAAGTAGTTATATACACATGAAGATCGACTCAATCTTACCAGCCAAACAGGATGTAGAATGTTTGTAAACAAATCTGCTTCTAATTCACTCTCTTACCGCGTCTATAACTATTATAACTAGTCGGTTTGAGATCTTTCATTCAGTAAATATTTACTTTGCTCACTTATATCATATCTGAAACTTGACGCCAAGAAATGAGTGAAGTTTACTGTGTCGTGGTTTATTTACAAATATTCAACATCTAGTTTAGCTGATGCTGATGCTTTGGGTTATCTACCTATGATAACCCAAATACCTATTCATGCTCTACAATATAACCTACAATGTTCCAAGGTTCCTTATATCAGGTATTCAGGGCTGATGCTATCGAGGCGGGGTGGTTATACCAGACTCAGACCCTGAGTTTATTCAAAATGAATAGATAAATTAATGTTACCTTCGTATCTATATGACAACCTCTATGGCGCGGTGGGCGAAGGTCCGCCTGCGACGCAGGGGGTCGAGTTCTATTATCGTCTCGCTACAAATGTTTGAATTGTATTCAGATATGGAATATTTAGAACAAGGCAAAAAAAAACATTAGATAGAGACAGATAGAGAAACATTTATTGAAACAACCCAGATAAAGTACAGAACAAAAACAGTAATAATTGTACGAATGCTTATACAAACTAATACTACTAGAACAAAGTAAGCTATCGAGAGCTATCAAGACCTAAGCTATCAGTAGCTTACCTTACCTTCTATATACGTTGTGTTGTTTCCATTCTAAAATATTTCATGAAGCCACAACAACAGCATCCAACTACCCTCTCTTATCAGTACAGAACTGTAACAAGAGGCCAAAAGGTCTGACTTATTCCCATTCCATTTTTGAAATCACCCGTGTCCTGTATGGGCCGCGCCGATACCATCTCTAGAATAAAGGGCCACCGCACATTATACCCTATATTCATAAACTAGGGCTGACACAAAGGACCCCGGCCCAACATTCGCAATTCTACAAGATATCATTGTCCCTGGATACCTAAATGGCTCTTATTCTTAAACCCGTAACACGTAACGCGGTCATTTTACATTTCGTACCTACATGTATTGTCAAACAAACGTATGCAAGCTTCAAGTGCTAAATATAGTATAGGTAAAGAGTGCTACATTTTAGCTTGCAGCGCGTTACTGGTCGGTATGGATTTTTTTAAAGTAAAATATTGCTAATTTCCAGGAATAGGATTAAAAAGTCATGAATTGTTTTAGTTAAGTTGTTATTTAGTACTACATAGTACGTACTTTGAGCTAAAACCTTTTAGGAGTTTAATAGATAGGCTCCTTGCTCTAACTAAGTTTGCACTTGTTTATGTATGGGTTAATTCCATTCCTTTTCAGCTCTATCAGGTAACTAAGTTATCCTAATTACCCACTTACTGAAACTAATATTATAAAGATATGGCAGTAAAATGCAAGAAACTAACAGTTTTATAACTAAATTGATCTAGAAATTATTTACAGGCTAACAGTTAGCGAATACGTGTCCAGTACCTAAATGTAGTGAACAATACAAGGACAGTCAGACAAACAAACGCGTCTCGGGACGTATCGCTTTATGGAGGTGTGAGATCAGCATAACAGTTGAATTGTTATCACCTAGGCGACAAGTTGATAAGGTTGCCACATGCCGTGCGTCGAAAATGTACTAATTAGCTGAGAATATCCACAATTTGAAAGGGAAATGGATATAGCTGTAAGTTTGACTTTATATCGACGACCTCTGTAGCGCGGTGGGCGAAGGTCCGTTTGCGACGCAGGAGATCAGCAGATATTTGTTCCGTGTGTTCTGGTCATCCTCTACATATATACAATAATAGCAGTCCGCGCCGGTCTCGCACAAGTATTTATAAAAAAAGTTTTAAATAATAATTTTTTACACACCTTGGGTGTCTTATTGAAAGTTTCATACGGGACCCTAACTTTTTTGAAAATTCTCTATGATAGCATCTTCAGGGATAATGTAGGCTTCTATTCGAGTTTTTCAGAACTGTCCATTACTTTCAGGAGCCTATTCAATTCAAACAAACAATGAAATCTTTCCTCTTTAGGTATAATGTTATAGTACCAATAGTATAAAATATATTTCTATCTAATTTGTTTTATTATGCATATCCATTGTAAATCAGTCATCTAGTATCCATAACAAAAGTCATTTTGGGGCTAGATGATGCTGTTTGGATTGTCCAGGATTATTTATTCATATTTTAATTTATTATATAGCTTATTGAGATATAAATAATGAGGATATAAATATCCTCTCCTCAAACTACTTATGTAGGTATCTTTGACGTAGGGAGCGATAACCACTGGGCACTGGGTCCAGATGATGCTGTGTGGATTGTCCAGCATTATTTATTATATAAATATACAAGTTTGGCTAACTGGCAGTTTAATTAGCAAAATATTTGTGAAGATTACTTGTAAACGAGGGACACCCACTTGAATTAAAGCGCCTATTTTCAGAGAGCTTAGGTGCCTACCTAATTTAGTATCGCCCTATATTTGATAAGACTTAAGTAGGCACCCACTCGAGACTTTATCAAGTCTCAAGTAGAGTAAAGTCTATTGAAATTGATAAATCTAGTTAGGGATTTCCTAATTTAATCTATACTTCGGAGTTCTAATAATGTACAACAACCTTATTTGATTTATTTTTATTTATATAACCTTTTAGTATCAGTAGGCTTATTATATATGTAGGTATCTTAATGTCAGTATAAATTTTTAAGCTGTATTATTGTATTGTATATTTGTTGTAGATAAGCTGTCCACTTTATACCTAAGATCTTTTCTGTACCTAACAAAGAATATAGTATTTCTGATTCTTTATTTGTGTCAGAGTTCATGTCAAGTCCATCTCATGGTTGCCTGGATCGTTTCTCTCATAGCTATACGGCTGCCCTTTAGCCCTCCTCCACTTTAAGGATTTTTGTTTGATATGTTCTCGTTTTCAGTGTGTTATAATAAATTATTATCTACTGCTAGTAGCCCGCGGTTTCACCCGCGTAGCTCCCGATCCCGTGGGATTTTCGGGATAAAAAGTGGTTTGTGTCATTCTAAGTCATAAAATATCTGTGTACCAAGTTTCATCAAAATACGTATAGTAGTTTTTGCGTGAAAGAGTAACAAAAATCCAAGCATACTTACAAACTTTCGCGTTTAAAATATTAGTAGGATATATCTAATAACCTAAACCTTGGTATTCGTTATCATCAAAACTTTCTCTTCAGAACTTCCAAGTGACAGCAATATGTGACAGTGACAGTTGACACCCCTGACAGTATATGCGTCGAATTACAAACACACACGCGTAGCTCACCTGTCAACACTGTCGCGTTTCCTGCCTCACTAGATGCACACAGGCTTGCGAGAACGGCTGATAGGTATAAATATTATTAATTACTTGGGTACCTTCATGTAACTTTCGTGTATTTAGTTAATATAACTCGTGTGACAGTGACAGTTGACACCCCTGACAGTATATGCGTCGAATTACATACAAACACACACGCGTAGCTCACCTGTCAACAATGTCGCGTTTCCTGCCTCACTAGATGCACACAGGCTTGCGAGAACGGCTGATAGTATAATTATTATTAATTACTTAGGTACCTTCATGTAACTTTTGTGTATTTAGATAATAACTCTTGTTTGGTAATTAACTAGATGTACAAATATTTGTCCCGAGGCGGGAATCGAACCCGAAATCTCACGTCGCAGGCGGACATTCGCCCACCGCGCCACAGAGGTCGTCGTAAACATTAACCTATTGAGATGTAGTAACTAGTATGTAATCTAGTATTAAGTACATACTAATCTGTGGTATAAGTGTAATAACGTATCTTAATAAACAGAGAGTTATCATCTAGATTTCAGTGGTTTCACTCGCCTCCGACGTCAATTCTTACACTATTCTAATGTTTTATTAAAAAGATATCTAATATTAAGTAATTAAGCTTTTAGTGCGGACGATTTGTTGCGAAACAGTGCTACACCATTCAAGTAAGCGAGCGTTTCTAAAAGAGCTATGTCATTAGCTAAACAATGTCACACTAGCACACAAACGCAGAATGGAATGTAAGCACCTACTAAGCATTGCGATTATGCACTTAAAGGCTATGAGTGCTATAAGTGCGTTCCTCGAGAATTTCCAAGTTATAATAAGTAGTTAAGATTTTGCTTCGTGCGACAAAAAATATTATTGTACCCAATAAGGACCTGTAAATAATTATAAATAACCCTAATTAATTCTATTAGAAATATCCAAGCAAAAAGAATGTTATATTTCTGTTACATAGGTTTGCCAATTTAATTATAGATTAACTAACACAGTACCTATTTTATGTTTTTTAAAACGACATAAATTTGATGACATAAAATTAATCAATATAATTAATGCTGGACATTCCACACAGCACTTTAAGCAATAACTATAATATTTATTTTGTTTTTACTACTCTAAGTACATTGCGGTATGCCCATTGAATAATTAAATTTAAAACTTTGTTGCGAGACTTTTGGCAAAAAGTCGGAAGAATTCAGTAATATTAGATTGCCATTTCTAATTTGGGCAATATGCCGTGACGCAAGGAGCGTGATACCCTCAGTATCTCAAGTTGTTTTCCAATTAACCTAATTAGAATGGGTGAAGTTTTACGGGCACAAGATTTTGCGCTGTACTGTAATTAGGTAAGTGCGCTGTAAGGAAGTGGTCACACTTACTACAAAGATATCTTACTGAGATTTGGTGTGGATAAGAAAATCAACGCTTATAATGATTTCACTAAAACATCTGGGACCATAGGATTTTGTCCCGAAATAGGCATTGTAAATATTGTATGGTCAAAACGTTTGTTGATTGAGCATTGAGTAGGTAACAAACTCATCAGCAAAAATCACTATTTTTTAATGATCGGTTGGTATAAATACTAAATAAATCGATAGGTAGCAGGGCGTATGGCAGGGCAGGGCAGGGTATTTCAATGTCAAATGAGAGATAAACAAAAACTACAAAAAATATTTTAAATTGGCAACACTGGTTAGAAACTTCACAAAGTTGGTTTTCCTTTCATTTATCATTGACATTGTACCCTTATTTCTAGTTGAGACCCTGCCACCTATCGAAATATTGGGAAGCAACTTTTGTTTTTTTAGTCGAAAACCGCTCATTAAATATATAAATAAAAATAATTAGGGCAAGTCGTATAGGCACCATGTAAATTCTACTCTACAACTTTATAGTATACGTTACAGTTACATACAGTTACTGTGACTTGTGTGTGACTGTCTGTTCTAAAAGTGCTCAGTGTGCACTCACCTTATCGTCTATTGAGGAGGCTTTATCTTCGGACATAAAAGTTCCGTCTCAGGGTTTACGTGAAAGTTTTCTAAAGGATACATTGATTTTAAAATGGCCCCGTTCGGGTCTGAAAAATGTACGGAGGGACCGACGACGCATACAAATTAGGGGTATACGGGGTTTTTGTGTTTGTACAAATGTCTGGTTATTGACATTAGGTTGGTAGGTACTTTTTTTAGGTTGGTACTTTGCATACTAAGGCCCGAATTCTCAATTTTTTGACAGATTTTCATTGAAAACTGTCAAAAACGGGGAAATGATTTCACTCTCCAACACTTTCAGGATTCGTTTTGAAAAGCTTATAACATAGGTAAAAAAATAAATAAATTATAAATAACGTTGAATGTTATTTATATAGATGACTGAGGGAATGTCGTGCAAAATCAAAATACCTAATAAATAATTCGGACTCATTTGAATAGTCCTATAATTTTACCCGAAATGCACATTAGTTTAGATTTTAATTTAACTAAACTAAAATTTCATTGGAATAAACCTATTTATCATAATGAAATTACTTTGGCTTATGGATTTATAGCTAAAACTTATTTAAAACGTGTTCTGAAAATATAATAAATCCAGCAAACTTTCTCATTAGTGTATTGGAATTGATGTTATAAATAATGTTTCTAACGAGAACAAAGCAAATTTAGACTTAACAAGTCTTGTCGATTCAATATCGAAAAAATGTAGATTGGGTTTACCGAACTCATTATAAAATTATTTTATACCTCTAAATTGAGCAAGTACCTGTGTGTGCCCAGGTTTTATTGTCTTGAATTTGCTAAATACACACGCCAATTTAAACTGAAAGCTGAATATATTAAAGGTGAATATATTATGAATTTTTAAAGAACTCTACCTAATTAATTTAAATGATGGGATTTTATGGCCTTCGAAAATACTAATAATCGCAATACATTGTACCTTTATAGTACAAGATTGGTACTATAACAACGAGGTAAATTTTGTATCGAGAAGGTAACACCAATCCTATTTTCTCATGAAAAATTATCGCAAGCCGTGCCTCCAGCTCAGTCACAGATCTCGAAACCCCATTGTTCAAACTAATGGCACTGAAGCATAGTGGAAACAAGAACCATTCATAACTGTCATGCACTCGAAGCTTCGTCATGACAGTAAAGGCACAAGATTCTTTACCACCCAGAAAGGGCACTCGTTACTGAAATCCACGTGCTTCGAAACCGGGCCTTGTAAATGTAAGTCAGTTTACTTATTAGGTCCAGTTTTAAAGGCGTTAACTAGGATTATATTGTTTTCAATAAAACCCTAGTTTACACTTAATATTTTTTTTAATCGAGCTTTCTTGGCATAGCGGTTGTGTTACTGATGAATGATACATTCATTAAAAAAACTAAACTTAAGGTAAATTAGCTCGTGCAATGTTGGTGTTTATAAAATTATGTTAAAAACCTTGTAAGATTTGGTGTACTTTAGGTGTAGATATAGGCTTACCTAATTGTTATTAATAAATAAATAAAGTATATAAATATTTATGATGGGGTGTCCTGATGAACTAGATTCCCGTGCAGTGCACCGCCATCGTTCCCTATTGGTTGCGTTGTGGGAGCAGTCACGGTGGATTATATTAGGGAGATGATGAAGAAACCATCTACTTGGAGATCGACCACGGGCCCTTTTGCTCTCCATTCGTGCCTTGTAGCTTTAATAGCATGGCACTTTATTTAGCAAAGAGAAACAGAAATTCTTTTTTTTTATTATTATTGTTGTTAAAAAATTTCAAGCACTTATATTTCCCCATGCATTTCTGACTGAGCTTTACGATTAACTCACTTGTCCATTATCATTCCTTCAATCAGTAGGTACTTCATGTACTAGGTACTTTAATATAGCCCACATTTCACTATTCAAGTGTTGAACCTCAAGTGAACCTTCTGGGTGGTATAGCTATAGCTATTTTGTGATAAAAGCTGAAGGCATGGTAGAGTCTATGACGTCATTAGTGACGTCCTATCAATAACCTCGTAAAATTGACGGATGGCAGCATCCAGCGCGGCTTTTGCTAATGATTTATCATCGCAAGCTCTCTCATGTATTGTTTGAAACATACATTCTGTACCTTTCTATGAAAGTAGGAAACTCTTTTGCCATAGAAACCTTTTAAGTTTCCGATATGCGGCCAACAATCTGACAGAAGCATTAATAAAACAAATAAAAATGTTTAATTAAATATGTGTTATAATAATGTCTGTTGCCTTCTTGTCACAGAACGACACTTGGATAGTTTATCATTTTATCCATTATCAAAACGTTATGCTTCATAAATTAAAGCCGTATGGTCTATTTTAGTTTTATCTAAGCACTGCTCGATTTATTTGATTGGGTGGGTTGGTGGCATAACTATAAACCCATGCAAAGCCATAACCTTGTTTGTACGGAATCAAACTACCTATACCTAAACACTTTAAATACAGCTAAGCCCAAATAACCGTATAATATAATTGGCAGCTCATTAAAACCCCCAGACAGTGTCATTGTCTGATTCACCGCAGCCGAGCAAGTTTTCGAGCCCCATTCGAGTCGTTTCACGTCTTTCGCTTCCTGCCGGTGACGTGTGGCACCCCTGCTTCCGACGACAACGCGACGTGAATCATAGGTTTGTAGGTAACTGACAATCGAGAAACGACTTTAAAAGTTGGCCGTAGAAACTAAATTTAGGAATATTAAACTTGTAGGTTTAAGGGGTGTGATAAGATAGCATTTTTAATTCTCGTAACGTGCGAACAGTTTTTTTATCAACATACATAGATAGGATACCCATTATGATTCGGACATTCAAAGGTAAAGGACATCAAAAAACCCACGCACATTTTATGAGTCACGAATAAGAGTGATTCAAATAACCACAATATACTGCGATAACAGTCTAGTCCTATAGAATCTAGGCTATGTATATGTAGTTACAATACTATTTAACAATTCATATTGACATCCCTGTACTAGGAATGACATAAAACACAATCGGCCGAAGCAGAGGCACACTCACGAATTCCATTGACCACCAAATTCCATTAGTCTACTTTTCTATTTATGTCAACGGACGACTCCTATTCTACCTATTTTTTGTACTGCTGACGTGAGGCAGCCCTTGATGTGTGACAGTGACAGCTTGCAAGTGTGAATCTCTAGGGTTGTCGCGGGCGGTCGACATAGCACACGGCGGAACACAATTTAAACTTTAAATTGGTTTGAAATATTTAATTCCAATATTTCAGATATTATTTCTAATATTTTAGATAATCTTGGTTACATAAATAGATCCGTTTCCGATTGGTCAAAATATTTTTAAACGATTACATAGGTATATTTCAGACAACGGCATATTCGTCGATTGATATGCTACCGATGTTTCTTTGAAGTAAGTCTTCACAGGCATAGGTTTATGTCGGTAAATAACTAAAAACTGCAGATTAACTAAGTTGAATGTATAAGCGGGCCACAGCCAAAACAGCATAAATCTGTCCTAGAAACAATAATTCCAACACTGACGAATAATCGATAGGAAGGTAACATTACACCTCCTGTTTGCTAATCAGTTAGAACCGTTAGCACTGTCGTGTTTGACACATCATGCAATAATCCGCAGCTACATGGCTGACTGATTTACACGTGGTTATTCTGTTTCTGGGACAACAGCATCGTCATCATCATCAGCGGATCTTATCCATAAGCAAAGTATGAATAAGTGCCTACAATAATATCAACATAGTATAAAACAAAGTCACTTGCCGCTGTCTGTCTGTCCCTATGTATGCTTAGATCTTAAAACTATGCAACGGATTTTGATGCGGTTTTAATCGATAGAGTGATTCAAGAATAATGTTGATGTATAGCATGCATTGCACCCGTGCGAAGCCGGAGCGGGTCGCTAGTATAAAATATTTTTGTTATTATAGTGCGTAAGCCCTCGCACTTAAGAAATTTAATAATATCGAACTAATATCGAACTAATTTTGGATTTAAGCGGGACCCAAACCCGCGAGCTTCCCTCAGTACGGGATAACCACACACATACTGCGCCTCAAAAATCTATATAATTTTCGGGATATTATTTATTTTCTTATAATAAGAAATATCAGAAAAGTGCTGCTGTCAAGACTGATGGTAGAATAATTGATGACTCTACCCACGGGACTAGCAAATTATCCGAAGACACTGATTCAAATCAGTGCGAATGTAGAATTTTACACGTGGGGCAAAACTCTGCGAGGCGAACAAGGATAAAGATAAAGATAATGATAATGATAATGATAATGATAATGATAATGATAATGATAATGATAATGATAATGATAATGATAATGATAATGATAATGATAATGATAATGATAATGATAATGATAATGATAATGATAAAGATAAAGATAAAGATAAAGATAAAGATAAAGATAAAGATAAAGATAAAGATAAAGATAAAGATAAAGAAAACTTTATTTGTAGCAACAAGAGGTATACAATTTTTCTTATTCTAATAATCATAAGATAAAGAGCTACAAAATGGCGTCCGACTCAGCATTATGTTGTGAAACCTAGCCGTAAGGTAAAGGAATCACAACGCTGATTTTCCGTCGAAACCAAGGAACAATCCGATTTGAATTACAAAGATTAGAGCCCTATTTATCTAGTATAGGTAGACTATATAAATAGGGCTCTACGTCCTATTTATCTAGTCTAGGTTTTTATACATTTTGCTCTCGTTTCTATTAAAACATAGATAATGTCTCTGTTGTAGGTAGCTAAATAATACTGAAATCGTCGCGACTATTTCAGCGGGAGAAAAAATACGATGCATCGTATCTTTTTCTCCAATACAATATCTGCAGATCGAACCCGCAACTTCATGCGTCGTGGCGGGCATTCACCGCCGCGCTACAGAGGTACCTCAATACGTATTAACTAAGTGAAAATCTAATAGGGTGCTAAACTATGCAGATAAGCGCTCTAACAAGCAGCTTGGATTATTCAAGCCAACGGATAATTCTAAATTAGTGCAGATATTCAAATAATCTACTGACTAGATGGATGGAGGACAGTCATGTCATAAGGATAAATCCCAGGTTAATCCTGCAGTCCGTTGCTATGGTTATTAGTTCGTATAACCTGTGGAGGAATCGGACTATAAACTTTATGTTATTCTAGAAGGTTCAAATTCACGTTCATTCTTTCATTCCCAAGTTATAGGGGATATTTCGTCGCAAGGTACCTTATTCCCTTAATGAATGCAGCAATCTATGGATTTTAAAAACTACTTTTTTTAAAAATGTTCTATGATCGTGGTATCATGTTCATTATTATGTAGATGCATGTTTCCTGTGTGTTCATCTAGATCTAGATGCCATAAACAAAGCTGCGGACTTAATCTTCTATTTATAAATAACTATCGGTCCAGGCTTTGCACTGGTGTTTTACAAAAATTCAATCCAAACAAACAGTGAAATCATTCTCCCTTTTATAATATTAGTATAGATTAGTAAAAAAAGGCAGAAAATCCTTGCTATTTAAAGTTTGGTTTAGATCTTTATTTAAACTTAGAAAAGAACACACAAGTTCACTTATAGGAGTATAGACATTGGTCTTTAAGTTATCTAAAAATAATTATATTGTAAAGAAACTTGTACTAACTGAAACAGTTTCTAAGAACCCATCACTTCAGTTACGAATCGAACAGTTGAAGATTAAAGAGTTACGTCGTCCATTCAATGTTGTAAACAAATAAATCCAAAGCTAAATTATGAGTTCCGAAACCTGTAATTCAATTTTATGGATTTCAGTTCGACCTAAATTGTAATGTGGTAGCTACTGCAGAAGCTAGTAAATAATTCAGTCGCCTATTTTGCTAACAGATTTAGATATCATTTGAAAATAGCTTTAATGTTTAAAAAGTCAACGAGGCAATGTAGTCAACTGCCCATGCTTTTTTATCCGGAGGTCATTTCTTTTTTTGTATTAACTTTTTTAAACTTTTCAGGTAGGTATGCTATTGAGTAACTGTTAGTTTCGAAAACATATTAACCGCCTGTTTTATTATTTTAAAAAATCAAATTCCTACCTCTTCCAAAATTTTTAAGAACCTATTTAATTTCTTTCCACGTTCAAAATATTTAGGTCCCTGAAAGACCTCTAGAAATCTTTGCATCGAAGGAAACATCGTATTCTAGGTACTTTCCTTTAAAGATTCTCTACATATAGATAATGCTTAATCATTCACCATGACACAGGCACCTCATTGCCATAAACTCCATAAAGTGTAATTACTCAAGCATTAGTCCCTCCCTACTCAACGACAAAACTCTCACAATGTCTAAAAGCACTCAACATGCGTCTTGGAAGTTGGAACGGACGGGCCTGGTGTGCGCACACGCATCGAATATTAAAACGCAGGATCAATAACCTACGGTCTCGGTGAGAAGGAAACTTTGAGACAAAGGAATGGATTCTTTGCTTTAAAGTTAGATAATTTTATAAGATGCTTAAAACTAGTTCGACGGAAAAGAGGGTGCTATAATTTTAGATCTGTCAAATTGAGATGGCATAGACTAAAGGGAATTCATAGACTCGAGATCAATCAGACCATGTATACATGATAGACATGAAATCCCAAAGACAACCTCTATTATTCCGCGAAAGAACCGCGCCATCTATTGCGCGGTAAATAGGGCTTTTTCTGATTTGGAAAATGCTTTATTACTTGTACTAATCCGCCAGTAACAGGGATATTGTTCTTTGTGTGGGAATTGTTTGTACACTGATCAATGATCAAATCGTCAACGTCAAGAGAAAGAACTAATTGAAAAGATATTTAATCATTGATTAGTTAAGTTATTCAGCGTACGAACTGTGAGATGGATCTCACAGACATTAATAATAAATAGAAGTCAAATTAGTTTAGACGGGAACTCTTGATCCAAGATCAGATTTCTCTTGAACTAAGAACCACCGTGTGAGCGAAGACTCGAGCAGAAAATAATCTACATTAATGTAGGAACGCAAATTTCTTAAGTTATTAAGTTTTCTTAAAAATGGTATAATAAAAAAACCTGTTTATCTGAAATAATATTTTTCCTAAAATTATACATAATAGTAAAGTAAATAGGGAAGTAGTTAGTCAGTTATCTTAAACTACCTTTAATCACTTAATGATTACCATCAAGTGATCAAGAGGCTATGCCAGTGAAGCAACTTGCTCTAAAATAAACTACCTACCCCCTTATTTATACTTTAAGATTAAAACCTGTCTGAAAAATAGTATGGATAGTATGGTTTCTTATGTCCAATTTTACCGTAGCAACGCAACGCGTTCAATATATGTATACTATAACTCTGTTAAGCGATGTAAACGAGTTCAGCCCTAAAACGTGTTCAAGACCTGTGATGTCATAAAAGGTATTACGAATTTTAAGTTGATCAAGCTGAACTTAGTTTTGTTTAGTTACAGTAAGGATGAAATTGGGCCTTTATAGGCATAAAGTATTCTTGTGACTCCGAAACGAAAAACGTATTATAAAGAATAAATAAAACAGACAATACGAAAGAAAACATAAATTTAATACAATAAAAAAAATAGTCTATAAGGAGGATACGGCCAAAATTAGAACTCCACACTTTATTCTAAGAAAGACCGACACAAAGATATGGAATTTGGCTTGCGAGCATCGGTGCGTATTTCGGCTATCTAAAGAATGTTGAGACAAGCCAGTGTTTGATCTAGGCAGGTATTTTTTAAAGTTAAATAATATCTATCATCAAACTGGCTGACAAAATCTCACTCTATAACGAAGAATTCACTAACCCTCTTTTGGCAGAAATTCTACCGCAAGAATCGTCATTCTCTAAAGTTCGGCAGAAGAGAAGAGTTATTCATAGAAACCTCACATCAATAGAATGGAAGCTTAGCAGGACACCTAGACAGATGGAGTAAGGCGTTAACTGAATAGGGTCCGAGGACTAGGAACACGAGCATCTGGCGTTCAGTGGTAAGATGGTCAGATTCACCATAGCATCACTGGGGCTTAGAAAAGGCTAGCGCAGAACTGTACGGAGAAAACGTAGAGCTACAAACATTTGAGAGGCATATACCCCGCTAGCTGTACCTAAATGGTGCTCTTCTGTATGTTGCCCCATCTTAACCTTTATCGGTCTTAGCCATAGCGGCCAACGCCATAAAAAGTCAATAAAAATAGAGAGTTTCATCTACCATTTCCTTCAGATCTCTGAAATTCCAAAACATTTCCTGCGATATTATCGAAGTAACCGTAATCTGTGTTATTATTTTGCGCGCAGCGGGAGATTGCATTACGTTAGTCACTGTGACACTTCAGATATGTCTTCTGCACTGCTGTATTCCAGTTATTCCGCAGACAAAAGTCATTTCTCTGTTTTATGCAATTTTACTTGTCTCGTTCTGCAGGTGACATTGAGCTGAATTTTTATTGTATGTATGAATTATATAGACATTGCAAAGTTTAAAGCCTGCGGTTTTATTCTTTATAGATTAAAAATCTCGCAAATTTACTTTTTTAAGCGTCTATGATAATAATATAATCTACTCTATTCAAGAGTCCTGTAAGGTCTATTCAGTCATATATCCAAGAATTCTGTAAGGTCTGCAGGAAATAAAGTACTTTGATTTTTCAGAAAAAATGTCAATTTTTTTCTGAAATATGAGGGACCAAGTTTATGTTTTATTTATATAGGTCAAAAAACTACAAGAATCTATTTGTATACCTAAGGAAGATAGTCTTTTCCAGTGGCCCTTGGTTTTTAACTACCACGGGGAGCAACGAATCTTACGTGAATAATAGGTTTGTATAGAAGTTAAAAAACATTAGAAATTGCCAAGTATACATAACTTAGGGATATGAAAGTGTCATGCATGACCAACGACGTAGATGTCTATGGCCATACAGCCGAGGCTGGACAATGAATGCGATAAACTAAACAAACAGCAATATTTGTTAGAAAATATCATACGCTGCGATTTCAGTCCAAATCTGAAATTCACTGAATCTACCAAGAATGACAGATCCATCATACCTTCCGAATGTTTTATATTTTGTGTTCTAACAACTCCACATCTCTACTTGTCAGTTTGTTTGACAGGTTTTAATGTCGCGTCTTAAAATTATGATATATGTTCACTTTATTTTTAGGACACAATTTCCAGATGTTTTACAAAGTTAATCGCGATAGTTATTGTTGGTAGGCTGTCGTATTTTGCTAGTTAGAGGTTGGTTATCTATCATAAACTTCTCATAATATTGCGCTTATAAAATATTGATAATTTATTAAAATACCTACAACGGTGTAAGTCGAGTTGATATTATTTTTAATCTTACCAAAGTCATGCCAAAGCTTCTTTTGAACTTACCTGAAACAAAATAAATTCTCTATTAATATTGAGGAAAAAATCTATGAAAGATACCTACTTAAATACCAGCTCTCGAGTTAACTTATCAGCAATGCCATAAAGAGCGGGGCAGTGCATTCAGCATCTTGTGGACGCTTCTGACTGGTATTGATATGGTTCAGTTGTGCTACTTGTAGATTGTTTGCAACAGTCTGCAGGTGGCCCAATTGTTTAAATAGGTAATACTAGTTCTAATTGGATTGTAATTTTCGATCTCTCTTAGTTAAATAGAAAAAGTTAAATTCTTTTTCTATTGTATATAAAAAAATAATGCTGGACAATTCAGCCAGCATTAACTAGGCCCAAGCTAAGCAGAGCTTGATAGAGCTTAGATCTCCTGATCAAATATCTGCAGATCATACAAACATGTGTCACATGGCGGGAATCGAACCCCCTACCTCCTGTATTGCAGGTGGACCATTGTCCAGTGCCCCACAGAAGTTTTCAAGTATAGAGTCAATACTTTATTGCCAAAAAAAAAACACGAATAAAATATCCAGTCTATTTCTGTGGTATAAAATTTTAAAATAGTAATAAATACGTATCGATATGAAAAGTTCAGAAAAGTTCCATTTATATGAAATTCGACGAGCTCCGGTCCCATGGTGATCCATTCATCATACTTATAGTCTAGGAACAAAATAAATAAACTTACGTGCCAATTGTGAATACGTTTATGAAATGTAACAACTTGTAATACACAATAATGCAATAAATAAATAAAAAATTAAATAAAATTCGTTTATTTCACGCACACATACGAATATAAAACGGAAATAGAGACTACTAAACATTTTCCATCTATTGATCTTTGCACCCGTGAAGGATGACTCCTTTTTAATTATAAATAAATTTATTAATAAAATATTAACAATATTAAGGAACAATTAAAACATTTAATCCGAGATAAAGTTTAATCCTTAATTTGCACTCATATTTCATAGTTCTTTTATTGATTACTTATTGGTTACAGGTTATATGCACAATGTAAAAAATTACATAGACAATCTTACATCTAGAGCGATTTTGATAAACCTAAATATTGTACAATGTACAATAAAGACAAAAAAACATCAACGTAAGAAGTCAATTAATGTAAACGCAGATTATGTCTGTCGCACGCGGCGTTTTAAAAATCGGTCAGTGTAAAGTCCCCATTAGTGCGTTCGGTAGTCGAAAATAAACCCAACTAATAATAAATCACAGAAAAACACGCGACTCTGTGCGTTGTTCGTATCGAGTTCGCGATATTGAACTGTTTCGATGCATATTTTATTGCTGTGAAATATATTTCCGAAAAAAAATCAAACAAAAACAGAAAAACAAACTTTGAAGCTCGTGTTGGTAGACCGGAATACGTGCATGAACACTTCATATATTTGTTAGCAAGGAATCTAAAAATAACACAAAAAAAAACCAGTTCGTCGACCGTTTACTAGCAAAATAAGCAGGAGCTTTATTGCACCGAAGTTTTATTCAGCTAGAAGGGCTAGAAGTTCCCTCAACACTTAGATTAAAGCTTATATCGATGCCTGAACATATCTAATTTATTTTATACTTCGGAATCGATGCATAGTTCAAGATTTATCTGTGCCACAGATTTGTCGTAGGTATTATCCAACAATTGACGCAAAGAGGCGCACTAATCGGACTTAGAGGCGTCCGGAGTGACGCGCGCGCGATAATATTGAGTGCTATCTTCGTGTTCGGGTGCGGCCATATACACAGCGGGTGTTTGAGCGGAGCGGGTTTATGTTTTAACACATTAACTGCCCAGCCTCGGCGACGCGCCCCGCAGCGGGCGTGGGACATGCGTGGACCATTAAAGTGTTAAGACTACCTGGTTTTATAGGTCATAGATAGTTGGAAAGTTGGATATATTGGCAAAAAGGATCATAATGATGTTGTGGCAAAATATTAAGGACAGAATATTTGGCCTTTAGTCTCATAATCATATGTGTAAACACTACTTGTAACTGTTTTATTTGGTTATTGTAATTTTACTTGCTTATAGATATTTGAATCACTAAAAATTGCCTTTACCCTTAAGTGTAGTGAAAGGTTCTGAGACCGTCATGATTTCAGATTTCATTTATAAAAGATTTACTATTCCTGTATCGGGTTTATAATATCGCCCTTATCGCTTCATAGTTTGATCATCTTTCGAAGAAGAAAAGGGAAAAGGGGTTAAGAAACTTATTTAGCTGATTGAGAGATATAGTAATACTTTATTTCTCACTTAACTTACAAATAACTTACAAAGGAATATCTGTAGAATAAGCAAGAATTTTTTGTTAGTCTTTGATATTGGTCTTATCGGTCAAGAGCGCTCTCTACCAGAAATTATATAAACTTTGGATAATAAATCATACAAAACACCATAACAGAATTGGGATATTTTATGAACTTATGTTAGGAACCATTTTGAAATGGGTAAGTCTGCCCTAAAAACAGCAAACACCATTTCTGGATTAAAGAGATAATTATCTAATATCGCTGTTGTCACAGCCAAACTCTCAATTAACTTCTGCTCCACACTTGGTAAACTTCTACGAATAACAAGAATTCCCACCGCGTGTATTACAAATAGCTTTCCTATTTTGTATTTTACATTTTTGACATTCGTGTAATGTTGTTTCCGCAATTATTTACGGAATGGAAACATCAAAAGCGTCTGTGAAATTGAAAAATGAAAGACTGTTCCCTCTCTGTCGCATTTAATCGAAATAAGGAGACCGGGAATTGAAGACTATGAGTTGCATGAAGAATTGCTATTTTTACCAAATCAAAATAACGGTATTATTTTGTTTTCGGTTTGCTTACGTAGTAACTAAAAGAAGTTCGATAGAAGTTGTGCTCTTACAATTTTAGATATAAGATTTTTACCGAACCAAAACAACCGTGTCATTTTGTTTTCGTAATAAGTTATAGATATGTTCGATCTTACTCGATCAAATTTTTGTTGGATTTGCCAAAACTAACATTAAAAGAGGGTGTTACAAAATGAACAACTTCGAATTAATAACCTTACGTCACGGTTCTTCTATTTTTATCTATATCTATACTAATAATACTAATAAATATATTATAAAGAGGAAAGATTTGATTGTTTGTTTGTTTGAATTGAATAGGCTCCGAAACTACTGGACCGATTTGAAAAATTCTATCACCATTAGAATCCTCAATTTTCCGTGATGAAGGCTATAGAATATTTTCAAAAAAATTTGGGTTCCGCATGAAAATTGATTTTTTTGTTAAATACCCGTGCGAAGCCCAGGCGGACCGCTAGTAGCATATACATATTTGTGCTACGTATTTACGAACTAGTTTGCAATTACGGCTTTTGTAGCAGAGAGCCGTAAGTACAAACTAGTTCGTAGACCAAACACCAGATGCCTGGACGGGTTTCATAGTCGTGGTTGCCAAGGTGGGCGTGTTAGTTGGACGCTAACGTCTTATAGGCCAGTATTCGTAATGCTGATTCAGCCCACCTTCTGATTAGTAAACCTACCTGTCGTTGCAGATACGTCCTTGCATTATTACGGTTCTCTGAAGCTACACACATCATTTGCCTGTCGCATTATTACCCAGCCTTCCCTAATCAGCGCCATAGCGCCCTGTCTTCAGCTTGCAAACTCTACCTTTACCTACCTTCCCAACAGATTATTGCGAGGGATCGCTTGCTATTAGCTGAAATTTATATCACATTAAAAATAAGAGCTTGTAAGTGTAGGAACGGTGAGTCATATAAATACCAAATTCCCATGTCCATACAAATAAGCCTTTACTTTACGGATATGAGTTCATCTCTCAGTGGCCAGGTAAACATAACATTTTAATGGTCATATAATGCCTCGTATCACGGGAGTTTCGCAACAATTTAACGCCTTCATCAACCCAACTGACCCATCCAACCCAACCTATCTACTCCTAAGCTCTGTAATATTATGAAGAGGTGAATTTCCTAAGTTTGTAGCAAATACTTCAATAACGTTATCTCGTAGTATTTACTCTACACTTCTACGCTAGTGTTACAGTCACGTTACTTTCTTCGCTGGTCGTACCTTCGACATTGTTGCATTTTATTTCAAAATTCTTTATTATATTAATTTATTTAGGAACAAAATCCACGCTCTTAAAACTGTTTGAAACGCTGAAATCTGAATGATGTGCTTTATTATTCAGATTGCGCTGATTATAGAGGTGAAAGCAAAAAGAAAGCTTAAGTATCACTTAAATCTTCATTGGCTAAACAATAAGTGAAATGATCTGTAACAGATTTTTTTAATATTGTTATGTTCCAAGAATGGTCATTGCATCAAAGGCTGTTTCAGAAACATATAGGGATTCTTTAAAGATGCAAGAATAGTCATCCCTGAAATAGTCGTCACAATTCGGCCGAGCGACGATCGAGTCGAAGATTGACGTACAATGTCCTACATTAGCCTTGCATTGGCATTCGGGAACCAAAGCTAGACTCGCTAACTGACATCACTATTTATACAACCACCAGAATAATATGACCCGAGACACCTGGAACAAGTCCCGAATCTTCAAACTAACAGAGAGCGTAGAGGGATCTCTGTAAAATGGATGTTGTAACTACGTTGCTAACGACTGTTCGTTGTATTGTGTTTTTTTGTGTATTTAAAGACAATGCGAGTGAACTCTGCTTGTTTTCGGGTTATATGCTTACTTATGCTGCCGTTTTGTTCTTTGTTATTATTACAACCTGTTATGAATAAACCATGTATTTCGTTTTACAATAATCGTTCGCTGTCGATTCTTAATGCTTGAGAAACATTACGAAAAATAAGAATATGCGGAAATCTTGTATCAAAACAGTATCAATGGTCCAATCAGCTGTTCGATTGTCTCGAACATGGTAATCTATTGCCTTCATTGGCTAACAAGACAGCTATCTCGCAGTGTCTGCAACAGTAGCCAGAATTACTAATTTTACAGCCGTCATAATTCTCTCAGTTCGCTTTCACTGCAATCTGTCTCTTTTGCACTTAAATAAATTACTCAAAGATTTATAGCTGCGGAGTGTGGAGTAATTTCATGTTTTACAGAGTTGTTTATTTAATTTGTATGTTCGATTTTGATAATTTTTACAGCGTTTTTTGGATTTATTACTGTTTTTGTGGATCAATTAAATGTACACCTGGGGTAAAATCATACTGTAAAACTAGTTCTATTTGGTTTTGATATATTATTGTAATTTTCTTTCTTATTAAAGGCCTTGTAAAAAAGCTTTATATTGTACCTCCTATCATCATTATAGCTATCATTAATAATAATTATGTTTTAATACATACATAGTCACCGGCAGCTTGAGCTTAGCTTCGCGGCCGTTAATACACCATTTTGATATTATATATCGATCATTTACTGCAATAAAACAATATTACTGTATTTTCTTTGTTAAAAAATATTTCATTACGACATTTTATATAAATGAAGTCCATAATTAATATACTCATACTGCTCTGTCCGATTTTTTTCTGCTGCTTTAATGTTCTAGCCTACTGCGTCTACGCATGTGGAGCATTGTTAAGTGTCGCGACACCTGTCAATCACCGGTTTTGGCACACACACGGCATCCGCGCGATTCGTGTCAAATGATGCATGGGTATTGTTATACAGTGAAATTGGTATTCGATTAGGATGACTGAAGTACTTATTTAAATCTCTACCTGCATCATCCATCATCATCATAATCAGTCCATATTAGTCCACTTTTGGATTAATGATACGCGCCTGTGTCCGTGTCTTCTGCTTGTAAACTCTACCTTATGTATGCTAATTGTACAATCAGGTGCTTTTTTAGCTTGACGAACACAATGCTAAATCTTTTACGATATTGAAATTTTAGTAAACAATTTGACAAAAATATTCAAGTAGGTGCTTATAGACGACCATGACTTCCTTAAAATCCTTGAATAGGAAGAGGAATGGAACGGCAAATCAATTAGCAGGTACCGAACAAAACAGATAAAACATACATAAGTGGCGGCTGGGGTATTATATTATCAATGCGAAATGTTTGTCTGTCCGTCTTTCACGCCTATGCTACTAAACCGATTTTGATGATATTTGGCACAGATGTGGTCTAAACCGGTAAAAAGGACATAGAAACTTTTTATGCCGGTGTTATCTCCGCGGGATAGTACAGGGACTCGATCCCGATCGATATCACCGATTTTTAATTTTTATATATAAGAACTTCCTACGTCAAATTTCCAGCCAATTCCCATAATTATCTCATCAAGGTATCTTGTTTTCGTTCAACATCGTTGTTTTCTTTCACCGTGATGAGTCGCAGCTTGAGGAATGTAGGTTAAGTGCCGAAGACAAGCATTAGGAAAACACTGGGAAATTTAAACCCACAGAAAATGAAAAGAATAATGACATTGATTGCTTCGGTAATAAATATAAACTTATATAGACTCCGATATTTATAAAGCGTGTTGATACGAGCAATGTGTTATTTGTTTTATTTACAACACTAAGTCATCAATATAATCTAGCTGTCAATAATGAAGTGGTAGGCTATGCTATAAATAATCGTATACCACAAACACCGGCCAGCGTGATTAATAAAATAGGCCTAAGTGATAACCTAATCAGTCTTTTAGTACACGGCACAAGCTCTGCTTAGGTTGGGGCTAGATGGTGCTGTGAGGATTGTCCAGCATTATTTATTTAGTTTTGTTCTTAACATTAGTATAAGTAGTATCTAAGGGCTGTGGATTTATTGTATTACCAATAAAATAAAATAAAATAAATAAAATTAACCTAAACCGTTTAAACCTATACAACATTTTCACTAAGGTAATAACGACTAATAAAATAGATAAATAGATTGGTTTTATACTGTTCGGACCAGTATGGAGTTAGCTCAATTGTTTCAATTGTTAATACTAGTTCGAATTTGATTCTGTTATTTATTTAAATGTAGTTTTAAGACATAACATAAGTGAATAAATGGTGTTAAACTGGTTCATGGGAGCCGGCGGAACTATTATAAAAGTAATTATTCATAGATATATGATTTTACCTTAAGATTTAAACAGGTAAAAATCACTGATCTAACTTTAAACAACGGCTAAGCTACGTTTGAATATGAGATTATGGAAAATTTTATATTTCTCCTTGTGCTGAAAAAATGCTATCGTTACAAACTGCCAGACAAAAATCAACCCTGCTGTCCTATAAACACGGTGTAGTCATCAAGAGTATAATTTGATCCGGCACCGCACCGACGCGTGACGTCAGACGTGATGGATTAAATGTGTGCTGTAGATCATTTGAAAGCATGGGGGAACGACATCCGAGAATCACTAATAGCACTTCCTTACAAACCTCTGTGGTTTACATAGTGTTATTATTATAAGTTTCTGTGTAATATAATTTTTAAGATGATAAATAAATAAAAAAAAAAAAAAAAAAAAAAAAAAAAATCATACTAGAGATTTTGTGGCAACAAGCATATCTTGACCATTAGGTACAAAATTTGTGAATCATAATTAAATTAGATTAGATGAATAAAGTAAGAAATCTGGCTTACCTCTGTGTCATACATATGACTGTGTGATTTGCCCAGAGTGGGGATTATGGGCAATAACGATGATGATGTGTTTCGGGTTGATCATCTTTTTCTTTTTTGATGAGAGTTAAGTTTTTGAGTACAACCACAATAGTCCTGATATTTTGAAATCGACTGTTTCATCTATAGTGACAAGATTCTGGCTTTTGTATAAAAAAAACTCAAATCTCACAGATAAACCAAAATGCGGAAAAGCTGGAGGAAAACGTGAAAGCACCTATATTAGGCAGGGTAAAGTTGCGTTATTGCCAATATTAAGACTCAAGAGGTGGCATGGGTAGGAAGTACCCAGTGATATACGGACAGACACGCTATGGGGTGCCAGGTAGGGCGACAATGAATAGCGCATAAAAAGAGCTTTTTCGTGTACACAATCATTTTGAAACCCCGACAAAAGAGGGGTGTTTGACGTTTCACGTGCGTGCTTGTGTGTATGTCTGTGCATCGTAACACAAAAACACTCGTGATTATTTTTATTTTATTCATATACAGTGGTGGACACATAATTAGAGACACCCCGTAATTGATCACAATAAACTTGATTTTGGCACTACCATTAGCCAAAGTAGGTATTGAATATAATGTAATTGTTACTAAATCATACATGACGTTGTATTCTTAAAATGGGGGACAAAAAAAGTTGTGTTGCTTAGTAGTTTAGACACTGCTCACTATCCGAATCTAATACAAACTTTTTTAACGTACCTGTAGCTGGCCAGCTAATTAAAGACAGTGAACGCTGTGTTCTGAATTTAAAAAAAGAAAAAAGAACTACATTCGGTTTTTCATTGTTTTGCCGCGTATTTGCAGGAAACGTCGACATTAACTATAATATTTTAGTTTTTGTATTCAAATTAATACGTTTTACACCAAACGATATGGGAAAAAACAAGAGTTGCGATTCGTCTACTAGAAAGATAATCTTGAACTTCCATAGCAAAGGTTGGTCATACAGAAAAATCGCAAACCATTTGAGCTGTTCTAAGGACATGGTTATGAATGCTATAAAGCATTTCAAGAAGTTCAATACGACCGAAAACATATCCAGAAAACCGAGACCTAGAAAAACCACTCCGCGGGAAGACTCTAAGATGGTGTTGTTGGCAAAAAAGGAACCTTTCAAAGGATCAGTACTGATCCGCTCGGAAATATATGGGGCAGGAGGGTCGACGGGTGTGTCTGCAAGGACAATTAGACGGAGACTATGTGAGGCAAACTTGTACGGAAGAGTGTCTAGGAAGGTGCCACTTTTGAAAAAGCAAAATGTTAAGGCAAGGTTAGCGTTTGCTAAAAAATATGAACACTGGACTGAACGAGACTGGAAAAATGTGCTTTTTTCGGATGAAACAAAAATTAATATGATTAATTCTGACGGAAAACAATATGTTAGACGCCCCCCGAACAAAGAAATGGATCCGAAGTATACCAAGAAAGTAGTGAAACATGGAGGGGGAAATATCAAAGTTTGGGGCTGTTTTTCAGGACTTGGTGTCGGACCTGTCAGGAAGATAGAAGGCAATATGGATAAATACCAGTACAAAAATATTTTAGAAGAAACCATGCTGCCCTATGCTGAGCAAAATTTACCAGTCATTTGGACTTTTCAACAGGATAATGATCCGAAACACACCGCAAAAGTAGTAAAAGATTTCTTAAGGAACCAGTTTGTGACAGTTTTGGATTGGCCCCCGTACAGTCCGGATTTAAATCCAATCGAAAACTTGTGGTACCAGGTGAAGAAGACAGTGGCGGCAAAGCGTACATCAAACGTCGATCAACTTTACACAGCTTTTACAGAAGCGTGGGAACAAATTCCGGTACAAGCTTGTACAAAATTGATCGCTTCCATGGCTAAGAGATGTCGTGCTGTTATTGCTGCAAAAGGACATGCGACCAAGTATTGATACGCATCGGAATGCTTTATAAAAATGTGTTAGAAATCCTACGTACTAAGATAATTTCAATGATTACTCTATTTTAAAAAAAAATCTTGTTACGCAATGTAGCGTCTTTAATTATATGGCCAGATCTTACTTATCTTATATTTTACTTACACTGCTTACTTTTAAGTTTTACAGAGTAAAAGGCAAGTTTTGTTGTAAATGTTTCGTTTTAACATTACACAATAACAACACAAATACAAATTAATAGTGCAGCAAGTTACAATGGCAGTCTGATAAAATATATACAGAGGAATAGCTTAGTTATTTCAATATGCTTCCAGTGTCTTTAATTATGTGACCACCACTGTATATAAAATTATTGAGGTGATGGGACACTAACGTAACCATTGTTAGGAATGTGTGATGAAAATCTGTGTAAAACCATTATCGGGGAGTTTGACGTTTTCTTGTGGAACGAGCTGATGAATGTGATAAAATCTTTAACAAAACAAATAACCATGACGATAGTGTTTAATAAATTGTATTAACTTTCCTTGCCAGACGGTATTTATAAGATTATATATTCCACGAGATTCCGATTATACTAAAATTAACACAGATAAAAAATCCCAAGAACCAGATAAAAAATCATGTTTATGCAAAGATTCTTGAACGTAATAATTTATGGGCACCCTTACCACGCGGCACAATTCGATGCAAACAAAAAAAAAAACAGAATTTTAAGAACCCGGCTTCCGGAATAGATTTAAGGGCATTACACTGAATATGCGCATAATCTCCCTTGATACTTATCGCTTCATTTGATTTCATGCCATTATGCCTGATTTCTATCTGTAAAGACATTACAATTTAATAAAAAGGTCGAGCTTAGGGATTTTGTCGAACAGAGACATGATTTTGCTGCTTTTTAGGTATATTAGACACTTACACGACCGATTTTAGGTAATTACACGTAAACATTTCTGAATCTTAATGTAATGCATTATTAGAATTTTGAGAATATGTACCTATTTTTGAGAAAAAAACCGTTTTATTTTCGTGTGTTAAGTTACTCAATATTAACAAAGTAAATTTATACACATTACTACACCTAGGTACGAGAAAATATTTGAAATTCACATAATTCTTTCTCTCCGACGGTTGCCCGAAATAGATCGCTTGTAAGCGTTAAGGTCGCCATTGTACTTCAATTATGTTATAAGTTATAATTATAACCTCTGTTATGTTAATTTTTGTTTTGTATTGTGATATAATAACATAAAATAATAAATGTTATAATTCGATTTGACTAACCCTTTTTGCCAATAATATTGATTATACGTACAGATACCTATAGCACGAAACAAGTTCCACACACATGCGCATCTTACCCATAAATAAATCAATGAATAAAATAATGTCAGACAATCCATAAAACTCCGATGAGTTTCTATAAATAATTATCACTCTGTCAGACCAATAGATTATCATAAGCAATAACATAAAACTACTGCAACAATATTGTTCCTTCAGCCTCATAGTCATACCTTCGTACCAAGAAGTCAACAAAGAGAAAAATGAAGGTCGCGTACCGAGACTTGCAAATCATCAGATCTATCCGTCCATTGCTTGCTGCTACCAAGCAATAGAATTCAAAGTAGCACAAAAACGGCATTGTTTTGATCGGTGTTAAAGTTGTCACGAATTGTGAGCGACGGTAACGAGCTACCGATGATTTCTCTGAACATTACGACCTTTGCCTACTTAGGTAACTTATGCAAACTGTGTTACTTACCAATCACGCGATTATAGTGTTTGTTTTACCAGAAAACAACCCAAATCAATGACAGCTGCTACAAAACTTCATGAAAAGTTTTAAAAAAAGTTGTAAAAAGTTGTATCTATAAGAGAAAAAGTCTTTAAAAATATACATATGTATACCTATGTAACCAATATGTTCTTGCTGGATGTGTTTTTTAAATATTTATTCAAAGTGCAACGGACACTACCAGTTTTAATTTGATTTAATGTGAAAAGTTGAACCAAACCCGAAATATTAAATACTAGCGGCCCGCCCCGGCTTCGCACGGGTATTAAACAAAAATTTCAGAAATTATACACACTAAAACGATGGGTTTCACAGTTTTCATACGGATCTTTACTTTTTTAAACAGCATTGGGGTTTTTGACATTGACTCGACATTCCAAAACTGACACTGGCCGTAGAGAAAAAGCAAGCACCGTGCGCTATACAACCTCTTTCTATTCTGACGCGCCATTATAGAAAAAGAGGTTGAATATACAGCCCACGGTTCAATTATTGAATTTTTCATGCGGATCCCTAACTTTTTTGAAAATATTATATAGCCTATGTTCATCACGGAAAATTAAGGATTCTAATGGTGAAAGAATTTTTTAACTCGGTCCAGTAGTTTTGGAGCCTATTCAATTCAAACAAACAAACAAACAATCAAATCTTTCCTCTTTATAATATTAGTATAGACAGTATAGGTACTACAGTAGCTCTTGTTAGAAGGCACTAATTCTCTATTACTGAGTCTGCAAACATGTTTGTAGCGTGATATTGTTGGATGCGCAAGCGCGGGCCTTCCGTTACGATTAGCACAGCACTGTCAATTTTCGACGCACGATCCGTAAGCAACAGTGACACGAAAGTCATGAAATAACAATCAGTCTGTCAAAATAGTCACGAACATGTAGGCAAGTAAAATGGACCAAGTTCATGGCAATATGAATAATGAGAACCGTTAAGCCTTATCAAAGCCCTTTTTTTTGTTAAAATACAAAAATCTATGAGCGAAAATTTTTATTGAGTTAGTTTTTGCAATATATTCGTTGTGTTTGTTACCGTTGGGCAAGAGAGTTGTTTCAAGTCTCCCCAGCAATATTTTTCATGACATTTTTGTCCACTGTGTATTATAAAATTGCACAATAAAGCTAACCAAAGCATTTACCCAGAGTTACACACGCTCAGTTGATAGTTACGTCATGCATTTGATCATCAAGGTGCTATTATTTGCTGTATTCTCATACCCAAATAAATACGTAGTACAAATAAGTGCAAAGGATTTGCTTTTTTTTTAATTACCTAGGTACCTACATACACGATAGATTTTAAAGCTGTTCACAATAATTGAGGGTTACAACTTTGCCCGGAAGGACTTACCAGGGGCGGGTTGCCAGTTTACAAAATAAATCCACATTATTATTTATGTAGAGAAGCGTTGAAAATTCCAGAATTTCAGAGGGACGTCCAAAAATACCGTAGGTAGCAAAGGCTGCCAAAAATAAAACAATTTAAAATGCCTGAAACCAAAGCATGAATACAAAAGCATGCCCAAATGTTTTGCATAGCATTTCTGTTGCTGAATTATTTATTTCCTTGACATGGCATTGTATGAAATTGCATGTTACTTGTCAGCCATTTTGTGTCATCGTTTTATTGATCGCTGGATGACTTTATTTGAACTTCAAGACTTGATTATTATTACTTGATTGTTATTTTGACTTACGTGCTTGATTCACTGCCCCACAAAGGTAAACAATGTCACCCTGAAGAAACCAAAGATCACCAAAACACTCATTTTCTATCATTAATTATTTACGATTTTGTAATTCAAGTAGGCAGAACCATGCGCGTATACTAAATGATCCATCTACAGCCAAAATGTATGAAAAAGTTTTATAGGGGTTAATTGGATTTCAAAAGAATAGAACTCCTATACTTGACTCTAACGTGTTGTTCAGTTTGATGCTACAAAAATCGCTGCTACCTAATCTTATTCCTTTTTGCTATATCGAGTGAGTCGATAATCGTGTGCGGTGCTGTAATCGATTGTCTCGCTGCCTCTTCTCGAACTGGGTCGAGAATCGAGACGTAATCCGATAGGTGAAGGTGCTATGTGCATTTAATGTGGAAAATTGGATTACATTTTATTAAGAGCATCATCTGCGGTCTACGGTTTACGTTTATTACCTTTGCGCCTTTTCCACGCACGACCTGGGTTGTTTTGCAGCCAAAATGCAGATAATTTGCGCTCTCTAGCGAGATAGTAGTGGTTTTATGGTTAAGTAGGCCATTTTGCAATAAACAGCACATATTGTACAACGTGTTCTATTTATTAGCAAGCTAGTATTGCACTCTGTGTTAACAGAAAAATTATCACTCGGTCACTATACGTGCCGTGGATAATTGGCAAATACTTTTGCCGGTGCTTTATTTAAATAAATAGTTACTCGTATATCCAATAATCTATACTTCTATACTAATATTATAAAGAGGAAAGATTTGATTGTTTGTTTGTTTGTATGTTTGTTTGTTTGTTTGTTTGTTTGTTTGTTTGTTTGTTTGAATTGAATAAGCTCAGAAACTACTGAACCGAGTTAAAAAATTCTTTCACCATTAGAATCCTGAATTTTCCGTGATGAACATAGGCTATATAATATTTTCAAAAAAGTTAGGGATCCGCATGAAAAATTCAATAATTGAACCGTGGGCTGTATATTCAACCTCTTTTTCTATTATGGCGCGTCAGAATAGAAAAAGAGGTTGTATAGCGCACGGTGCTTGCTTTTTCTCTACGGCCAGTGTCAGTTTTGGAATGTCGAGTCAATGTCAAAAACCCCAATGCTGTTAAAAAAAGTAAAGATCCGTATGAAAACTGTATAATTTCTGAACCGTTTTAGTGTGTATAATTTCTGAAAATTTTGTTTAATACCCGTGCGAAGCCGGGGCGGGCCGCTAGTCTTAATATATAAAGGAACAAGCGATTTTCTGGCGACAACGCCCAGCCTGAACCGCTGAAGCTAGAAAGCTGAAATTTGGAAGGTAGGTTCCTTTTACAACACAACCACCCCCTAAGAAGGAATTTTTGGAAATTCCACCCCTAAGGGGGTGAAAAGGGGGGTGGAAGTGGACGTGGATTTTTTGGTGCTATTTCTAACTCTGTAACCCGTGGCCCGATTTTCTTGAAACTTACAAGGAATATTAAACATACAAAAATATTGAACACGTGTTTCAGGATTTTTCAAAATACTCCTGAAAATAGGATAAAAACGGTTATTCAAGTTTGAGATTGGCTAAAGTAGAATGTTTGAAGTCCATCGTATCATTATCATTCACTATGAAAAAAATACAGCAAATGGAAATTAAAAAAAAAAAAACCCTTATAACGGGATTACGGGATACATGATATTTAAAGCGGGTTTCAGGAATTTCCGACTCTTAAAATAGGGTATTAGCTGATTTCGTCAAGATTTTTTACCCTAAAGTCCACGCAAATGAAATTGCGAGGGGGTCAGCTAGTATAAAATAAATAAGCTCTACCCACGACATTAGTTTAAACACGTTTTATGTCCTTCGCGGAAGGAAAAACCACTATATTTATCGTACAGTCAGCGACATTAGCAGGATAACGTAATTCGTATAAACTCGACATCATCAATAAGTGTAGAGTCAATAGTTTCCTTCGAGGAGTTTCCAAGGTACTTGCTCCATCGAAGACATCTCCAAAGCTAACCGTCTATTGGTTTCTGACGAATGCAAAACATACAACTGGTTTGGTCGTTATAATTTCCTTGACTTTTAGACGCTCTAATGAATTTATGTTCATGAAATTTAACACGTATGTCCTTGAAACTGTTTAAACAAGCTTTGACATGTACATAATTTTGTCGACGACTGTACGTAATACTTGCTTATATATTCTTCTTTAGGTACACTCTGTAATATTACTTTAGCACACTACCGTTAACTCACTAAGCAAACTTTATCTTCGTTATTTTATGCCATGGTCAAAATAAATGAGGCTTGCCATTGAGATAAATTATATTTGATTTTGTTGTTCGATTACGTAGCCTACCTAGAAACAAACTACGATTAAAATTATAACCAGGTTTAGTGAGCTAAAGCGAGGCAAATCGGATCAGTACATTAGATTTTTTGTATTAAAATGGAGTGCTTTTCTTCATACATTTTAAACTGACGCAAAGAAGATATTCATTATTAAATAAGCTTTGTCCAAATTTATCTATCTTGAGACATTTTTTCATTGCCATATACCATTACATCCATTACATGCATCATTACATACATACATAGAAATATTTAAGATTTGTTCCGAGGCGGGAATCGAACCCGCAACCTCCTACGTCACAGGTGGACCTTCGCCCGGTGCGGAACTGAGCTCGTTATTATATTAAATACCTACCAATTGTAATCAGCAGTATCTGTTCGATATAATTTTCTTTGTATATAAATTAATTAATTGTGTAAAATAAAGTTTTATCAATAAAAACTACTTTTAATCAATAACACTTTACTTCATAATTTATTGTTTGAATATGTACTTGTATAAGTGTTTATTTTGTAAGCCTAATAAAATAAAGTTCTAAAAAACTGAAACCGGAAAATTTTACACGGTTTATTGAAGTTTTCAGAGCCCATACCTTTTTTGATAAAAATCTGTAGCCTACGTTGAATGTAAGATGGTAATGGTGAAGTAATTAATTAGATCGGTTTAAGAGCCAAGCAATTCAACCAAACAATACAATCTTTCCTCTCTAAGATATTACTATAGATTACTATAGATTTTCAGTCGCTAAAGATAATAAAAATAAAATGAGTGGCTAGCAGCTCTTCAGTATTGACTCAATGCACGGTCCGACCCACATAGTTCGAGCATCAGATCCTTCAATATCGATGGCATCGAAGCCTCAAGTGTTGGATGTGCACTTTGAACAGGAAAGGCATTTCTTTAATGTATTTGTACAACTTTTCAATATGGTCTGGTATCTCCGATGCGAGCGATGAAAGATAGAACTGAGAGGAGTGGATAATAAATCATCATCATCATCACCAGCCTATAATAGTCCACTGCTGGACATAGGCCTCCCCTAATGAGCGCCATAAATGCCATCATCAGCGTGGGGATTATGGGCAATAACCCCCAAATAATGATGGTTAGTAAATAATAGATTAATATTTTAGGAAAAAATTAATATACAGATTTTATTACTCAGGTAACTAAATATAATAAGAAGTTTGGCACACCGGATGAGAAAAACATAGGATATAAGAATATCCTATGTTTTTCTCATTAGCCAAGCCTCTTGGCTTAGCTAAGGAGGTGAAACCTTAAGTTATAAGGGGTTATGCTGATGATAAAAATTTTACAGTAAAAAGTGATCTTAGTTACTTACGTAAAACATAAAAATAATCTTTATCATTTGTTTTTTTTCTACGCATGATAAAAATATATGTATATATGTAACTAGCTGTCCGCCCCGGCTTCGCACGGGTATTAAACAAACATTTCAGAAATTATACACACTAACACGCCGGGTTTCACAGTCTTCATACGGATCTGTTACGGGGTGGGTCAGGAGAGTCTTTTTAAAAAAAAGGAATTTTGAGCTGGAACTAGAATTTATTGGATTTTGTATAATAAAGTAAACAAAGATGTTGCCGCGATAAAGACCAAACCCGAACTGCCGGCTATTCCACTGAAAAACACGTGTAAGCAAGTACTTACCTAGAGTGCATGCGATGCACCTTTACTACTTTGCATTTATCATCAAATAATACTGTAACATCCCCCCCGTTAAGATTTTTCATCACAGGGGTAGTGATGACAAATAGAGGTTGAGCTGGGTTTAGCCTTTACTTTGGCATGAAACAGAGACATTATAATGAAACAGTGACAAAGAAACAGAGAAAAAACTTAACTTAACTAAACTAAAAGACTTAACTAAACTTAAACAATTATAAGTTTAACTTAGAACTAACTTATTATGAAATAGGAATAGGTATACATATTATATAACTTTATTACTTACATAGTATTAATTTTATTAATATAGGAACTAGAGACTACAAATTTACTAGGCTTATCTACTTCATCACTATCGGAATCCCGAACGTGGACAGTGTTAAGAGTATGACGTCGGGATTCGATTTTCTTTTTATTATTACACTGGTTATAAATTTTAATACAACAATTTGAAGGATTTTCCTTAAACTTAAACAAGCTCTTACGGCTTTTGAATATTATGAATAGTAACATTAATCCTAAAAAGATATAGCCTCCTGACAAATAATGCACTCCATATTTGTGGAAGTGCGTAGGGCTTTCTATCTCATTTAGCTCTTTTTCAAAAGAGTCTAGATACACACTAGCATGGACCAGAGAATCTAGGTTATCTATATTGCTAAGTTTAGATAAACGTAAATTAGAAAGAGTCTTATTTTTAACTGTTTTTTCACAGCAGTCGTCTTGAATTAAATTATAACTAGAAATGGTCACAGAAGAATTAGTAGTTATTGTTTCCGAAGGTGTAAACTGCATAGTCTTATAAAACGCTTTACACTTCTTAGGTAGAGACAGGAAACCTGTGCCGAATAGTACTTCATTATAGCTAACTGGGTCGTTTTCACACGTAATATGACACTGAACTGGTGCAGATTGCACATAGACCCAACGATTTCCACTAACTTTGTAGATCACATCGACATCACCTTTGAATAGTTTAACATCACACGATTTTGGTAGTTTTGTAACGGTTTCAGTCAATATAGTAGTTTCGCACACAGAGTTAGCTACTACTGAAAGTATGCTTACGCCACTTAACTCACACACGTAACACTTATTGTCTATGAGTTTGCAATCGTTAACGGAGTCAAGTAGCGAGTAGAACATGCGATCAGCTGTTATTGTCACAAAGGATTTAGTAGGTACAATTAAGGCATAAGTATCGGGTTTCGTGATATCATAAGGTACTGGAAGTGGAATGACATGGAATAAATGGTATGTTTGTGGTAAGACGAGCGGGATTCGAACTATAATAACAATCTTATCCTTATGAAAATAACAAATAAGTTTTGAAATATCAATTAACTCATGAACACTTTGAAGCGACAAGGTTGTCGGGAGTTCGCAGTGTCTCGGCATATTATTTTTATGCTGATCAAGCTCATTATATAGCTGTTGAGGACTTAGTACAGTCGGATGCAAAACATTTAACTTACTAAATAGAATTGCGTTATTTATATCTTCTAAGTCAAACGATAGAGAAATTATAATACTTTCTAAAGAATTAAGTAAAAGATTCAGGTTGGATTTAATTTCTAACTTATCGTTGCTATTGGCCATCTGTTCAAACGCCTTGTTAATAATTTCTAAGTTCGAGTTCAGGCGTTTTTCATTTTCGCTGAGCTTTGAAATAGAATTGTTGAATGTAGAAATAGTAGACTTTATGACATGAATATTATCTCTCATTAGGTGAGCTAACTTCTTTTCGTCTGACTGTACTTGGTCGATTGCCTCCGAATATTTGATGGCGTCATCGTTGTCCAATGTACCAAAAATTGTTTTAAGTACAGATCCACCAGCATCAATTAATCCTCGTTTTACCCTTTTATGTTGATTTCCATCGAGTAAATAAGAAATAGAAGCGAACTTTTTGATGTTATTTGTGTGTTGATTTTGTAAAGACGACAGGGAATTGAGACAATCGACTTGGATTTTAGATGAGACGGAGTTTTGACACAGTGATACGAGTTTCGTAAGTAGGTCTTCTACATAAGCTATATGGGGTTCAATCTTATGAATATCAATATAAGTTACTACATCCCAATAGTCATTATTGAACTTAACGTTAAGGAGTTGATCAAAATAGAGACCAGGACTTTGAACTATGGTCGTCGTAAACTGCTGGCTGGATTCGGCGGAAATTATGGTTATTCTGAAACGAAAGAAATTAAGATGAAGGGTTAAGTGCAGGTTTTATTTCGTCATAATGGTGACGTACTAGCCGTCTATTTATTTGTACCGACACGGTGTGATTACCTATTATTTTAAGAATCTTGTAAGGACCTTTCCAAACGGGAGATAGGGCTTTATTTTGTTTGTGGTGGCACCGGACATACACCATATCACCAACGTTGTATGTGATAGGTTTAGTATGACGATCATAATAGGTTTTGGATCTTTCTTTTGAAGATTGGATGTTTTGAGCCGCCTTTTGTCTACTATAATACAAACGATGGTTAAGAGCTCTTATGTAGTCTGTATAGGTGCCATTTTCTAAGACATCGATAGATTTAGGAATGTAAGGTTTAAAACCGAATAAAAGTTCGAAGGGGGTAAAACCCGTTGTTGAATGAACGTTGGTACTGTAAGATAGCATAGCTGTGTTAACATAAAGGTCCCAAGTGTCTTGATTTTCGGCAATGAACGACCTTAAATATTCTTTTAGGGTAGAATGGCTTCTTTCTAAAGCGCCGCACGTTTGCGGATGGTAAGCCGACGCAAAAACGTGTTTAATGCCAAAAAGCTTTGTCAGCTGCCTAAGCATGTCCGAACAGAAATTCGTTCCTTGATCAGTGACAACCATTCGAGGAATACCTACATGCGAAATAAAATGGACAAGACGTTGTGCAGTTTCTTGAGCTGAGCATGACTGCATAGGATAAGCCTGCGAGTATTTGGTAAGATCATCTTGTAGAGTTAGTATGAACTTGTACTTATCAATCCTACTTTCCATAAGCGGTCCTACAACGTCGAGGTAAACTTTCTCCATTGGACGGGTGGCAGTGGATGTAATGATCATTGGAGCTTTATTTGTTCCTCTAAGAGGTTTGTTGATTTGGCAGGACTTACAACTTTTAACGTAATTTTCGATGTCTGAACGCATGTTTTTCCACCAGTATTGTGTTTTTATTCTCTCTAACATTCGAGCAATACCGGGGTGACCCGCTGAAGGTGAGTCATGATTATCTCTAAGTATTTTCTTCACTTCGTCAGGTGTGGGAAAGAAAATATTGTTATGATAGACATGTACTTTTATATTAGTATTATGGAAGATAAAAGCGATTATATTGAATATCTTAGTAAAGTTTAATTTATTGAAAGGGTTAGAAAAATCTGAGATTGCTAATTCTTTCTCTTCAGGATACCAAAACTTGATCATGTCCCTATAATCACGTAGTATAGAAAAAATATCTTTGTATGTTATTTCGTCATAATGATGGACTGTGATAAACAAATGAGAAAAAATATGTTTGTCATTTGATGAATTTAAAACCGTTCCGAGTTCACGTTCTTTTTCTCGAATGCATGGTTTATCTGTAGATAAATCTATAATTTCAGGACAATATGGAACAGAGTCGTCTAAATCGATGGATGCAGGGTAAGCTATCATTTTACACTTAGCTTTTAGTAGTGACTCGTTGTGTTCTTCAATTACGGCGTTATAAGAATTAGAGGAGCCTCGGCTAAGTTGTAAATATCTTTCATATGTTTCAGAGCTAGAAGGTGACTGAGGATTCATGGCGGCTGTGGAAGTATTCTGTGGAGGCGTTTGCGGGACTGGTGGCGATGGAGGCAGCGATGGAAGACTGAGTGGCGGAGACGGAGGATTCAACGGTGTGAATGGAGGGTCAACTGTTGGAGATGGTAGGTCCAGCGGTGAAAATGGAAAACCCGTTAACGGCGGCGAAGGATTCTGAGGAACATTTTGAGGAGACGGGGGACTTTGTAGTTCATTATCAATTGCCATAACTGGATTCCGAGAGAGCGAATCTGCATTACTGTTAAGTTTTCCCGTTTTATGTTTAATTTCATAATCAAACTCCTCTAACTTAAGGCGCCAACGAACTAACTTAGAAGCAGGGTCTTTGCAGTTGAATAACCATTGAAGAGGTTTGTGATCGGAAAGGATAAAAAACTTATGACCGAAAAGATACGGTCGAAATACTTTAGTACCAAATATAATAGCAAGGCATTCTTTTTCAGTAGTCGAATAATTGCCTTCAGCTTTATTTAGAGTTCGAGAAGCGAAAGAGATGGGTAGGTCTTTCCCAACCTCCCCTTGTGACAGAATAGCAGATATAGCATAATTTGAAGCGTCAGTGGTAAGCAAAAATGGCTTACTGAAGTCAGGAAATTGCAATATTGGTGCTGTGGTAATTTTTGTTTTTAGAAGATCGAATGCTTTTTGTTGTTCCGGAGTCCAAACAAAAGCTATATCTTTTTTTAGTAAGCTAGTTAGAGGTTTGGAAATGTGTGAAAAATTCTCAATAAATCGACGATAATAACCAACAAGACCGAGAAATGATTTAATATCTTTTGGGTTTTTCGGAATCGGAAATTTTGACACACATGCTATCTTCGACGGATCAGGTTTAACGCCTGCATCTGAGATTATATGACCTAAATATTGAACTTCTCTCCGAAGGAATTCGCTTTTATCGGGCTGTAACTTGAGATTATGCTCACGTAGCCTTTTAAAGACGAGTTCAAGGCTTTGTACATGTTGACTTAGTTGTGCACTGTGTATTATAATGTCGTCCATGTACGTATAACAGTGAAGGCCCTGTAGACCTGTAAGTACAATGTTCATCAACCTCTGGAATGTGGAAGGGGAATTGCGAAGCCCGAATGGCATTCTACAGAATTCGAAATGGCCGGTCCCGACAACTGAAAAAGCGGTTTTTTCCTTATCTTCGACACATACTTGATGAAAACTTGAGGCAAGATCTAAGGTAGAAAAATATTTACTATGCCCAAGCTGGTCTAGAATTTCATTTATGTTTGGAATAGGATAAGCATCACCAATTGTAATTTCATTGAGCTTCCGGTAATCAATTACGATTCTCCACTTGACTTTACCTGACGCGTCGGGTTTTTTCGGAACTACCCATATTGGAGCAGACCAAGGTGAAATAGAAGGGCGAATAATTTTTTGATCTAGCATATCTTGAATTTGTCGATTTACTTCTTCTTTGTGGCATTCTGGGAAGCGGTAGCTTTTAACGTTAATTGGAGTATCTACTTTAGTTCGTATTTCATGACGAATAGTGTTAGTACACGTTAAGTGATCTCCTTCAAGGTAGAATATATCGGAGTATTTGGAACAGAGGTCTCTTAATAGCGTTTCTTCTTCTTGGTTCATATGAGAACACCTTAGAGCTTTTTGAACTTTGAGATCGCGATTTGACTCTATAGTCATTACCAATGGAATTTCTGACGGGTCTAGATTAGTGTCAATGTTACTTTCAAGGTTTTGTTTCGGTTCTAGTATTTGTAAAACTGGTTCAACGGTTAACGCTAAATTATTAATCTGAACCTCCCTTTCAGACGTGTTTAGAACTGAAACTAGTATTTTATTTGCAGAATTGACGCTTACTAGGCATTTAGAAAAATAAATGTCGGGATACTGAGGTATAGTATTCTCTAAGATTAATCCTTCTTTTATTTGAGGATTTGTAACGTAACACTCTATAAACATTTCGCTTCTCGCGGGAACAGTGTAAGAAGCTTTGGTCATGATCATGTCTAGAAACCTATTTGGATTACCAGACACCTCTAGTCTCGACTTAGAATAGAGAACATTAACATTGTAAGCTTTTAAGAAACTAGAACCAATTATACCATCGTAAGGAAGGTTTACGTCATTTCCTATGACGTGGAAATAAAAAGGTAAGACATCATTTTTCCCAAGTTGAATAGACAGGATAAATTTTCCTTTAGTTTTGGCATAAGATTCGACATCGTTTATGCCCTTGAACTTTATTATATGGTCTTCTAGACTAGGCTTTGGTGAGAGACTCGACTCTCTTATGAGACAAATGGAGCTACCAGAATCTACAAGAAGGCGAAGCGGTGTTTTAGAATGTGACGTAGAAACTTTTACATAAGGTAAAGAAACTTTTTCATGGTGGATATCGTATACGATGGTTTCTTCAAAACAAATTGAGTTTGAGTGATTTTTACTCTTGTTTTTATTGTTCTCAGATACGGCGGCCTTTACGGAAGAGACGAGCGGGCTACGACATTTAGTTGTCTTAGAAACAGTGGGCTTAGCGCTACTTTGAGTCAAGGGACTTGAAGAAACAGTGGGACCCTGTAGACAAGAGGACTTAGAATGCGACTCAGAGCTTTTCGACATAGAACACGACACAGAGCTTATCGACTTAGGACATGACACAGGGCTACTCGACTTAGAACAGGACTCAGAGGACTTAGAACTTACTTTCACTACTTCAGCATACGACTTGGAAGAAACAGAGGAGTCTTTAGGAACAGAGTGGTGGTTGTAATGAGAAGTTTTAGCATTAGACTTAGATAGAATGTTAGGACTACTTAGGACACTAGAATTATATACAGTTTTAGATTTATAAACTCTTTCATTATTTGTGCCTACTAATTTACCATCGGATATACGCTGGCACGAAGGCGTTATCCGGTGATTTAGTTTAAATCTTGGTGATCTTCTACTTCGGCAACTGGTACAGGGGAACCAGGTGGTGACTCGACTTGAGGCTGAGTGTAATGCACCCCTCTACGGGAATTATTAATACGCCTCTTAATGCATTGGTGAATTTCATGCCCTATGCTCTTACAATATCTACAAATGACGGGTTGGCCAGACTGTTGTTGGCCGGAAGTAGATGGTTGTTGGCCGGAATGTTGGCGATTTTGAGTTGGTCGGTTTTGTTGATGTGGAACAAGCGCTTGGTTGTTCTGCCTACCATAACACTGGTTTTCGGAGTGTCCAGGTTTTCCACAACGTTTACACAAGGGGCGATTTACCTTAGTCTCAGGTTTCGACAGGAAATTGTTAATTTTTTCCTCACTCATGGCAACATTGATCGCTGCATTTAGGGTTTTTATTTCCCTAGCACGGATAAGCGCACTGAGCTGTGGCTGGAGCCCTATTATAAACGTATGAAGAGCTAAGTCTTCTGTCATTGCAACTCTACCTGGCAAATCTTTTTTTAGAGTTTCTGAGGAGTGAATCTCTGAAAGTAAAGCTGCAACACAGCTCTCTATTCTGAGTGCAAACTGAGACACGGATTCGCCGTTTTGTTGTCTACAAGTTTGTAAGTCTAACAGAAGGTGGTTATAATGTTTCCTTTCGCCAAAGTTTTGTTTCAAAAATTCTTTGAGGTCGTTAAAATTCTCAAAAATTCTGTTCGAACATGCTATTTGGGCTTTACCTTCTAATTTTGAAATAATGAATTTCAATAAAAGGTCCTTTTGGTTTTTAGACGCAAGACTCAAAGCATTTTGGCAGTTTGTTAGGAAAGCAGTTAACGTGTCTCGTTCTCCCCTATACGTCTTTATAAAATCACACAAGACTTTGATTGGAAATGATTCAGAAGTATCGATGGCATCATTGGACTTAGAATCACTTTTTGACGCCATTGTGGAACAAACAAAATATTATTACAATAAATACTTTTAGAAAAATTTTTAAATTCAAAAAAATTTAAATTACCTTCCTAATTAGAATGTTCGAAAAAATAGGATAAAACACAGAGGGAACAGTGACAATAACAGAAAATAGTAAGTTCTACTCACAATAAGACTGCGACTCGAAGAAAGTTCATCTTGCACGAACTAAATAACACAGCAATAATCCTTTCGAAGACACGGCGACGGCGACGAAACGGCGCGACGAGTAGAGATGTCCTACCGGTCGTTCCGGCGATACGGACGGCGCGGCGGCGGCGGCGGCGGTAGTGGAGAGACAGCGACAGCGGCTATAGAACGTTGACGGCGGCGGCGCGCCGGCGGCGGCGAGACAGGGGCTGCAGTGAGTAAGTGTCGGCGGCGGCGGTGGAGCTCGGGGTGGCGTTGTATGTATCGGCGTTTTATTCTTCTCGGCAACAGTAACCGGACCGGGTTAGCGGAGAGATTGTGAGTCACCAGAACAACACGTAGAACTTTACGGTCGAAGAAACTTGAATTATGTGCAGTAGAGGTTACCGCACGTGGAACGGCGTGACGACACAGTCTTTTTATTTTCACAAAAATAGATTTAACCCGTATGAGATAACTGGCTTATCGTTAATAGCCAGATCCCACTTCTGACACCACTGTTACGGGGTGGGTCAGGAGAGTCTTTTTAAAAAAAAGGAATTTTGAGCTGGAACTAGAATTTATTGGATTTTGTATAATAAAGTAAACAAAGATGTTGCCGCGATAAAGACCAAACCCGAACTGCCGGCTATTCCACTGAAAAACACGTGTAAGCAAGTACTTACCTAGAGTGCATGCGATGCACCTTTACTACTTTGCATTTATCATCAAATAATACTGTAACAGATCCCTTACTTTTTTTAACACCATTGGGGTTTTTGACATTGAATCGACACTCCATAACTGACACTGGCCGTAGAGAAAAAGCAAGCACCTTGCGCTATATATTCAACCTCTTTTTCTATTATGACGCGCCATAATAGAAAAAGAGGTTGAATAAATAGCGCACGGTTTAATTATTGAATTTTCCATGCGGATCCCTAACTATTTTGAAAATATTATATAGCCTATGTTCATCACGGAAAATTTAGGATTCTAATGGTGAAAGAATTTTTCAAATCGGTCCAGTAGTGTCGGAGCCTATTCAATTCAAACAAACAAACAATCAAATCTTTCCTCTTTATAATATTAGTATAGATAATATTGTATTATTTATGTCAGTCATCTAGTACCTAGACCACAAGCTCTGCTTAACTTAAGGCTAGATGATACTGTGGGGATTGTCCGGCAATATTTATTTATTTCGGAAGCTAACGTTTTCGTACCAGAGATGAAATCAATTAGGCGTGCGATTTATCTTACAAAAACTACTAAAATCTGCACACAGAGAGAACCGAGCGCTAAACAATTCTCCGCAATTTTGTCCAAATACACTTAAGGTTTGCCTTTACACTATAATCCAAGAATCCGAGGTTTATCCGAAACGCAAACAGACTCGCAGGAAGCGTGATGATAACGATCTCGAGTCGAGTCGAGACTGCTTGCACGTCCCGCATAGTTCACTGGGAGAGCTGCTCCAACACTATAGGCAAGAATTATATCAAAGTGGAAGGGATGGGAAATATGACACGAAAAGGAGTATAATATATATGATTTTTGATATATGTACATATCTATACGTACTATATATACTGTATGAATATGTACTAGCTATATAATAAAATAATGAATTATTGCCTGAACTAAATCACCACAATAAGGTACAAAATTGGCAAGACATAAATCTATAAAGGAACAAGAGGTAGTTACTTAGTAACTTATAAGAAATTATAAATAATGATTAATATGTTACTAAGTACATTCTCAGGCTTATTGACTGAATGAATGTTATTCTTTTCCAAATTGTTTAACGGTAAAAACTACGATTGCAGTAAAACAAGGAACAAAATATTTTATATAGAATATGTGACTAAGAAAGTTATATAAGTGTATATACTAGTTGTAATTATTTTATTCTGTTTACTAGCTAATGTAATTTTCTTTGAAATAAGGTGTTGTTAAATAAATAAACTAAGAAAGATAGAACGTCTGTAGAATCAAGATAATCTATCAGACGAGACAGAATCACAGTGGCAGTGTTCAGCTATCATGGTAACATAGATAAATAGTTAAATATCTAGTAAAACTTTTATTCCACATTTGGTCACTTCTAGATCTTACACCTAACATTAAACTTGGCAAAATGCTTATAGAAAAAGTTCCGTGCACTCGCAACTTTCGTGAGTGTCACTCGAAACAACGGATTTAACTTTTTGTTTTGCTTTTCCCCTGATTGTGCTCAAGTGCCTTGTTATTTTTATAAAGCTAGACTCGACTTAATTCAAGAGGAAGCACTCCGTGTTTTGGGTTCGTTCGTCGTGAAAACAATGAGGTAATGCATCCATATTGTCAAGTTGGAGTATTGTGAGTGCAAATGAGATCCGAACTTTGTTTTTCTCGGTTATTCGTCTGGTTTTCACTACAGCATGTGTTTGATATTCTTCACAAAATATCTCAAAGAAATCAACACCACCTTTCGATTTCGATACAATCGTTGCTATCATTGTATCAAATTGCAAATCAATGACAGTGAAGTTGTCAGAACTTGGCTCGCACAATCTTACTGCATAGGATGAAACGTCACACAGCCTAGACGGACACACAGTAGAGTTTGCGGTCCAGTTTATCAGCTTTGAAATACAAGGAGGTACTGAAAAGAGTAGTTACATAGAGAAAAGTAAGAACATATTTTAGGTAGGTGATAAAAAAATGGAGCAAGAAATAAAAATCCGAAAAAAATATAACATAAAAGCCGATGATCACCTGTCGTGGAGAGGTAAGCTCAAAAACAGTGTTGAACATGTTATTTAAGCTTGTGCATATAATAATTTATAAGGTTTCATATTTGATTAGCGAGTAATTTAAATTAATTAATTTATAACTGGAGTTATGTAATGCAAAAAAGATTGCAAGGAAGAGTCCAAGAGGTAAGGTAAAAGGAAATAAAGCTATAGCGATTGTGAAATTTAAGCTAAGCGCTTTAAGCGATAAACTCTTTTACTATTTAGTTTAGTTGAGTAAGTTTTTCAGAATAAAATACTTTTATTATATCTATCTAAAGTCATTTACATCGGGATATTTACCTACCATCACCTGAGAATTTTAGAGCTTTCCAATATTTCGAGACAGTTTCCCGATCATGATTTTATAACTTTAATGTTAACAAAAACAATATTAAAAGTGTAAACAAAACACAGTACACCACTAGTATTCCATGAAGAACTCTTTAATCTTGTCTACTGAATCCCCGTGCTCGTGGCTGCATACCGTCCGACCGTCTTTTGTTCTCAACTCAATTAAAAGTTGCCGGTTGCCGGTACACAGCCGGAATACACCCGTCACCGGAGTAAAGTGGTTTGCCCGAGTTACAGGTATATTGTGGAACTAGAAAACAGGAACAAGAAAGACGAGGGATATTTTGAGAGTTCTATATAACTTTGTGACGATCTCTGTGGCGCGGTGGGCGAAGGTCCGCTTGCGAAGCAGGATGTTGCATGTTCGTTTCCAGCCTCTAGACAAATATATTTAATTTATTTTATTATCTACCTTTGCCTTTGCCTAGTTACAGGTATTTTGTAGTGCATTTTTTATAAATTTTAGGACTTACTTATATTTTGCTATATAAAAACACAGCCATAAAAGTTTCTATATTCCAGGTAACATTGTACCCTAATCTTATATGACCTTTGGGATCAAATTTTCAAATACCATATAATCTAATACAAGCAGTATGTACTGATCTGTTAAAAAAAATGTATATTTACTAGTTTAGTTCATTATGAGTTAGCAAAGTCTCCCCCCGCATATTGTGTGCTGTTTCACCATTTATTGTAATAGAACGTTCTACGAAGAGAACCAGGATCTGACTTATGTACTATGTGTATAAGGTTAATGTATTTTCGATGGCTTCAAATTAAATGTTATTTCGATAACTGTACTTTATCGTTTTAATTGCTTTACCAATTAGGTTCACCGACCGAATGGAAAGATAACTCGATTACCTGTTGGTATACTTCATAATTCAATTCTTTTTAAATTCAGTGAGTGGCTTGAAAACTACTATTAACTTAACTAACCACTCACTTAAATCTTGGATGTACTGATGTACATCCAATAATAAAAATCGAAAAATAATCTTTTATTTCAGTAAAAGATTTTATTTAGGTATTTATTATTTTAAACCAAAGAATGAATCGATATGCATTATAAATATATTAAATATGAAATTGATTTGGTAAACTTCAGTTGCGTCTTTAAATGTAATAATAATATTATGCTAGATTACCCGAGTGCGAGGGCTCACGCACTATAATAACAAAAACCACATTCTAAGTTTATTTATTTATGTAGAAAACTGTTCAAGACAGGTATTTTTTAACCTAAAGGCGATGGTATACGTGAGTAGGTAAATATAAAGAGATATGTGCTAATTTAAACATTTACTTTATATTACTACCTGTGCTATCTGTAGGAGTTACAGTCGGTTATTGGAAAAAATATCCGTAAAAGTTATCAAGCCATCAAGCAATTTTATCAAGCAAGTCATCATCTCTAAGTTCACCAAGCGTCTGATTTTATTTTTGTAACAACAGTTTTACAAAAACAGAAGCAGAGCTCATAAACTCAGTCTTCACAATGCAATGTGACAGTTACAGTAGACGCAAAACAAATAGCTGATATACTGACTACGTTGAGTGAATTAGTAGTCGTTGCACAGATTAAAGAGGATAGGATGCATCGAATGCAAGCTACACGTTAAATACTAGCGAGTTTTACCTAGGGCTGCCACGAAGAGACATTTATATACGCGTAAATTACTCTTGAAATGGTGTCGGTATAAGGGTCACCTGACAAGAAAAGGAAAAATTAAACCCGTATTAGGTATTCAACTTACTAACCACTCTAGATGCACCAATAATTCCAGCGAGTACGTGTTAGTGGTGACCCGAGATTCCACGAAATATCAGGAAACTTTGGCTATGTTTGTCACATTGCATAACTTACTTCTAAAGTTACTGTGCTACTTACTTACTGTGCTTTCTAACCAGGTAAGGTTAGAAAGCACAGTAAGTAAGTAGTTAGCTATAACTCTTATTTTGTTCTAAAATTTACCTATACCTATTTGGGATCATTATTACAAGTAAAAAAACTCAAAACTGTAAATGGTGAGCCAACCCTAGAAACGAGCGTAACGCAAATTACAGCGCATACCTAGATTACCTATTGGGCGACGCTTGGCGTGCCTAAACATTTACGCGCACACGGCTCGCTTCCTCTCGATTGTATTGCCTTCAGTTAATTCAAAACGAGCATTGTATTGCTAAATAAATGTAAATGACATCATAATGGGCATAACAATGCAACTATATGCGGGTTAAGCTAGTTGTAGTGAAACTACATTCAATTCAATTACAGTTTTATACCTGTATTAAGAGTGTGCTTGTGTGTGCATAAGAGGTAAATCGTATGGATTCTTTGAAATAGCTAAGAAGGCTCTGGTCCCTTATCTATAGAAAGGAAGCGATATTTAAAGCGTTAAAACCTTAACGAGTCTTAAATAAAGAAGCAAGGACGCAAACAATCGCTTAAATGATTTTTCGCGCAATATAAACACCTCGTTAATGAAATAAAGAAAATGTTGATAAAAACTCGTAGTTTATGCACCGTCATAAATCATAATGCATTATGTGGCACTGTTTCAAGGTGGCGCGATGTCGTTGACTCTTTGACAATATCATGTACGACGTAATGTTTGCAATTTCTGTTTCCTTAGCTGTTTTGAAAGTAATTGAATAATTTATTAATTGTGTTGACTTAGTCATTAAAAACGAATCACAATGCTTTGACTTTGAAATATGCAAATAAAAATACTTATATGCAATTTAAATAGTTCTTTAAATACTCCAACTGTTTTCTACACTATTAATATAAAGAGGAAAGAATTGTATTTTTGTGAGTGTGTGTATGTTTGTAATGAATAAACTCAAACACTACTGCGCCGATTTAAAAAAAATCTTTCACCATAAGAAAGCTTCATCTAGATCCTTACTAAAATTTTAGTAACCTAAGGTGTAAAAAATGCCATAAAACATATCTCGTAGCTTGACGCTGTGGAAACTATTGATGTTAGAACAAAAGTATTTTTACAATATTATAGAACAATTACTATATTAATTACTACTATATTATAATATCAATTACTACAAAAACCTTCACGATACTATTATGTCCATCTATTATCGTTAGGTCACAATAACTACCCGTGCAAAGCCGGGACGGGCCGTTGGCTAGTGTAGTCTTAAAGTAGCTATGGATTATTCTAATAGAAAGTTTAGTTTGTTTTTCCAATTCGATGTAAGTGAGAAATAAAGTATACCGATAAAATTAAAAAAGAAGAAGAAGAAAGAAAATACATTTATTTTTTTAAAAAAGGAGCAAATAGCTAAAGATTCTGTCTCGCTTCGCTCGTGAGGTTCCAACTCTAAAATCCTGATTTGCGATAAGGATTCAGTAACACCCGCAACGTAAGACATTTTTTTACACACTTGGTACATAATCTACTATTAAATACTTATACGGTGACGTAAATAGTTAATGTACCTACCCACATAATAACGAAATTATGCAAATTTGGCTGTGATCAAATCTTGCATAATTGTAGCTACCTACTTTTTAATCCAGTAAGTAAAACTCACTGTAAGTACTTTTATAGAAGTGAAATATAAAACACATTGTAATGTATGCAGATTAACTGCATAATAATATTTAAGGTTAAGCCTAGCGTAAGAAATAAATAACGCTAGACAATTTAAACACCACCATTAATCTAGCCCTTAGCAGAGGTTGTGTGATTATTATTACTATGTAGATAACTGATAACATTTATAGATATTTTTTACCTTTGGTACATAGAATATACCGAACATCCGGAATAAAATATCTGCAAAAGCTACAAACACTTGTCGAGTGGGGAAACTCCTGCTTAGCAGCCGAACTTTCGACTGCTGCGTCACAGAGGCTGTAATAAATAAACAGCCGCATCACAAAGTAAGGTGTAAAAGAATCTGCCTCTTATCACGGGTCCATTATTTGATCAAAGTAACCAAAGAGCGCTTACGTAACACACACTTGTTCAAACACAACGTGCGCCAGCGCAGCCTTCACGCGATAAACATCTTTAGATTACGAGAATATAACGATAAAACGTCGAGTTTATCCTGTATAAATTATGCATTGTTGTTTCTAGGGACCAAGATACCTTGTTCAATGTTTGGATTTTTCTAGTGCTTTTGACAGCCACCGCACAGTCTTGATAAGCAATTTTAGAACCTATTTCCATCCATTACACTGATGCAGATTTTTGTACGAGGCTTGATTTATGGTTTTCCACGGATTGGTCAAATGTAGAGTTGGTAAACGGGTCTCATGGATAGCTATTTGTATTATTTCTGTATTTTTATTAGTTTTGTATTTTAATTTATAATTTTAAATATCGTGTAAAATAAGGAGTGAAGAAACCTATGAAGGACTGAACTGTGTGGCACCTACTTACATTTAAATGAACACTGCAAGTGTGATAAAGACGTTAAAGAGGTCAAACTGTTTCTATGTTAATAGGCATACTACGTTTGCCTTATATTCTTCGAATAATCAATACAATAAACTTTACTGACATACCTACCTATAAGTCTTGATAGATTTTTACAGCTTAGTTTATTAAGAACGTGGTAAATGTTCAGCGTTTTTATACTGTATATATACATATTATTACTGTATATATAATACTCGTACATTTATATTTTATGTTGATAATTTTATTTCTCTTTTTCAATAAAGATTGCGGGAAGGGAACTCATTTTAGGGTTAAGCTGGGCTCTGCCATTTTATTTAGGTACATCTTAATGTTTTTTGTATATTTTATCGTGCAATAATTAAGAATTAGATTTGATGAGTAAGACACATAACTATATAGTAATAGTAAATTAAATGTTTCCACCTTACAACTAACTGTATCTCAATTTATATGGTTAATTCTTCTTCATTTGTATTTTTTTTCAATTCAATGCTGTGTGGATTGCTCAGCATTATTTTATTTTATTTATTTATATTCTTTCCACGTATCATGTACCCAACACATCGACATTAACATTATGAATATGTTTATCCTTTAAGAAATGTATACCTAACCTTAATAGTTTCTGTGAAAATATATTTCTTTTTCAACCATTTAGGATTTTGCACTAAATTGGTGTTATGCCCAACATTTATGTAAGTATACAATCTTGGAGAAAACATTATTTCATTCACCATTCGTTTACATCCTAAAAGACTCTTACAATCCAAACTTGAGCTAATTCAACCAAATCCTTACATAATCATTACAAGAACTACAATATTTGAAGATCATATTTATTTCTCTAAGAACGCGGAAAAATAATCATCATCATTACCATCATCAGTCCATGTTAGTCCTCATAGAAAAGGGCCTCCCCAAAGTGAATTAATAATGGATGAAAACTAGTTATTAGATTTGTGTGTTAATATGAAATGTGACTTTATTGTTATAGAAATACAGACCTCCCTGCCTACGAGATTCTCAAAATTTCAAGAACTATTCTAATGATATATCAATACCAGTCCGAAGCGTTCCCAAGAAGCTGGCTCCATTGCCTTACTCTTTTATTGCCTATTATAATCCTGATGTGGTAACTTTCTTGCATCATCAACACATTTATTCAGCCATAATTAGCATTGACAAAACCTTGTCCGGTGTGTTCATGCTGGAATAGCTTACCCATAACCACTGCATAGAGGTCGCCGTAGGTAACTAAGATCATGCCAATGACATAACGGCAGTTCATTTGTTTATTTAACGCGTCAAACAACATGCCTGACGTTCGTTAGGAATGCTCATTGTGATCTATGTAAACAATTCCCAAGACATGTTGTGGTATTAATTTTATATTGGTGACATCATTGGAAAATATTTCTAGGCTAACAAGTAAACATCTATTTATCAACTGTAATTATAATTACGGTATATTTTTTCTATTGAAAGGCGCTAACCCAATGTCGAAGCAGGCTAATTACTCAAAAACCATGAAATTAAAACGCGTATAAAGTTTTAGTGTATCGTAAAATTGCCCTTATCACAAGGAAAACCAGTATTTTGGAACGGAGTTGGTGAAAGATAAAACTAATTATGCTTAGTTATTTTTACCCTACCATAAAGCTTTGGTGAAGCATGAATTTTATTTGATAAGTAACCTTTTAAAACTACGCCTTATTTATAAGATTCGACCGATTTTTCGTACACAAACCATCAGGCTTCTTCAATTGGTTCGAGTCAGTGTTTTTCCTTTACAATTTTAAAATCAAACATTCAAAGAAAACTAATAGTCGAACAGTTTAACCTCATTGCCCATTTCGCTAATTAGTTTCCGAGCGCCAAGTAAATTACACGCCAAGCTGTAAATCGGTATTTTATGAATATGCTAGCATAGCTTTGCACGGTTGCGTTCCATCTAGGTGTATCCAAGGAACTTCCATGTTTTCCATCCTAAACCATGATTGGAGAAGATGTAGTTAAGTAAAGTATATGTTGTAATTTTGTTATCGCTTCTTGGCTTCGGTAATTTTGAAACTTAGTTACATAGTAATCGAGTGTCTACGAGTTATCCTAATAATATCAAAATTAAACTATTTTTATATATATATATATATATATAACGGTATTTAATTTAAATTTGTGAATCTGGAAACTGAATTGAAACTGCCTGGATGACATCTTAATATCGTCATAATTCGCATCTGATTTATCTTTTACTATCATTTGCTCGTTCGCGGTTATGCTAAATGAAAAAAAAAACTATTAGGCGTGTTCTAAAAAGATCCTGTGTAATAGAGTTTCAGCAGTGCGTTGTAGACTCCTCAAAGGTTCTATGGTATTTCTTAGAAGCGTGTTTAAATATTTTTTTCAACTAACCGACACCCCATTAATGCTACACACTATTTTTACGATCACATTGGTTAAACGAAAAGTAAATCCATGCAAACTTTCCCTTTTATAATCGGAACTCATTATGAGAACTGACTAAGATTTACGAGAGTAATTATGTAAGTAAACAATCAAAATAGCTACACACCAACTATAAATTAACTTGTTAGTTCTAACAGTGAGCTACTTCAATGCTGTTTAAAAGAACTTATATTTTCACACGTTGCAACGCTTGGGACACATTGCAGTGATACTGTTTCAGAGTTCATTGTTGTTAAGAGGAATGTGTCCCATTTATGTCCTTCCACGATCCAAAACATGGCTGTTTGTGATACCTAAGCTTTCCTAATGCCTCTCATTTAATATTTTAGTTTCATTTAGTATGTGAAGTGGCTCTTTTTAACCACCAACTCTATTTTCGCATCTCTACCTAAACTTTACTAAATATGTACAAACATTACAGATACATTTAAATATATATCACTACCCAATGAACACTTTGAAATTTTCTTTGTCAACGTAATAATCAGATAAAATAGATGGCAGCGCTAATTTAGTTCGGAGAAACGACTTAATACCTAACAGGATTTATTTGTGAGCCTGTTGAGTACCAAATAGTATTTAACGAAACTATCAAAGCGTACGTTAGTCATGTGATAGACAGAATAGAACAAAACAAGGATACAAATTGGATTTATTTCAGTCGTTGTCGATCAAGACGATCGAGACGTACAACAAGACAATTGTTATGTCAGGAAATGTAAAGGAAATGCAGGACTTTCTATTTAACGTACTATCGGCCACTGGTCTTCACTACATAGTTTAAAACAAAGTAGCTTCCGTGTTTTTAAACTTACGCCATCTGAATACATAATGATTAGTAATTAACGGGTATTTATCGCGCTTTTTTTTCTCGACGTTTCAACAAAAAAAAAGCGCGATAAATACCCGTTAATTACTAATCATTAAAGTAGTAAAGTAGTTCCCTCTGCCTATCTGTTAGTCCATATTTATGTTTAGATCATCAAAAGTACGCAACAAATTTTGATGCGTTTTTTTAATAGAAAGAGTGATTCAAGGGGAGTTTTTGTATCAGCATTGCACCCGCGCAAAGCCAGAGCGGGTCGCTAGTATTATTATAAATTAAAGAGATATTTCCTCCGCTTGAATTTTTCCAATACGGTACACTAAAATAGGGGCTTTTTATGAAACGTTCACCATTTTTGAGAATGAATCTGTGCCACCCTAACGACACCATACAATATTTTTGATTGAATTAAATTAACAACATTTTAGTCTGTTCTCTGACACTGAAAGTTGTCTAGCCCATTCTATTCAACATTCAATTTTAAATTTATTTTATTTGAAGACGGAAGTGGTTATGAAATCTACGTATATTTCCTAATGAGTTCTTAGTATAACGCTAGTACAATTAAACAATAAAATACTAAAGCTATTGTTCTTCAACGTATTTTCGTTTCTGGCGCACCGAAATGTAACGAAATAATTCAGTCCACTATTTATTGTACTTGACAAAAGCTGCCAAAATAAATTGAGGCACATTCAAACATAGCAAACAAACAATATTTACCGACTTTATATTTTTTTATTTTTTCAGAGATCAGTAAACAAAGTTAAAGTAGGTATCCCATTTCGTCAATAATAGTCAGTAAAGTAAACCATATTGTAAGAATATACAATTATTACAATTTATTCCATTAATGGCGATAAAACTAAATAACAAGCATAATTTGATCTACAATCCAGAAATCTTATATTGGTCAAGAGAGTTCGAAATTTTTGCTATTATATAAATAGATTAGTAGCATTACTTTACTATTTTGGAACTTAACACTTTCATGGCACGCCGCACATGTCTATCTGCATGGTCATCAGGCTGGGCATTTCACGCGTGAATATGCATGCAAATAATCATAAACAAAAGCCGTGCAAACTTGACGAACTATGTGGCGTGGTGGACGAAGGCCTGCGACGTAGGAGGTTGCGGGTTCGATTCCCGCCTCGGGACAAATTGTCTGATATCTGTTCCGGGAGTTCTGGTCCTTTTCCATGTATAGTTAAAAAATTCTGTCTATTATGTACATAATATATTGTATGAAGTTTATCATTTATCTAGTACACATAACACGAGCTCTGCTTGGCTTGGGGCTAGAAGATGCTGTGTGGATTGTCCAGCATTATTTATTTGATTTTAATGATGATGTGATGACACATTGCTATAAAGCCAAGTAGTGTTATGCTAACCACAGAGAGATTAAAGCAAGAACGTTGAGTTCATTTGTTGAAACTAAACACTAACGGGAAATGCCTACTATTAGTGTGGCGCTATGTATGTAAGCACGGCATGCCTCATCAAAAATGTTTATTCTAAACTTGTCTGCATTGTATGCTAATCATTGTTTTCCTAGACGATAACTGAATATGTGACACTTTATTCTTATGAGTAATATGGTTTCACTCTGGGTGTTTTATGGGTCCTCTGCTGTTTCTTTTATATTTCTTAGCTATTAAATTTAATCATGGCGCATTTCATACATTACATTGAACTTTATAAAATACGATGAAAATCTCTCACTAAAGGAAGAAAATTTACAACGATAGTAAACCGAAGATTAGCCATAAACTGAAATGAGATATGATTTAAGAAGTGTCCCTGAGTCATTAAACGAATAAATGTGCCGTTATAATCATCCTAAGCGATCGTAAATTTAAAATATACTCGCTTAATTTCCACTGAAACTGAGCAGAGCAGGCAACCAGTTTTATTAGTGAATGCACTAATAAAATTGGTAATAATTTCAAACATGTCTGAGAATCATAATAATCAAAACCATAATAATTAATGAATAGAAGCTGTTAATCGCACAAAAACAAAATTCATTTAAACTAAAGCCATGCAAACTTTTAAGGAAGAATTAACAAAAAAGACCTAACATCATGACAGTACTATATAATAATAAATAATACACCAAGAGACAAAACAAGATATGCTGCGAATATACACGGTAGTAAGGTGCACGTACCATGTGATTTTGTTAATTTGATGTAAGTTGTAGGTATATGTTTAATATAAATAATAAGTCTGCTATATAAATGTGCTCAGCTGCTGAAGCGTTCAGGAGTCAAAAGGAATATATTATTTTTCAGTTTACAGATCGGTCAATGCCAAGCACGCTTTCCATTTCAAATGGGAGAAAAATTGCTGGGAAATAGAGCTGACAGGTTACACATAATGGATGCCGGAAAATTCGAAGAAAACCTTGAAATGAAGAAACCAACTAGCACTGAAGAAAAACTAACTTTTATCAGTGCGTCTATTTCACCTAAAATCGAGACGCACAATAATTTGTTTCCTATTTCGCCAAAGACCCCCATTCTTTTTCTACAATATTTCGCCAAAGACCCCCATTCTTTTTCGACAATTTGTTACTCCGGAAAGAAGTTAAAGATCTTGCAATTCTAGACCCTTGCAGACAATGAAAAAGAGCTGCTACTCATTCAGAAATAATGGACACGATGCGGTAATTACGAGGATAAGTACGTCTAATGTTGGTCATGGACGGAGTTTTTTAGCCGCAAAGCAGCAGTTTCAATTGTACAGTTCGCAAGATTACGCGATCCTTTTTCGTGGATGGATTTGTGTGAACAAAATTTACTGTGGGGTCTCGAAATAGTCTTGACCGGAGGCGGTAAGAAGAAATGAATGGCAGTTCTTAATTCTAAGCATTTGCCATTTCTCTACATTGAAGATAAATCAATCAGGATTATTTCATAACATTGTTGATGAATTAAGGGTTTCTAAACTACTATATACTGTCGCTTATTAGGTACGGTTTTTTTAACTTAGTAATACTGATATGCATTATTTGAAATAGGTATTAATTTCTCATATCTTCTAAAAGACCCGTACTAAGGTAACCGTAGTTACCATTAATATTATACTATTAATAGTAAGATTTATCCTTCCTCAACCCCGCAAACATTTTGAACTAATTAAGCAAACACGGGAAACCTAATTCGTTTATTGCTGTCTAAGCAAGCTTATTCATGTCAACGATAAGCACTAAATTGTAACTTTGCAAATAATCATCTGTTTGGGAAGTGAGTCATGGCTCAGGTGAGGCCTTATCAGAGTCAACACTAAAAGTTCTTATTGATAACTTTGCAACATTCAGCGCGCCCAGTCATCCAAATTCACCATTACGTATAATGCCTGTCAGAAATTTCAGGATTCCTTAACTGAAGCGGCATGAAGGCGCTCAATAACATCGCAAGGTCCAAGGCCTTACACATAAGGTCGAATTTCGATGCACCGTGCGAACTGCATTCGAACCTGGGACATGGTACGGTGTGGGGTTGGACGGCGGCAGCCAATAGGCGGCGCTGATGGCCGGGTAGCCCCCGTTCCTCGCCGAGCCACTCTTCCCCCTCCCGCCAGCCGCCTCACCGCGCATCCTAGTTCACGTCACTTCACTTCTTTTACATTGCATGACACCAACACACGTGCACGTGGGACCGCGTTCGCGACGCTACTGCGGCTACGCGCGGACGGAGGTGCGCGCGCGCCTGCGTTGACAGACGACGCTCGATCACTCCTCGTGGTGTCACCTCGCCCTCCACTCCCCCCTCGCTAATGAGCTGCGTCCGTCTGTGCCCGCGACTCAATTGTCCTCCTCCAGTTGTTGATAGAGCGTACTGTCTACTCAGGTGGACTGTAAATAGCTTTAGGATTGGAAACCGAAACACTGCATCTAATAAGTAGTCTACAGCTAAATATCCTGAATTTCATAACCACAAATGACATAATGAAATTCATAAGTATTCAACTTCATCGCATAAATTATAAGGGCAATTATATATCCATATGCGATGGATTGTATGCAAGACTAAAGAAAACTCATAAACCCAAATAATATAAATGATCCTCAAAGACTTCAAATTATGACGACAGGAAAAGTAGAGCAAGATCACAATGACCTCATCGATGTAAAACAATGCTGGTATTTTTCGCAAAGGAAAAACAACGACAAAATACAATCAACAAAAACTGAAACAAAAATGTGGGGAATTCGTAACTGCCTCGAATGTCACAATCATATCGCAATAGTTATTGCTGAAGCCTTCACGGCGTATTAGATATACAAATTAGTACACGAGAAACTGGCAAACCTACCTTGGGAATAGAAATTTAAGAGACTGAAAACACCAACTTGGATTACGCAAATTAAAATTGAGAGGTAACTAAAAAATTACGATTACCAACATCGTATACTTGAACTATAATGGTCTGTGGTAATACTGTAAATATTGACATCATTATATAATAAATGCCTGGGTCCTAGGTGATATGGGTAACTAAAGAACGAGTTTCGCAGAGGGAACAGGGGATGGCCTTCGTCCAGCAGTGGGACACCAGGCTTAATAACTAATAACGTACTAATATTATGTCTTGTGACACTATAAAATATGAAACCGTTTGCTATTTACATGATATGCGTAGCCCACAATGTTCGACACAGGATCATCTGGTCCCAAGCTATGTTGTGGGTATTAATTAGATGACATGATGATGGGTATAAACTTTTTACAATGTATTCCATAGATAGATATTATTTGTTTATACATAGACAATGATCAGAACACCCGCAACCAAAATATGTATGCTGATCGTACATAAATTTGTTCCGAGGCGGGAATTGAACCCGCAACCTCCTGCGTCGGGGCACCTTTGCCTACCGCGCTACAGAGTTTGTCATATAAATGTATTATTTTACATTTTACAGAATTGTAGAGCCAATTTTAGTGAATTGGTTTAAAGATAAATTTGTTTCGTTTCCAACCGTATCACTTTATACGAAAAAGCAAAAAAGAAAAACCAATCTAAAATTGCTGACCGATCTATTTGAAAGCCTTAAAACGAGTATAAAATGAAGTGTGTCATCAACTAAAGTTGATGGATATCATTGACCCGTTTCATTCAATAAAGTGATTCCGTCCGAAAGACTTGCTATTTCCACTGGGACATGGCCGATGACCCCAAATGTGAATAGAACTATAAATCCACCGAATTTAAATCGGTACGTACGCGATGTTTTGTCGGTATTTACAATATCTCTGAAATCGGTATCGGCAGATATACCGATCAAGTGCACGCTGTACCATAAAACTAAATACAAAGCAACGAATCCATACTCTAGGTATTCTTCGATTCCGCACAACTTTACTATCCATATCCGGTTCTAGAATGCAAGCTATTTTTTTGGTTTATAAAAAAATATCAACACTGCCTATGATGTCACAAGTTAAATGTTTTCCACCAATTTTTTTATGGTAAATAACCCCTTATAAAAAAAAATAAACTTATTCCAGAACCGAGTACGGTTCCCTGCTCGCGTTCTGCTTTAACATAGACTAGATTACTATCTAGTGGTCATCTATTAAAAGGATTAATAAAATGAGTAATTTTGTAGGTGGATATTTGCATATATTTCTATACACCAATACACCGTAGGTTCTTTGTAACAGATTTGATAAATCGAGAAACTGGTTTTTTCAGAAGAAACAACTATTCTTTCAATCCTACACACGATTAGATAATTGTATCTACTATGTTTTCTTACTTCTTCTTTTTCTTATATTTTCTTTCAAAAATTTTAACTTATTTTCTTATGTATCTACACTTCTTGGAACAATGAATGAACAGCGTTCTACACTTAAAACGATGTTCATTCATATAATCGTCATACTTTGGTACCTAAGTATATTTCTCATTAGCATAACACTACGAATGGTTGGTACACACATTTGGCAAACCGCCTAATCGCTAGAGTCCAATTCATTTGATAAAGTTCCAAATATTGATTATCACGTCTTTTATTCTGATGTGACTTGGAACAAGCCTCATTCATAAAACGGACAATGCCAATTTGTTACTCAAATATCCGAATGATTGATGAGATATAGATAATGAAATAGAGCCAATTTTAAAATTGTGCTTCAACGCATGTACGCATTTAGAAATAATACTGACTCGTTTGCTATATTACTGGCTACGTCATTTTTCTAAAAAGGTTGCGCGCTCGGCAAACTTTAATACGTAAAGCACTTTGGTCAGGAGGGATGACGACCTGGGAAAGACTGCAGGCCGATGCTGGATGCGACAACCTGAAGACAGGGCGCTGTGGCGCTCATTAGGGGATTGTACGTAACGCACTTTGGTCAGGTGGGATGACGACCTGGGAAAGACTGCAGGCCGATGCTGGATGCGACAACCTGAAGACAGGGCGCTGTGGCGCTCATTAGGGGATTGTACGTAACGCACTTTGGTCAGGTGGGATGACGACCTGGGAAAGACTGCAGGCCGATGCTGGATGCGACAACCTGAAGACAGGGCGCTGTGGCGCTCATTAGGGGATTGTACGTAACGCACTTTGGTCAGGTGGGATGACGACCTGGGAAAGACTGCAGGCCGATGCTGGATGCGACAACCTGAAGACAGGGCGCTGTGGCGCTCATTAGGGGATTGTACGTAACGCACTTTGGTCAGGTGGGATGACGACCTGGGAAAGACTGCAGGCCGATGCTGGATGCGACAACCTGAAGACAGGGCGCTGTGGCGCTCATTAGGGGATTGTACGTAACGCACTTTGGTCAGGTGGGATGACGACCTGGGAAAGACTGCAGGCCGATGCTGGATGCGACAACCTGAAGACAGGGCGCTGTGGCGCTCATTAGGGGATTGTACGTAACGCACTTTGGTCAGGTGGGATGACGACCTGGGAAAGACTGCAGGCTGATGCTTGCTGCGACAATCTGAAGACAGGGCGCTGTGGCGCTCATTAGGGCAGGCCTATGTCTAGCTGTGGACTAATATGGTCTAATGATGATGATGAAGTAATAATAAACAAGCGTGCTCTATCCTCTAACTTTACGGAATAAGACTCAAATTACATAGCTAGAATAATATGTATTTCAATTCAACAACAATGACCGTTCGAGCTATGTAACACAATCACTGCCGCACACTTAGACAAGCGGCGGCGGCTACGATTGGAACTCGAAAAATGGTCACGCGCACACTCAGCTTCGAACAGACGGGAACGTGACGTGCTTGCAGAGTCCAAGCAGCATAGAACGAAAATACTAGACAAGGCATCGATAGAGAACGTAAAATTTTATTGATATTGTCAATGGTGCTCGATTTTGGATGGCTAGTTTCCGTTGAGACTGGCCGCTGTGGTCGATATTCAGCTAAAAGGACATCAATACTAAATAAATAAATCAAAAAAAAAATAATCAATGTTTCGACAACTTTTCTAATAATCATCATTTCAGTATAAATCTTCTTTCTATCTTTCTTTCTATAAAAATTTCAATTATTTATTTTCTGTACCTTCAGTTGTTGGAAATCAGAACTCATATCCCGAAGTCGGGCGTTGCTATACATCTGGAGGTCGCATCTCTTCATATTTATGTTTCAATTTCCTAAATAAATACTTCATACTTTTACTTTACTTCTATCTGACGTATCTACACTTCTCTAGTCTCTAGTCTATGATCCAAAGTGGCAGTGCCAATCGGTTCCGCTGTATTTGGCTCCTCGGAACAGGCGTGCATTATTGCTGAATGGATGATGTTCAGCGCACTTTTCGAGGTTCACCGAGCACTTGGTAATTCTGCATGTATTGAATATATCCGTGACTGTTTCGCCTTAGTGATTCAAATGGGTTTAAGTGGCAATGCTATGCATATTTTATTTCGTGACATATAAATTGATCATATAAAGAGATGGCCGATATATTGAGACGTGTTCAATGCAAAAATAATATGAAACAGTATTTTCCTAGTTTTAGAGGTATAAGTGCAAGGGTTTATTTTTTTTCCTTCATGGATTCTTTCCTTTTTTAATGTCTTTTGTTAATTAAATGAAAGGCTTACGTACAGCTGTGGACTGTAGAGCTGTGCAGTTGATGATAATGATAAAGTTAAAAGGATTTTTATAATAATTTAGCTTTTCTGAGCATACTCCAAACTACCTCTACATAATCGAATTAATATTGACAGGCAGTCAAATAAACTTTGTACAATTTCCAATTGGAATCTAGAACATTGCTTAGTCACGGCGCCGTAAGTTCAGACTAGGGCAATATATTATCTAGTTATTTGATCACGTTGATTGATATTAGGGAGATTGGGACCTAATCTATCTGATATATCAGGAGACTGTGATGTGATAATATTAAATCATATAGTGAAAAAGCTAATAAAGCACTTATTAAGCTACAAAAAACTATAAACTCGGTGATAATGTTCAAAAAAAATAAGAGAAAAAGTAAACTCTTACTTAAAATAATGTGTTGATCCTATTTCTTTGTTAATAAATGCGGTTCGTAATTATAAGATTCTCCTATATTTTCTGACATTACAAAGTTAAATAATAACTAAAATAGTCAACATAATATATATCTAGAGCTAGTAGTGACTGGCTCTTGGTCTATATAGCCTACAGTATGTTTACTTGTATGTAACTCTATCTCCCATGTATTATGCAGTTCAATCGATCAATCTGCTTGTGTGTACTTTGTAATAAGATGTACTTATTCAATTGGTTGTGAATGAAAAAAAAGTAGGAATATCACTGATATTCCTACTGAGACTGGACTTATTCAGTTTTCAGAGATATCACGGTCTATATGTTCGAACGCTGTAGCGAACAGCTTTCTAGAACTTTCTTAGAGAGCAAACGGCATTGGTTAATCAAAGGTCACAGATTAGCATGCTGACTGTGGCAAACCGTCCAGATAGATATCTATAAGTTCGAGGGCTACAGCTAACAGTCTTCTAGGCTTCTTTTAGAGACTAAACATCAGTAGCGCAAGCACGAGCTTTCTTGTCTAAGGTAGAATAGAGAAAAATTACGTCACTTTATCATCGAATGCGTAAATTATTTGAAATTAATTTCTTCAACTTCAATAATGTACGCAATGTATGGCGATGCGATGCCATTATTGTCTATTCTACCCTAGAGAACAATCCCCGTGCTTAGCCTATAGTAGTCAAAAATGTCTCAGATTAGCGTGGTCATTATAACAAACTATAAAACTAATATTATTATGTTGGTATATATTATAGATTTGAACACCTTTATTTATTATTCACGATCTGCGACACAATATTATACTTTTGCTGGTCGCATCACTTCCCATTTTTATTACTGTATATAATTTTATGTTCGTTATAAAGATGATCATTTCATTAAATTCTTGATTCTTAAAAAATTCTACTCGTACCCAAACAGTTTCTTAGTAAGAGACAGCAGTGTCATTGTTTTTTAACTGAACATTAGCACGGCATGCAAAAATATTTCAGTGAATAGTTAGTTTTAAGGCCAGGTAGGCCAACAGAGGCCGCACTTTTGTGGTTTTCAAAACCATCTGAGATGTAGGAATACTGATTAAAAATTCTGTAAAAAAGATATGTAATAGTTAAGGATTTAGTCTAGTCAAATTCGCATTCAGATACAAGATTTTATAAACTTCGCTCGGGAAAAAAAAATCTCGAAGTTACCCCTTTTTGAAATGTTTTTTCAATATTATGACTAAACTATGTGATATTTTAAGTTTTTTTTTGTACTCAATTAAAGACAGTAACTATTTCTAGACAAATTCGCAGAGTTTGTCCTGATAAAATGATTTTCAAAATCACTATTTTGAAATAACTACAAAATTCACAAGCGTGGTGGCTTGGCAGACACGATCAGTCGCGCTCTGGCGCTTACAGACGACGGACCTATGTCAATTTTTCCGCTAATTTATGAAGTACGTAAATGTTTCATTTGTTATGCAATTTTAGTCTCTGACACAATGGCGTTAGATTCAATTTTACTTCAACCTTTGACATGATATGTGACGGTCGTAGTGCCATAGTATAAAATCATCGGTATGTAAGGCAGAAAATTAATAAAGGTTATATTGTTCTAGTTTAAAAATATATTATCTACTTACTGGAATGATTTATTGAAGCCAATAATATTTAGTTAACTACATTAACATTTTATATATCTATAAAGCATTGACATAATTGTTCTCCTTGATGGTGGAGCCCCCTCCACCATCATAGGTATGGTTTTTTTTACGGAATCGTATAGAGGGCATCGGGGGGACCTAAGGAAAATTCCGACTTTTCCAAATTTGCCCCTTCTCCCCCCCCCCTTTAGGGTGGCTCCCAAACAGAGCCATACTGAATGTTATTTTTTGTGGGGTTGTATAGAGGGGGTCAAATAGTTCAAAGGCAGGCAAAAATTCCCCCCTCCCTTTGCCCCCAGACCCCCCCTTTTGAAGTTGCTACCGGAAATAGTCGTTATAGAAAAATTTGGATTGCGGAGTCGTATAGAAGGTTTCTTCTAGTGTTGAAAAATAAAAGAAAATCACCCCCCCTCCACCCACATTTTCACCCCCCCTTTTTGTATCTCCCAAACGGATCGACCTAGAAGAAAAATTTTTTCACAGTTATGTAGAGGAGAAGAAATCATTTTGAACTCCAAAAAAAGTTTGAACCCTATGACCCCCCAGACCCTCTTTTTTTATAAAAAACCGAAAATTGGCCAAATTTTGACCTTTTTTTTCGGGTGGAGCATTGCGGCGAGCGAAGCCAGCTGCAATGCGACTAAGGAGAATAGCACGGCGAGCGAAGCGAGACGTGCTGTGACCCCCACGACCCCCCTCTCCCAGCAAGCGGGTGAAGCACTGCGGCGAGCGAAGCGAGCTGCAATGCGACAAAGAGGAACTGTGCTGTGTGACCTAACACCCACTTATATGGGTATCGTTTTCGACTAAATCAAACACGTAGATTACGAAAAAGATGTCCATTTTCAAATCCAAGATGGCTGAAAGTTTACTATCGCAGATTTTACACATGGATATCGATTACCATCAAATCAAAGACGTTTTAGGTTATGAAAAGTAAAAACTCCAATGCGATAAGGCCGCCTAAGGCAAGGCACTCCCCCCGAGCTGCTAACCTCTAGTTTTTAATCTATAATTTTATTACATGTTAATAGGTTTCTTTTATCTATACTAATATTATAAAGAGGAAAGATTTGATTGTTTGTTTGTTTGAATTGTTTCGAAACTACTGGACCGATTTGAATTTTTTTTTATCATTAAAATGCTAAATTTTCCGTGATGACCATAGTTAGGGACCCAGATGAAAAATTCAATAATTAAACCGTGCGCTATACTTACCTATATTCTTATTCTATTATGGCTCCGCTGCTTGTTTTCAGATTTTTTAAATTATTATATAGTAAAAAACTGCAATTAAAACATGAATAAGAGCGTTTTCTACTTTACGTAAAATAAGTTTTATCTTTTTTTTCCGAATAAAACCGCAATCACATCTTACAATAAAAAGCGAGATATCGAGGAGTGAGTATTAACCTGTTGCGATGTTGTTCGGATCAAAGAGTTGTTTTTATTTTTCGTTTAATAAAAAAGTAAAACCCATTACAAAAAGCCTATCTCAAGAACTACTCGTACGATTTGCCTGAACCTCACCTCAGAAACAATTATTTCAAATAAAAACACTTCTATAGTAATAGTCGGTTACCATATTATGTATTCGGTGGGGGCGGCGAATTATGAAAATAATTTTTTTTTTTTTTATTTTATTTATTCTTGAAAAACTTATTCTAGTTATTAAATATTAACATTCGTTAAGCCCTTGAGGATTTGACTCGAATGTTACATTCCTCTGGTTACATACTTTACGTTTTTTATTACGTGAGTGATAAAACAAAATTTTTGTGTCTTAAACTACTAAGGTACCTAATTGATATAAACAGATAAAGAGTAAGAATAGTTATTGAATAAACGCAGCCCGAAGTGTGCAGCATATCGATGCAGTGTTCGGGCTTTCTCGGACGGCCGAGCCTCCCGAAGTTCCCCGAACACTGCAGAATGCGCCGACCTCGCTCTGGTCGGCAAAAATGAAAAAATGAAAAATCAAAATAAAGATTTTCAGTAGGTACAAATTTTGAAATTGAATATTGAAATGGGACCCTACAGAGTCGAATGGGGTATCAAATGAAAGGTTTCAATTTGCACATTCCAAAACAGATTTTGAAATTTTGATGAATTTTATACTTTTTGAAATATTTAGAAAAAGGTCGAATAAATGACCATTCCCCCCCTTATCTCCAAAGATTGCAGAGCGATCGATGTGAAATGTAATAAATGGTCAAAAAATTAACCATTCCCCCACCAACCCCCTATCTCCGAAGATTGCAGAGTGATCGATGTAAAATGTACTATGCGTTTGTAGATATAGATTTATAATTTACAGAAAAAATATAGAGAAGTCTGTAAAAATTAAACTTTTTGAAATATGGTCATAAAACAAATTTTCATACAATGAGACTTTTTCATTGAGAGCAATTCAAATCAAAGGTATGGAATTCGACAATTCAAAACAGGTTTTGAAAATCGCCTAAGTTTCATACTAAGTAAAATACGTTGAAAAAGGTCGAAAAAAGAATTGTAGGTTCGAACCCATCGATCCGAATATCGTTGTGATTTCAAGATGAAAATGTAAATTATAGACTTCCTAGCCTTACCACAAATGGAAAAAATAATTATGTGATGTCCATAGCCTTATCATCTCCTGAGCCACTAACCGGGTACAAGCACGCTAGAATTGAATATTGGAGAATTTTGAGAAAATAATAATATTTTATTATAATTGTTTTATTTGATACCCTTTATTCTTTGTATTTATTTCAAACAAAATTTTAAATCATAGAAGCGAATGTTCTCTATTTGCTTCTTTGTCTTCTTTATTTGAGTATTTATTTCAAATTTTGTAGGTACTTAAAAAACGAAGTTCGGAAATTAACTATGCCTTTTGTTGGTCTGGTCCAGACGTTTTTCAGCGTTCTTGGTTTGGTTGGTTATCTTGGGATCAATTACTTTATTATTAATTCATTATCTATATTAAGAAACATAAATAGAGATGAAGTTGTAACAACTTCATTTATTTACGAAACTCTAACTAAAAACTATTAACAAAGTTTGATCATAGCAACAGCGTTTCTAATGTGAAATAATATTATGCTACTGCTTATTTCTATACTATGTCGTTGGCGCTGCATCTGCGCTAAGTATTTCGCGCGCAACTTTAGACAGGACAAAATGCCTACAGCTGCAGGAATACCTCGCCTTAAGATGGGCATGTCTTGGTAATTATGTAATAATGGGAATGTATTATTCTTAAGGGGACGTCGTGAATAAGCAAATGACACTCAGGATACATTAGATACAATCATATGATACGTGCCGTGTGGTGCCGGCATAGAATTTCACCACCCCATCTCTTCCCGTGGGTGTCGTAAGAGGCGACTAAGGGAAACACACCGGAGGGCGGGCAGCAGCGCCCTCTGCAGAACAACTCCACTGAACTGCGATCCCCAACCCGCATGCCCAGCGTGGGGATTATGGACATTAACCCCCAAATGACAGTGCCATCTTTGGCGCTCATTAGGGGAGGCCTATTTCCAGCAGTGGACTATTATAGGCTGGTGATGTGTGATGTGATATGATTGATACGTTCCGTATTTTCGTTCCATCCTTTCAGTATCAGTTCCGACTGCGTGAACGGTCCAAGGTGTCGTAGTAATGTTTGTTTGAAACATTATGGTCTTGAGTACTTCCTCAATTCAACATCAAACTGTTAATAACCTATTAATATTATAAAGGGGAAAGATTTGGTTGTTTTTATTTGTTTGAATTGAATAGGATCCGAAACTGCTGGACTGATTTGAAAAATTCTTTCTCCATTAGTATCAACATTATCCCTGATAAATATAGGCTAAAGAATATTCCGTATGCAAACTTCAAAATGTAACAACACAACATGTATGTGTAAAAACATACAATTTTTAAATTTTTGTTCAATACCTGTGTGAAGCCGGGGCGGACCTCTAGTAGTAAAAACAAATATATCAAAATAGATAGCATATTATATTTTATACGCTTTCAGTATTTTTGACGTATATTTTAACCGAATCCCGTCTACAATTGTTCTACTACAATTTCATGTCTATCCATAAGTTGCCTGGAAGAGATCGCTCTTAGCGATAAGGCCCATTGTAAAACGCCACCTCTTTTTGCCATAAAAAAATATTCGTAAAATGTACTCGCGTATAGGCACCCAAGAGTTTCGAACCGTATTCCGTTCTCGGATGCTGTATGTATACTTACAGAATCCGAGAATATACAGCATGATCGTAGATCGCATGGGTCTACTAGATAACGAAATACGTCTTTCAAGTATTTATAGCTTATCAATAGTCAAAGACATTTGTCTGTTCAACGTTAATTAGGTTCGACCACACGCGGCGATTTAAGCGACTCTTTCAAGACCTAAACTAATGTAGATATAGCTTATGTTGTAATATACTTTGTATAGTATATATAGGCAAGAATATAGGTATTGTAGTATTTAAATTACGTACGTATTTTATTTAAGTGTTATCGTCTATATTGTTCCTTCATGTCCAGTCCATACAAAGGTTGCCAGGAAGAGATAGCTCGAAGCGATACAGCCGCCCTTTATACATACTTCCTCTATACTAAGCATGTCTGTATGTAACTACTCTCTTTCTTTGTGTGGTATAAAGTATTTTCTATCTCTCTTGTTATAATCTATTTATTACTTCAACAATAAGCAGTTGAATACATTATTATTACATAAGTATTTTTACTAAAGAGACTTACCATTTCTATTTTCGCTGTCAGCCGGCTTCATCTGTATTGGATGATGCATCTGAAACAAGAGAACTTTTGTCATAAACTTAAGTCTTTTTCTTCGGTACTTAATATAAAACAATGTCGTTTCCCGCTGTCTCTCTATTCCTTTGTATAGTAAAATAAAAAATGCAATTTAAAATACAATTTACACAGCATTATCTAGCGCCAAGCTAAGCACAGCTTGTGTTATGGGTACTAGATGACTGATATACTTAATACTTATTACATGGATAGCTTTTTTTGAATACATAGGAAACAACCAGACCACCCTGAACAAATATCCGTAGACCGTACAAATATTTGTCCCGAGTCGGGTATCAAACCCACAATCCTGCGTCACAGGCGGACCTTTACCCACCGCGCCCCAGAGGTCATCATGCCAGGCTAGATCTTGACAACTACGCAACGGATTTTGATCGGTTTTTTGAAGAAATATTCAAGAGAAAGTTTTAAAGGACTGTGTAATATTTGCATTAGTATTGGTCTTCAGTTAATCTATGTACCTATCTTGGTTGCCTGGAAGAAACGCTTTAAGCGATAAGGCTGCGAATTCTGTTACCTTTTAGTTTTATTTTGTCTTCATCATAAGTTTTGAGCTTAATTTTTTTTTGACAATTGCCAATGTGTATTGGTAGTGACCGCCTGACAGATTCGCGAGCCAAAATAATGATTTTTTTTGCATGAAAATAACCAAAAATATATCACTAATAGCTAAGAATACTCTTTTCTGATTTGATTATTGATTGCCTACCGTTCGCTTTGTCATCTCCAGATCCGCGGGTGACGTTTGAATTTGTAAATAATTCATTGTTTGTTTGTAATCACACGCCGATCGGTGCCGGAGTATCGTCATGAATATTTTAAACAATAGCAATCTATCCACGGCCTTCTAAGAAATACCGCAGTGAATTCTTCGGCTTCTGATTTAACGTACTAAGATTGAAGAAATAATCTATACTAATATTATAAAGAGGAAAGATTTGATTGTTTGTTTGTATTGAATAGACTCCAAAACTACTGTAGACCAAGCAGGGTGATTCTTCTCTAGGGTAGAAAAGACAATAATGACATCGCATCGCCATAAATAATTTACGCATTCGATGACAAAGTGACGTAATTTTTGTCTATTCCACCTTAGACAAGAAAGCCCGTGCTTGCCCTACTGGACAGATTCTTTCATCATTATAGAATATTTTCAAAAAAGTTAGGAATCCGCATGAAATGTTCAATTTTGTTAAATACCCGAAGCCGGGGTGGACCGCTATTTGTTATTAAACAAAACTTTTGATAATAATGATAAAGTTTTCATCACAAAACATTGCAATACGTTTTTCTACCGCGTAACGCGTTTTATAATCTTGTTTTTATTTAATTCAATTAGGAAAGTCTATTTTAAATACATACTAGGTATGTTATTATTACTGTTATGTTTCAGAATCACTTGAATAAATATCTAGTTAAATCAAAACTTAGCGATATAAAAAACTTGTGGTGCTTTTTTCTATTCAAATAATAAATAAAATAACGACATATTACACTATATTTAAGGTTAAGATGATTTCCGAGGTGGCAAAACTGTCCGAATACTCAAACAAAACTCGGATGTAGCACGCCTTAATTCGCGTTTTTTTTTTTAAATTCATCACCTGGAACCCACGTAAAAGTGAGAACCGTTTATGTATTCGGGATACATCAAACTAGAATCTAGAGGGCTCAATACGTTTGTCGATGTAAGCAATGTCTGACGACGCGATGTCATTTTTGTCTATTCAATGCTAGATAACACACTACCCCCTAGTTGGTTTTATACCTAAGTGTCCAAGAGTCTAGTACGGTGTAAAGAAAATACAGCAAAGAGTTTTTCAATCGTCGATTGTCAAAAACTAAATTTTATATTAATTAAAAATTGTCCATTACTCTCTTACTTATTTATATGAGCACTGACCTAAAATATTTTATTAATATAATTTTACAAATTTAATGAAGCCTTTTACCACACCACATTTTCGTTGGCCAATAAACTCTCGCATATCATATCAATTAATGGACACAAACAAATTAACCCGTTATAATTTGATTCAACAACAAATAACGGATGTTATTAACGGAACGGGTCATAAATAATTATTTACACGTTGAAATTATGGATCTGCAAATTAGCTGATTAAGCAGTAATTGCTTTTTGATATAAAATAATGTATTTGTATTTATTTAAAACGTAATGTCAACATAATTTCATTAAATAAACATACTCAAAATAATTCAAAAGTCAGTAGCTTAGTATACAAATAATAATTATTTACAATTCGACAAGTTGAAAATTGATACGTCAATGGTCGCCGCAACCAGATTATACGGTTTATTCATGGTTCACTCTAATAAAATAATGATGCGGTTGTTGTAGAAAAAAAAATGTTCCCTATATTATACTGAGTATAGCTTAGACTAAGTCCGCATTGTGTGAAGTCGCCACACGATATTTTTCTGGCGGCATCATTCTGGCGAAAACATTCGCGCGAATTTGAATGACACTTCGGCGCGGTGGAATCTGCGGCAAAAGGTTATTGAGGAATTATTTCAACTCGGTTTTTATTCCGCAAGTGTGTGCAGCTTCATACAATTTGCATATGTTGCAGGATTCTGCGGAACAAAAACACGTGGGGTTCCGCAGTGCAGGGTATGTCTTCCGTTGATCTTTGTGGAAATGGCAGAACGCATAGTCATAATATACATACTTCCGAGAACACCGGACAAAAATATCAATTTATTTAGCGTTTTATGACTTCGTTAAAAAACTCTACCTTTATCTAGCTTTTGCCCGCGGCTCTGCATGCGTTTTACCGGAATAAAAATTTGCCTATGTCTATTTCATCTCCAAACTTTATTAAAATCCGTTTAGCCGATAAAGTAAAGCACAAGTAGTTTTTGACACACACTGAGAATTTCTTTTACTTTTACTAGTAGTTTACCTAGGTGGTTTCTAACCACCTAGGTAAACCGAGTAACAAAATAATACACTACCTAAATCATAACATAACAGAAAAAGAAAAACGCATCATCCTATACTTTTGCATACCTACAGGACTAATTCTGCCAACCTCCACTCGCGCACATGCAACCAACTGTGCACACTTGTTTGCTCCCTCCCACAACGCACTCTTTGACTAGGGCAAACCCTGAGCGAGCGAGAAAGCGAACATGAAAGCCGATGTACCATACTGGTAGGCCTAAATTAGTTAAGTATTTTATATTAAAAAAAACATGAATATTGTTTTTATATATACTAATATTATAAAGAGGAAAGAATTGATTGTTTGTTTTTTTGAATGGAAAAGGTCCCGAAGCTACTGGACTGATTTGGAAAATTCTTTCACCATTAGAATGAAAAACAAAGACTATAGAATATATTATAAAGTTAGGGATCCGTATGAAAACTTCAATAATGTTACCCGACGTGTAAGTTAATCTAAAAACTTTTGAAATTCTCTTAAATACCCGTTCGAATCCGGGGCGTACTGCTAGATAAGAATAAAAATTTAAAAAAAAACATTTAAGCGCTATCCACACATTTCCGGGTCAGTTCCGGGTCAGGGCTATCCGTGTTCCGAGTTGTGTGAACAAGTTCATACAATTCCCTGACGCCTGACACGGAGCTGTGTGAACAAGTTCATACAATTTGTACGTAACCGATTTTTTCCCCGTCCCTGACGGAACACGGCCGGGACGAGTTCCCGGAAATGTGTGGATAGCGCTTTACTTCTAAAAATCTCCTATGAATTTACCACTTAAGATGGTGGTGTGTCATAGTAAAGAATAACATTACAATAAACAATTACTTCAAAAAATCGCCTATGAATAGACCACTCGAAATGATGGTGTGTCAATGAACTGACATGAATATTCGCGCTTTTTGAGTGCGGCCTGTCGCAGTGTTTGCTTCGAACATGGCTGTTTACGAATAACTCGATTGTTTGCCATTAGCTGCGACGGTGGACCGCACTTCGGCACAGTACAAACCACTACAATATAGGTAAGATAGATGCTTTTATTTTATCACCAAAAACAGCTGATGTCAGATTACAATTACTTATAGGCTTACAAAATAAGTACAACGTAGGCTTTCTCTTAGTTTTAGGCAAAAATAAGCACGCAGACAAGTAAAATTTTATAAATGAATTTATTTTCACACATTATTTCTGTATCTTCTATATTTGGTATAAAATTTTACTTGGCATGTGCTTATTTTGCCTAAAAAGAAATTATTAAATGCATTATTTCCCATTCAAGAATAAGAAATAATGTGTTATAAATCTTCTTTTCACTTAAAAGTTTTCTCTTTTGTGTTACTAAACTTAAGGGGACGCAATCCCATCAGAAAAAATGTTATCATTAGAGGTAGAGTTACGAATCTTACAATGCCCTGGCCATACAAAGTACACTCTAAAACTTAGCGGGTGTGTTTTGGTTCAATAAGAGGTAAAATAACGTATGACAGAATCATCATACTTGGCTTTGCATTGATTTCTAACCTTAAAAACGCCAAATCTTTCATTTTCGGCTGAAAAGTGCTGCGCTTAATCTTCATATTGAGATTATAGTGCAACTGACCCAAACGATTTCTGTCTGACAGGGGCTCATAATAATACTGTAATAAAGAAAAATCACTTATCCATACGTATTTATAAAGAGGAAAGATTTGATTGTTTATTTGTTTGAATTGAATAGGCTCCGAAATTGTTAGAACGATTTGAAAATTTTTTTTCACCATTGGAAATCTACATCATCCCAGATGTACATAGGCTTTAGAATATTTCCAAAAAAGTTACGGTTCTGTATGAGAACTTCAATAATGTAACGCAACGTGTAATGATTTTAAACTTTTGTTTAATACGGGTCGGACCGCTACTTTGCTATACATTCACATTGAGATGTAGACATCACGTAAGAGGAGTGAGGCGCGCTTGTCACAGTTGTCAGTCAACGCCGGGTTATTTTAGACGACACGCATCGCCGCGAGACATCATTGAGTAATGCTGCTTAAGATTGGCAGGTTCGTTTAAAAGAGACTCGAACCGATACTAAAGGGCATGTGAGGGGGTGATGTGGTCCAACGATCCTATCGATCCACAGTCAGGTAGAGATCGCTCTTGAGTGATGATGAGACAGCAAATAATAAATAAATAATGCCGGACAATCCACACATCATTATCTAGCACCAAGCTAAGCAGAGCTCGTTTTATGGGTACTAGATGACTGCATAATATACATAATACAATATTATTACTTAGATATTTTGTATTATACATAGAAAACTAACAGAACACCCTGAATAAATAACTGCAGATCGTACAAATAATAGTCACATATTTTGTATTTTTCAATTTTATAACATTTCGTTTATCTATGTATGCATTTATGGCTCGATCATGATTAGAGCAAGGACTCTCCCGGTACAAATATATCATTCAAAAGTGATTACAATTTTTTTTTTAAAACAAAAAATAATGGCGTTACGTCAGAAGTCAATAGGTGATTCGGGTTCGTGGCTTAGGCCCCCAGTGGTCGACGCACCTGTGGTTGACGCCCCCGATTCTATTAATTGTATTATTATTATTATTTGCACTTTTGCACTTAGTACAGTAAATGCCAAAAGTGTATCTTACATACCGTTTTAGAGATTTTTTTTTAGATAGTTTTAAGTAATTGTACTTTACCAATAAAATACTTCTGTCTTTAATCCTACTAATGTTATAACTGCAAAAGTTTGAAAGTAGGGATAGATGTAGAGATGAAAGATGAGATGAATGTTTGTTACTCTTTCACGTAAAAACTACTGAATGGATTTTTGCGATTGGTCTGTTGCGTGACGTTGGTAAACGGCCTGACGGTTACTTGTCCTTTAGACATTTAGATATTTTATTTATTGAAGATTAACAACGTACTGGCCTCTAAAACAGAATTTGAACAGAAGGCTACGTTCCAAACATCCTGACATGCGGCGCACGCAGCAATCAAATTTTCGTTGACAGATTTAGCAGAAGAATATGGTTTTGGTTTTCCGTGTAAAATATTTTTTTAATGTAATCTTTTCATTGATAAATCCAAACATTATGTTCACGGTTTTGAACTGAACACTTTCGAACTTGAAAACTGATATTAAAGTTTAGTGTGCCATCTCACAATGTCGAGCGAAGGTACTTCGCAAGGGCTGGTGCGAAGTAATTATGAAATGGTAAAAAATAGACTAGGGGGAAAAACATTGCTACATGCTGGATTTGCGTATAATTTTCATAGAAATAATAAACACGATAGTGTGTGGACATGTGTAAATAAAAGACATGGCCGATGTGGTGGTTTAGTGAAGTTAACTAATGAAAGCGATAATGTTCAGATGCAAAAAGGGCATAAGCCTGAGTGTAAGCCGGATTTATTAAAAAACGAGATAAAAGTTGTTATGAACGATTTAAAACAAGAAGTTACAACAAATTTTAGTCCTATACAGAAAATGTTTGAAGTGAAAACTGCAAGATTACAGAATAAAGGGCACAGTGAGAAAATTCCAATCTACAACAATGTTAAAAAAGCAATCTACAGAAGTCGTAATACATCCCTGAATGTAAAAAAAACAAGATTTACGGATCCAGCTGAAGTTGTTATACCTGAGATTTTTAGAAAACACATGTTAGTCGATTATAATGAGGATGGTAACAGGATCATCATCTTTGTATCAGAAAAAGCTTTGGAAGATATTAAAAATGTACACCACTTCTTTTGTGACGGTACATTTGATTGCTGCCCCTGTCCATTCAAACAGATTTATACGATACATGGAGATATAGGAGACAATACAGATGACACCAATATTGTGCCAATATTTTACGCGCTACTGGTCACTAAAGAAAGAAAGACATATGAGATAATGTTCAGAAAAATTAAAGAAGCTTTGATAGAATTCAAGCCCTTAAAATTCACTCTGGATTTCGAAATATCAGCAATGGTCGCAATAACTAACGAATTTCCCAATGCTGAAATTCATGGATGTTTTGTACATTTTCAAAATGCCATATACAGGCGGGCAAAGTCTCTTCGTTTATTAGATCATGAAGAGACCACGCAGTACGTTAAACTGTGCATCTGCTTAGCCTATCTTCCTGAAGAAGACATTGAAGACGGATGGCTTTCCATAATGGAAAACAGGTAAGTATTTACGCTTCAAAACTTGTACATTCCTGGTATTTTTACATTTGCAGACCAATTTGATCCAAGACTTTCATTTCAGTATTCCAGACGAACAAATAACAAAGTTCAATGATTATTTTGTTGAGCAGTGGCTTGAACCCACGGAAAAAATTGCTAAGTGGTGTTGTTATAAAGAAAAACATAGGACTACAAATTTAGTAGAGGCTTGGAATCATCGACTTACGCGCCACCTGGGGAAGAACCCATCTTTATTATCATTTTTGGAAATGATAACGATTGATATTTCTACCTACGGCACGGCACAAGCAAGGCAATATATTTATTTTAAAATCGCAATTATATTTATTGGTAAAATAATGCAACTATTATAGATAATATCTTATTTCAGACTGAAAGCTAAAAACATTCCTGTTAGCAGGCGAAAAAACGCGTCAAGAAAGAATGCAAAAATGATTGCCAATTTGACTGAGCAGTATAAAAATAAAAAAATTACTACGATCATGTTTTTAGAACAAATCTGCCCATATGTGGAAATCCGAGCAAAAAAGTAATAGCTACCCAACTAGCAAGGGAATCCTATAATAGAATACAATAGGTGAAATTAGACTTATAAAGCTTAAATTAGACTTATAAAGCTTTTAATGGCTTTTCTCAAGTATACTTTGCTTATAATAGCAAGCATTCTTACTCTCCAGAGCAAATTTACTAATAAAACTGCCTTGTAGTTTACTACTATACTATATTATAGGATAATTACAAGACATATAATCTCATAAGTGTATTGACAAAGTCTTAATAGTCCTGCGAAAATTATAGTCTTATAAAAGCTTTGTGTAAGATTTCCAAGACTTATAAAATACTTAGCTGAGATCATTATAGGTATGAGGCGATGTAGTCTTATTAAAGACGCTTATAAGATTTTTTTGAGAGTAAATAATCTTTTAAAGAAAAAAAAAACAGTTTAACAAGTCGTTCGATTTGAGATACTTACTGTAAATTATTATTTATCATAGATTAGAAGCGTTTTAAACAAAATGGAGGTTACTGAAGAACTGTACATAAAAGACAGGCAGAATCGGTAACGCAAAAGCGATCGTCTCAAGCAAGTTCTGAAAAAGCAGAAACCAGTAATTTATTAGAATGTTCCGTACATTCCGAATGTGGTATCCTTATTACCCTAATTGCATACCTACGTTGTGAAATAAAACAGATCATTATCCTGTACTGTATTTTTTGTACAAGAATCTCTTTCTTTAATCATACTTACATAACTATAAGTTGCACATACACATATTTACGTCAAAAATGTGTAGCTATTGCAGGTTTTCAAATATTAATCGAGGAACTCTAATTTGATTCAACATGGTGGTTAGGTAATCTTAACTAAGAGTAAATCAAGCGTAGTTTTACCTATTACAGTCTTATAAATGTCTTGATAAAGAGCTATTTTTGAAACATGGCGAATGATCAAAAAACAATTATGAAGTGCTTGATAATATTGTTTCACTAACAGGCTTGACATTCAATTTATGTAAGCGCGTAAGAAAATTAGCGCAAACACTGTACACTTATACATTAAAAATAGATTTGCCATACAAAATTGCATTCGTACTTAATTCTAGATAAGCATTTTTCATTCAAATATTATCAAAGAAAATAATGATAAAATAAATTAGTGTTTATTAAACACTGCAAATACATATTAACAAAACGAACTAGAAGTAGATAACAAAAGGAATACTGCTACCAGTAGTAATCTTCTCTAAGGCAATTATAGGGAGTTCAAGTCCCTCCAAATACTAGCGCAAGGCAATAATTAGACTTAGCATGCTGTAAGCTCATAACAAGAACTTGTGCTCCAATAAATGCGCCCAAATCCAGCTTTGTAGTTTACTACTAGAATGTTATAGGAGTGTTGAAATGTAGTCTTGAAGACTGTTATAGGATCTATTTTGCTACTTGGGTAATTATTAACGAAGTAAATAAGATGATTTTGGTTGTTTTCTGTTGTTAGTAGACAATTTTAGTTCATGTGTCTTTATTTATATTTTTCATAGTAGATTATTTTTAATAATTATTATTAAAAAGTTTAAAATTACAAGTTTGTTTGTTTAGATGTTTGTCCGTCTAAAACTACTGAACGGATTTTGATGAAATTTGGTATACAGACAGGGTATGAGCTGACTTGGGCTGAATGCTCCCTTGGGAATATTCCACGCGGGCAAAACCGCGGGTACAAGCTAGTACAAAATAAAAACATTTCTAATAAAAATAGTTATGGTTATGATATAATATATTAAAAGCTTATGCCTTTTATGCCTGCAAGTACATTTGATAAAAAAAATATTCGGATTAAAATAAACTGACCGGGGGCGTCGACCACAGGTGCGTCCACCACTGGGGGCCTAAGCCACGAACCCGGTGATTCGCATCCAGCAAAAGGTAATTAAAACTCTCCAATCTATATCTTTGCCGTGTGGTGTCGGCATAGAATTTCACCACCCCATCTCTTCCCGTGGGTGTCGTAAGAGGCGACTAAGGGAAACACACCGGGGGGCGGGCAGCAGCGCCCTCTGCAGAACAACTCCGAACTGCGATCCCCAACCCGCATGCCCAGCGTGGAGATTATGGGCATTAACCCCAAAATGATAATGCCATCTATGGCGCTCATTAGGGGAGGCCTATGTCCAGCATGGACTATTATTATAGGCTGGTGATGTGAATCTATATCTTTAGAAGACCTCTGTGGCGCGGTGGGTGAAGGTTCGCCTGCGACGCAGGAGGTTGTGGTTTTGATTCCCTCCTCTACCAATGTGTGAACGATCTGGAGATATTTGTTCAGACAGTTCTGGTCGTTTTCTATATTGATAATAAAAAATATCTATCAACGTAATATTGTATTATATATATCAGTCATCTAATACTCATAACACGAGCTCTGGGCTAGGTGATGCTGTGTGGATTGTCCAGCATTATTTATTTATTTGCAAATACAGTGAACCCGCTCTTTCATACACATATAAGAGGAGATGTAGATACTACAACCACATCTGTTCACCACACGAAAGCACTCCCCAGACACTGTGCGTTATCTAATTAGCCGTAAGTGATCATCAATCACGCAAACTGTACAAACACAAACAATGTAGTGTTGTCGACAATTTGTCATCGGTGTTTGTGCCGTAGTTTACGCGGAATGTGGGTCAATGCAGAGGATTCGGGGATCTTGGTCTAGATCCATACATGGCCCAAAAAGATCAACATTTGTCGACTACTGCATACTACTACCAAGTGAAATTAATGGTTCAGTTTGGTATTTAACAGAACAGTGCAAAATAATAATTATTTTCACTCGATTAAAGTCTCTATGACCTTCCAATTTCGCTAAGAAACTAAGCTACATATTATGGATAAGTTAAACCAAGTTTAAGCGATCATAAAGATTACCAGGAAATACATGAGCGGAGACTTGGTGGAGACGCATTGTATAAGACTATAAAATTAATCTAGTGTCGGTAATGAGCGTGCGGCACGCGTCTTGGCGCGAATCGTCACACTTAATTTATTTTTAAACGAAACATCCGTCCCTTTGTACTGGCGGGTAAGAAATTTATTATAGAGGTACAGTGTAATTACGTACATTTAAAAACTTTTGCGATTTGCTAACGTTAAGGGTAAAAAATAATCTAAATATAGTGCCTACCTTCTTTCAAATCATACAGTTTTCATAATTTCTCAGGACGTATACAACCTTTAGGATTCAGGGAAGAAGTCTGAACTGATTCTATGGATTTGTAAGACCAGGGGGCTCATCTATACTAATATTATAAAGAGGAAAGATTTGATTGTTTGTTTGTTTGTATGTTTGTTTGTTTGTTTGTTTGTTTGAATTGAATAGGCTCCGAAACTACTGGACCGAGTTAAAAAATTCTTTCACCATTAGAATCCTTAATTTTCCGTGATGAACATAGGCTATATAATATTTTCAAAAAAGTTAGGGATCCGCATGAAAAATTCAATAATTGAACCGTGGGCTGTATATTCAACCTCTTTTTCTATTATGGCGCGTCAGAATAGAAAGAGGTTGTATAGCGCACGGTGCTTGCTTTTTCTCTACGGCCTGTGTCAGTTTTGGAATGTCGAGTCAAAGTCAAAAACCCCAATGCTGTTAAAAAAAGTAAAGATCCGTATGAAAACTGTGAAACCCATCGTTTTAGTGTGTATAATTTCTGAAATTTTTGTTTAATACCCGTGCGAAGCCGGGGCGGGCCGCTAGTAAATGATAAAGATGAAAGATAATTATGATAAAAATCTATAACATGTAATTATATTGTTGATTCTGCCAATTGGTGCACTCTAATACAACAAAATAGAGCACCAATTTTCACAAAACAGTTAAACGAAACAATTGATAGCGTATTTTGGAGAATTAGAATAGGGCCTCAGTTCAGACTGAGGGAATCATTGTAATTTTTTCCTCGTATGTACCAGCAACCATCATCCAGTACAAGCATCGATGCTCCTAGGATCGCATCGCATAACGTAGTTCTGTATGTATGTGTTGGAAAATGCCGCTCGTACCGATCAGGTATTTATATTAGACTAGCGGTCCGCCCCGGCTTCGCACGGGTATTAAACAAAAATTTCAGAAATTATACTCACTAAAACGATGGGTTTCAAAGTTTTCATACGGATCCCTTACTTTTTTTAACAGCATTGGGGTTTTTGACATTGACTTGACACTCCATAACTGACACTGGCCGTAGAGAAAAAGCAAGCACCTATTCAACCTCCTTTTCTATTCTGACGCGCCATAATAGAAAAAGAGGTTGAATATACAGCGCACGTTTCAATTATTGAATTTTTCATGCGGATCTCAAAATTTTTTGAAAATATTATATAGCCTATGTTCATCACGGAAAATTTAGGATTCTAATGGTGAAAGAATTTTTCAAATCGGTCCAGTAGTTTCGGAGCCTATTCAATTCAAACAAACAAACAAACAAACAAACAAACAAACAAACATACAAACAAACAAACAATCAAATCTTTCCTCTTTATAATATTAGTATAGACAACAGCAATACAGTGAAATGGAACTATATCAAGGACTAGCTACCCGCTGTCCACGCCGAAGCCCGCGGCTTCGTATGCATTCCTCGGTATAGAATAAACTGATATCAGGTTAATACATACGTAACTACCTGTATGAAAAATTTAAATCTGATCCGTTTCGTACTTTTGGTAGGGAGAGGAAATAACTTCAAACTATTGCATTTATTATTTACTCGTATTAGTGCTCTGCTCTACTTCATGCCTTAGTGAGTAGAAGGCCTATTAGTCTGAGCATTACTAGATAAGAACTCATAATAATGTCTTGAATTCTGAAATACATAACCTAAGATTATGTTACAATTTTCAATAACAATGTTAATAGGATCATGTACTACTTTACAAAGTTTAATTTTATCACTATCAATTGCACTTGTATATGCACAAAAAATAAAACAATGGCAAGTTAACCTTTTTTAGGTTCCGTATTAAAAAACTGATGTATTTTCGTTTAAATAGATTACAGGCGAGAGAGGTTTTCGTTCTAGTGCCACTAAAATACATTTACAAAAACAATTTCTAAAATTCTGAACGCTTTTACGTCAAATGGACCATATTTTTTCGGCCAGAGCTTATTGTTCGGCTGGTCACGACACTCAGGGTAATCGCTGCATTACCGACCCGCAACTGAAACAAGGGGATTTCAGGGTTCCGTTTTATGAAATGACACGGAAAAACCATGGTTTCACAAATAATATGCGCCTTAACAGATTTGTATTAATAGGTTTTACTGCATCTGTATCTATCACTCTCCGAGGATTGACGCTTTTACTTATGGTAAAATATATAGTATGACAATGCCAAATAGTTATGGTAAATAGTATTTATTTTTCTTTGTTTTAATTTTTTTAATTGTGTCATTTTGATCAATATTTTCTGTTAATTAATATGAGTATTTGATTATTGTTTGACTGTTTCATTTGTGCTGTAATTTTATGTGACTTATGGACCTACGAAGTCTTAAATAAATATTTAAATTAATAATTTATTATCTAGTGAGGAAGGAGCTCAGTAAAATGGAGGCCATGAGTTTCAATTTCTGTAAAAGTTTCTCATTTAGCCTCAGTCCAACGGTAGATGATTTGGTATGATGATCAATATCAATTTATTAATTACCAGCGACCCACCTCGGTTTCTTAAAGGTGCATGTTATACATTATAACCCTTCTTTAATCACTATATCTATAAAAAAACTGCATCAAACTCCGTTGCGTAGTTTTAAAGATCTAAGCATACCTACCTACATAGGGACAGAAAGAAAGCGGGACTTTGTTTTATACTAAGTAGTGATTTGTAAGGAATTGAGACACACCAATTTTCTAAAAACCTACTAGAAACACTCATGAAAATTATCTGTCACAGCTGTTTCTCATTTTATTCAACCTTCAACGTCAACTCTCGCTTGGCTTTTTTCTATCGTCCGTTCCTCGAACCACTTAATAAGCCTAAAAGGCTCTTTGATTTTGCCACTCCCTTAAATGTGGCTCTTTAGTTCACCTTTTGTAGGCGGCCGTCGATGCCAAACGTCACATCTTTAATATCACAATTTTGTAGACGATCATGAGTAGCTGTGTTATTGTAAACCTTATTGGTATAACAGTTAAGGTTGTAGGCAAAAATGTTAGAAATGCGTGGGCAGAAATGTTTGAAAACCCATAGTTCAGATTTTTTAAAGACTTTACGTGTCCAAGAGTCCTGTAAGAAATAAAGCACTTTGGTTTTGATTTTGATTTTGGGATCTTCCGTGACAAGAGCCCTTCGCAAATCGGGAATCATAGCAGATTAGGTTTATTCTTAATTATTGCGTCACTTATTACAGATATCAGCGAAAAAAAAATACTACTGCTTAGTGATATTCTACCACGAAATAAAACGTTATTCTGTTCATCAATTTAATTTTACCTACTTTCCGTATATTTTGTTTCGCACATTCTCTGCCCAGCCTTGGCAGAGGGACCCGGAGGGGCTTGCTACCGTCTCAAAGATTTGTAGATGAACCATGACGTGTGTCTTGAGCTATGAAAGTGTTAGTATAAAAGTGATCAAGCCATCCTTTATTTTCTGTATCGCGTCCGGTCACTGAATCTCTGACAATGGTTTAACGTTTTTGCTGTTTTCCGAAGGATTTTTGTATTTTCTTTGAGACCTGTCATTTCAACCTTTGAAGCTATGAAAATAATACCGTCAAAATCCTGAAAGGTACCTAAGCATGGATTTTTTTGTGCCATTAAAACAAAGGACATTATCCGAAGATTTTCTGAACATAAATATAGATCTTAGGGATTAGTTGGGTAAACAGTAAAGGAATACTGATCTCATTGTAAGAAACCTCTAAATATTTGGGTAGATATGAGTAAGTATAAACCAACGCTTAGTTAGATATAGATATAGGGCTAAATTTGTTGAACAACCCTTTTCAAAATTTTACCTTGCCCTCAGCCGAACCTTCATTAGAGGTTATGTAATTCGGTTAATATCAGATTTACGTTCATTGTAGCTACTTTGATTGTGTTCCAGAACAAATCGATAGGTAATCACAAAACAGCAGTCTCTCAGTTGAAATCGATGGAGATCAGGGATAATTGTGCTAAACGGTAGATTTTAATAATGGTGATCATGGTATCATCAATAGATGAAAAACCTACTGATAGAAAAACACCCGTCGACCACATCGTCATCTTCCATCAGGTGAGACTGTGGTCAATTCGTCTATCACTGCAAAGTAGGTATAAGACAAAATCGCTTCCCACTGTCTGTCCCTATGAAATCCTCAGATCTTCTTAGTAACGGGTTTTGATAAGGTTTTTTCAATAGATAGAAAGATTCAAGAAGAAAATTTATATGCATAAAATGCATGAGTATCAGCATTGCACTTGTGCGAAGCCGAGGCGGGTCGTTAGGTAATAAATAAATAATGCTGAACAATCCACACAGCATCATCTAACTCCAAGCAGCTGAGCTGTGTTATGGTCCTAGATGACTGATAATACACAAATCCATTCATTACATATTTCTACTATATATTATCGACCAGAAACCTCGGAACAAATATCTGAAGATCGTACAAACATTTGTCCCGAGGCGGAAAACGAAGCCGTTGATCCGCACAATCATGCTACGTCGCCGGCGGATCTTCGCCCACCGCGCCATACAAAACGTCAATAGTATCAAATTTGAAACCATTCTATCTGTCCGAGCAAATAGCACCCCGCACGCACCTTTTGTTTCGTGACGATTCTGTGACGATACCATTGCCATAATGGGATTGATTAGCAGAACTGGGCCCTTGATTGTTTGCTTCTAGATGTCGGCTAAGTCGCTGGCAGAAGCCAGTAAACTCATAAAATTAGCCATCATACTGAATAATTTATGCAGCTTTTCAAAACCCCACTGAAGCGTAACTTTGAAACCAAGTTTTACAACACAATTGTAAAATTGCAAAGTTACTTTTGTTAAGTTATTGTTGATATAAAATGTTTTACGAGTTGCCTTTAGCGCCGATGAAGTTTTAATCAGAAAAGTTTTAGAGAAAGCACACAAAATCTTGCTAAAAATCACAATTGACGAAGTGTACAAAGATTAAATTTGGTTGTGATCATTATAGTAGAAAATCTTTGGAACGAACTTTGCCTGTTAGCCTAGAAGCTTTGAACCAGCTTGCTTCAGCCACGCAACAAATCCACAATACACCGTTACAAAGTGTGGTTCAAGCTTCTACCTGGAAGGTCATCAGGAATCAAGATTACACCGACACTAGTGTGATAGCTTTGTCAACTTTGACCCTTTATAAAAACTACTTTGAAGCGTACAATTACCACAGTAAAATAAACCCGCTGAGCAAAACCATTAGCGCGTCCAATTAGGTGAAAACGGTGGGTTTTTACGATTATAACCGAAGTTTACCGAAGTTTGTCCGCACACGCATGAGTTTTGGCATTGGCTGGCCACTTGACAAGAACTTTGCAGGTTTATGCAGGGTATGAAAATAATCTGGTTTTCAGAAGACTAACTTGGACCATCAAAATAAACAAGGTTAGTTTTATGAGCTTTTTGAATCAGACTTTTTGAACTGTACGTACTAAACTTTCATCCAATATTGGCTGGCACCCTGTATGGTTTCAACTTCTCCAAAATCATATTTTTATCGGTACTTGGAAACCTGGAGAAGCAACGAATTAAACAATAGGTAGTTTCGGAGAAATTACGGAGGAACCTTTGCAATGTAGGTATGTAGGTACTTAAGGCCGCAAACGCTTCCACTTCCACAGGATCCTATGTTAGAAGTTCACTACCGGATTTCACTTCCAACGACAAAATTTTATCGCAAAACGATATAAATAGGGGATGAAAGTTGGTGAATGATAACAATGTCGTCTCAACAAAAATGAACTACGGCATTCCTCACGCTGTGTCAAAGTTTGACCTTGTTTAGTTAAGTAAATTGTGCCGTGTCCCGATGAGCGGATGAAAGTTGCAACTGTGACTTGGGTAATTTCCCCCGGCGAAAAACTTTTCGCTCGCAGTTCGTAGGCGGTCGTTGCGACCAATTCGCTTTTTTACCAGAGTTCTGAGGTGTAAATGAAATTGGTTTACCTGAAGGGTTAATTTACTCGGAGCATTGGTTAACATTGACATGGTTTAGCTGAAAAAGCGCTGGTTGTTGTTTTTGCTTAGGTTAAGGAAAATATTATTTCTGTTTAAACCTTTTCAGGCACATGAATACGAACTGCTTTTTGTCAAGTTACAAATGATGAAGAGAGCAATTAATAGCGATTATATATTTTTTATACGCTACAAGTATCTTGTTTGTGCGTAAGTTTCTTCATTGAAACAATTTCAAGGTAAAAATAACAAAATGGTCTTTGTTAAAGCTTTATGAACAATTCCCAATTAATGTTGCCACAGGACACGGAACAATTCACGTGAAAGATTCCGAAACTCTCTGATCCTGTTTATTTTCCGAGGGTTCGATACACAGAGTCGACTGAAAGTTGGCCCCAAAAGTTAGAGGGACGGAAAAAATCGTCCCCAACTAATGAGCCGAAAGATGCGATGAACTTTTCAAGTCGCCAACGTGGCTTTTTTGCCCGCATCGCATTTTGCATAGTAAACATAGGGATTTTAGAGCAAAATAGACATTTAATATTATAGAAAGACAACTTATTTCAGTTTATGAATCCAGAATGAATATTACCTAGATAACGATATAAACCATTTTCTACTTTCAAATATCGCAATAATTATTTTTATCCAACCTAGAATCCTTTGAGACGCCAACCCCAAAGCCAACTTTTGTACGACACGTTATATGTCATTGCCGCTACCCTGGAAATTTTACAGCGTTGCATTAGCGGCCGGGCCTGTATCGGTACTGTAGATACATTATTTTATAGTGAGAGCTCGTACAAATATAGAGAACCATGGTACAAGGCCGTACCTCGGCTATACTTTTCGCTACTGCACTGGTCTGCATTGTCCCAAACTTTATCGTCGACGGGTAATATTTAATGTCTACTCTACGAAGATTATCCTTGACAAATATATCAAAATCTTCCGCTGTCGGTCCCAGAGATATTGCCAGAGTGAAGCGACGTGGCACTGTTTGCGGACTACAGGATTGACTGTGCCCACAAAGCCTGCGATGCTAGCATAAAAGGAGCCGTTTTTGTTGGCGTACTTAGACGGACCGATATAATATTGTAGACTAGCAAGAGACCACTGAACTATCAGCTACGATGCATGAAGCTACAGTAATATTTCAAGAGGTAGGTACTTGTGAAAAATAAGTGTCTCTAAGCCATTTACTTCAGCGCTTTTTAAATAAAATATAAAAATTTAACTATTATGTTGGCAATGTCAAAAATTTCAGTAAATAGTCGTCTCTTATGGAAAAACGTTTAAAATATTTATATATAGTTTAAAACGCACGCAATTTAACTCAGTTTCGTCAGGCGTTAGAGATTTGAACTGAAATTATCTCAGCGAAATTTTACTCCCAGGAAACAGTTGACTACGAATGAAATCACAGGCGGAAACTAGTTTAAGTTTAATACGTTTGACAATGTTTACTCTGCAAAATTATATGGTTTGGTTTAAATTGAAGAACTTAAGTGGAGGAAGGAGTTGCATTAAACTTCTTCTTCGTGAATGGCAACGAAATGTTTGACTTCCTTGCTATGTGCTCTCGTTTGTTTCAGTTGGAATTTTAATTAAAGCTGAGTTCTAATTTTATAAAAAGTTTTAATATTTATCGTTTTTAACGAAACCAGGTCGAGAAGCAATTAACAATGAAATCGAAGTTTCGTTTGACTTTTTATAATTATTATTCAATTATAACAGATAAAATCTACACTAAGACTCATACAAAAGTATATAAGTGTCGATTTGTAGGAAAACCTGGAGGCATAGATAAAATGTACCCAAAAGGTCAAAATCCTTCCCCAGCAGAGAATTCAAGTCATCAACTTGGACGTTTCTTACACATTTGTATGCCTTGGATTTGCTACGCATGTACCTACAATATTATGTTATCTGTGACTGTACACACTACTGGCAGGAGCTATGACGGCGGCGCCCTGGAAACGTCGCCCGACTCTCAATACCTATTATATTATGGTCTGTAATTACATAGAAAACGGATGGAAATTGTTCTGATTATTTGGCGATTACTGCGCGCCATAAACACGCCAACAAGAGTCACTCTGGCATACATACTTGTAAATTTTTGAACTTTGTGAAGCCAATAAACAAAATAATTCTCACTGTGAAAAACCTTGGCGAGGCTCGTATCAGCACAACGAATAGATGTTGCTATTTGAGCCTTCATGAATTTGTTATCAAAGTTGGTATGGTTTATCAAAAACCCTGTTTTGGGGTTGGAAGAACATTGTTCTATTTGAGAAAACAGTTCTATTTAGAAGAAAACTTTTGTGCCACCCGTAGTGTAAAATAAAGACAGGAAAATCGCATCAGCGTCGGTAAACTACGGTATTGCGTGTAAATGCATCCGCAGCCCGGACACGGCTAGCTTTCACGATGAAATGCGCAAAGGAAGCGCCCGCCATCATTTTTGTTGACAGACGTTTTGTATACTGCCGGCATTATTGGAAAATATATGCTCTGACCTGGTAAATGCTATTGAAAATGGACAAGTCTTTGTGCGTGAAATATTACGGGATCCCTACAATATCTGATTTTTGTCGAGAAGGATCGAATAATATCGCCTGTTTTTTCAGGAAACTACAAAAATTTAGCTTAGCTATTATCTTAATTTGGTGCCTTATGCAATATCAAGGATGCAAAAACATAGCAAAAAAAATTGGTGTACTATCATTTTCTGCTTGTTTAGATGAATTTTCGTTCATCATAGTTCTGCTAAATTCGTTATTGGACTCTAGAAGTGAAACATCAGTTTAGTATCAGTTTATTTCTCTAAGCTAACAAAGCACGTAGATACCTCAATTTATAGATATCTCTATATAGATAATAATTGTTATGGAATAGTAATAAAATTTTGAATATCTTCTTTTTGGCTTTGTCCAAGTCGCTGGCCTATATAGAAATCACCTAATCATTCGGTTTTTGTTTTGACGCTTAGTATCCTTCAGGTTGCCTATTATGATAGTACTTTTGATAAATAACAGGTACCTAAGCACATTCACGATCCACGCTCATTCATTTCCAGCGCTTCAACTGAGGATCAGAATCGTAAATCAGTTCTGCAAACGTCTTGTACAATATTCGAGCGGCACGGAAAGCCGCAAATCGATGGAATACAATTTCAATCCGCAAAGACGTGAACCGAATGCGATTTCAGACCGTTCTGCAATGAATGTTTCGGTGTACAACGTAAGTAGGTTTGTGGGTATATTTGAATGTGTATCTTACGAGATAAATACCCGCAGTACCTTGCCAGGTACTCAGGTACTGACGGCTTAGGATAGGTTTAGGGCTTAAGACCTTAGGCCAATGTCAAGTTTCGAGACGCTGAGTCATAGTAGTACCTAAGGAAGAATGTTAAAATATCTTGTAAGACATTTTGTTGACGTCAGTGGCGGTGCAGTGGTGGAAAGTCAACTAAACAAACATATTATTGAGTTTTTCTTTTATAACTAAAATTTTGTGAAAAGACGGGACTGACATAGTCATAAAAATGACTCAAAGTCCCAAAAATAATAAAGAATAAATAAAACAGGGTGCAACGCGGGATGTTGATTCTATTGCCAACCTAAGAAAACGTCCAGTTATTAATATACTTTGCAGAATTATTTTCTGGGCACGAGTTTGTCCCATGTTTTTCTAGTTTACAACTTAAATCCGAGCCAATACTGCTAATGAGAAACTTTCAAAATAAATCAAACAATAAGAATCTCTAAAGCTCCGTTTCATCTCAATCCCATTTCACCCTAAAACAAAGCCTAGATCAAGATATCGATAGAGTTCAAATTACTTCGCCGACCACAGCCAGATAATGGGCACCAGAGTAAAGTTACATTGAACTTGTGTTTGTATTCATGATCGTCGCAAGAGAAGTAGACCTCAGACAAAGGCATCGTAACTAACTTCAGGGCGCTTATCAGTTGTTAGTTTCAGCGTGAATTGATTAAGTTGTTGTTATTAATAATAATGTTATTAATAAAGACTATGTAGTATCTTATACTATACACTATTACAATTTACATATACAATTAATTACATAAAAGAAGAATTATACTTTCTTGGAACTATTTTAGGACAGTACCTATTCCAGAATATAATTTTATAATGTATGGTATTTATTTATGAGGCCGTCTTTTGGCTATGTTTTTAACAACAGTATCGGTTTTTAAATTCTACCCTTTGGAGTTCCCCCTTATAAACTCCCTACTTCTAAAATTTCAAACGGCGATAAGAGAATTTTGTCGTAACTCAAACTTTATATCCGTGCCGTGACAATTCTTATCTATTCCACACCTAATCATAAAAATGGGGACGATTCACCCCAACCTCATAATGTAACGATTCCGGTGGTCCCACTGACATGACCATCTATAGGTTAAGGACAGTGGAGAACAAAGTAATCGTTGATAGGTTAAAACAAGCGCAAGAAATCTAGAAGACCTTTACTTCCATTACTTAGATATAATGGATGAATTAAAATATTATTTGTTTTTAAAACTTCAAGATGGAGACTGCCTGCTTCTTTTCTAAGCCTTATCAAAAATACTGGTCTATTATTAACTTACGCTCCAGTAGACAACTACCCTAAATTCTATATTCAGCAACGCGAATCTCTAGATTTATTATAATAACCACAGCGCTCCCGACGATTCGTACCCGGGTTATTCCACGGTTATAGGTTATCGGTCCGGGTAAAATGATGCACGGCCGGATAAGACAATGTAGCGGAAGGGACCCACCCGGGTCGACCTTTCAATTTCCTTGATTGTAAGCCTCTCGTCTTTATTTCTCTATCTACATGACCGCGATGATGTCTTATGGTCAGTACAATGTTTAGCCGGGTCTTGGATGGACTGGGCTTCTTTGACCCGGATACAAGGTAAATGGAAATTGCGTGCCTAATGTTTCGGGTTATGCGGTCCTTGTATAGGGTTGTTCTTTTGTTTTGTTTTGGGAGTCGATATGTTTTCTTTGTCAATCTTTAGAGATAAGTTACCGAAGAGATTTAGGTCTGCAGATTACGCTGTCAAAAAAAATCCGTCATCTTATCGATACTTCTAGAGAAGTCTTTAGTTTCAGCTACTTGCTTGCATATGTATTATGTCTTATGGTATACTGCTGTGATATTAACACCATATTTGCGCTGCAGAAGAGGGCTGTCCAGTGTCCTTGCTATCTATATTATGGGTCCCAGAGAATCCTTGCGTGCTTGAGTAAATTCAAGGAAATAAACATAATGACGAATAAAATGCAAGAGTCGTATAAGGTCTAAAGGAATCAAAGAAACTTTGATTTTTGATTTTGTTATAATAACTACCTATTTCCAATTGAACGTTGTGAGTCGTAGAGTGCTTGTGACACGGTAAAACAATAATGGACTCCGGTAGAAATAAATAAATAAATAATGCTGGACAATTCACACAGCATTATCTAGCCCCAAGCTAAACAGAGCATAATTAATATTTTAAGTGTCCAATGATATCTATCAGTTATGTATTCAATTTATAAGGACTTGTTTAAGACTGTTTATTACCTAGATATGAAAACAATGTAAATGATGCCAGTTTATTCCAATTTCTATGATGTAACGTTTATAGCTAGTCTGGAATAACTTCACCTGTCAGGTATAACTGACACGTGAAGTTACACAGCCCCAAAAATACCCTGATACTCCATGTTAACAATAAATGTCAGTAAGTACGATAGCAGAACTGATGGATCTAATTTGACTTTTGTCAGTCGGTAAAGTGCTTTACCGACTTTTTACGCTGAACAGATTTCAGCAGCAACGTGCCGGCACCAATCAGATGCCTCTATTTGTCGAGCTCCATTTCCAACTTCCAATTCCATTCAAGGATGAAATCAAATAGAAAAACTTTACGAGTACAACCGTTCTGCAGCTAACTAGTCGCATCGACAGTTCCTTGAAATCGGGTTTTCAATTTGTCGATGTTTTAACAAACTAACAGTATTGTTCTAGCTACAATGTTAAAAGAACTCTCTCCATTTTAGAAAGCGGCAATATACAGCTATTTAAAAAATGACAGCCATTTATTTTGCGCAATCTTAGTTCCGAATATCAGACACAAAAGGGCTGCAAGAAATTTGAATATCAGTTCATCATACAGCTTATATTACACAGAACACGGTCCAAAACTGTTGTGTCACAAATGGCATCTTCAAAGTCCGGGTCTGGCCTCGGCCCGGGTGTTTCCGGGACATTGTCTTATCCGGCCGGCCGGTACATCAATCATTACAGGCTCTACGACCGGTTACGTCGCGAATTCCCACTCGAATATTTTCGCTTGCAAAGAAAATAGCTCGCTCCGTTTGTTCAGCGGACGTTAAAATAATAAACGGCCTTTGTTTTGGAAATGCTTTTGAAAATGGAAATTCTTTTGTAGTAAGCATTCCGTACGTTCTATAGTGTTAAGAGTAGTGCCTTCGTGCTTAACAAGGAGGCGGGTGTTGGTAAAGTTTGACAAAATTATTATCTACTTTGAAAGATTAGAAATTTTTAAGAATAGTTGGTATTATATTTTATTATATTAATAAGCACATTTGTCGATGTTTAGATAAACGCTATAATGAATTCCCTTTGAGTAAATCACTATCTTATCTCAACAAAAGATTTTCGCATCTAAATGCTTTGCAAGAAAATAAAAATCATTATTTCAAGTACCAGGCAAACATAAAGCAGAAGGTGCCTTTGACACACGACGCTTTCTACATTCAAATAGCACGCATCAACTTCCATTTTTAACAAGGCCGTAACAAGGAGTCTTTCTGCGAGATAAAATAACTGGGTAGGTGTATGTTTATAGAGAGCGTTTCTTTAGAAAAGAACTTCTAAATAAATTCAAAGTAAATGACGAAGGATGTTATGCAGACAAATGTGAAGTAGTGTTGTTAACAATAGCTCCTACTTTCATCTGAAATATATATCAAGTTAAAAATCGCAAGTAAATCATATATCAGCCAGCTAGCAAACGCTCTGTGTGCTTTCTCTAATTTGATCTCACCAAGAGCAACAAAGAGGAAGTGTTTTTAAAACAGATTTTGAGCATAATGTTTGGGCATAAATGAGAGCCAACCCTTATGTCGAGACGCTCAAAATAATGGGTTTCTTTATTCTATTCTCCTTTGAAATCGTTTATTTGAGAAACCTTTATATAAGGAGAAACAAGACTGCAGATATTGTTTTCTTTAAAAGAAACGATTAACATCTCGCAATGAAAGCCTACAGTACACTGAGTAGACATTTTTATCGCGTAACTCGATATCTTTATTAAAAAGCTCTCGAGTATGCTTTGGAATTTTATAAAAATTTCGATAATATGGAGATGGCTTAACTGAGCGTGTATCTTATTCTTAAACCTTATCCTAATTTATCAAGGTTTCTTTTAGGTTTTTAAATATGCTAAATCAAGAATAAAATAATGTAAAGAACCTTCTATAAAACCGACTCTTAAGCTAACCAAACCAGGGTTCTAAAGTTCTCATAAACATATCGAGATTTGAACTAGCATGTAAGATCCGGGAGGTCGATCCCACCCAACCCTCTCGTGGACTTTTCAGTGTTTGGATAACAATTGGATGTAATATTTACTACGCGTTGGGTTCAAGGAATTTATGTAAAATTATTTAGTTTTCGTCGAAAATCGCCTTGTAATATCGCAGGTAAATGCAGCGAAACCAAGGTCTGAGCTCATAAGCTGCTTGCTGATGCACTTTGCACTGTACACCGACGCTGTACACACACTTATGCACTCTATGTAGAGCGTAAGTACAAACCACAAAATATAATATGTTGTATAACTGTATAATTGTAACTGGAATTAATAAAATGTTATTTTGTTTTTAATCCTTCGTCACAGTCCAATTATTAATTGGATACCGAAACGAGACACTCCCTGCTGTTATAATCAACTTCAAATAAGTCCAAAGCACAGCTAACCCTTTCCCCCTTCACATCTTTTCTAGTATCAGGTGATCCGTAAGCTCTTGTTAGTCCAGTGGTACCAGTTCTAGGAAGCCTCGGTGTTATCGCGGGCAACGGACCCCATTATGAAATATGGGGGGCACTGAGCTCGATATTCGGATTAAGAGGAAGTTAATCCGTAATTGAGAGTTCGAGAACGGAACATTGCGACCCGGGAGTTTATTAATTGATGTGAATACGAGGTTTTTATAACCGTTTTATAGCCATTTAGAAAACTTGTGAAATTACTTCGAAAGTTTGTAAAAACAGGGCACTTGGTCAGACAATGTGATGACCGCTGAAGTAAAACCTTGGAATTTTGGGTGACGCTGATGAAAAGTTGCAGGGCATGCTTGGATGCGAGCACAACAATAGTTCCCTTACACAAAATATTTATTTAACAGCACACACAATATGTATGTATAGAACCAAATGAATGCTATGCAAGAACCAAGGATTGTGCGACAACATGCGAGAAGATAAAAGATGATATAGACAAACAACATCAGAAGCGTTATGAGGCCTACGATTATGATGTTTTTTAACTACTGTTTTGTCTCACACTTGTCACACTTCCTACCTACAAACTACTCAATGTTTGTCAATTGTAGGTTTACATGAATCTCTGGGGGCCTACACGAGGATTGTAAACCGCTATAATGGGCGCCCTGGGCCGAACTACAACCAAGTTACTACAACCAAGTTGTGATTATGAATTAATTAGAGTTGACATGTCTAACATGAACCAACCAGAGTAGGCGCATCCTACTGTATTACTTAACAGTATGGGTATTACATCTGTGACTCAACACTTTCACTGCGATTACGAATACGTCTGCCAAGCATGGTGATTATGGCAAATCCTGTAGGCTTGGTTGTTCACCAATCAATCGTTTCTCATCCATTTTAAAACTTGAATTTTCACTTTTTGTAACATTTTCATTGTAGTTTTTGTAGTTTGCACCCTGTAGTGGACCTTGTTGTCTCTTAAACTAAGATTTAAAAAATGAATCGACGCTCCAACGAAGTTACGCTAAAAACTTAACTAGGTAGATACTTACATATAATAAAAAGCAAGTCGCTTGTAAAACCAAACAATACTTTCGCTACTTGCATTGCTACCTCAATTCATTAGTTTAGTTGGAAAAGCCAAAAGTGCTTCTTATCTAGGAAAAGTTAGAGTTGGTTTTTAATTATTAGAGCTACTGGTTACAATGCCTACCTTCAATCTACAAAGTCCAGGCAGAAGCAACAAATCGTGGAGCTCGATTTAGTATAGAACGACACCGGATATTTTATGCTTCCTGACCTTTTGAGCGAATTTATAACAAGGCTCTTTATTTTACGACGCAGCCGCGCAGTAGAGAAAGTCTGGGATTTTGCTTCTACTAAATAATGTAATCATTTAAGACAAACCTGTGCCAAAAGGACTTATTTTAGTATAAGAACTTGCGTAGTTTGACAAATTCATTCTGAAGCGGGTTAACAATGGACCTTGTTTGTGTTAGAAGAACACCAATGTTTCATGCCTTAACGAGGGACTTCATCAGGGTGACTGCGTACAGCATTACCAAGCAGCGAGCCGGCCCTCGACACGCGTATAACGTGCTGCTATTCGTAGTCGGCGCGTGGATGCGCATAGGGGCGGACGTAAGCCGCACTCACCCTGATGAAGTCTCTCGTTAAATGATGAAACTCTGACATTCATCAAACACAAATCAGGTTCGTAGTTAACCCGCTAACATTCATAATGAAATACAACGGCCTTGCTTGACATCACTACATAGCAGGTAACCTTGAGACCCCGAGGTCTTAATTAAATAGTAATGTAGTTTTCAATCAACTCAATCTACTCTTTCGAGTGTAAGAACACTGATAAAAGCAAATGAGGAACCCAGAAGGTTGCTTCCTAAAATATATATCTAATCAGCCCTTTGTTCGATTCAACTGGATGCCTCCCTTCAGGATATACATATAGAGGTATAGATAATTTATTAATGTAATAACTTAATTAACAATCCCTTAAAACCTATTTTAGGTTTCTCTTATGTCTGGGTAAGTACCTAAATAGGGTACTAATGAGCCTAAAAGTTGCCGTTCACATGAAAGTCTAGGCCGCAAGTATATTAATAAATTGACCATCCTTAATGGATGCACACGCAATTGATTACAATCACTCGAGTAAAATACTCACAAAAAATCCAACGTACATTCAAAGATTCAGGTTTTTTTCTAATAGGTATCAGGAAGATTGGAAATTCTTATCGGAACGAAGTAAATTTTACTGTATTTGAATAGCCCTAAACATTGTCTTTTTATTATTCCAATTCCCAAGGGTCCCTTTCGTCTTATTCTTGAGAAAAGGTAATAATTTTTATATTGTATTCAATTCGAAGATTTTTATGAAAGAAGCATTAAACAAAATGGGTCTCCTATTTTGTTTAATCCTACAGAATGAACCAAGTATCTTCTGATCTTAATCTAAACTAGCGGTCCCCCCCAGGTTTGCACAGGCGCTTACCAAAACTATCAAATAGTATAAATTATCAAACACGCAGATACACATTGGGTTACAGGTGACACCATTGAATTTTTCATACGGATCCCTAACTTTTTTCAAAATATTCTATGCCCTATATGTATCAGAAATAATGTAGAATTCTAACGGTGAAATATTTTTTTTAAATCCATCCATTATTTTCGGAGCCTATTCAATCCAAACAATACAATATTTCCTCTGTATAATATTAGAATAGATAACAATTCTGGCTTTTACCTAACAATTTTATTTTACCCAACAAGCAGATCTTCGACATGACCGAGCTACCAGTGCCTAGCACAATATACCAGTTCCACTTGCAAATCAGAGGTGCTCAACTTGTCCCAAAAGAATTACAATTGTGATAACGATGTGCCTCTCACGGAGTATTCTCAAAATAATTCGTGTTTTGTATTCTTTAGGACGTTATTGTTGTTATCAGAATGCATTGTTGTTAGGGCCAAGACCCTCCAATTATCCGTTGACACCTCGTGGTCCGGAGGTCATTATTACGGTTATTTCGTCTGCATACCATCCGTATACTATTTCGCTCTGTCTGATAACTTTTCACCATTGAATAAATCGTAATAATACGGGAATTACATATTTAGTTTCTTTGATTTGATAGAAAATTTATTGAGTATTCCATAGTAAGCTACAAAATGTAAGCAACGTTATTATTAAGCAACGTTATTTTAGAAGCGAGCCAATAGCTTCAACTATCGAATTTAGTATAAGTAACTTTACAAAATCCACACCTTTTATAATACAATGGATCTATAAGATTTAAGTATTTTTATTGTCAGTGCATTGATATATGCCTGAATAAGTTTTTTACTTAATTCAGGCATGTATTATAATATCCCATAAAATATAAGATTAAGTACTATCTGTGCTTTAAGTCCTAACTTATTTTGAATAAATTATCATACTTATCTTGGAAAAGCGCGTGCGAGAAGAGTTATATATGCTGTTTCAATAATATATAGAGATAAACTACCCAGGCAAAGTTGGCAGCACTATCGAGCCCAAGTGAAACATTTGTCGAAGGCGCACAAAAGGCCCGCACTAATGGAGCCAGTCAATTACTTAAGACCGGGGAAACTCGATCATAAATCCGGGCTATCGATCAAAGTTCGTCATGTCCGGGGTCCGCCCGTCCCGGACCGTGCTACCGCGAAACTAAAAAACTGTTTGAAACCACAAATTTTTGAATCGTGTTGTAGATTTTTATTCTGATTGCACGGTCATGCTCGTTAAACAAGATCTGAGACTCATTTACGAGCTGTCTGCAGACAGTGTAAACAGAAACTAAATTAAAAAGAAAAATGTTTATACAACGTGTAACAAAATATGTATCCGAAGGGGAGGTTTCAGACCCCAATGGTGATCAGTTGTGGAGGGAGATAATAAAAAAATCCTATTTTTGGTTTCCCATACAAAAAGTTTTAATTTACTAGTGCCTTTAAAAAGTGACAACCCTATCCGGGTAACTTATACATACCTACTACCACTGCAGGTAGGTAGGTATTTATCTTCGTAGAAAAGTAGGTAAAAGTATTTACACTTTCATTCAACTAGCCCGATTCTAGTTTCTGTACGTGTCTAATCTGTGATACTCGTACCTCTAAAATCCGTCCAATCTCATTAAAATCCGTCAGCATTACGTTTATATGTAGAGAGGTAACACACAGTGTGTACATTGGCAGTTTTAATGTGCTACTTACTGTCTGTATTATTATTAATGATTATATTATTAGTATTTTATGTACAATTTTGTTTAAGTTTATCAGTTATTTAGTACCCATAACACAGGGTCTGCTCAGTGTTGGGCCAGATGATGCTGTTAATTGGCAGTGTACAATTATCACCACTTATATATAAAATAATAAGTGATTAATATTCAGATCTTTGTGGTACACTCTTGGCGACATCGACACTTTACATCAGGTAACATTGTGGTCAAATATCAAAGTACTTTATTTCGTTTAGACCTTAAACGACTCCTGTAAACGTCACCAAATACAAATGACATAAGTTATACCGGGAAATAAAGTGACCACTTTGATTTTTGTTCATATCTATCTTTTTAAGGAAAAGTAAACAATAACCTATACCTAGTTAGGTGGTTAGTTTTAGTGTTGGAGCAAAACTTCTCTCAAATCGAATGTCGATTTAATCAATCGACATTCGATTTGGGAGTCATATGTAATAGAAAAGCGGAGGTTCACAATGATGTGAATGATGCCATGTGCTCTTTTAAAACTTTCAGTGTAACCCCGGGGGCGGGGGCTGACCCGTATTATACACGCTTTTGTGAACCGACCCGGCCGTAGCATGAGATTGATTTATTGCAGTCGCGAGTTTCTTAGGTCAGTTATTCTATTAATGCATTTTAAACCTAACTTTCGTAGGTACATGCATTTTTGCAAGAGTGCTCAAAATATTCTTGTATCATTTCGTTCACGAATAAACCATAATTATTAGAGTCAACAAACAGGTTATTAATAGAAAACTAAAATAAATCCGTCTTAGTCCTTGTTTGTTAAGAGCCGCAAAATGTAGCTAAGAACCGGAAAGAAACTCCCGAGAAACATACTCGCGGGTAATAAAAAATCTAAGTGACCAGTTTATTCCCTAATGTGATTTTTTTTAATAACTGACGTTTAAAAAAGTTCTGTGGTGTTAAGGAAATAAAGTTCTGAGTATTGATTTCTTAAAACCGTTTTGTTTGATTGTAAATTTGTTATAAAGCAACTCGCGAAGATCAGCTACGGCGTAGAGCGTCTACGTGCATTCCGTAGCTGCGTAGCACTTGAAACAAAAACTTATAATAATTCCAGAAGCATTATATTATTTTATCCGTTCATAGAATAGGCAAAAAAGTGTACAGGCCTCGATATTTATACTACAATATAATCTGTGAAGTCTTAACTCTCTTGTAAAATCTATAGGAATTTAATAAAAATTGTTCAAATTAGAATTCCTAGGATGTCTGCGGGCACGTGGATAATCGTCCATATTGAATATTGACCACATTTAAATCGCGTTCTCCTATTATTCATCTATATATTAGAAATAATTTCAAAGATTCCGAAATCATGAAGTTTTATGATTTACTTATCATTCATTATTATTACCAATTTACCAGGTTATACGTCAGTAAAAAAAGCTAAAATTATTTTATTATTATACTCACAATCCTCATATTTTCCATTTGAAAATTTACCGCAGCGCCTAAGAAACTATGTAGAATATTCAGTCTAAGACATAACTGGGGAAAACTTTAGACTACTTTGCCAACTTATTTTTGGCGAGGAGTAGTTTCAAACTATGCGGCATGGGATGAAAGAAACCACTTGGTCCAGATTAGGCCTTACTTAGCTTATCATGCCGTTGCTCAATTTCCTTGGCACAAGATTTTGCCACAAGAATTCGAGTCGAGTTGGTATTATTAAATATGTATCATCAAAAACTCTAATATTTTTACCATTTATAGATGTTCATCAATGTGTTTATTTAATATTGTATCGGCTAAACGGCAAGGTGTATTGCAATTTCTAGTCAAAAGCCAATCCTAATCGCGAAGCTTTGTCAATTTAAGAGACCCATACGAAGCGAGTGAAACCGCACATAGCTAGTCAATTACACGCTTTGTAAAGACAAAGGCTTGTCGGTGCGGAGAACCCTTTTGTCAAACCTAATCCTTTGTAAAACCTCAGGTGTCTGCCGAAGTAACAATTTATCTGTCCCCAAAATTAGTGTAAAAGCTCCATTAAGGATAGTGGCTATCAATCATTCAACCGCCCGCGCTGTGTCGTTAGGGAGTTTCAGTTCGATGTTATTATTTATTCAGTTATTAGACGCAAGTTAACCAACACCATGTAATACTTACTGATTCGGTAATATATTTTAAGGGAACATTCGATTTATCAAAGACGGTTCGCATTGGTTTTGCTATATTATAAATATTTTCACACACATACACGTTTGTTTACGATCCGTAACTTTTTTGATAATATTCACTAGCCTCTGTTCATCATGGATAAAGTAGGATTCTAATGGTGAAAGAAAATTCTTAAACTGGTCCAGTAGTTTCGGAGCCTATTCAATTCAAACAAATAATCCAATATTTGCTCTTAAATTCTCATAATCATAATCATAATCAAATTAATCTTAAATTATTGACAATTAATCTACATCTATAGATTAATTGACACCTTTATTAGTAATGCGTCGCAATTAAGAGGACTATTAATAGGAATAGTTTTTGCTAAATTGTTCGAATGAGAACAAAACAACGTCCATTGCTTTATTTTTTATGTTTTGAGTTTCCACTAGATGTCATTAAAATTATTAAAAAGTTATAATTAAAGAGAGTAAAGATGTAACTACTTGAATTAGCAACACTATAGAAATAAATGGTGTATAATTCAGATAAACCAAAGATTTAAGTTACGCTTCTGGCTAGTACTCATTCACTTCTAGTTTTATTATTTATTTGGTAAGATGGACGTGCAAACTTGATAGTAAAGTTCGGGGAACTTGCTTCCGTGTTGGGCTCTTCAAACTTGCAATTTTGATGAAGCTGAATAGCCTAAGAACTTGCAACACCAGTATGATGTGGACCAACTTTAACTACATTTTTAAACACTTTTAGACTCATACATGCATTTTGTAAATATATAGGTACATAATCACGTATACAGTAGCACTCAGGTAAAAAAGGGATAAGTGATCAACTGCCAAAACATTTAAGTCTAAAAATGTCATTCAAGTATTGCTAAGTAATAATTGGGAACATTAATTTCTAATCTACATAATCTTAGGCTATCATAATTTTTTAACATTTTTTTAAATAGTTTTTTGGCAGTCGTGTAAGACTTGTCCCTTTTTGGACGTAAATCCCGACTTTAGCTATAGCCATAGATTAACTAGTTTCAGCCGTGACATACCTAATCTTTTAAAAGAAATAATTAGATCGATACGAACCGAGTTTATCTTTTATTTACCGACTAACAAATCGATTCTAGGGCGCTTCCATCAAAAGAGCGTAGCGGGAATCAATCGAGAGAGAAAAAACCCCGATAATACTTACAATAGAATTGAATTATCGCGAGGTTAAGCGAACCTAGAGCGAGAGCAAGCTCGAAAATGATTTCCCATCTCTTTTGTAGCTGGTTGACCCTCAATTATATTTATATCAGAAGATAATCAACAAGTACCTGAATGAAAAATATTCGGTCATGAAAATATAATTCTACTGCAATAGCTGGAGATATTGAATTGACGAACCAGCTGCTTTTGTCCTAGGTTTAGCAAGACTTCTATACACAAGGGATTAAAAAAAAATATCAATGCACCTAATGATTTTAGTTTCAACGCATCGTGCTTAGTTGTACGACGTCGATGATGGCACGTAGCGTAGTTACCACAGCAAAATTATCGCCTACTCTTCAAGTTGATTACCTACCCATTTATTTGTTTGACGTTAGAATTTTCCCACTGCTTTCAGAACTATGAAATGAAGACGCAGTGGGGGCTGCCAACTCGGATAATTCGATTGTATTCGATAACAATCCGCGTATCGAATTGGATGTTTGTTCTACCCGTCTCTATTCGGAGTAACGTATAAAATAAAATATATCGTGAGCAACAGGTTTTTGTAATATTGGCGAAGGTATTTTAATCTCAAATTTTATAAAAGTAGGAGAAATAGATAGTTTCCAACGAATTCTGATATAAACTCATTCGAATTTACATGATTCCGTGATATTGATTTATATCGAAGATATATTTTTCTCGATATTGCTTCAAATACTCTTGGCTTAAGCCACATGTATATTAAAATCACTCGTGCATTAAAACCCAGAGTTAAAGAAATGAGCGATACGACTTGCGACAGATCTCATTTATGCAATTTAATTTAGCAACACCATTAGTTAGGTACTGTGTCTTAAAGATAACAAACAAATTATTTATCATATCAATTACAGATAACTTGTTACATTAAGGTATATAAGGTAGTCAATTATAATGCAGTTTTGACTGGGAACATTGTTACCCTTGTTCCCACAGGTAAGATGTCTATGCTTTTGACCATTCATTAAAATCTATTCATTGCTGATCAAATCAGCATTCGCATCGCTCAAGCGTCTACAAATAGGAAACATAAAAGAGAACTTACCCCGACCAATGTTTTAATATTGTGCAAAGCATCTTGGGCTTTCAACGCAGCTTTGCGAGTGAAAAACGTCACAAAACAGCACCCTGGAACAAAAGCGCACACATACATAACATTGCACACACGGACATATCTTACAAGGAGCCTACAACGAACGCATACAACGAACAAAATGATGAAAAACATTTTAAATAGGACTGACATAATTAAATTCTACTGACACTGGACACACACTAACACTTATTTTAAATTTTTACATGATTGTAGGCATCGCGTTTATATGGCTAAAATCATGCCACTCGCATCATCTTACCAATCGCTTTGATAATGGAATCTACCGTAACTAGTTATAATAAAACCCATTATTCAATAACAAACCTCCATAAAAAGAACTTGGCAATACAGCAGCTTATTAAGGCGACAAAGCCACTGAGGCCGCAGTAGGGTAATCGCATTACCCCGTACTGCACTGCATATGGAAAATAGGGAAAAATAGTGAAAAAACTTTCGTGTCGCGCACAACTTTTATTCTGATTGCAATGTGGCCGGGCAAGGGGAATTGCACAAGTTGGGGAAGAAAATTGAAGCTTGGTATTTTTGCATTTTCGTCTTTTACTTAGGCAAGCCCGAAAGCTGAAGCTCAATTGACAATTTTTTAAAAAGGGTTTTCTTTGAAGAACTTCAGAATGGTATATTCTGAACTTTAACTTCATTTAGTCTCATTTTCAGTACCTACTCACGAGTTGGTCAGGTTTATAATGATGCTCATCATCAGTCCACTGCTGGACATAGGCCAGCTCGCCACGTCTAGCATCTGCAGTCGTCATTCTACTCCTACACTACGTTTGCCGCATTGATCTGGTCACTACAAACTTTAATAACCACCTTTACGTTCACTAGTGCAGCTGCACCCTAATACTTAAAACGAAAACTTCGCTGGCAGCAACTACAGTCCAGTTTTTGACCGTTATCCCGTAGCAGCAAGCAAATTCCTAAGCTCTTTTGGAGAGTACCTACAGCATCCTTTGTAGGTGAACATAAATTCTTGTAATACTCAGCGTTTTGTTGCCAAGCGGAATGAATTAAAATATATAATGAAAACTTACGAGTCGGTTTGCCAAAAAAGATTTTGCTGGTTCACTAGGTTCTGATGGGATATTCGTTGTATTTTACCCGTACTGGAGCCGCCTGCCTACATGACTTAAACTATGAAAGGTCTTAATAATATTATAGAATACATACAATACTAAAATTATAGTTTAATCTTAGTATTTATATAGAGTTAAGAGTATTTTTATGGGGGCTATTTAAGGTGTTGTGTTAACGAAACTGGATACAATATAAATCAAGAATTAAAAAGACGCAGTACCTACATTTACACCTCAAAAAGATTCAACACTCATTATTATCTAAGGCCGCTAAAAGTGTTTTGAAACATGCCGTTATCGAACATCGAACGTGAGATTTTTACTGTTTTTGGACCAAATTACTAAAAATAATTTTATCTAATTTAACAAAGTACCGCCCCTCATATTTTTTTTCATCCAGTATAATTAAATTATCTTTACAAGAGATTGAGTAGATTGGCATAATGTTTTTACAAGTTTGATTCATTATAAGGAGCTTCCTTCGCTTGACTAAAAATGTTCGAATGCCAAAATAATTTTCTCTAAAAGTAGCTGCTTTCAAAAGAAACCACATCTGTATTTCCTCTAGTTAAGGGTGTGGTATGGGTACCGCCGTAATGCTCCAGTTAAAGAAAAACTCTTACCAACCTACGTATTTTAGAAAATTTCGACTAGCATTGCGAGACCACAAGCAAAAACACAAGTTCTGCGTAGAAGCTAATTCTGTGGACTAGCTAGATAATGATTTGAATGTCCAGAATAACAGAAGGGAAAAAAATTACGTTTCAAAAAATTAAAATGTAAGTTTTTAGTCATTTATTATCTTGAAAGTTGAAAAATTAAAACATAATAGCTCATAAATTTTTGTTAATGAGCAACTAGTTTCCAACTGTTCTTTACACTCTGTGGGTTTTACATTACACTTAACTGATCGACAAGGCGTCAGGCTTGCGTTAGGGCGTCAAGGCGTCAGTTAAAAGCCATGAGCGCGATCACGCAAACACTTCGTTATCGCTAAGTAGTTGATACTTCGTGTGGCTGCCGTGTGTTATGCCCTAATAGTTATAATTGCTAACGTCTAGGTTCGTAGATGCAATTGAACACAAAGTTTGTAACCTGAATTGAACCGGAGGACTACTTTAAAATTAGAAGGTAAATGGGACGGATCGCACTTTTTCCTACTAAGTGAGGGACCTTTATCGGATCTGACAATATTCTCTTTCGATCACCTTGCTATGAACATTATCATTTATGGCACTTATTTCATATTTATACGATACCAGAGGTGTCTATTGATGACGCGCTTGAACCAAAATGGTAGTAACGTATAAGTTCGGTGTTCTCTTCATGAGATATTCAAACTTCGTATTTCGATTTTCAATATTGGCCTTAAAACTTCATGTTTCGATAGAATAAAGTGGTTAATACGCATTTCAGTGACAATCAATTGCCGCAACAAAACCATGATCACCCAGTGCGAGTAGGACCTATGTGAATGAGGACAAAAAGCTTCAAAAATCAACAAGATTAGAGACAAAACGGTACATGAAACATACATACCATACGAAAAGGGACAAAAGAATGCCTGTTTGCATGAAAGGAGCGTTTCCCAAACAAAAGACGGTTAAAACGTAACAAACAAAAATGTCAACATGTACTAACATACGGGATCTTTTGTTGGGTTTTGTTATGAAACAATGAAACATAACGAAAAGGTAGATAGAAAGTAAAGCATAATGATCATGATAAAACACGAACCTACCAATTCTCCTTCTTCTTTAACGTCTGGATAACTATATTAATTAGGGAGGCCTATGCCCAGCACTGGAATATTATAAGCTGATGATCATAATGCTGAGTCTTACCACCTTATTAATAATATTCTCCTTACTTAAAGCATTGCTATTTCTCAGTCCGTCTTCTTCGATTGTCATAAGACAGAGTGAGAAAACACTGCTACTAATAAGACTGTGTGTCAATTTCATACACTGAATAGAAGACAAAAGTCGCTGTTATGTCGTTTAAAGTAGTAAAAAATATTCTCAAGGAAGATAAAAGTTGAGGATAATGCATCATTACACCGAAATGAGTTTACCTCTTAAATTTATAATGAAAAGGTACATAATGCTGGTAATTTTATCACGCACTTATCCTGGATAAGCCCGAGTAAAATGTTGCTTATATATTTCATTAAATTAAATAGTTAAATATAATTTGTACTTAGGTGCACCACAGATGGTTATGGCAACTTATCTGTAGGTACTGTCCTAGCCGAATTTCGGCGTTTACTCTCAACGGAGTTTTTACCCAGGATATTATTAGAAAGCAAATAATGTGCGTCCAGGTGCACTCTCTCTCATTATCCGATGGAACATTATGTACAGACAACTACTGTATCAATATTTTTAAACTTACGCGATCTGTCTATCTGAACACATAATTATTAGTGCTATTTAAAGGGTGTTTTAGATTTAGTTAGGTACCTATTTTTTCCTGACATTTCAACTAAAAACTAAATAAACGCGATAAATACCCTGTAGGTACAAATAATGACTGTATCATCAATATTCGTTAAACATTACGTCGAGGGCGCCTGAAAAACCTATAAATATATAACAGCTTTTTCGTCCCCAGGAGGACAAAATTGAAGATAAACCCACCTTTGCTGGCGCCCGTGATTTTATCCCGAAGCACGTTGATCTGGTGCACCCTGCCGAACTCCTCGAACATCAGCCGGAGGTCGTTTTCGTCCATACTTCGGGGCACTTGCCCCACAAACATCTGGAATTCAGAAATGGTCTAATGAGAAGAGAAAATATATAGGCAATGAGGCCGTCCACTTGGGCGGCAATAAGAAGTGACGGCCTGGTAGTAATATGAACTCTGACAAACTACTGTGTAGGTAATATAATATTCTATTTTTTTTATTCACTTATTCTAGGTTAGTATTTCATTTATGTATTGCGATGTGGGCCTTAATATTGTATTAAGTATGTGTGCCTGAAATAAATGAAGTTTATTTATATTCAATAATTTAATAAAAAATGCTGTTTTGTGCAGATTTTTCTAAAGTAGTCCGACTAAAAGTAAATCTAATTATATAGGTTGGTACGTAAAATGCACTTAGAGGTACCTACCCTCATTCTGGCCCAGTCGGTTAAATAGGCTACCCTGCAGCGAGGCACATGAAGGCTTGTGATGATTTTGGTGACTCAGGTCGTAAAATAGCTAACCAAATATTGATTGTATCCTCCAACTTGTAATTATGTTGGACTTACAAGAATAGCAATCTTTATTAAATAAAATAATAATATAGGTAGTTAATATACACTAGCAATTTGAACTATATGAGTTACTCAGTAGATAAACAATAGAATTAAACACAATATTAAACTGCATCAATATTCAAAATGAGCTCATTTAAAAACAATATTATCAACAGACAACCTGATTTTCCAATAAAACCATAGGAAATTCATGTTCGTAGGTATCTTCGCATAATAAGCTAGGGTTGACAAACGTTGTGCGAATAAAAGCAATCAGGAGTCGTAATTGGGCGCCCCGAGTCGGCAGGGCTGTCACGCAAGCGTACGAAGGAACTAGCTTAGTTCTTGTGCATATTGCGAGCGGTACGATGCGGAATAAACGGTTAGAAGAAAAATGTTATTTGGGTCATGAAAAAGTTTTGTACTAAGAAAAAAGAGAATGGGAATTTCTGGTTTGGAATTTTTCGAGGTTTTTGGTTAAGAAATAAGTAGATGGGTACATAATTAATCGTTTTAAAACGCTATAACTTCACGATGACTAATGTAATTTGATTTCCGTGAGTAAGTATTCATTATATTGAAGAAAAATAAAATTACAAAACAATAACGAAATAAAATGATGAACACCGCCCTATTCGCTGAAGGGCGGCGCCCCTTCGTCATGTCGTAGCATACAGGCAGTGAATGTGTTAAACAAATAAAAGATTCTAATAATTCAGTTCAACAATAAACCGCTCACTCTCTGTGGAAACGGGGCTTTAGTAATTGTGAAGTAACTTTCTATTTTATGAGCAATTTCAAAGAGGAATGAATCAACTGTAACTTAGATTATAAATTATTACGTAAAAAGAAATGAAATTGGAATGTGCCGAGCGTTTCAGGCACGATTCAATAATATTTACTGATTTACTGAGCCATAGAGCTTTATGAGCTGGAGGTTTAGTGCTTTTGTTAATCTAAGTAGATTTGACCCGAAATAAATCCTGTTTTCATTTTAGTAGCTATTATTTTATTGCTTACTGTTTTCTATTGCATAGTCATCCCACAATTGTGGCCTACCTATACATTATTGTCGTGTTCTTAAGTTCCTAATAAAGATTTTTATATTTTTTCGTATTTCGGCCCTGCCCCAGATTTAAACGCATTTTTCTTGTATGCAAAATTTCAGTCTATGCGTTCATTAGTTTTGGTGTGAAGAGTTTAAGACTGAATAATTTGTGCACAAAACTTAATCATCTCACGGCAAGACTTACTTATTCGTGATCAAAATACTCCATGAAAGCTACCTACCCTTTTTACAAATTTTATCCATATCCGTTCAGCCGCGAGTATGTTGGAGTAACAAACATACGCTCACAATTTTTTGCCTTTATAATATAAGTAATAAAGATTGTGTTTAAGTGCAATGTAAAATATACAAAATCTAAGATTTTTCAAGTGTTGTGTTCTAACTTCGTTGAACTTAAGCTCCGTTGAACTTAAGCCCAAAGTTATCTAGTGCCCGAACAAGGTTTTTTACTACGTGACAACCCTATGGAAATAAGTGCGCAGTCGCCAGTCGCCGAGGTGGAACCTTTTTAATTATTTCGGTATATCACTTCGTTTGGGAATTTAAAGTATTATTTTTTCCCTTTCTTAAAATAGCAAAGGTATTACATAACGAATAAGTATAACAATCGCAATAAATAATAATCGCGACCATCCATGAATCCATTTCCGGATTTAGAATGATGAATGCTTTAATAAGTAGGATTTATTTGTTTAATTTTTGAAGCGGTTTGAGCGTTTTGTTCAGAAAATATCATGAAAAGGTTTTTAATTCAATAACCATAAGAAAGTACATACCTAATTGTTACAATTGTGTTGTGTTGGGATTTATGCAATAAATAGCCATTTAGTTAATTGAGTATAATAATTAGATTTATCTGCAAATAAGATTTTTTTTTTAATTTTTCGATGCAATTTCGGACATTTTTTTTATTTAAAAAACAAGGTACCTACTTTATAGTTACAGGAATTCTTATCCACTATAAAATTACCTTTATGTAATCCGGATCCGGCACTTCAGTTTTCACCTCATTGTTATTGTTGTTTATGCTGTTGTTGTTGTTGTTATTCAGGTTCATAGTGATCCCACTGAAACAAAACAAACAAATTATTATTTATACAAATTCATACAAACGATATTTTGGTATCTGAAAGAATAATACAGACACATAATAATTTTTCATAACATTTGATACTAAGATTATATTGTAGAACTACTAGACTAGCTATCACAAGCTACTACTTGTAACAATTTTTGACTAAAACCTACCAGTTCTTGGAAGAGATCGCTTCTAAGCGATAAGGCCGCCCATTGTACTTGTCTTACGTAATGTCTTTTGTTATGTTCTATTTCTGGTGTTGTAAATTTCCAAAATATGTACAAACGTAATAGGTACCAAAATGATTTGTAGCAATTTTCACTTAGTAACAATCAAAAAATAGAAACTAAATGTAAATATTTTTGTTGATAAAGATATTATGTACAATCAAATACTGTCGTTATCTCCTTTTTTGAAGAACACGTTAATCTGTCTAATTGAAATATGCATAAAAAACTCAAACTACGACTTTTTGATATGTAATCTAAAACCACCTGTAGCTTCATAATGTTAATATTTTGTTAAAGTTTTGCACCCTTCTCTGTTACTTGTTTTTGAACCCACATCAATTATGCATAGATAGAAGAGATACATAAATAGATAATACTTTAATAAACCACACAAAGAAAGAGAACGCTGTAGACATGCATAGAGACGAGGAATTACAATCCTACTTACAAGGAATTATAAAGGGCGGCCTTAAAAAAACCAGAGAGCGATTTCGAATCCTCCTTAACTTTGTAAGTTTGCGGGATTCACACTAATCCCTTGTGAATAAAATGTTATGGGACCGAATGATTCTGAATTATCTGTCTCTGTATAAAGTGCAACAGAATCATTCAAATAGGTCCTTAAAAAACGAATATAGCCAATTCGAGAACGTCCTCCTTTTATCGGAGTCGGTTTAAAATAAAGTAGCTTATCAAGTTGCGCATTCCTTTCTTAGTAAGTGTGATCTACCTCTATATGTATGATATACATAATGTGATCGATGTGTGTGGTGATGTGATCAATCACAGATAATACAATACTATGCAAGTATTATATGATTCATATTCCGACTCACACTCACAATGATATCATACGGTATCCATACGTATTGACATAGTCTAGGAAATTATTAGTTATATAGCATATCAGAAGTCTCAAGCGAGACACAGGATAATTTTATAATATAAACACAGAAGCTTAGTTCACAAAATTCGTATTTCGAATTTTGTTGAATTGTTCGGGCTGTAGGTAACTAAATTCTATAACGCTGTACCTAAATTCTATAACAAAATTGGTACACACCAAATATACTTACTATGCAGGTCAATGTGTAGTTTGAAGCTAATTGTATAGGTACCTAAAAATCTATCAAGGCACTGATATTGTTAGGTTACCGTGATAGGCTGTATAAATCATGACTGTTTTCTCTTCAAGCGAAACTATACGCTAAGTTATTGCCTTTCTGCTGGGCTGCAGCACACACCGCTTTGCACCTCACTCATTATTATAATGAATGCTGTCTGTTTGTAAAATTTTTGATTTTAACTTATACAGCTCTAAAAGTACAACCACGGTAATACGTTTATGGGTTGTTTAAAGATTTCCATATGCTTCGGTACCATGTATTGCAGAAGTATAAATCTTTATCTACCATAAACCATGGAGTACATACTAGATCAGATTTGAAACCACAACCTACATAAGTTAAGCCGAACATAATAATTCTAAAATTGTCTAGTTGTTTTGCTGTAAAAGCAAAAAAACTAATATAATAATAATTCCGTACAAGAGTACCTTATAATTCTAGAAAATCCAACGTTCCGTACTCCATATTGTGTGCACTTGTTTGCCATGACGTTATCACTGATAAGAGCGTACATCGCTTGATACGTTATCGTTATCAGTCGATCGAGCGTGGACTGCTGGGACCGAGTTTACTTTTGCTGTTCGAAACGTGGGTACTTCTAGACTTTGAATCTGGTTTACCCTCATTAGGAGAGATTACCTACCCGTTCGGATAAGCTAACCGAGCAACTTTTTAATAATACTTGACTTTATGAATTACGCAGAACCTGTTAGCAAGCTACTGACATTACTGACTAGCAGTCTGTCCGGATTCGCACGGGGAGTTCACATTAATAAAAAAATATTATAAATTTTTACACACACACATACACGTTGGTCTACATTATTGACGTTTTAATTCAGATCCCTAACGTATTTGATTTTTTTAATAGCCTATGTTCATCAGGTATGATCTAGGAATCTTATTCACGAAAAAAAAAATCATATCGGTCTAGTAGTTTCGGAGCCTATTTCATCCAATGAAACAGTAAAATATTTCCTCATTATAACATTAGTGTAGATGATGCGAATGTGTAAGTATTTTTATGGTATCATTTTTAACTTAGTAGCGACAGCGACATCGTCAATGTAGCTAGGAAAGATGATGAAGGTGCCACTGGACTCAAGAGAACAGCTCATTATAGGGGGCCCAATACCCGGCATCAGCTACTGGGTTTTAGGTCTCCTTATGTCATATGTATAATATATGGCTTTTTAAGGCGGGAGCGGATTTCTAAATCTGAAACTATGAAAGTTAGGAAAAATTAGACAAAGGTGTGCCGTGTGGTGCCGGCATAGAATTTCACCACCCCAACTCTTCCCGTGGGTGTCGTAAGAGGCGACAAAGGGACACACACCGGGGGGCGGGCAGCAGCGCCCTCTGCAGAACAACTCCAACGAACTGCGATCCCCAACCCGCATGCCCAGCATGGGGATTACGGGCAATAACCCCCAAATGATGAATAATGCCATCTATGGCGTATTCATCATTATTAGGGGTGGCCTATGTATGTCCAGCAGTGGACTGTTATAGGCCGGTGATGAGACAAAGGTGTCATGACCTCGACATAGTAGAATGAAAACTACATGCTTAATTTTATAATATTTTATAAAAAAAAATGGGTGTTGTACAGTAAGCGCAACGAAAGATGAGACCTGTCAGATGCCAGTGGAGGGGATTTCGCGCAGGTACAGTCGCGCTTAAAATAGGTAAATAAAATAATTAGTTCGGATTAATAATAAACATATTTTCGCTTCCTTCGCCATAAACTTGTAAACGTCGAACACCATCTTCCTACTTCGCTGTTTTAAAGCCTTTTGCCTCGAGGCATATTCAAAAGAAAACAATAAAAAAAGAATGAACACAACTAACTACTTTTGTATTCGTTGGTACTTCGGGCCACAGCGGCGTGTGCGCGGGCTGCGGGGAACGACACACACACACGACTAAATAAATACGCATGCGCGGACGCCATACCTCGCCTCGCACGCTCCTGTCTTACCGCGCGACGGTCCCGCCCCTCCCCGCTTGCCTTGCATACCACCAAAATTGCCTGCGAAATAGCTACTGCGCAGGTATAACCACGTGATCGGCCAGGTCTCTTCTTTCGTTGCGCGTATTGTACCGAGAATTAAAACACAGTCTAAGTATCGTGGACAGCGGCAAGGATACCAGTTGAAAGGATAGTTTAAAATCCTTACATTGATGAAATGAAATATTTATCACAAAATATTCTCAATATCAAATATCAGAAAGCCCCCCTGTAAACTTATGTCTAAGTTTTGTTCTGTGAAAAAATAAATAATGCCGGGCAATCTACCCAGCATCATCTAGCCCCATGAATGAATGAACTTGGTAACGGGTGAATTTTTTTTACTGTTTATTGTTCAAATAAAAAGTATATGATTTAAGAATATTAGATACAATCTTCTGGAGTTCTTTTACACAATGTTTATTTTCAAGCCATCTTGAAGTTGATTACCATCTTGAATGTTAAAATTATGACAATATAAGTAAATATACAAACGATCCCTAATCAAACAACAACCACTTATTAACTTGTATTTTTAAACACAATATTTAGTAGGTACCTACCGGCAGCTACGATTTCTTTTTGAACTAAAATCTGTTAGTAATTATATCTTTAATTTCATAATATCTATAATTTTATTTGTTAATAAAGATATTAATACTTTTATCTCAACTCATCTCACATGTGAATAAATTGTTTTGTTATTGGTAACTGTCGATATATTATATATTGCAGCTAAATAAAAATAAATAAAGATAGAACATTAAAATACTTCCTACACAACAATCAAGCGACATAAAACCCTGCCCATCGAACCACATCTATCTTTTTATCTATCGATCCGTAAGTGCACGGGGGTGACTATTAGTACAGTAGGGTGATAGTATCATAACGACATTTTGTTCTATCAGTGCCTGCCACGAACACCTTTTGTTGTATTTGTTCAGTAAACACTAATGATGATAAATGCGTAACTTTGTGTGTTTTAGGATACACACACATTTTGTAACAGTTTGTAAAGCCGCAATCAGATGTTTGTATACTTTATTATATTACCTAACAAATGAAGAATCAAGAATCAAGCTGTGTTTGTGTAAAAATACTTTTTTCTGTACTTCTTTGACGTTCCTTTCCTTTGCTGTAAGAACATTTTTATTTAAAGATCACTTTCTGTACAATTTTTTCAATATATTTGAATTTGGCGCCACGCCGGCATGAGCGCAGTCTGTGGCGAGGTAGGGACGACGACGGTTTGGTTTTTGTTTACGTAAAAGATGTTAAAATGTAAAAGAATTAAGAGAAGCTGATTTTATTTTATCGTCTAACATAGATCGTGGGTTGGCGCGGGGTTTTATTTTATTTAATCGATCAATTTTTTATATCGTACATTATTTTCTATAAAAACATTTTATTTTGAAAGCATTAGGGGAAAATTGAGAATTTTATCCCAATTTGCTATTAAAATACCAATGAGACGAAATTAGTTTTTCCATAACTTCATAGTAGGTAAATTATCAATATACCATTTGTAGCTTTTCACTAGATATCTTGTAGAAAGCAGGAAAAAAATATTCAATCACCAAACAGTTAAGGAAATTTGAAGGGAATAAAATCAAGATAAATAATTACACAGAATTTTGTTCCAAAAAGCAAATGTGATAATATTAAAAGAAATAGGATACCAAATGAAACAAAGGGAAATGAAATCAGATTCACATAGTAACTGAGTGGTACTAAGTAATAAGAGTGTTAATATAAGAATTTCATTATACACCACACATTCTGAGAGTTTAACAGATCCCGTCTTATATCTATATCACAGGGACCGCATGGGATCAAGAAATTGATGAATTTGCTCAGAAAACAGTCTACGTACCTATTTGGACCTGTTTGATCACCATAAAACTTTGGAAATATTAGATTGATTCGATTAGATTTTAAGAATAATCTTTCAGGGTAAGCTTGCCTATGTACATTTCCATTATTTATTTTTACCTTATATGTATGATATAATGTATGTACATTAAACGCATGTAAATTGTATACACTATGCAAGCATATAATAATCTCAATGTGAGCATTTGATTAAGTATTTTTTCCTGTCATGCTAGTATATAGTTCCTCATAAGCGAATGTGTAGGTAACATTCGCTTATGAGGAACTATATACTTACTACGAACTCCATATTATATACCTATGATTACATGGCCCATAACTCTTGTGGTGCTAATAAATAAAAATTCGTCTGTTTCCGGTGTAAATGCAGTCATAGGGGTAATCACAGCGTAAACAACAGCCGTCACAACGTAACCGGAATAATAAGGTAGGACGTAAGCACATGTCGCCCAAAAGTAGAGTGAATAGGTGTCTTCTAGACCTGCGTGATCCACCGTCGGCCACATCTTCACTTTCCATCAGGTGAGATCGTGGTCAAACGGAGGTCTATCAGTTATAAAAAAAAAATGTGGCCCCAATGGGAAAAAATGCTGATAGCATAACTATCATAATAATAGTTTAAGGCGATATTACACCTACAACTAACATGGTATCAAATCAAAGTTCTCGTAGGTTAGATCAGTCTAATGGCACCTTCTGTTCTTCTTAATGATACCTACTTCAGTAACTACTGGGTACTTTTAATAACCTAATTAAAGAAAAGGCCTACTGTGATTAAATGATATAATAATAGGATACCTAAATTAGAAAATTAAATAAATTTGCTACAGTATGTATGAGTTAATGCTACTATAGTTTATACATAACCTATAGGTAAGTACCATCAACTAAAGCGATAACAATGTAATATCCCGTGTTATCAGGAATGTAAATAACAGCCTTATTGTGTGATGCGATACTTGAGCGATATTGCTGATAGCCTAGTTCTAGTGGTAATATAAGTTGGCTTGCTTTTTCGGCTAGTTATGGTTCAGTAGCTATTCCGTTACCGATTTACTCACAGAAGGTTGCTGGTTCAATTACGAATCGAATATTTGAACCGCAGATTGTACGAAGCAAGTTATCAGAAAAGGTTTTTCAATATGCAAATCTGTTTAGTCATGATATCAACACTAAGTAATCAAATATGAACATCTGATTTCACTACACATTTCATAGACAAGAAGAAAGCGATTGAATGATACATAAATTTTACGGTACCCTAAGATTTTGGCCTGAGTAGATTCCCGCTTACAAAATTCCGCCATCCAGGCATATCTTCACTTGGCAAATATTTACACACGACGATAACAACATTACATTGAGGCTAAAGTGACATCACAGCCAGTTCACTTCTATGACGTCATACAATATTAAAAATGGATCAGGTGAAATCCCAGGTTATAACTCCTATGCTGATGTTCTCTGAATTATAAGCGGATGATCAGCATTTTCTCTTAATTTTGATTCAATATGGGTAATAGATAATGCTAGTATAATTCTATCTTCTGTCAAAAATTAAAAAGAAATACCATCTCTAAGCCTATCTTTTACATTAGAAAAGACACTGACTATAAAACGGAGACCGTAAAATCAGAGAGAATGAAGTATAATTTCAGTATAAAGCAGGACTGTGGGAAAGATGTTATGAAGAGGGCATTGCTCTTTCTTGCCAATGAGGCGGATTAAGTTAACCCTGATTGCAAAAATCTATGATAAAGATGCTAACCGGATAGAACAGACCATCAATGAATGATTGGATATGTATGATAAGCAACGGTACTAGGGGATTATTTTTTTATTTCAATATAACCAATGATTAGGTCAGAATTCAGGTAAGATTTTAGCGAAAAGTTAACTTAACATGAAAAGATTTTGGGAGAATCTTTCCCATACTTGGGGAAAATATTAAGATTGAACTAGTCGATGGCGCGAATTATTTGGTAGACATTATAATATGCTATATCACATGAAATTGTGTGCTTGCTACCCATGCGCTAGTACAAAATACACAATGATTCACTCCTAAACGACTGCGTAAAATGTAATAGGCGCATGGGTTATATAGAAAATCATTGGGTTATTTCAACTCTTGAATAACTAAACTATATGACGGAGTGGAATTTTCTTTCTCGTTGTTTATTTTCTTCTTAAGTTGTGCTAAAATCAGTGTTGAAATACAAAGTATAGAAGCTTGTTTTTTTATATGTATACTTTTTTATGGTTTAGCTGCTTAAAGACAATGACGAGATAATTTATATTATTTGTTTTAGATTGTCAACTTCAAACAATTTTTAGTTACTCTTCCACCTATGTATGGATATATCAGCGGAAATTTTAAGACTAGGTACTCACTTCGGCTTAGCGTATGGTGACGACGGCGACGACGCCTTGTGGTTCCGATTGGGATGCGTAGCTCTGTTTGCGTTGGTGTCGAGGCCGCCGCCCGGCGATATCTTGCCGGCTAGTGCGTTCAGGGAGTGAAGCATTGCGGGCGGCGGCCGCTCAGCATGCGGCCTGGTCACACTGATGACTCGACTCCCTCTGGTAAACTGCCTCCGAGCCACGGTGCCTTATCTCCTGATAAGAGGCGTGGGGGCGCCGCCCCCCGCCTCATCCCACCTGACACTCAACGCACACCACAACAAAATTCTTAATGTTTGGCTTTTTTTAACAGGTCACCGTCCTGTCCGTGCTAGACATTGCAATGGCATTTTATCATCACTGTTTTGTTACTGCTTTTGTTGCACTGTGTTCACGCACTTGTCACTTGTATTTTGATTCACTATTCAAGTTTTTACTGTAAACTGGAAAACCAATTAGTTAGGTACGTTTGCGATGTTGAGCGTTTTTTCGTTATTTATGAAGATTTTTTAGATAAAGTAAAATATTTAAAGGCTTATGGATGAGTTATACTTAACATACCCTATTATTGAAGCGAATGTAGCTTAGTCTGTATGTCAGTATTTTAGGCCGGGAGGTAACAATATATTGGGGAACCGATATAGGCTATTTGAAGAGCGTGCGCAGCGGTAGGCCGTACTCTAAACGAGTACGTAGGTATGCCATTTATTTCACATTGAGTAGGCAAATTTATGAGTATATGTATAAAAATACGGAATTCCTCAGAAAATAAAGATTACCGTGAAAATTCCCAGAGGGGGTAGATACAAAAACGAAAATAGTCGTCCTTACTGAAGGGAATCTCAAGCAACCTCGTAAGTGCCTATTCATGTTCGTAATTAACTTTAGACAGGGCGAGGTAAGACTCCAGAATTATTTAATACCACCTAAGATAGTACAGTGGAAAGATACCCGAGTTATTTAACAGAATTGAGTTAGAATATTCGAACCATCAGCCCATCATTTGTCTAGCTAGGTTTTCTGAAACCCTTTTAGGCATTTAGGATAATTAATTACGGGAATATATTCAGAGAAGCCTGTCTGGGAACTAATACGCCTATGATATAAAATATGAAGCAAAAAAAGGTCTAAAAAACATGTTATTCAAATAAGCAGAGTCGTAAGGTGTGAAAAACGCCTGAACAATTCTGAAAGGCAAACAGGTGATCAACGTGTAATAAAATAATGCCGCGAGGGTTTATCTAACGAGGTTTTTGTGTTTTTGTTTATAACACGCAACCAAATATTATCACGTTTGAGCTTTATCGCTTACTTGTTTCTGCCCGCGGCTTCACACCCTTTGATACTATGTAACTTATCAAAAGTATTTCTCTCACATGGGAACTGCTTTAAAGGATACTGTCCCTGGTATTTGTTATTTTGATTTTTAATTGTTTTGTTAAGTATTCATCAGAGATCTTTCCTCTTTATAATATTAGTATAGATACCAACCGCGGCTTTTCACCTGCCTTTAAAATATGGCGGGTGAATGATATCCCGGTATAGTATTAAATGATATACCGGGATATCATTCACCCGCCATACTTCCTACCAAATTTAATTATTATCAGTTCAACCGCTTAGGCGTAGAAATATAACAGACACACCGAATTTCTCTCGAATTTATAATATAACATAATATGGATGAAAAGATTTACACTGAGAATAAACCATGCAGGTGGAAGTTGAAGCAATTAGATTGACTAATGCTTCGATTGCTTAGATCACGTAAGCCATCTTCCAATTCTTCAATATTTAAACAGTTTTTTTTTTAAGTTTAATGGTTAAATAGTACCTACCTACCAGCCTTTCTGATACTTCCATGAAATACAATTTACCCCTGGATCATTCTCTATACAAAACTGAAAAAGTCCGTCAAACTTGTAAACAGAACTCACGCTAAGTGAACTATAGAAAAATTATAATTCTTCTTTCCCGTCTTTGTATCTGGTTGATAGTCTTTGATTTTTTAAGGCATAAGAAATCCTGCCTGAGACTTTTCAAAGCAAAAATTCTTATAATGATAGTTAGAACCAAAATAAAGGTATACCTAGTACCTACCTACCTTCATTAGGTTGAACAACCCGATCGACCCAGTACAGATGTAATCTCAAAACCGCTTTTCTATTAATTTGACTATTTACCCGAATGTACCCGGAACCGGGACCGGATGAACCGGGTCAGCTAATACGTGTGGTGGCCAGCGTATTAATAGCTTGATTAGAAGAACCGGGTGATGTCTAATTGGGTGTATGTAATGGTTTGACCGGATCGGCAAAGTTGTTGTTACGGTTGTTGCTGGAACACGGAGATATTCCGTGAGATAATTTTACAGACTTTCGATAAGAAGTTAAACATTTATAAAACAAATATACAAAATAAACAAAAATAATGCTGGACAATCCAGCTCTATGTAAGCTCAGCAGAGCTTGTGTTATCAATCAGTACTAGATGACTGATATACTATTATGTACCTAGATAATATACATTTTCACTATACATAGAACACCAGAACACCCGTACATACAACTGTCCCGAGGCGGGAAGTACGAGTGAGATGCCCTGAGAAAGCTTTCGTTTTCACGGATTGCAGTAGATAGAAGACAAAATCTGTAGATTAAACAACGAAATCTTTGATTTCGCCATCGTCGACGCAAAAAACGTTTCAATTAATGATAGGAACTGAATGTTTGAAAACGTATTATCTACTCTCCGCTGTCTGACTGTCTGTCCACACGACCGTCCGTCAGCGGGCTGTATCTCATGAACCATTTGTTTACTAAAATTAAATCGAAGCTTTGTTCTACAGCAAATAGTTCTTCTCGTCATAATTTTTCAGTTCAGTTTCTATATTTTCCATTATCATCACAACCCTCTGTCAAATGCCTTGCACGTGGCCTAGCGTCTTTGACCATGTCAGCAAAACAATGTGTTCTTAGACGTTCTTGCACTCTTTAAACTATCAACAGATAGGTAACAACACTATGATTGCATTACCATACTATTCCTAAGTTCATCTTAAGTCTCCCAACTTCCGTACGAAATTGTGTCAACCGTCAAGAACTTGCACAGTGGCACACACAAGCCATGCAAATCTTCCAACTGGTGGAGCGCAAAGTTTCGCCAACTCATTCAAACTGCTCTATGTCACGAAGAAATGATGCCGGCAAGTCCAGGAGCTTAGCCTTTACACATTTGGCACGAGAGTTTTAGGTTTAAGGTGTTGTAGGAAGGTGTGTATAAAGTAGGTGTTTGTGTATATCGACGACATTACGCATCACTGGGCATCAATGGAGTTGGTTACCATGTAATCATGGTATGGCATAACATTCCAAAGGCCCATCGTCAGTTGAAAGTACAATCTGGCTGAGCAAGATGATGATCATGAGGCATAAGTAGTATGCGAATAAGAAAGGATATAAGGAGAAATACAACATAAAACCAGACTCTCCTCCACCTGTCTTCGTAGAATCCTTGAATTCTTCAGAAACATTGCCTGAAAAGACGAAAACAAAATGCTCTTGATCATCGGCAAGGTGGACAGAAAACGATCGCGTGGACGGGGTTCTATGCTTTTCGACCAAATCCGTTCAACGCTGGAGTCCAGCATGAGCGCTGCCATATGCGCTGAGGAAGACCGTTCCAGTTGCAGCAGATAGCATCGTCCATACAAGGCTCTTACAGAAAGGTCCCAACTCTCAGCCATGAGGATATCGACACGAAGACGAGGAAGAAAGGTTATCATTTATTTCCTTGAAAGATGAGTTGACAATATCGTCGAAGTCGCAAGGTGAGTTTAGATGAGAGTATCTCAGGTCAAAGGAGACTGACAAAAGCAAAAAGAAAAGAGATGTCTATACTCAGCAGAGGATGATTCTATGTGGGAGTTAATAAATAATAAAAATAAAAAAAAAGGAGTTCTTCTTTTGTGAATCATTTTACGCTCTAATATCAAAATACAGCAGACTGGGATGCGCAACAGAATACTACTTAGGTGTTCAGGAGTTTTGGTAACTAAACTGAAAGTTTTAGCGTAAGTAGAAGAATTCTAACTAAATTAGGCTTTCAAGATGAACAAATTTGATAACTTGATTTTTCAAACGATCTCCTTTAAAAAAGGTTTGTTTACGCCACACAAAAGCTTCGTAACGCTTTGGATGCGAATAAAAGTAGCCTACTGTTATAAATAATAATAATAGTTTTCTTTGTGGTAATAGTTCTGATCATAGAAAACAAACAATCATCATCCAATGCAAATTCGCTGGTTGGGCCTTATGCATGCCTTTGAACTCAATTGATATGGCACATAAAGAACGCAATAAAGACACAACTTCACAAGTTCCTTCTTGAAAATAGGATTGAGAACCCCTAATTTAGTTTTTATTATTACGAGTGTACGCAAAGAAATGCTTCCCATAAGAATACATAACCCACTTTCTGGAAGCAGTAACAATAAAAATGCGTACTTTTATTGTTTATTTACGTTTTCACCTGTCAGTGCGAAAGCTATTGTGCCATAAAATACGAAGTCAATATTGTTTCAGCAATATTTTTCTGTCATTGTTCAACAAATGTTTTCATATATTTGCGTCGTTGCAAAAATGTCGTGGTAAATTTCCGGGGAAATCATTGTGTATACAATTTTGGGCTTCTTCCTCTTGGTAGCCTCATATTAATTCCATTATCATAATACCACCCCTAATTTTAGAAGGGGTTGCGAGCCAAAATTGTAATGGCCAACATCCAGTGCCAAATTATTATTTACACGAATGTTCGGTACACTATCTTACCTATTTATATTATCTGTAACTGGAAAGTAAAATACATTTTATTTTTCGCTCAAGCAGGTACCTATCTAGATAACCTGTAAATTAACATATACTAAAACAATATATTTTTTAAAAGAATTAACAACATAAAGATATCTTTTAAAAAGTGTGGATTGTCTGATATAAGTAGATTTAAGTACCTGCCTGAATAAAAAATACGTAATATAAACGTAAAATTCCCTTTCAGTTTTGTTACAGCCTACGTGAACCATTTAAAAATCACTAAACGCGCTGCATAAAAACAACGACAACATTGAAATTATCTTTTATTGCGCACGTTCGTAACGAGCACCAATAGGAATGAATTACCCTGTATGGTAATTATTTGATTTGTGGTTTGATCGTTCTAACCTCGACCTCAAGCTTTTTTATGCCCACGTGTAAACCGATAAAATACCCATTATATTTAAGTAGAATCCTAGATATCTCTTGAGTATGATCATAACAATCTCATGTTACCGTATAGTCTTATTGTGATGTAACCTAAGTTACAACATGTCGGTGAAGTTAGCAGAGCATCTTCTGGCAGAGCATAAATAAATTAGAGTTCTGTTCGCATGCAGGTGAGTTCTATAGTTCCTGATAGTTTTCAGGAATAGTTCTGGCGTTTTTACCTGAAAAAAGTTAAATGAAATTATGCTCTGCTAACTTCGCGTAGCAGAGCATTTTTCAGGAATCCACACAAAAATTGGTATGAATAAGCTTTTCGATACTAAAAACAGTTCCTGATAGTTTTCAGAAATAGTTCCGGGGTTTTTACAAGACTAATGTCAATTTACAGATTTCATCAAGTAACTTTCTATTAGGGTTAGTCGTGACACGAAGTTCCTTAGATCTGCTCAAACCATCGTACGAATACATTGCCACGAGCAATAAGCGAATATAAAACTACAGTTATGAATTAAAAATATTTAAATGACAAAACTCCTGAAAATTTCATGAAATCGTAACAATAATCCTTAAATAATTGGTGAAAATATATTGATTCAATGGGCTGTAATGCTCCTTTGAGAGGAGTTCTGATAGCATGCATGGAGAATACAATCGAAAACAGTTAGATCTGACAAAAAAAAAATACAATTCAAACACAGAACTCCTGAAATTTTCATGAAATCGAACTTTTAACTCGCTACAAAATTATTCAATGTTTTGTGAAAATGTATAGATTCAAGGGCTTGTTGTGCTCTTATTAAGACAGTTCCCATAGCATGCATTGAATATATAATAGAAAACAGATAGATCTGACGAAAACTGTACAATTCTGACGCAGAACTCCTGAAAATTTCATGAAATCGAACTTTTAACTCGCTACAAAATTATTCAATGTTTGGTGAAAATGTATAGATTCAAGGGCTTGTTGTGCTCTTATTAAGACAGTTCCCATAGCATGCATTGAGTATATAATAAAAACAGATGGATCTAACGAAAACAGTACAATTCAGACACAGAACTCCTGAAAATTTCATGAAATTGGACTTTGAGCTCGCAACAAAATTATTCAATGTTTTGTGAAAATGTATAGATTCAAGGGCTTGTTGTGCTCTTATTAAGACAGTTCCCATAGCATGCATTAAGTATATAATAGAAAACAGATAGATCTAACGAAAACAGTACAAATCAGACGCAGAACTCCTGAAAATTTCATGAAATCGAACTTTTAACTCGCTACAAAATTATTCAATGTTTGGTGAAAATGTATAGATTCAAGACCTTGTTGTGCTCCTATTAAGACAGTTCCCATAGCATGCATTGAGTATATAATAGAAAACATATAAATCTAACGAAAACAGTACAATTCAGACACAGAACTCCTGAAAATTTCATGAAATCGAACTTTTAACCCGCTACAAAATTATTCAATGTTTTGTGAAAATGTATAGATTCAAGGGCTTGTTGTGCTCTTATTAAGACAGTTCCCATAGCATGCATTGAGTATATAATAGAAAACAGATAGAACTAACGAAAACAGTACAATTCAGACGCAGAACTCCTGAAAATTTCATGAAATCGAACTTTTAACTCGCTACAAAATTATTCAATGTTTGGTGAAAATGTATAGATTCAAGACCTTGTTGTGCTCCTATTAAGACAGTTCCCATAGCATGCATTGAGTATATAATAGAAAACAGATAGATCTAACGAAAACAGTACAATTCAGATACAGAACTCCTGAAAATTTCATGAAATCGAACTTTTAACCCGCTACAAAATTATTCAATGTTTTGTGAAAATGTATAGATTCAAGGGCTTGTTGTGCTTTTATTAAGACAGTTCCCATAGCATGCATTGAGTATATAATAGAAAACAGATAGATCTAACGAAAACATTACAATTCAGACGCAGAACTCCTGAAAATTTCATGAAATCGAACTTTTAACTCGCTACAAAATTATTCAATGTTTGGTGACAATGTATAGATTCAAGGGCTTGTTGTCCTCTTATTAAGACAGTTCCCATTGCATGCATTGATTATATAATAGAAAACATATAAATCTAACGAAAACAGTACAATTCAGACGCAGAACTCCTGAAAATTTCATGAAATCGAACTTTTAACCCGCTACAAAATTATTCAATGTTTGGTGAAAATGTATAGATTCAAGGGCTTGTTGTGCTCTTATTAAGACAGTTCCCATAGCATGCATTGAGTATTTAATAGAAAACAGATAGATCTGACGAAAACAGTACAATTTAGAAGCAGAACTCCTGAAAATTTCATGAAATCGAACTTTGAGCTCGCTACAAAATTATTCAATGTTTAGTGAAAATGTATATATTCAAGAGCTTGTTGTGCTCTTATTAAGACAGTTCCCATAGCATGCATTGAGTATATAATAGAAAACAGATAGATCTAACGAAAAAATTACAATTCAGACGCAGACCTCCTGAAAATTTCATGAAATCGAACTTTTAACCCGCTACAAAATTATTCAATGTTTGGTGAAAATGTATAGATTCAAGGGCTTGTTGTGCTCTTATTAAGACAGTTCCCATAGCATGCATTGAGTATATAATAGAAAACAGATAGATCTAACGAAAACATTACAATTCAGACGCAGAACTCCTGAAAATTTCATAAAATCGAACTTTTAACTCGCTACAAAATTATTCAATGTTTGGTGAAAATGTATAGATTCAAGGGCTTGTTGTGCTCTTATTAAGACAGTTCCCATAGCATGCATTGAGTATATAATAGAAAACAGATAGATCTAACGAAAACATTACAATTCAGACGCAGAACTCCTGAAAATTTCATGAAATCGAACTTTTAACCCGCTACAAAATTATTCAATGTTTGGTGAAAATGTATAGATTCATGGGCTTGTTGTACTCTTATTAAGACAGTTCCCATAGCATGCATTAAGTATATAATAGAAAACAGATAGATGTAACGAAAACAGTACAAATCAGACGCAGAACTCCTGAAAATTTCATGAAATCGAACTTTTAACTCGCAACAAAATTATTCAATGTTTGGTGAAAATGTATATATTCAAGAGCTTGTTGTGCTCTTATTAAGACAGTTCCCATAGCATGCATTGAGTATATAATAGAAAACAGATAGATCTAACGAAAACAGTACAATTCAGACGCAGATCTCCTGAAAATTTCATGAAATCGAACTTTTAACTCGCTACAAAATTATTCAATGTTTGGTGAAAATGTATATATTCAAGAGCTTGTTGTGCTCTTATAAAGACAGTTCCCATAGCATGCATTGAGTATATAATAGAAAACAGATAGATCTAACGAAAACATTACAATTCAGACGCAGAACTCCTGAAAATTTTATGAAATCGAACTTTTAACCCGCTACAAAACTATTCAATGTTTGGTGAAAATGTATAGATTCAAGGGCTTGTTGTGCTCTTATTAAGACAGTTCCCATAGCATGCATTGAATATATAATAGAAAACAGATAGAACTAACGAAAACAGTACAATTCAGACGCAGAACTCCTGAAAATTTCATGAAATCGAACTTTTAACCCGCTACAAAATTATTCAATGTTTGGTGAAAATGTATAGATTCAAGGGCTTGTTGTGCTCTTATTAAGACAGTTCCCATAGCATGCATTGAGTATATAATAGAGAACAGATAGAACTAACGAAAACAGTACAATTTAGACGCAGAACTCCTGAAAATTTCATGAAATCGAACTTTTAACCCGCTACAAAATTATTCAATGTTTGGTGAAAATGTATAGATTCAAGGGCTTGTTGTGCTCTTATTAAGACAGTTCCCATAGCATGCATTGAGTATATAATAGAAAACAGATAGATCTAACGAAAAAAGTACAATTCAGACGCAGAACTCCTGAAAATTTCATGAAATTGGACTTTGAGCTCGCAACAAAATTATTCAATGTTTGGTGAAAATGTATAGATTCAAGGGCTTGTTGTGCTCTTGTTAAGACAGTTCCCATAGCATGCATTGAGTATATAATAGAAAACAGATAGATCTAACGAAAACATTACAATTCAGACGCAGAACTCCTGAAAATTTCATAAAATCGAACTTTTAACTCGCTACAAAATTATTCAATGTTTGGTGGAAATGTATAGATTCAAGGGCTTGTTGTGCTCTTATTAAGACAGTTCCCATAGCATGCATTGAGTATATAATAGAAAACAGATAGATCTAACGAAAACAGTACAATTCAGACGCAGAACTCCTGAAAATTTCATGAAATCGAACTTTTAACCCGCTACAAAATTATTCAATGTTTGGTGAAAATGTATAGATTCAAGGGCTTGTTGTGCTCTTATTAAGACAGTTCCCATAGCATGCATTGAGTTTATAATAGAAAACAGATAGATCTAACGAAAACAGTACAATTCAGACACAAAACTCCTGAAAATTTCATGAAATTGGACTTTGAGCTCGCAACAAAATTATTCAATGTTTGGTGAAAATGTATAGATTCAAGGGCATGTTGTGCTCTTGTTAAGACAGTTCCCATAGCATGCATTGAGTATATAATAGAAAACAGATAGATCTAAAGAAAACAGCACAATTCAGACGCAGAACTCCTGAAAATTTCATGAAATCGAACTTTTAAGTCGCTACAAAATTATTCAATGTTTGGTGAAAATGTATAGATTCAAGGGCTTGTTGTGCTCTTATTTAGACAGTTCCAATAGCATGCATTAAGTATATAATAGAAAACAGATAGATCTGACGAAAACAGTACAATTTAGACGCAGAACTCCTGAAAAATTCATGAAATTGGACTATGAGCTCGCAACAAAATTATTCAATGTTTGGTGAAAATGTATTTCAAGAGCTTGTTGTGCTCTTATGAAGACAGTTCCCATAGCATGCATTGAGTATATAATATTTCATGAAATTTTCAGGAGTTCTGCGTCTAAATTGTACTGTTTTCGTCAGATCTATCTGTTTTCTATTATATACTCAATGCATGCTATGGGAACTGTCTTAATAAGAGCACAACAAGCCCTTGAATCTATACATTTTCACAAAACATTGAATAATTTTGTAGCGAGTTAAAAGTTCGATTTCATGAAATTTTCAGGAGTTCTGTGTCAGAATTGTACTGTTTTCGTTAGATCTATCCGTTTTCTATTATATACTCAATGCATGCTATGGGAACTGTCTTAATAAGAGCACAACAAGCCCTTGAATCTATACATTTTCACAAAACATTGAATAATTTTGTAGCGACATTGAATAATTTTGTAGCGAGTTAAAAGTTCGATTTCATGAAATTTTCAGGAGTTCTGTGTCTGAATTGTACTGTTTTCGTTAGATCTATCTGTTTTCTATCATATACTCAATGCATGCTATGGGAACTGTCTTAATAGGAGCACAACAAGCTCCTGAATCTATACATTTTCACCAAACATTGAATAATTTTGTTGCGAGCTCAAAGTCCAATTTCATGAAATTTTCAGGAGTTCGCGTCTGATTTGTACTGTTTTCGTTAGATTTATATGTTTTCTATTATATACTCAATGCATGCTATGGGAACTGTCTTAACAAGAGCACAACAAGACCTTGAATCTATACATTGTCACCAAACATTGAATAATTTTGTAGCGAGTTAAAAGTTCGATTACATAAAATTTTCAGGAGTTCTGCGTCTGAATTCAACTGTTTTCGTTAGATCTATCTGTTGTCTATTATATACTTAATGCATGCTATGACAACTGTCTTAATAAGAGCACAACCAGCCCTTGAATCTTTACATTTTCACCAAACATTGAATAATTTTGTTGCGAGCTCAAAGTTCGATTTCATGAAATTTTCAGGAGTTCTGCTTCTAAATTGTACTGTTTTCGTCAGATCTATCTGTTTTCTATTATATACTCAATGCATGCTATGACAACTGTCTAAATAAGAGCACAACAAGCTCTTGAATATATACATTTTCACCAAACATTGAATAATTTTGTTGCGAGCTCAAAGTCCAATTTCATGAAATTTTCAGGAGTTCTGTGTCTGAATTGTACTGTTTTCGTTAGTTCTATCTGTTTTCTATTATATACTCAATGCATGCTATGGGAACTGTCTTAATAAGAGCACAACAAGCCCTTGAATCTATACATTTTCACCAAACATTGAATAATTTTGTAGCGGGTTAAAAGTTCGATTTCATGAAATTTTCAGGAGTTCTGCGTCTGAATTGTACTGTTTTCGTTAGATTTATATGTTTTCTATTATATAGTCAATGCATGCAATGGGAACTGTCTTAATAAGAGGACAACAAGCCCTTGAATCTATACATTTTCACAAAACATTGAATAATTTTGTAGCGGGTTAAAAGTTCGATTTCATGAAATTTTCAGGAGTTCTGTGTCTGAATTGTACTGTTTTCGTTAGATCTATCTGTTTTCTATTATATACTCAATGCATGCTATAGGAACTGTCTTAATAAGAGCACAACAAGCCCTTGAATCTATACATTTTCACCAAACATTGAATAATTTTGTTGCGAGCTCAAAGTTCGATTTCATGAAATTTTCAGGATTTCTGCGTCTGAATTGTACTGTTTTCGTTAGATTTATATGTTTTCTATTATATAGTCAATGCATGCAATGGGAACTGTCTTAATAAGAGGACAACAAGCCCTTGAATCTATACATTTTCACAAAACATTGAATAATTTTGTAGCGGGTTAAAAGTTCGATTTCATGAAATTTTCAGGAGTTCTGTGTCTGAATTGTACTGTTTTCGTTAGATCTATCTGTTTTCTATTATATACTCAATGCATGCTATAGGAACTGTCTTAATAAGAGCACAACAAGCCCTTGAATCTATACATTTTCACCAAACATTGAATAATTTTGTTGCGAGCTCAAAGTTCGATTTCATGAAATTTTCAGGAGTTCTGCTTCTTAATTGTACTGTTTTCGTTAGATCTATTTGTTTTCTATTATATACTCAATGCATGCTATGGGAACTGTCTTAATAAGAGCACAACAAGCCCTTGAATCTATACATTTTCACCAAACATTGAATAATTTTGTTGCGAGCTCAAAGTCCAATTTCATGAAATTTTCAGGAGTTCTGTGTCTGAATTGTACTGTTTTCGTTAGATCTATCTGTTTTTATTATATACTCAATGCATGCTATGGGAACTGTCTTAATAAGAGCACAACAAGCCCTTGAATCTATACATTGTCACCAAACATTGAATAATTTTGTAGCGAGTTAAAAGTTCGATTTCATGAAATTTTCAGGAGTTCTGCATCTGAATTCTACTGTTTTCGTTAGATCTGTCTGTTTTCTATTATATACTTAATGCATGCTATGGGAACTGTCTTAATAAGAGCACAACAAGCCCTTGAATCTTTACATTTTCACCAAACATTGAATAATTTTGTTGCGAGCTGAAAGTTCGATTTCATGAAATTTTCAGGAGTTCTGCTCCTAAATTGTACTGTTTTCGTCAGATCTATCTGTTTTCTATTATATACTCAATGCATGCTATGGGAACTGTCTAAATAAGAGCACAACAAGCTCTTGAATATATACATTTTCACCAAACATTGAATAATTTTGTTGCGAGCTCAAAGTTCGATTTCATGAAATTTTCAGGAGTTCTGCTTCTAAATTGTACTGTTTTCGTCAGATCTATCTGTTTTCTATTATATACTCAATGCATGCTATGGGAACTGTCTAAATAAGAGCACAACAAGCTCTTGAATATATACATTTTCACCAAACATTGAATAATTTTGTTGCGAGCTCAAAGTCCAATTTCATGAAATTTTCAGGAGTTCTGTGTCTGAATTGTACTGTTTTCGTTAGTTCTATCTGTTTTCTATTATATACTCAATGCATGCTATGGGAACTGTCTTAATAAGAGCACAACAAGCCCTTGAATCTATACATTTTCACCAAACATTGAATAATTTTGTAGCGGGTTAAAAGTTCGATTTCATGAAATTTTCAGGAGTTCTGCGTCTGAATTGTACTGTTTTCGTTAGATTTATATGTTTTCTATTATATAGTCAATGCATGCAATGGGAACTGTCTTAATAAGAGGACAACAAGCCCTTGAATCTATACATTTTCACAAAACATTGAATAATTTTGTAGCGGGTTAAAAGTTCGATTTCATGAAATTTTCAGGAGTTCTGTGTCTGAATTGTACTGTTTTCGTTAGATCTATCTGTTTTCTATTATATACTCAATGCATGCTATAGGAACTGTCTTAATAAGAGCACAACAAGCCCTTGAATCTATACATTTTCACCAAACATTGAATAATTTTGTTGCGAGCTCAAAGTTCGATTTCATGAAATTTTCAGGAGTTCTGCTTCTAAATTGTACTGTTTTCGTCAGATCTATCTGTTTTCTATTAAATACTCAATGCATGCTATGGGAACTGTCTTAATAAGAGCACAACAAGCCCTTGAATCTATAAATTTTCACCAAACATTGAATAATTTTGTAGCGGGTTAAAAGTTCGATTTCATGAAATTTTCAGGAGTTCTGCGTCTGAATTGTACTGTATTCGTTAGATTTATATGTTTTCTATTATATAGTCAATGCATGCAATGGGAACTGTCTTAATAAGAGGACAACAAGCCCTTGAATCTATACATTGTCACCAAACATTGAATAATTTTGTAGCGAGTTAAAAGTTCGATTTCATGAAATTTTCAGGAGTTCTGTGTCTGAATTGTACTGTTTTCGTTAGATCTATCTGTTTTCTATTATATACTCAATGCATGCTATGGGAACTGTTTTAATAAGAGCACAACAAGCCCTTGAATCTATACATTTTCACAAAACATTGAATAATTTTGTAGCGAGTTAAAAGTTCGATTTCATGAAATTTTCAGGAGTTCTGCGTCTGAATTCTACTGTTTTCGTTAGATCTGTCTGTTTTCTATTATATACTTAATGCATGCTATGGGAACTGTCTTAATAAGAGCACAACAAGCCCTTGAATCTTTACATTTTCACCAAACATTGAATAATTTTGTTGCGAGCTGAAAGTTCGATTTCATGAAATTTTCAGGAGTTCTGCTCCTAAATTGTACTGTTTTCGTCAGATCTATCTGTTTTCTATTATATACTCAATGCATGCTATGGGAACTGTCTAAATAAGAGCACAACAAGCTCTTGAATATATACATTTTCACCAAACATTGAATAATTTTGTTGCGAGCTCAAAGTCCAATTTCATGAAATTTTCAGGAGTTCTGTGTCTGAATTGTACTGTTTTTGTTAGTTCTATCTGTTTTCTATTATATACTCCCTGCATGCTATGGGAACTGTCTTAATAAGAGCACAACAAGCCCTTGAATCTATAAATTTTCACCAAACATTGAATAATTTTGTAGCGGGTTAAAAGTTCGATTTCATGAAATTTTCAGGAGTTCTGCGTCTGAATTGTACTGTTTTCGTTAGATTTATATGTTTTCTATTATATAGTCAATGCATGCAATGGGAACTGTCTTAATAAGAGGACAACAAGCCCTTGAATCTATACATTTTCACAAAACATTGAATAATTTTGTAGCGGGTTAAAAGTTCGATTTCATGAAATTTTCAGGAGTTCTGTGTCTGAATTGTACTGTTTTCGTTAGATCTATCTGTTTTCTATTATATACTCAATGCATGCTATAGGAACTGTCTTAATAAGAGCACAACAAGCCCTTGAATCTATACATTTTCACCAAACATTGAATAATTTTGTTGCGAGCTCAAAGTTCGATTTCATGAAATTTTCAGGAGTTCTGCTTCTAAATTGTACTGTTTTCGTCAGATCTATCTGTTTTCTATTAAATACTCAATGCATGCTATGGGAACTGTCTTAATAAGAGCACAACAAGCCCTTGAATCTATAAATTTTCACCAAACATTGAATAATTTTGTAGCGGGTTAAAAGTTCGATTTCATGAAATTTTCAGGAGTTCTGCGTCTGAATTGTACTGTATTCGTTAGATTTATATGTTTTCTATTATATAGTCAATGCATGCAATGGGAACTGTCTTAATAAGAGGACAACAAGCCCTTGAATCTATACATTGTCACCAAACATTGAATAATTTTGTAGCGAGTTAAAAGTTCGATTTCATGAAATTTTCAGGAGTTCTGTGTCTGAATTGTACTGTTTTCGTTAGATCTATCTGTTTTCTATTATATACTCAATGCATGCTATGGGAACTGTTTTAATAAGAGCACAACAAGCCCTTGAATCTATACATTTTCACAAAACATTGAATAATTTTGTAGCGAGTTAAAAGTTCGATTTCATGAAATTTTCAGGAGTTCTGCGTCTGAATTCTACTGTTTTCGTTAGATCTGTCTGTTTTCTATTATATACTTAATGCATGCTATGGGAACTGTCTTAATAAGAGCACAACAAGCCCTTGAATCTTTACATTTTCACCAAACATTGAATAATTTTGTTGCGAGCTGAAAGTTCGATTTCATGAAATTTTCAGGAGTTCTGCTCCTAAATTGTACTGTTTTCGTCAGATCTATCTGTTTTCTATTATATACTCAATGCATGCTATGGGAACTGTCTAAATAAGAGCACAACAAGCTCTTGAATATATACATTTTCACCAAACATTGAATAATTTTGTTGCGAGCTCAAAGTCCAATTTCATGAAATTTTCAGGAGTTCTGTGTCTGAATTGTACTGTTTTTGTTAGTTCTATCTGTTTTCTATTATATACTCCCTGCATGCTATGGGAACTGTCTTAATAAGAGCACAACAAGCCCTTGAATCTATAAATTTTCACCAAACATTGAATAATTTTGTAGCGGGTTAAAAGTTCGATTTCATGAAATTTTCAGGAGTTCTGCGTCTGAATTGTACTGTTTTCGTTAGATTTATATGTTTTCTATTATATAGTCAATGCATGCAATGGGAACTGTCTTAATAAGAGGACAACAAGCCCTTGAATCTATACATTTTCACAAAACATTGAATAATTTTGTAGCGAGCTCAAAGTCCAATTTCATGAAATTTTCAGGAGTTCGCGTCTGATTTGTACTGTTTTCGTTAGATCTATCTGTTTTCTATTATATACTCAATGCATGCTATGGGAACTGTCTTAATAAGAGCACAACAAGCCCTTGAATCTATACATTTTCACCAAACATTGAATAATTTTGTAGCGGGTTAAAAGTTCGATTTCATGAAATTTTCAGGAGTTCTGCGTCTGAATTGTACTGTTTTCGTTAGATTTATATGTTTTCTATTATATAGTCAATGCATGCAATGGGAACTGTCTTAATAAGAGGACAACAAGCCCTTGAATCTATACATTGTCACCAAACATTGAATAATTTTGTAGCGAGGTAAAAGTTCGATTTCATGAAATTTTCAGGAGTTCTGTGTCTGAATTGTACTGTTTTCGTTAGATCTATCTGTTTTCTATTAAATACTCAATGCATGCTATGGGAACTGTCCTAATAAGAGCACAACAAGCCCTTGAATCTATACATTGTCACCAAACATTGAATAATTTTGTAGCGAGTTAAAAGTTCGATTTCATGAAATTTTCAGGAGTTCTGCGTCTGAATTCTACTGTTTTCGTTAGATCTGTCTCTTTTCTATTATATACTTAATGCATGCTATGGGAACTGTCTTAATAAGAGCACAACAAGCCCTTGAATCTATACATTTTCACCAAACATTGAATAATTTTGTTGCGAGCTCAAAGTTCGATTTCATGAAATTTTCAGGAGTTCTGCTTCTAAATTGTACTGTTTTCGTCAGATCTATCTGTTTTCTATTAAATACTCAATGCATGCTATGGGAACTGTCTTAATAAGAGCACAACAAGCCCTTGAATCTATACATTTTCACCAAACATTGAATAATTTTGTTGCGAGCTCAAAGTTCGATTTCATGAAATTTTCAGGAGTTCTGCTTCTAAATTGTACTGTTTTCGTCAGATCTATCTGTTTTCTATTAAATACTCAATGCATGCTATGGGAACTGTCTTAATAAGAGCACAACAAGCCCTTGAATCTATACATTTTCACCAAACATTGAATAATTTTGTAGCGGGTTAAAAGTTCGATTTCATGAAATTTTCAGGAGTTCTGCGTCTGAATTGTACTGTTTTCGTTAGATTTATATGTTTTCTATTATATATTCAATGCATGCTATGGGAACTGTCTTAATAAGAGGACAACAAGCCCTTGAATCTATACATTGTCACCAAACATTGAATAATTTTGTAGCGAGTTAAAAGTTCGATTTCATGAAATTTTCAGGAGTTCTGCGTCTGAATTGTACTTTTTTCGTTAGATCTATCTGTTTTCTATTATATACTTAATGCATGCTATGGGAACTGTCTTAATAAGAGCACAACAAGCCCTTGAATCTATACATTTTCACAAAACATTGAATAATTTTGTTGCGAGCTCAAAGTCCAATTTCATGAAATTTTCAGGAGTTCTGTGTCTGAATTGTACTGTTTTCGTTAGATCCATCTGTTTTTATTATATACTCAATGCATGCTATGGGAACTGTCTTAATAAGAGCACAACAAGCCCTTGAATCTATACATTTTCACCAAACATTGAATAATTTTGTAGCGAGTTAAAAGTTCGATTTCATGAAATTTTCAGGAGTTCTGCGTCAGAATTGTACAGTTTTCGTCAGATCTATCTGTTTTCTATTATATATTCAATGCATGCTATGGGAACTGTCTTAATAAGAGCACAACAAGCCCTTGAATCTATACATTTTCACAAAACATTGAATAATTTTGTAGCGAGTTAAAAGTTCGATTTCATGAAAATTTCAGGAGTTCTGTGTTTGAATTGTATTTTTTTTTTGTCAGATCTAACTGTTTTCGATTGTATTCTCCATGCATGCTATCAGAACTCCTCTCAAAGGAGCATTACAGCCCATTGAATCAATATATTTTCACCAATTATTTAAGGATTATTGTTACGATTTCATGAAATTTTCAGGAGTTTTGTCATTTAAATATTTTTAATTCATAACTGTAGTTTTATATTCGCTTATTGCTCGTGGCAATGTATTCGTACGATGGTTTGAGCAGGTCTAAGGAACTTCGTGTCACGACTAACCCTAATAGAAAGTTACTTGATGAAATCTGTAAATTGACATTAGTCTTGTAAAAACCCCGGAACTATTTCTGAAAACTATCAGGAACTGTTTTTAGTATCGAAAAGCTTATTCATACCAATTTTTGTGTGGATTCCTGAAAAATGCTCTGCTACGCGAAGTTAGCAGAGCATAATTTCATTTAACTTTTTTCAGGTAAAAACGCCAGAACTATTCCTGAAAACTATCAGGAACTATAGAACTCACCTGCATGCGAACAGAACTCTAATTTATTTATGCTCTGCCAGAAGATGCTCTGCTAACTTCACAGACACAGTTACAACTAAGTAAATACCAACAACTTATGTGTTATTTTCCCATAGTGACCGCATCGTTATCTATCTGCGGCCGTGGGACAAATGTTTGTACGATCTGCAGATATTTATTCCGGATTTTCTGTTCATCTTCTATATATGATAAAAGTATTTATCTATTTAATATATTGTGTTAGTCATCTAGTACCCATAACTCAAGCTCTGCCTACCTTGGAGTTCGATGATGCTGTATGGATTTCCCATCATTTTATATTTATTACCCCATAGTAGCTGGAAAGACTCCTTTTGTTTGGGGGCGGAGTTTTCCATTGTTATGCCCAGATGATATCATTATTTATTTTTATGTAAGTAATTAAAACTGTGTAAATCTCAAACCAAACTAAAATTTGATTGCATGAAAACCGTTTAAAACCATCCTTGCCACAAATTAATTTTCGTGTAGCGTACAAGGCTAAGTTTTGGTTCAGAGTTAATTTGAATACGTAGTTAGGTATTCAGCTGGAATTATATAATTTGAGGGCCCTTGTGAGGTTGGTTTTCAGTTTTCAGACTTTTAGTCGAAAAAACGAGAAGAGCTTCCGGCCGAGTCGCGAATTTTGTAGACAGCGCTAATTAAATTATTAACTTCTGTTATTAGTTATTATAAAAACTGGTTTGATGGGTATCAAAATTCGGTATTTAGTTCATGCGTTTTTATGAAATTTGAGTTCAGGGAAATAGGGTTTCAGGAGGCACCTCGGTTTTATTTCCAACAAGCGGTCCATCCCAGCTTCGTACAGATATTCAACAAAAGATGCAAAAATTATATACTTTTACACACTTGTTACACATAAACGTTGAGTAACATTATTAATGTTTTAATACCGATCCCTAGCTTTTTTTTATAATAGTCTAAAGCCTTTGTTGATCGATATTGTAGATCAAAGGTAAGTTGAGTTGAGTTTGTATGTTGAGGGATTTTGTAAGTAAGTCTAATGGTGAAATAATTTAACAAATCGGTTTTGGAGCCTTTTCGATCCAATCAATCAAACAATAAACAATCAAATCTTTCCTCTTTAAAATATACCGAGAACATTGGTTATTTGTTACCCAAGTTATAAATTAACTAGGGTAACAAAAATAACCAAGTCTTTAAATTCATAACGACCTGCAGCTGTTTTTAGGGTTTATCAGCTGCAACACTAGCTATATATAATACCTTCATCATGAATTTATTTACTTAGCGTCCATAGATCATTTAAATGAAGAACCATTTCACGTTTGTCCGTCTTAAATTTACATAACATCCCTAGGTATCTGACGAATGCCATTACCATTAATTTATAATACGGGGCTCACAAGAATGGGCAATTCGCAAAGCCACCCGTCTGTGCCAAGTCCAGTAAACCGGACCGTAAAGATAATATTTAAGTGGTTTGTAACCAACATGCCAGGGGCTCAGAAGCGCTAACTATATTTTCGTCTAACTTCAACATGTGCGGCCAAACTGTGGGAAACGTCGCTTCCTACCCGAAATACATGCAATATCCAACGGACATAATTCAAAGCTGGCAACTAGACGGGGAGAAACAGCTGGGTTACTTAGACTATATCGCCAGAAAAAAGAGACCGCGCAAGTAGCACAAAACTGCTGTATAATGGATGTACTTAAAACAGATCTCGCTAACTCCCGAATCTGTTTTAGATGGCTTTATGTTGGTTGTATGAGCGCATCACTTGGATCCCAAATACACAACAGCCTGTGTTTTTTTAAGTCTATTATTTCATTCTTTATAGAAGTTAATAAATAATTTGGTTTTAAATATCATATTTCAATATAATATCATTCTTTAAAAAAAACATAAATAATGCTGGACAATCCACATTGTGTTATGGGTACTAAATAGCTGAAATAATTTTATTATACATAGGAAAAGACTAGAACAAATATCTGCAGATCGTACAAAAATTAGCCTCGAGGCGGAAATCGAGGCACAACCTCCCGGATCATAGGCGGACATTTGCCCACCGGGCCACGGGGGTCCTTTAATAAAATCTCGTAGGCAAACTAAACCAGCTACGTTCGTACTTATCCTATGACGATGTAAACCCGATCTTGTTTAACCGGGAAATAGGGCCGCTATAATATGGCAAAGTCTTATATAGTGTTTGTTTATAGTGCAGCTCAATATTGGCTGGAGAATGGGGGAAGTAGTTGTTTAAGGGATATTTGTGGCTGCGAATAATAAAAAGATACGTGAGAAAGCTTGGCTGGGTTTCATGTAAGCAAAATGTCTAAACTTTGAGGCTGGATATAAGCAATCTTTTACAGGCAATGTACGAAATATTCTCAAAATTGTCTTGTTTATAATGAGTATCTTTTAACTATATACTAAGGTTTTCTTGGATATGGGTTTTATTTAAAAACATAATTTATGGAAAAAGAAAGTAACCACGATTTGTGTACCTACTACTTAACATTGTCCACTGTAATTATTTATTTCTGTTTTTCTTTTGTGTCTAGTTATTATAATTATTATTAGTAGTTACTACTCTTCTGTGTTCCCTATTTTTTTGTACCTGAATTATTGTTTTGATATGAGTGTTACTGGGTTTCTATTTATGTTCTTTCTTTTCACTTATTTCTGATCTTGAAATATTTGCTGTTATGTTATCCACATAGACACGTGACCCATTTTGTCAGAAATAAACAAAAGCGAGTATAATACATGTTTGGAGTTTCCCTTATTATGTTAAGTTTACTGCCCATTTCTTGAAAATTTACTCTGTTTAGGAAAAATAGTTAAGAACAGAAGTATCTTTAAATGAGTGTGGATTGTCTTATTAGTATAAGTAGATTTTACCATCCTGAATGAAAAATACATACAAAAACGAAAATTTCCCTTTCAGTTTTGTTACAGCCTACGTGAACCATTTAAAATCACTGAACGCGCTGCATAAAAACCCCGACAACATTGAAATTTATCTTTTATTGCGCACGTTCGTAACGAGCACCAATAGGAATGAAGCACCCTGTATGGTAATTATTTGATTTGTTGTTTTATCGTTCTAACCTCTACCTCAAGCTTTATGCCACGTGTACCCCGATAAAATAAACAAAAATAAGTATTATAAATGTTTGGAGTTTCCCTTCTACAAAGTTAAGTTCACTGGCCATTCCTTGAAAAGTTAGTCTGTTTAGGATTTAGTGGAGTTCCGCAGTAATTTCACGGAACGGACGAACGCGCCGGGTGCGATGAAGTTTGTTCGAGCGGGGTTCCGGCTAATCTTTCAGCGTCAAAACAAAACCTTACTTACTGTAAGCTAGAGTTTAAGCACCCCGTTCCGGGATAAGTTTTTAGATTTTTTCTAAACTGTATGCTTACTAAGAAACTGAAGAAAAGTTTCACAGACAGTCTTCTTATGTATTTTACCACTAACTCCAGAGAGTTGGTTCAGTATGGTAGAGGAGCAATGGTAGGTTCGACCACCATTGCGTCTTCACATCATGCTATGAATAATTGCGATCATTACCTATGTACGCAGCCGAGGAGGGAAATATTAGACGTTTGTAAGCCTTGTTTTTCTTTTGTGCTATCCTAATAAACACTGAATAGTAAATAAACCGGCCAACCGCTACTTCGGAACTCTGATTCGATTTTCTCAAAAAGTATAAAACTTACAACTATGATAGTTATATGTACCTACAGAAAGTGAGTTTTATGCTGATTAAAATGATTATACAATTATTCTAAAGTACCGTCAAATCATATTGTAATCAAGCAACAAACACAATGCTAACGATTTGTTCAGATTGACTAGAGTTCGCGATAAGCGTAATTTTTTTCTACAATGATATCGTACGGTTTTTTATACATGTATTTATCCACCATCGGACACATTAAGGCACATAAAACCACAATAAAACCTAATCCTTAGCATAATATTGTAAAATTTATGTTTATCTATCTATTGCATGATTCTATTTAACGTTGAGTTATGGAAAAAATTGATACTTTCGTAAAATAAACGGAAATAGGGTAAGTGATTTATATATGGCAATAAAACTGTGGAAACTATTCCATTCAGGGAATAGTAATAATAATAATCATACATCATAAGTTTAGTTAAAGTTACAACAAAGTTACTTGTTTCTACAAAATTTAAGTTATATTTTCACTATTGTTTTTAATGAATACACTACACAATAGACGAGGAATTTATACAAATAGTTCTAAACAAAATTAAAAACAGTTTAAAATTTAGGGATTCCTAGTCGGTTATTATTATATTTTTCATAATAATCAAATTTTTCTATTCAGTTAAAACCAGCATTGAAAACTGTGTCGAAAATGATCCCTAAGTTTTTATTGTATTGATATTGATCACATGAGTGTTCTCCTATCCGAATTTTGACCAAGAGGCCCGCCTAACGAACACGAGACGTATGCGTAGGACATATGCACAAGTGTATGTGCACAGGTGCACTCTCTGTTCACTCACTCTCACTATCCAATGAAATGGCAGACCCTAGCTCATAGCTCACACACACACACACACACACACACAGAAACATGCTAAAAATAAATGGTATGGTTGTAACCATTTAGGTTTAGTTATGTAAAACTCATCCACAGGTATTCTGAACCGTCATAGCGGTTACAACATAAATTTTGGTATAATTTAACGCAACCCGATATTACTTAGTGCTTATCACACGACGTGATAATAACTTCACAACAGACAGCCCTCTTCAAGGTATATTATTTCACGCATTGATTATTCGACAGCCAATTATGAGGGAAATTGCCTTAATTCATGTGTCAACGAAAGTTTTAGGGAGGGGAAATTTTTATCAAAGGGCACGAACGAAAAATATCTACATAGAAAAAGAGCAGGCACATGCTGTGCAGGTGTGTGCGTCTTGTTTTAATGAAAACTATCTTTTTTGTTCGCTGTATTTTATTTTAACGTTGTAGATGTTCTGCTATTCATTAGTGACGGAGACCCACATAATCCAAAAAATCTAAAGTCATTAAATCGCTGCATCGTCGGTGAAGCCGTTCTTGAGCTATAAATAGTACAACTAACCCAAAGAAAAAAAATTGGTTCCAGTAACCCACTAAAGAAATTGACGGTATCTTGATTGAATTTTCCAGGTAAACCTTTCACTACTTTTAGCCGAAAAGCTAGCCGAAAATGTAAGTAAACCGTGTGGGGTGGAATATCTAGTAATTTTGATTTCAGTGAGATCAAATAATTGGCTGGTATTTCTGGCACCCCTCGTTTTCCTTTGATCAAGTACTGTGTGATATTAGTAATTGTAATTACGCGACATGAGTATTCATAACAAGATTATTGTAATAAAAAAGTTTCCGCTTTTGCTTAGGTACCCATCTATGTCCGTCTGTGACGCAGGAGACGTGGAGACGCGGGTTTGATTTCCGATTCGGGACAAAAATGTTAGTGTACGATCTTAATATTCGTGCAGAACACCGATGGTCTGGATATTTCCCATAAATAAATAAATAGTGCTGGACAATTCACACAGCATCATCAACCCCTAGTTAAGCAGAGCTTGTGTTATCGGTACTAGATGACTTTTATTATACATAGAAAACGAGCAGAACACCCTGAACAAATAACCATGAAAATATCTGCAGATCGTACAAATATTTGTCCCGAGGCGGGAATCGAACCTCTTGCATCGCAGGCAGACCCACACTCACCGCGCCACAGAGGTCATCGATAAATATAAATAAAAATAAAAATAAAATAAGAATAATAACTACATTCATTATCTTAAATACAAACATAATGTTGAACAGGCTTAATATAACGAAATACCATTTCTTAGATAACACGACGAAATTCAACAAAAGAATGTTGTCAGTAAATTTTCGCGCAAACATAAACTACCGGGAACAGAAGTATCTTTCATGTTTAATTGCTTCCGGGTAAAACTCCAATTCCTTGAATATACAAGACTTCTTAGAATTGAATTTACTCACCAATTTTCAGGATTCCCCTCGTTTGAAGCATCGCAATGCCCTTTGAAACAAAATAACTTGCAGAGCTGTCTTTATAGATATTTCCTAGGAAATATGAGTCTCTTGAGAGAAAGGAAGAAACTTTACGACTTTTTTATTTATTTCTTATTGAATTATGGCGGGAAAACGTTCGTGTCAATGTGTTTTAGTGTTTCTGTCTCAGATTTATTGGGCGAAAACTACACGTTACCTACTTTAGGGGAAATGTTTGGAACTTGCGCAGAGCAATAAAGTTTTATTGCTTGCAATAATCTATTAGACAAAATATTTTTTACCTTGTTAATCAAAATTTGCCATGTCATTATCACGAACAAGATGAGTGGGTGTAAAGTGTATGCAAATTTGTAACTTCGAAATAAGATAAAGTCTCAGCTTGTAAAGTGACATTCATGGATGATCCAATCTTTTAAGTTTTTGAAGACAATTTCTATTCCTAAAAAAATATTATTATAAATAGTAGTTGTCAGTAAAGTATAACGTGAAGAAGTTGTTTTTATATAAAACAACACATTAAATGACTATAATCTAATTACGATTCTTAGTCCCCTTCAAGGGTTTGAGGAACTTGTTGTTATGTTTTACTATGTGTATTTCATTCATCAGGCATTGCCTTTTAAATAGATAAATAAATGGTCAAAGAACGGTGACTTCTTTGAACGCCACTGTAACTACCTGACTCTGCAGAAGGTCGCGAGTTCGATTCCTGCTTCGGGATAATTTTGTATTTGCATTTCTTTATTAATCAAAAACTTATTCTAATATTATTTCTACGACACTTTAAACCATTTATGGTTTGTCTAGTGTCGATCGTTACAGCGCGTTGCCACACATTTAGCATAAGGTTATACCTACACAAATAAAAAACGCATTAGGTAATAAACTAAGTCTACCCTATCAGACAAATATTAGCTACAACTATTAGCCGAAGCACCAAAACTCAGTATGCACCAGTCACAATACCACTAGGTTATTTTACCTTAAGTTGAATAACATGATTGTACTTGATAGTATGATCCGGATGTTCTCGTCGCTTTCTATGTATAAGAGGTGTTACCGTTTTAACGAAGACTCGCCGTTTCGGGTAAAGATCACAAGCCAAAGAGTCGCCGGATAACTTCTCCGGTTTACAGTTAATTAACTAATATTTGCTTTGGCGAGTCGAAACAATTTCAGTTCGTGCACCTGGCTAGTGCTGGGATGTTGCCATAAGTGAAATACTCACGGGGGTTGCTTTCAGACAAAAACGTAACGCTCAATCGCTTTTCAAGTTATATTTCTTATGTTTGCGCTAACGTAGAAAAAAATATTTTTAATACAGATCACGATACATTATTAAATAACAGGTTACATACTCAGTAAGCAAACTTAGTCATTTCAGTGAGTAACAAACATAACCATCTCGCCTCAGCCTAAACAGAGTTTGTTTTCAGTTCATAAATAGCTAATATTCTCGATGCAAACCCGTACAATATATAACATATTGTTTTTTTTTTATTATAAATGGAAAAGACCCAGAGTCTTTTCCACACAACAACACTCGGATCAAATACCTGCAGATCGAAAAAACATGTGATGGGATGCGGATATCGAGCCCCATAACCTCTAGGTTATTTTACATTCGTTTAAAATGTTAAAGTGTAGGTTCGTAACCCGTATGTTTCCAAGTAACATTACAATTCAAACTGCACTGTAATGGCATAGCGGTGCATTGTCGCGATTTGCGACACAAGTGTGCCACTAAACTGTCGTTATATCGCGGTTTAGTGGCTTCAGAGCTGAATTTCGCTTCGGTCAGCTAATGCACTCGAATCTAGTTAGCGAGTGCACACGAATCAGTATTTTAGTTGGATATTATTTACTGTTTGCTAACACTGAGGCTGAATAGGTTAACAGATACGTTTTAAAATTTCTTTCAAGATATTATGTAGATAATTTAATATGAATAAATTGAATTATATTTTTGAATGTCAATAACTGAAGCCGCAAACCAACTACGGTACGGGTATATCTTTTTAAGTTTATTTATATATAAATAAATATTTGACTTGTACCTAAATCATTAAACTTATCAAAGTTTAATAGAAAACAAACAATATGTATTTGACACAATATAAATTTACTGGTGGATTCTTTGTCTCTTATTCCACAACAAAAAAGAAATGAAGATAACTCCTTATATCTTATTTTATAATAATTTACTGTATGATATTTGACTTGTCTAAGTCAATAATAAAGATACATTAATACACGAATATACAATAGAGTTATTAAAAACTGAAATCTGGAAGACGAACAAGAAACTACATATTTGAACAGTCAAACATTTGTCTGGATAGGAAATTGAATTCGCAAAACAAACGATTCAAGAGCCAATAAAATATATTGCTACCTAAGAATGTAAGCTTATACGATAAATAATATCACAGAGGGTAAACAAGCCGCAAGACCAGAGAGGTTCTTATTAAAACTTGCCCTCTCAAGTCTGTTTACCTTTTCTTATGACAAGTAACTGGACTTCAGATCCGGCTGAAATGCTGTGATTAGGCTAAATAAGTTTTGGTCCTAGTCAAAATACAAATTTCTGTAATGGCCATTTTAAAAGAAGTATTCGTGAAAAGTGACATCTATCTAAAAATTAAATAAATAATCCAGGACATTCAGGCAGCATTGTCTAGCCCCAAGCAATTAAATTATTATTTTTAAGAATGTTAAAATTACATATTCTAAAACTGTTAGACTCCAAATGTAGGCTACTTTTTCTTCGATGCATGCTTGCTTGAATCTTACTACAATAACTAAGAAGTTTTAATACTTTCATTTAAGGAGTATTAAATTGTCTATTAAATACAATTTATTGCATTAACCTAGCATTCTTACTTTCCGAGATTTTTTGGATTCTTTGAGTGACCCGGATTCATTGCTCTCGAGTGTATTTTATGAGAGTCAAAGATAAACCATTTTCATTGAAATTTAACACCACCTGGAGACAAAAATCTGAGGTTTAGTTTAGCTTATCACGAGTACAAGCCTAAGTTGGTACTCAGGGTAGGTACTTAAGAATACAAACTTCAGTACAAAAGCTACACAAGCCGTGTAACTATTTAATAAACTGTGTGCACCGTACGTTAGGAAAAGTACCTTTTGGTACTTTGTTCGGATTCCTGCGAGAAGAAAGCCAAGTTAAGTCTTAAAATACCGGTAAGTCTCGTCTATAAACTTATACGGTAACGTAAACCCGTATAACTTGTGTGAGGTTGGAAACAGCTATTATTTTCTAATGCCAAAATAGGTTAACATTTTTGGCCTCTAATACAAAAGTGATTTAAGCTTCCTCAGATTATTGGATCGTTTTGGCACTAGACTCATAACTTATTATGTATCTTAAATTTCGTTTAATTATTCATCATCATTTTGTGAGTAAACACCAGCGATGACCTATTTTTTAATACGATTGCTAAAATAATCTCATACAAATAAAGTAAACCCAGTTTAAACGAAACAGACATCGAAAATTTAGTTTCACGAAAAATCGTGTCTAGCAAAACCCTTCGTGCTTTGTTGTAGGTAGAATTAAATTATAATGGTATACAAGTACTATACATATCGAAAGGTCGGCGAGTTCTCAAACTTATCGACTGAATATTCATCGAAACTTTATCAATTTTCGGGTGTGGAACGCCCGTGGCGATGCCTTCCAATCAATTACCTTGCTGGGTTGCCAGCTCGAATTCTCATAGATCAATATTAAAAACTTTTTGATAACGTGCGTGCTCGAATTTTGCGTGGACGTTATTATGTTTTCATGGTTAATGAGTTAATTATATTGTTTTGGCATTGTCTAGGTTTCTTTTGTGAGGACATGAGGGTAGATAAAATCATCCACCGGTTTTATAAAACACTTTAGGGCGCTGAAATTTATTGATTTGAAACATCTGGTTCAGTGGCAAAAAATAATGTTTTTGTAGGGGAAATTGCAACTTTTTCTAAAGTCCCTATAATTTTTAGGATATTATCACTATAAGTTAGTACTCCTAATTTATCTAGAAGACCAATGCGAGTTTTCGAACCTCAGAGAAGTTAATCTCCAGAGATTTCACCGTACATCAAGTCTAACAAACGTTCAACTACAGCATAGAAGATAGCTTTTGCAGACTGAATGGTATTTTAATTAGAGTGGCGTTAATTAAGGAAGCTAAAGGGCTGTAGTAGCTAGATGTAGTAACAGAGGGTTGCAGTAATGCAACTTCCAATAGTCGTTACTAAATACCGTTTTAAATGAAAAGTTTGACAATAATAATGTCTCTTAATGTCTCATTTCAAGGATACGAATAAATATATTATGTACATATGCACCACTATACCTTCTTATAGAAGTTCCACTAAAATCCGTAACATTACCTGCGAGGCGTGAGTTACGTTGTTTGATTGATTCTTTGTGCTTGCTGGGCACACTTTTTTACTCCCAAGCATCAAAACGGTCAGTGATTTTGATAATATGATATCTAAATATTCATTAATGATTCTTGGCCAAATTTTGTAGGGTGAAACGCGAAGAACGTATCAGTTTTCTTTATTTATTATTTGTTACAGAGATAGATTCTCATACTTTTCGGTTCGAAACACAACGATGAAGCTATTGCATTGGAATGACCTTTCTACAGATTCACTCGGGCATTGAGGAAGTTTTATGACTGAAATTCTTATACTGCACCATAAATTCTGGACATGTTTTTTAATTTTTCCATTCCGTTCATCGGCCGCGGCTGACTTCACTTTACTTTGTACAATTTGTAGTAATTAAAATGTTCAATTTTACTTTTTGCAAGATCGCAGGAGAGAAGTTAATGTATATGTATATATGTACGAGCATAATGAATGTAGCTAAACAAACATTATGCTCGTACTTCCCATTCTTACTACACTTATTCTCTAAAAATATGTGCCTTTTATAGGTTTTCTTTCCGTTTATACTTGTATTTAGTTTAGAAAGAGTATTTCTATTATTACTAAGAATTCCGTCAAAATTATTGGCACTGTAGTACCCACGAACGTGCAAGTGGCTAAAAGCTGGCGATCTTCTAGGTTATAGTGCTTTTTTTAATACACCGAAAATCAAAGTAAAAAACAAGAATAATATCAAACGAGGAGTCTCTCTTCACCACTATTTCTAATAATACAAGCGACGTTATACCTTCTCCCCCAACCCTTTTAATCATCGCAATACAAACAACAAAGTGGGTGATTCGAGTGATCCGAGTTTTTCCTTTGTGTCCGCCGGAGCTCGTTAGAATAATGAAGGTATTAATCGCAGGCTGCACCGCGAGAACCCCATTGCTGTGGGTTGGGGCCGTTGTTCTAGCCTTAAACTGACTCTGAGGTCCAACAAGATCGTTACTAGACCAAATTAATGCTTCATCATCATCATCAGCCCACATCAGTCCACTGTTGGTCATAGGCCTCTCCTAATTAATGCATAACCAAACTTAATTTATGAAAATCATTTGATTAATTTGTTCTAGCAACAATTAATGTACCAAATGTGCATTTAGATAAAGGTAGAGACAGAGAATATTTGGAAACCTTAATGGCTATCGTAGGTACGTACTGAGTGGTTGCGGTTTCAAGTTCCAATTTATTGTGATATCATTATAATCATCCTTATTATAGAGATTTATTTGCATATTATATTATAGACATTTCTATTTGTTTAATCTGAGGTCTTTTATATAAAGCTCATGTTTTAATTATCCTATCCTAAGTACATTTGTAATTAGTGTATTTTAAACAAATTGTATAATATGTGTTATAACTGATAAATAAGGAATTTATTTAGTTACTAATTCTGAGAATGTTCACTAAGTTTATAGTAGGTATATAAACAAAACAAGTTACCGTGGGTTGGTACAGACAAGCGTTCAATAGCGGTCTGAAATCTGATAGTGCCTGTCTGATAGTGATAGTGATAGTAAGACAGACTGTTTGGTGCCTCATCAACGTCTCATTGCCTTCACATTTAATCTACGATTCAAATCAATTTATCCTATATGCCGAACAGTCTGAATGGGAACTGTTTTCGGATTTACCGGCAGAATTTGTCCAACTAGGTCAACATGGCTTATTCATTCGAACAGTACAGTAAGGAAACCTTCATATCTGTGTGGTAATCCGCAATAATTCATAGGAAGGCGATCAATCAAACGGGTCTCAAAGCTAAAGTTGTCTTTCCAGCTAGAGACACTACGCTACGATTGTTTGTTTTTCATAACTCCTACTTAATTATTGTTACGTTTGAATCATTTTCACTGAGACTGATAGAAAGTAAACAATTATTATGGTAACGAAATCATCATATTCGTCATTAAGGATTGTGTACCAGCCTGAAAGAAGATTGTAGCGTCTGTTGGTGGAATACACATATATATTATTTTCTACGTTATGAACACCGTCAAGACCGTCAACCGTTCTAATGTTATAACAAAAAGATAAAATTCCTTATTAATACGTTAAACAAAGAAAACTTTACAATTTTCATTGGGCAGTTTAGATATCTATTATAATCTTTTTTTAATGCTACTGTAATAGTCTTATTTTTTTTCAGAGATCCGAAACTACAACTCTAATATCTCTATTTTCGGATGCGCTAGTTTGACCAAAGTAGCACCTTAACTTATTTAGGTAAGTAGATTTATAAACTAAGGAACTTACTTTACTAAGCGTACCTGTTCAGAAGAAACAGCTACTCAAAAAAATCTAATTAAACATATTATACCTTATCCAAAACCATAAATTTACTTGATTCCTAATTCTTTATTGCACGATAAAATATATAAAAAAAACATTAAAATGTAAAAATTGCAAGGGCGAGCTTAACCCTAAAAAGAGTTCTCTTCTAGCAAACCTTATTGGGAGAGAGAGATAGAGTTAGAAAGAAAATGAAATTGTGAAAGGTAACAAAAAAAATTAATGTCAATAATTTCTACAAAGATTTATTTTATAGCTCGCACCTGTCCATCTCTGGTTGGTCGACCGCTCGGCATCGCTGTACCCTTTGAGGTACGCTGGACACCGGCGAGACCATTGAGTCGAGAGGATTAACGAGCAGAGTGCAGTAAACCTATACATAGTCGGAGAGACGAAAGTGGGTTTGATATGTGATTAGATACCCTTGGTTTATAGAATCTAAGATATTATTGTAACACTATTCTAGCTCATACAGGATCTACCTAAGTTATCCCATTGCTTAAGGTTAAGAAACAATTAATTTTGCCCTATTGCTGTTGTTATTTGTATCAACGTAATTTTACAACAGCAAAAGTTGACAAAATAAATGAAATGGAGTACTTGCCTCCTTCTTCAGATATATGTTCAACCATTACAATACTATAACGTAAAAAGCTCATTATCCCTCTCCTGAGCTACAGACCCACAACCCCACACACAGGTATAGTGCACCGAAGGAATAGGGCACAACGGATTGAGGTGTCCTAGTGCACTCATGCCGTACGATTTGTATTTCTAGTTGGAGATTGAAGAAGAAATATACTACAGCTAACAACATACGTGAAAAGTCTCATTTTATCAAAAAAAATATTCGATAGAGGCATTATATAAATAAATTTCGTACATCTGTAACCTATTTCACCATTTGGTCAAAATGGTGGGTCTATTCCTATCCCAGAATACAGTAAAGAAATAGATTTTTCTATTAAATTTATACAATAAAAAAAGGCTTTTCATAAAACCTACATCAAACATCATCAGCACATTATCTTTTCATTTTTGATGCTCAAGTTCCCGAACACTTTCAGTAGGTAACTATGTGGTTATACATATTTCCAAAGACTTCTCACAAACGTTTACATTAGAAACTCAGGCTAAAAAGGCAAAGTGAGGTAAGTAAACAACTTGTTTTTCTGCTTTTCACATTATGTAGATTCTTTCTACAAAATTACTTATTTAAGCAATAAACGACGACGCGCAACTTTGATGTAACGTATTATGGAAGAAAAAATTGCTTGTGGTTGTGAGAGATATTCTGTGGAAACCAACTTTCACATAAATGATTCGTACAATGAGGTAATATATTACCATTCTATTCTATTTTGTAGATCTAAGTAGGTGCTGTAATTTTAAAGCCTAAGGTAAAACGACATTAATTTCCCAAAAGGAAAAGTTGTTTTACACGAAGATGTAATATAGTATATTTTAAAAGATAATAAAAAAGCATAGCTTGTACCATCACTTGTCTACTGGGCGGCATCGCGGTAATGCTTATGTCCAAAGTTGTCCGCCCTAACCGCCGCCGCACCGCCCCGGTGTCAGTCGGCACTGACGGTCACGGTCTGTCGGAGAGGCCTTCGAAGACTTTTTACCGTTTATCAGCCTGTTATATATTATTGTCTTACTCCCCCCCCCCCTTCCTTATGGTGTTCCTTTTCTTTGGTCAATATAGAAAACATGTCTTTTTCAGAATGACAAATATCAATGCTATAGAATAGAATAGAATAGAATAGAATAGAATAGAATAGAATAAGAACTTTATTTGTAGCTTATAAATCTAATACAATTTTATACATACTACAACTAGAATTAAAAATACCAAACTAAATTAAAGTACCCACTTATAAAATATCTTAAAGCTACAAAATGGCGTCGACTCAGCATGTGTTGTGATAGCTATGGTTAACTATAACAACGCTGATCTTCCGTCGTAACCGATTTTATTACATCACGTACGCGACTCAATATAAGAAGAAAAACTATACAAAAAAGAAAAGTCCAGTGAATATATGAATAAAGTATATAGGTAAAAGGTATAGCAAAAGACTTATAAATTAGGTTATTATATAATTACTACTATATTAATATTATAATTACTAGACATGATCAAAAATTTAATACCATGGCACATGAACGTTTTGGTGCTCCTCCATCGCAAAAAACAGGTTGGAAGTTGACCCATTCACGGTAATGATGAAAACTGCAGCACACTCTACAGAATAGAAATTTCATTTCTGAGATCTTCAGTGTTTTTCTGGTGATCTAAAATAAACTTTTTAAGTTTGGTCCTAAAATTTGAAAAACACTGAAGTTCCCGTATAGGTGGAGGAATATTGTTCCAACACTTAGTTGCAGTGTACCGAAAGCTGCCTCTGAATGCTGCCGAGTGATGCTGATGCGTCGACAGCTGTTTAGAGCATTTTCGTGAAGGTTTTGTCTTGGATATCCAGATTAGCCTCTCGTGTAAGTATTTCGGACTACGGTACTTAATTACGCCAAACAGTAAGCAAGCGAGGTGAAGCTTCTGTCGTGCTTTCATTTTTAAGATAGAGTTCTTGTTTAAAAAGGGAGTAACGTGAGTTCGAGGAGGAATTTTGAAACAAAAGCGCGCACACGCATTTTGTACTCTCTGGATCAATCGCTGAGTACGGCCAAGCAGACGGGGTCCCGTTACAGTGTCTACGTAATTGAGTCTAGATAGTATCAGAGACTCTACCAGCTGAACACGTAACTCTTCACTTAAAAGGGGTCTGATATTATAAAGTACTTTGAGTTTGTAAAAGCAAGATCTCACAGATTCAGCAACGTGCCGTTCGAACCTTAAGTTTGAGTCAAACACGAGGCCTAGGTTGCGCGCTTCATAAACTCGTTCAACGGGCTCTCCCATCAGAGTAATGTCTAATGGAGGATTGAATTTACATAGTTGGTTTTTGGAACCAATAGCCAAGTATTTCGTTTTTAAGGGGTTGAGTACCAAACTATTTCTATCTGCCCAATCCACAATCCTAGTGAGATCCTCATTAAGCTTAAGAATAGCAGTGCTTGCATCTGCTGGCCTGAACGATATATAGAGTTGGACATCATCAGCGTAAATATGATACTGGCAGTGCTCTATGCAGTGAGAAATGTCCGCTGAGTACAGTATGAACAGAAGAGGCCCTAAAATTGAACCTTCGGGCACACCACGCGCAACAGATAGGTCGTCAGAGACACTGAGAGAACCGTCAGGATTAGATATTTTTACACGCTGATGACGTCCGCTCAGATAGCTATCGAACCATTTGACAGCACTGGCACTAAAGCCGAAATAGCTTAATTTTGAAAGTAACAGTGTAATGTTCAAAGAATCGAATGCTCGCGAAAAATCGAGAAGAACCAGCAGAGTTATCAACCCATTATCTTGTGCACCAAGTATACTGTCGGTAATGTCCAAAAGGGCAGTGGTTGTACTACGACCCTTTCTAAACCCTGATTGTGCATCCGGTAATAACTCATTCTTTTCCAGATACTCAGCTAATTGATTGCAAACTACTTTCTCGAGAATTTTTGACGTGCACGGAAGTATACTTATAGGGCGGAGGTCTTTGATTATGACAGGTTGCGAAACTTTAGGCAGCGGCAAAACTATAGCTGTCTTCCAGGAATCCGGAAAGGTAGAAGTGGTGATTGATACATTAATAATTTGAGTTAAGAGCTCGAGAGTTTCTGGTAGAGTCATAAGTAACATCTTTAAATTTATTTTGTCCGTGCCCTCAGCGTTAGATTTAAGTGAAGTTATTATTTTTATTAATTGTTGACAACTTACAGTGTTTATAGTAAACACAGCTTCTCCTAAACTCCTATAGGTTAGCAGACTATTATGAATACCGTGATAAAGGTAAAAGACCAGGTTAAATAGAACAAATCTCGCAAATCATACAAAGAAATATATAAAAGGTTCAATGAATGTTACAAAAGTTGCAATTTAAACAAAAAACGCTCACAGAACAAAGTATTACAAAGTAAACTTGTCAATTTAACGAATAAACTTGGCTGGCGGCAACTTAGCAGCTATTAAAGAACGGAATAAGTAAGAAAAAAACTATTTTCTTTCCATCTCTTTGGAAGGAATTTCAAGGCTCGTTTGAATGAACGAGCTCGGGTTGTTAAAGTAAGTTGTATTGTACGATCATAATGTGTTTTGGCAGCTTAAACTGGAATTTATTGTATATTTTATTCAATAAATTTCGAAATTATTATCGGGTGAAACTTATTTTAAATTCTTTACAAATTTTTGAAATGCTTTTCGGGTTAATCTTCATCGTTTGTTCGTTATTACGAAAGAAGCTTAAAAGCGCCATCTACTGGTACGCTGAAGAAGCTGGACGCTTAATAATGTGCTTAATTATGTCTTTTGATTTTTACGTTGATGAAGCAAAGCAGAGCGTAACCGCCATCTTTAATTATGTTTTGTTTCTCGTCTGTGATGTGAAGTACATCTTTGTAACCTATATTTTAAATATGAACTAAATATTCACATCCAATTTAAAAGTAATAAATTAGATTCATTGAAGTCGCACCCGACGACCCCCGTAGTAAACGTAATGATATTAATAATACACAGTACAAAAAACTCAGAGAAATGTTTTATTGCGTTCCATCAACTCAATTTATCGATAATCCATTCAAAAAGTTGGTAGATCTAGGTTAGTTTAGTTTAGTTTAGTTTTTTGTTTTTTTTTGTTTTAGGTTGAATAAGAACTGCTAGAACTAAGTAGACGAGTCCAATGCTGCCGTCCGATCACTAGAAGGTCGTTAAGTGATAAAACCAAATTTGCGGGTATGAGCCAAAACGTGGGAAATGTTGTCCCTGGAAATTGGGAAGACATACAGATTTCTTTGCTAGACCAAATTATTCATCAACCTATATGCTGCTTTTTTATTCATTATTTTGTTTTAGAAGTTGATAGTTTATTTTTTTATTTAAGTTTTTGTGTTTTTGTTGTGCTTACCTGCTTTCAAATGTGACCATCTAAAATGCAAAAAAACGGCTTGCTGAAATGCAACCGTCTATAAGAGTTGTAACAAACTGTAACTGCGGGAGTATTTTATAACGAGTAACAGTTACATACATATTCGACGGTAATTAACGGCTAAGTTACTTAGCCGTGTTCTTGAGTAGTAATTGAATTTAAATTTAACTAACCCCAACTCTGAAAATGGCGTTATCGAACTTTAGTTGTTTAAATTATTGTTCTGAAATGTTAAAATTAAAGTGTTTCCTAAACAAAAACATAGTAGTTGCATAAGCAATCCATGTTAACTGTTTTTTAGTGCTGGAAATACTGGTCTGAATTATATTAATATAAATACAAATAAACAGCCTAGTCTGAATTTTTCTAAAATGAATAAGCTTGTTAAAGAAGGAAATAAGGGTCAATTAAAATAAAAGAGTAAGTTTTAACACTTTAATTAAAATTGCCTTCTAACAGTTTACCTGTAATCAATTTAAAAAGAGAAAAGTACAACTATTCCAAAATAAATCTTTAAGATTACCTTATTAAGAAAAGATGAGACCGTAGGCGACCAAGCATCTCATGGAAACTATGCCTCTGGAAGAACCAAGATCCAACTACGCAGCAATATCAGAGTCGGTACGTGGAATGTGCGAGGTCTTCGGGACGAGGGTAAACTCCACATTCTTGACCATGAGCTTGAGCGATGCAACATAGACATCACGGGTCTGAGTGAGACGCATTGGAAGGAGAGCAGACACCGTAATACTGAGAAGCATAGGTACGATCTATTTCTCAGGAAACACCTCTAGTTTTGCGGGAGTGGCCATTGCCATATCAAAACGATGGAACAAAACGGTTATAGGATACAATCCAATTAGTGACAGATTGATATCGATAAAGCTAAACGCAGCACCCACCCCGCTTAACATCATCCAAGTTTACTCCCCCACAAGTGCTGCCAAAGATGAAGTAATAGAGGATTTCTACCATCAACTTGAAGCTTGCATAGCCACCATCCCTACTAGAGAGTTTCTTATTATTTTGGGCGACTTTAATGCGAAACTGGGATCAACTGTTACGGATTCAGGTCTTAGAAATATTGTGGGGCTATAATGGTCTTGGCACTAGGAACGAACGTGGCGAACGACTCATGCAATTCGCAGCCGATAACAACTTAAACATCATGAACACCGTCTTTAAACAACACCCCAGAAGACTGTACACCTGGACATCCCCTAGTGGAGAACACCGTAATCAAATAGACTACATTATGATCAGAACTCGATGGAGAAGCTCAATTACCAACGCACACACATTGCCTGGCGCAGATTGTCATTCTTATCATCAACTTCTAGTTTGCAACCTCAGAGTCAGGATTAAACTCCGCTATTCTGTAAGTAAAACAACGAACAGGCGTTTAGAGATCACTGATAGCGCCAGTCTAGCAAAAAGCTTGAAGGATTTTACGGTGCGCAGTTGGTGCGGTGATGACGATGAACATCCGAATACGCTATGGTAGAATGCCAAACTCTACATCAAAGATTTGGTTAAAAAATCCCAGCCTAAATCACCTCTAATAAAACGACTACATTGGATGTCTACCGACGTTTGGCACATGGTTGAGCGCCGGAGAGGACTGAAGGCCGCTGGAACAGCTGTACAGGAACTAAATCATCTCAATGCTGAAATCCAAAAAGCTTGCAGAAGAGACCGGAATGCAGCACTCAATAAAATCTGCGAAGAACTAGAGCGACATTCAGAAAAGTTCGAAACTAAAGATCTTCACATGAAAATAAAAACTATCACTCGTCAATTCAAACCAAAGACTTGGGCAATTGAAAACAAAGACGGTACGACAATAACAGAGATAAAAGAAATTGCCAATACGTGGAAAGAGTATTGTGGATCTCTGTTTACTGACCCAGACTCATTACCGTCACAAAGTTCCCAACCGACAGAATTGGAACCAGATTTATTGAAGGACGAAATAAGAGCAGCAATAAAACACCTTAAATCCAACAAAGCTGTAGGCGCAGATGAGATACCTATTGAGATCATTAAAGCAATGGGAGAACCTGGAGTGGATATAATGCACACTATATGTAATTAATAGAATTTGGACAACCGGCAGTTGGCCGAAGGATTGGTCTAGTTCCCTTTTCATACCTCTCCATAAAAAGGGCTCCACCAAGAAGTGAAGCAATTACCGGTTGATCTCTCTTATATGCCACGCAAGTAAAGTGCTATTGCATATAATCAACAAGCGGCTACAGTATTTATCTTCTGAAATAGCACCAGAACAGGCTGGCTTTGTTAGGGGTAGAGGAACAAGAGAGCAAATTCTTATATTACGCCAGGTTATAGAGAAATCACGAGAATTTAACAACCCCTCGTTTATAAGCTTTGTAGACTTTTGCAAAGCTTTTGATACAGTGCAATGGCAAAAACTCTGGGGAATTCTAGCAGTAATGGGCGTACCAGAACACCTTACGTACCTCATTAGAAGGCTCTATGAAGATGGCACAGCTACAGTGCGCGTGGACGGAGTAAACTCAAGCCCATTACCCAGATTTTTCATTTGCCCCATTATAATTTTTTAAATAAAATGTACTTCTTGGCGCTCTTTTGGGTTCAGATGTTGTTTTACGTTTAGGTATTGCCACTGCGGTACTATTTTGCACAAACAATCTTCTTTCTTTCCAAGTTAAGGCCCCGTACAGATACAGTACAGATTGCTGTACGCCGATCTGATGGTAACTTAGTCCCTAGCGACACTGTGCAGGAGTACGGGGCGTGCGGAAAGCTTCGCAGTTAACCTTTTTCTAGCGTTGCATTGTCACTAAACTGTTTTCTAGTTTTGTTATTATTCACATGAATGTAATAGTTTCACAGCTAAAAAACGGTCACCGTCTTTTAGTACTGTAAATGTTTCAATCTTACATTGGTTTTCCAATGATTACCCAGCTAAGTATATCTAGCGCTTTTATAGAGTAGGACTTGTTAAAAAACTGTGATTTAGACATCGTAAGTACAAGTTTGACATGCAGTACTAAAATGTACTAAAACACATGTAAAGTCAGCTAACGGTTTATTTTTATTGTCATTACAAGTAACCGTTGTATAAGCTTGCATAAAACGTAAAAATTTAGACTTAAATACTTTGTTAAGCTGGTTTAACCGTATTTTAGTGTTTTAAGGTGAAGTAACCGCATTCTAGTAATGGAAAACCCCAAAAATGATGTAGATAGTGGTGTAGGTGGTCTCTGTATCTCAGCACTGACAAAAGATAGAATTTTTTTAACCAGACTTGACGATAGAGCAAAAGCTGCGTTATTGTGTGGTACACAAAAGTCGAATTTGACGAAATGTCACTTAACGGCCTTTTAGTGATCGGACGGCAGAATGGGTCAGTATCAAATATTTTATTGCGAGTTTTATTAAATTCAGGTGAATCAGATCCATTCGAAGTGACACTTATACGATTGAAAGATCCAAGTATACATTAGATTAGTAAGCTGATTGGCCAGTGATGTTTTATTTCGTTACCGCGGTCTCGAGTGAATCATATCCATTAACTCTGTGCCAAAAGATCAGCTTGATCAAAAGAGTAGCAGGGCAAACTAAAAGGGTGCAAACGAAGCACGGGAGTCAATGCTCATTGGCCAGTGGGAAATGTTTAATTGCGTTTCAAGTTTAACTCGATTCAGGTTGAATGCTAGTTTCCCAGCTCTGTTTAATTCCATTCATTGAACGGTTCCGGAAAATCACTATTGTTCTCTGCTCTATGAACTGTTCCAATCTTTGAGTTTTTTATTCTAAGCTGTTAGTTTTAAAAACAATCAATGGATGGCACCTCTAAGATATCGATGCATCGGTTTTTTTAAGAGGTTGCCAACCATGCACATCGCGATGTGTAAAACAAATAATCATTGTTTTACACATCGCGATGTGTGTGTTAGAGTACCGAAAAAACGGTATTATTTTAATTTTTTTCTATTTCGAAGTTAGTAAAACACATAATGACTACAAAGAAAACAATAAATTTAGGTAACTTGGAACTCACGTCAGTTCTCACGTGAGTTTCGAGGTAAACACTTACCTAGCATTCTACTTTTGCCACTTTGAAGATCATCACTTTAATTAAATTGTATAAGCGTCCAAAAACATTGTTATGTTAACCAACAGCATAATGAAACGTTGGAAACTAGATTCCATGATAGCAATTAACTTTGTGTGTTGTTGATGGATTTAAACAAGAAATAAATTATTAAATCGCGTGGCCCCTGTCACCTTTCAACTCCACACTTTTACTGGTATTTAATTAAACTGGATAAAACACTAACCTTAAAAATTAATAACTTGCAAATTAAATACCTACCGGTAGGGACTGAGTTGTGGAATCTGTCACTATACCTTCAAAACATTCAAAAAGTTTGGATATGTTGCGTAGATACACTGCCTTTCATTAAAAACGTCATGAACTTAGTTGTCAATTCACGGAACCTACTCGGAAAAATTTAAGTTTTTATTAAGTATTCATGCAAAACCAACTCTTATGTCGCTGGCATAACATTAGCATTTGCACGAAAGCAAATTAGAAACTTCGGGTTTCTTTTATACAAGTACAGGGCCAGTTTTAATTCACATGTAGAAACTAGCTAATAACTGGCAACCAGGCCAATGAGCCATCATTAGTGTCCTTAAAATTAACTCAAAAAATACTAAATACTGGTCCATGCACCTGCTATAAAGTCAATTATGAATATAAATCTCCGCATTACAAAGTGTCCATTTATATCAGGTCAGAATTCCAAAGATCGTCCTATCTATACTATGTACCTACTCACCTACCTACGTATACAAATAGCCTGTCGTTAGTATAACGGGAGAATTAATTGGTGTTTTGTCTATGGTGGCTGGCTATACGGCGATTTATAGCCTTTCTCCCCTTCAGATGAGCGGCCCACAATAGTGAATAGTGTATTTATCTTTGGGTAATAGATAGTCCACGTGCACCATACGCCCCGGATACATAGAAAAACTTTCCCGATTTATTTTACTCCGCAAAAAGTTGCTAACAAAAAATGTACCCATCTACAATCAGTTATGTTAGTGACCCTTTGAACCATACTGTAGGATCTCTTTCGAAAAAACAATCTTCGTAGTCTCATCAATCAAAATCGAAGAGGCTGATCGTGCGCCCGTTTTTCGGATGAAATTGTCAATATAGGTGAGAAAAATTGTTCAACATCGCAGTACCGCAATAAAGTGGAGGGCTAACCCAGCAGTGGGTGCTTAAATCTGAATCATTTATCCAGTGTACCACACTTGTACAGTGTAACACACTTATTAATAAAGTTTAGGTTAAAAGATAATGATAAATTTATTGAACATCCTGTTCGTACCTACGTGGTACAAATTATGTATTTTGTGCAGTAATAGCATGGTAATAGATTGTCGTCGAACAGTATCAGAGCCATTCAGATTCAGCACACAAATTACGGTCGAGCTGTTGCCAAATGTAGCAATATAGCATTAGTTTGGTAGGCGTTATGGCGACAATTGCTAAAGGGTGCAATAAATTTTTTCGATAAGTAATAATTTGCGGGGGATTTCAAAAATGTTTGGCTAAGTGCGATCTGATACTCCTAACCATCGAAACAAATCACAAATAAACTTGTGTGTTATTTTCTAAGAGTTTTTATTTAAGAGTGTACCTTATGTAATTTTATAGTTAGAAATCGTTATTTATCTCAGAATCTGTGAAAGCTACCACCTTCATATTTAGGTAAATGATAATTCGAACTTTTATCTTGGATTCCGTCTTTTCAAAAACACGATTGGTGAAATTTTTCTCGATTCTTTTATTTTTTGAAAAATACATGTTTGACACACATTTTGCTATTTATCTCAGGAACCACCTCATTTTTTTGTTGGATTTTTGTTTTGTCAAGAAACGTAGTAGAATTTCTTCGTTTTCGTCTTTTTAATTTTTCGATTAGTTGTGTAAATAACTTGTAATTAGGCATCACAGTTTTGGAAATATAAAATACGGAGCACGTCTATCGCTCTGTGCTTCTCACTCATACGAAAATCATATCTTGTCATTCTGCTCGAAATTTGAATTTTGGCTGAGGTATGGCACGCTCTTAAGTTTGTTTTGTTGACTGACGGATAGATAGATAGCGTTGATTTAAATGCATGTGTGGTTCTTTGGGTAATATGTACCTGATTTTGCTTCACATAGACCTTTATTTTTAATTGCTGTAGTTTATATTTTATTTATACCTATCCTTTTATTATACATAATAACAACTACTATTTTATTTATACATAATAACAACTACTATAATATATGATTGATGTATCAACTGCTAATGGGCTCAAGTAGTTTAGCAAGGTGAAAATTTGCGGAAGGTGTTTGCGAAAAGCCGAGGTACAAGAAAAACAAAAATATCACCTATAATGCTTCTGACCAACACTGGGCTATGTACTGAATGAGTTCGAAAATCTATGATATACGATACCGAAGATAGATTTAAGGCTCACGTTATCAAGTGCTTATAACTGAACAAAATACCTATTATATAAAGTGGAAAAGCTGCAAAGAGATTTCGTATCTGCTAAGAAGGTTCCCAGTCACGCAATAGCACCTAGGTCACGTAAGAAGGTAAGGAATAAAAGTGAATTACAAAAAATAGGTGTCCCACGCCTGAAAAGACCTCATTCTAGTCTCTCCACGCACCTACGAGTATATACTTGGCCAACTGGACTCATAAGAAAAAAGACTGATTATTCCGGGGGTACATTCTTTATATTGTTACCCGACTACCAAAGGGGAAGGCACCCTATGAACTAAAAATCTATTAATAACAAAATGATATCATGTTATACAAGTTATTTTTCCTCTAATAAGCAAATGTCAGGAATTTTAATATTCATGAGATACTAACTCAGGTTGCCAATTCAAAAAACCACGGAATAACATCGTTCTTTCAGTTATTTACGACTGCTATCATTTTCGTTTCAATTTATCATCTACGGAGAGTCGTAAGAAGAAAGTTTTCGTGGCAGGAAGAAAAAGAAGCATGAGGCGAAAACCACCGTTTTTATAATCATATAAAATAAATGAAGTACCGAGTTTATGTTATTTAAAGCATCACTGGCAATATGTGAGTCATGGCCCATCTATAGAGTGGAATAAGACCTGCCACGGCTGGCCGCATTTCGTTTGATCCCTTGACATAATCTACTTTCAAATCAAGCAACAGGGAATTTGCTATACTAAAGCAGACAAATCGAAAGTCGCAGTGAAGATTTTGAAAATACACAGTAGAAGCTGAGGAGTAACTTTTAATCCCCCTTAGTTGAATGTTACAAAATTCAATAGTTGGGTTGGAGAGCCAGATTTATTTATAATTAGCGCTGCAAGAAATCATAGTGCCCACTGGGTTTTCGGTTCATACTTACCACATATCTTGGTATAATGACTCTGCAGTGGTTTCAGACAAAAACGCAAGTGGTTTGGTTTATTAAAATGGCGACCTGTCGCATTAATAGCGAGTTCTTGGTAGTTTTGATTTGCTAGCACGCAAGCCTCTTAGCGTTTTTAGGAGCATTAATTTAACATCAACTAGGTTTTGCTTCAAACTTTGATGTAATATATTTTATTTAAGTAGATAAAAACTATAGATGGAATATGGTCACGCACTTATTACATGACTGCGCAAAAAAAATTTGTAATTTTTTTAGGGGTTTCAAGAAAATCACATACATGTACGTAATTTTATTTTCTCTATCTTCGTTTTATATGCTAGAACAGATTTTGATGTCTGGAGTATCGTTAGAATCCGCAATACTTTTAACTTTTTGATAAAAACGTAAAAGTTTTCCGCTAGATGATTTTATTTTAACAAAATGATAAAAATAAAGAAGGAAGATAATAATAATAAATGATCTATTCATACGCAAACTTCCAAGACTATAAAATGACAAACAGGATCATCAAATCAAGATAGCGTATCAAAACTACACACCGACCGTTCCGGAGGCGCCATAAAGCGTTTAACGTCAGTTAATTATTCATTTATCGTTGCCCGAGCGTTATTTACGACGCTCCGTTTAACGGTTGGACGGCCGCCTCTAGGGTCACAAAATAGCGACGGTCTTCCGCTAACCAGAAGGTTCAATCAGAGAACTCTACACCCTTAGCACAGTTGCGTAAATCATTGAAGATGATGATTATGATGAATAACCAAATTTTATATATAGCAAATTTTACGCATTCGATTGTATTTTTACATATCTACCCGTGACAATAAAAGAGTGATTTATGTGTTTGAGCCCACTGCCGTCTTTCGGTAATGATCCGAACCCTGATTCACCGTGGCACGGAAATATTTAAATGAGTTATAATTATTGTGAATTCAAGTGAGTTTTCTGGGTAGCGTAGCTGTTTGTGCTTCTGCTGTGGTGCTACGGTGCTACGCGATGCTACGAGGTGCTACGGCGTAGCCAATGCAGGTTAATAAAATAGGTGATTCTGTTCTCTCAATCCAGTTCATTATTCGTGTTATAACAGTTTAAAGTTCAAAAGCAACTTCAGTTGAAGAAACTGAAAACTTTTTAATGTTTTTCGTATAAACTACAAAATAACATTAAAACCAGCAAAGTTATAATAAAACAAAAGCTCACCGTCCTAGATAATTCACGCATATAATGCTTTAAGTTTCTGATGCGTCCAATATTCGGAGCCTTTATTGACTTCCTGCAAGGGTTTATTTCATTAACGCAGCGAAGCGGCTTTGGGCGCGTTCGTCTGTGTTGGCAAGATAACGCGTGGCGCTTTTATACTACAAACTACGTTGTTTGGTTTATTTTCAAACTGTTGTCAACATTTGTGACATATTTAGTGTCTAAGGTTAAGGGCGTCGCAGTTTTGATTTTTGGTGGAAAATTCATCATCATCATCATCATCATCAGCCTATGTTAGTCCACTGTTGGACATAGGCCTCCCCTAATGAGCGCCATAGCGCCCTGTCTTCGGCTTGTCGCATCCAGCATCTGCCAGCAGTCTTTCGCAGATCGTCATCCCACCTGGTCGGAGGGCGTCCTACACTACGTTTACCGAGTCGCGGTCTCCACTCAAGAACACGTTTACCCCAGCGGTTATCGGTTCTTCGCGAAATATGGCCGGCCCACTGCCACTTCAGTTGGCTAATTCTCTGAGCTATGTCGATGACTTTAGTTCTCTGTCGGATGTATTCGTTACGAATCCTATCCTTCAGAGAAACTCCGAGCATAGCTCTTTCCATAGCGCGCTGAGCGACTTTGAACTGGTGGACCAACCCTATCGTGAGTGTCCACGTCTCAGCTCCGTAGGTCATGACTGGTAGGACGCACTGATTAAAAACTTTCGTTTTCAAACATTGCGGTATGGATGACGAGAAGACTCGACGTAGTTTTCCGAACGCTGCCCAGCCTAGCTGGATCCTCCTCTTGGCTTCCTTCTCGAAATTGTTTTTACCCAACTGCAAAATCTGCCCGAGGTAAGTGTACTCAGAAACAATTTCGAGAAGGTGGCCATGTACGATCACCGGTCTTGGATCAATGTGGGCATTGATCATGACTTTGGTTTTATCCAAATTCATGCCAAGACCGATACATCGGGAGGCTGAAGCTAGACTGTCCAGCATCCGGTTCAGCTCCTCTAGCGACTCCGCCATTAAGACTATGTCATCAGCGAATCGCAGGTGTGAGATGTAGTCGCCGTTTATGTTGATGCCCTTGTCTTTCCAGTCCAGCGTCTTAAACATATCTTCCAACGCGCTCGTGAACAGTTTCGGGGATATGACATCCCCCTGCCTCACTCCTCTGCGCAGTTGGATCGGTTTAGTCTGCTGGTCCTGTACTCGGACACTCATCGTAGCGGCTTCGTAGAGACATCTCAGCACCTCGATATAACGATAGTCTACTTGGCATCGCTGTAAGGATTGTAGAACAGCCCAGGTTTCAACGGAGTCAAAGGCCTTCTCATAGTCCACAAAAGCCAGACACAGGGGCTGATTATACTCTTCGGACTTCTGTATAATCTGCCTCACTGTGTGAATGTGGTCTATGGTACCATATCCTCCGCGAAACCCAGCCTGCTCCGGTGGCTGAAACTCATCGAGTCTCCTGGCGAGACGGTTCGATATAACTCGTGAGAAAAGCTTATAGACGTGACTTAGGAGCGAGATGGGTCTATAATTTTTAAGAAGGGTTTTATCTCCCTTCTTAAAAAAGAGCACCACCAAACTCCCACTCCACGCCTTTGGAGTTCTCCCACTGTGAAGGACGGCGTTGAAGAGGCTCTGTAACTCCTGTATAACAGGGTATCCTCCAGCTTTCAAAAGCTCTGACGTTATTCCGTCCTCACCGGGGGCTTTTCCATTTTTAAGCTGCCTCAGAGCTAACACGATCTCGTCTTGACTGATGTCTGGCAGTTCGTCGGTATAGTGGCGTATCAAGGTGGCTCTAGAATCGTGGTCGTCTCGTTGGGAACGGGGAGCATGTGCAGCGTATAAACGGCCATAAAAGTCCTCTATCTCGGCCGATATCTCCGGCTTCGACAATACGGTCCTTCCGTCGTGCGTTGAAAGCTTCGTCAGGTGGCTCCTTCCAAGCTGCTGAGTGAATACTTTGGACCCTCGGTTTCGCTCTATCGCCTCTTCGATGAGGCGTGTATTGGAGCTCCGAAGGTCGCGTCGTACCATCTTCGCAATTCGCTTGTTCAGGTCTGACCTCTCTGACGAAGTCGCTTGGGTGGTTTCCCGTCTTTTTGTCATCAGCCCAAGAGTCTCATCCGAGAGTTTGGACTTCTTACCAGTACGCTGCTTTTTGCAAAACTTGATGCCCTCGTCCCTCAGCGTTTCAACCAGATTGTGTAGGGTCTCGTCAGCGTCATCAGTGGGTTCCAAGGCAGCGAATCTATCCCCGAGAAGCTGCTGAAACTTCTCGGTGCCCGCCATGATTTGGATTGGGTTCGGTCGGAGCGTGGACTTCATCAGACGGTTTCTTTCAAGCTTCAAATTTATATTCAGAGAGCCTCGAAGGAGTCGGTGATCAGATCCGGTATTGAACCTGTTGATCACTGAGACATCTCTGAATATATGCTTGCTATCCGTCATGATGAAGTCGATCTCATTTTTTGTCACAGAATCGGGACTCCGCCATGTCCACTTCCTTTGGGGCTGTTTCTTAAAGAAAGAGTTCATTAAGAACAGCCCCTCTTTCTCGAGGAAGTTGACGAGCATTTGTCCCCTGTGATTTCGAACACCAAAACCATGCGGGCCTATTCGGGATTCGTTGCCAGTCTGGGTTCCCACCTTGCCGTTAAAGTCCCCCATAACAACGTTGAAGTGAGCCTTGGTGGTGTGATGTAAGGCTTTGGATATGTCTTCGTACATATCCTCCACTTCATCATCCGAGTGTGTCGAGGTCGGTGCGTAAACCTGAATGACCTTCAAGCTGTAGCGCTTAGACAGCCGAAGGATCAGGTACGCTACCCTGGTCGACACACTGGAGATTTCTTCGACGTTGTTAGAGAGGGCCTTATTGACGAGGAAACCTACGCCACCCTGGGATGTTTTATCACCCTCACGAAAGTAGAGAAGATGGCCCGAGTCTAGGGTTACGGTGTCCTCCCCCTCTCTACGGACTTCACATAACCCTAGAACATGCCATTTAATGTTCTCTAACTCCACTTCCAACTGCGCTAGATGGTGATCAAGCCTCAGAGTGCGTCCGTTAAACGTTGCCAGGGTCAGTGTGTGTGGGGTGTGGTAGCCTAATGTAGCCCGGTGATTCCTAGCACCCCCTGCCCCGCCGTTACCGTGGCCGCTACCATGGCCAGGAATAGCGAGGCGGCCGGGAACTGGGGGCCATTTTGTGGCGGTTCTTGTCATTTGGGGGTATTGCCCATAATCCCCACGCTGGGCATGCGGGTTGGGGATCGCAGTTTAGTGGAGTAGTTCTGCAGAGGGCGCTGCTGCCCGCCCCCCGGTGTGTTTCCCTTAGTCGCCTCTTACGACACCCACGGGATGAGTTGGGGTGGTGAAATTCTTTATTATGCCGTCACCACACGGCAATACCACATGGCAACGGTGGAAAATTGTAGTTACTTAAATGTATTAATATTGATAAATAATTGAATTAATAATGTAAGAATGGTACAGCTTTCTTCTTTAGTACTTGTTTCTGCTACTGGCTATGCACGCAGCTTCTTCTGATTGATATTTTACCTTTGTTATGTAGTTATGTTAGTAAACATCTATAGCTATGTATATCTCATAAAAAATCGCAGCTCAATTCATTGAATGTTTTAATTTTTTGCCGAAAAAATATTTTTTCATGGTGTTCCATTCATAGAACAACGGAACTACTATTAGTCCATTTAATTGATAATTAAAATAAGTGGCCCCTGGCACCGAATGTTCAAAATTAATTCAAATCACCAAAACAATCGTTCTAACGAAGATTAATAAGGTCAAACGTGCAACAGCAATGAATTGTTGCCCACTACCTAAAACTTTATACACGGCTGAAAACTCCTTCCTAATAAATCAAGCGATGTTTTCTCAGGTGGAGTATAAAAGCAATATGCGCGTAAACTATGTATTAATTTCACAAGCCCGCAATTTGTGTGGTTAAAGAACAATTGAAAGAACATTGCTATGTACGTTTTCCAATTCCAATAAGATTATTAACGTTCTGAAACGAAACGTCTCTTGGTGCACAATCGAAATTCTTAACTATTATTTACGCCTCTGTTGCCTATGAAAAAATGTTCTAAAAGATCGAATCAAATATTCTTCAAATACTTAAAAACAGTTGAACAAGACATAAAACCTTAAATTCTATTACTAAATATTTTTACGAGAAAATTACCACCAACCTAGCTTCGGACAGGTTTTAAAGTCCAACCATGTTGCTACTCATTCGTGGTCTAAACGAATAATTGATGAAACAAATGGACGCACCCCCCGCCCCCCACTTTAACACCAGAGCTAAGCAAATTAATTATCCACGTACCGGGGGCGGTTTACAAATAACGGAAGGCTGCAATCTAGGGCTGAAAACACATTTTTATGAAGATTAAAAACAAACCGCAGGGGAATTTTACTAAAAAGTCGAGAAAAAGAATAGGGAATACCACGTTTTTTAACTATGTTTTTTAATAAATTGTTTGTATTTCAAAGTTCCAGTAATAAATTTGTTCTAGAGATAGAAATAATCAATATAAAAACAAGAATTGTGTCCCTCGTATGAAAATATTTTGGAATTTCATTTTTACGTCTAAATCGTAATGTCTTGAACGTATATATATATATATATATATATAATACTGGACGTAAATAAACCGTCATCAATGTTGTTCGGAGTCCTCGATGTCACCAAAAGGAATAAATCAACGTTTACAAATGCGATTGCATATACTTCTGTGTTCTTGAAATCGTAGGTAGGTACTAGTACTTCTATCAACTATAGGTTAAGTAAAATATTTTTAGTCACCTCCAAAAGGCTGCAGTATCAGCCCTAACCTAAACGATGCGATGCTATAAAAGCCTTGTTTTTAATGTAAATGTAGGAATTTGATTTCGTAAGAAGGTTCCTGTAATGAGTTTTTTTGCGCCCACGTTTATTCTCCTCAGAGTTAAAGGTACATCAAAATTCGTATCTCGTAAGTAATTTTGGCCTTTGGCTGTTTGTTTTGATATTTTCTACTTACATATATCCCCCGATATAGATTGAACGAGAAAGTAGAATCCGTCGGTAATGGCAAATAATAAGATTTTATTAAACTTTAAAAGAAGGTTATTTTACTCCGAAAAGTTGAGCAATAAAATTTCATTTTATCTATTTTCTTAGACGTTTCTTTATAACTAAGGTGAGTACAGTCGAGAAAAACAAAATGGCGAAAACATTATTATATACAGTTACTGTTGCAATAATAATAATAAGTCCGCACCGCACTCTACCCATAGCCAAATTACCCAGTCCATCCAACCATCCATCACAATAACCTCGTTTTGTTTCCTATTTTTCTCTGCAACAGTCTCTACACCTGGCGGATATCATCTTCGGGGGGTATCATATTGGGCGTACGATGATGATGCCCGCTATGTGTAGTTCCCTTTAAAATTACCTCTCATAAAGGGCCTCTGTGCTGTTGGTTACCGGCTCTACGCATGAAGACCAGGTCACTCCGAAAGGACCGGTATGACCCGTGGTCATACAAATGAGATACAATAATAATAATATAGATTAATATCGAAAAAGTATGTATGTCAAAATAATATCAACGTATTCTGAGAACCTATTTAATGAAAAAATAACATAAAAGTTTGCGAAATTTTATGGTGATAACAATGCTGCATCTACGTAACATAATAATAAAGATATAAAGCATAGTTCTATAACTGAAATAAAACATTATTTACTTTTCATCTAGGTAAAACTCGTATAAAGCTCCAGAGGCAGACGCTTCTAATCATTAATTTAAAATAATGTGAAAGAGCTCGGGACTAAAAAACAACACGATAGCATACAAGAAAGGCATCGATGCGGCAGTAAAAGCCTCGCGTGTAACGCAGCCTGCGACGAGCTAATTGACAGATTGAGTGAAACGCTCTCACGGCGATACAGGGAATTGGCACAGAGAGGAATGATAGTCTGGAAGCCCGAAGTCAATACTTTACACTATCATGATTATGTACTTTAGTATTTACAATACGGGCTGTTTTCCATAACTTGACTTTGAAGCTATCAATTTATTGTCCCATCAAATGTCATTAGAGTTAACCATGATTGTTTTAAAAGTTTTGTTATGATAATATTATAAGAAAAATAAATAAATAAGCTCGTTATTTCAAATAGTTTAAATGTCACATAATATTCTTATTCTTCTATTATATTTCTTAATATCCTAATCATAATTGTCCAGAATTATTTATTCATTTACAAAATAGGGCTCTCAAATAAAAATAATTAGTAATTGAGAACATAAAGAAAGAAATGAAGCCCTACTACAAGCTTTATTTGTGTCGAAATTGTTTTGGACGCTATGCTCTTCCCTATGACTGTCATTAAGTTCTTTTACGCGATTTTATATAATAATCATAATAGAACTTTTGGCGCGATTTGTTGGTATCCTATCATGAAAGTATACTGACATTCATATCCTAGCCTATTACTTGGATATTTCAATACATATAACTAGCAAGCTTCTGTACTGGTACATTTGTGTCGCTTGAAATACACTCACGAATGTTCACCATTTCATGATTTTTAAATCTGTGATATTTGAGAACTATTCGTTTATTCGGCGAAAAAAACCATAGAGACGAAAAAGCTCTTTATAACAGAATTGACGCAATATGTTACTAGAAAAAAGATGCGAGGTATAGGCAGGTTGGAACTTGTTACAACATTTTGTTATTTTTGATTTACTATATATAACAAATCAATGATTTTGAATTATATATGTGTAATTAAAGTTACCAATCTTTACGAGGGTAATAAGTCTAAATTTAATCCAGAGAAGATTTACAAATCAACTTTGAATTGGGATTCCTATTCATAAATTCACTAACTTTAGTAATTAAAACTTTGAATTTCTAGTCTATCTGGGACATACCTACTGGATAATCTAACGCAACTAATTTAAAACTTATAAAAGGTTATACTTTTGCAAAACGATTTAAGTTCTTTACGCTCATAACTAAATTGGAAAACAAGCGAGATTCTAAACAATCAAAATGTCAATTAGTCATTGGCAAGTTAAAAACTTTTCAATAGTAGATTAATTGCAAACAGGCTTTGATTAGTAAATCAAACAATATCATTGACACGAAGGCAAAACTGAATGGAAAATTAAGTCCCCACTAAAATTTTAAGGTACACAAAAAGTTTATTTCTTAAAGTCTATGTCAAGACAGTGTACCTACCAACTTTTGAAGTAGCTATGTTTACTTTGCTGAGTATTAGGTTCATACATTTTCCGAATAAAAGGGATTCTCATTTTCTCATACTTTAGTGCAAAATGTGATGATTACAAATAATATAATACAAGATAAACTTAGTTTCGTTTAAGGAGGGAAATGTAATAATGATGAATGAACTTCATACCCATAACATATTTTTAGTGCATCTAATATCTCTCATTTGGCTGTACTATGCTGCTGAATGTATCACCTACTCGATCATTTCTATCTATTGCGATCTCATTCGCACTCAACAAAAAGCAATACAAACTACGAAATATTACGAAAGAAGCCGGAACTGAGCGAATACAGATGAACTAACGTCATGCTATGCATCCAAAGAAGTAATAAAGTATAATGCAGCACTTGCTCACATTATAATCTCCAAAACAAACTTCGCCTGATGTGTAGGTACCCAATGTAATGAGTAATGCTCCGCCGTCTTGGGTGATGCGTGATGTTACAGTAATTCGTTGCGTAATATTACTTTTGCGATATCATACGCATTACTTACACATGTTAAGTCTTTTCGTCATGTGTTTGTGTTACATCATCATCATCATCATCATCACCAGCCTATAAAAGTCCACTGCTGGACATAGGCCTCCCCTAATGAGCGCCATAGATGGCATTATCATTTAGGGGGTTATTGCCCATAATCCCCACGCTGGGCATGCGGGTTGGGGATCCAGTTCGGTGGAGTTGTTCTGCAGAGGGCGCTGCTGCCCGCCCCCCTGGTGTGATTCCCTTAGTCGCCTCTTACGACACCCACGGAAAGAGTTGGGGTGGTGAAATTCTATGCCGGCACCACACGGTTTGTGTTACAGTGGGTGCATTCCGAATTACGATTACAGCGCTGATATCGATCTCAACGATATTTTGCGTTCCGAATTAGATATCGCGATATTTACAGTGAGTGTCAGTTTTGACAGAGCGCTCTGTGATTTCATTGGTGATATCGCAAAATGGCGACCTGTAATGACGTTTGACGCGACACGAGCGTGACAACATCGCGACAACGATGTCGCGATGTTGTCACGCTTACAGTAATTCGGAACGGTTGTGAGCGCGATAATATCGATTTAAGCGTAATTCGTAATGCACTCAGTGACAGTTGGAGTACCGCACACCGACAGATTTGCTGTCACTGTTCTATCAAACTTTCTGCTAATCGTGTAAAGATGACTACCTCAATAATCAGTAATCAATATAATCAGGAATGCTGCATGATGCATAAACTGCTCTCAATCTCGGCAAACTATAAAACAAACTCACAATACCAACGCTAGAAAATTTGCTAGCCATAAAGAGACCAAACACGCCTTTGTCCCCCCAGAAAATGGCAAACAAAATTAAGATCGCCATAAATTACCTATTCTTCTCGGAATGGCACGACACCCGAAACCCTAAAGTGCCCTGGTAGATATATAGTGACACTGCTGAGATATTAGGGACATGGCAAATCGTGTCATTTTAACCAACTGACGTTAAAGAGTCTTCTTGTTTTTTATGCATATTTATTTGAGGAAAATACGACCCAAAATCTTCAGAATTGTTGTAATTCTCAGCTTTTACTTTTAAACTATACGCTGAGAATTTTAATTCAGCTAAGGTCAGCTCAGTATATAATCAAATAACGATTATTAATTCATATAAATGGTCATAAGATTAAATATATCAATGTCAATAAATGTAGGTACATAAATCATTCCGATAGTATTGATCATCAATAAACTTAATAAATAAATAACGATAGACAATCATCTAACCACACACTAAACAGACTTTTTGCTTATTATTTTGTATTTCAAAAGTAGTTCTTACCGAAAAACTAAACGTAAAATAAATTGAGCGACATAACGACGTTCTTATGCATTTGAGCTGTTTAATACAATCTCAAACACCCATCCTTAGAATTTTAAGAAGGGAATTTCACTTAGCATCGTAAAATTCACACTATCTCGTCTCATCTCCAACGGGTCATATGTTAAGAAACTAGGGGCATGGCGGGCGCGCGAGTGTATTTTCAATTCCGACAACAATACGACGTTTTTCTCGCAAACTACCCACTTAAATATAATGCGACGATACCGGCACGATACGGTGTTTTTATTTTGGTGTGGTGGTTTGGTTTAAGAGACGGACTAAGCTTTCGTAGGAACAAGATGAATTTATCGTAACTTCAAGATGAGTTTGAACTCTTTAATGGGGTTGAATTGAAAGAAAAACAAATGATATTGTATGGTTTATTCTCTTTGAACTATATCTGAAAAGTATTAATTTCCATCCAAAACAACAAAGATGCTAAGCATCATATGAATACTATTTTAATAGAGATTAATATACACCTTTTCAATAAGATCTGGGTCTTCCTCTTGCACATAAGAATTATTTTCTATCATTCTTTTTTATTAATACTAGTTAGAATTTCCTATCAAAATTTCGTCTCTTCTAACTTGTGCCACTTCAATTTAGTCCCTAAAGGAAGTATTTTATTTAGAAATATTGTTTCGGGGCACATTCGAGCGATAGACGCTATCTGCTCAGGTACCTATCGACTCGGGGTGAGGAAAGAGCAATTTAAATGGCCGTTCCTAGATATATATTGCAGGGGAATATTTTAGGACAATAACGGCATATTTGATCTATTCTTAACATGCGTAACATGCATGTATCCTTATTATCCTGCGGAGTAAGGCCCTGGTGACCTGTACCACAGGTTTTTTATAAACCTCTCACGGGCACCAGTCTCTTGCAAAACAAGATAACTAGCTATAAACTAATATAAGCTATTACTTTGTAACAATTATCTTTTGCAAGAGAAAATAAATATACTATTCTATTCTATTTGGGAGTAGGTAGAAGTTGTCGTTCTAAAAGTATTTTCTGAAGTTTGTAGTGAACGGTTATTTTTACTTCGGTAGGTATTAGTTTAATTTATTAATTTGTTACAAACATTAAGTTATGTAAATGTTAATCCTTGCTTAAATATGATTGGTTCCTAGGCAAACCATACAAAACGTCCTTAAAAAATTATTTTAAAAATTATTATTTAAAAATTCTTCTGCAGGCGGTCTTAATACTGTTCAACGATGATTAATAAAAAGTAAACCAAAACCTATACTGGACAATTTGAAACCCCTAAAGATTATTAAAACAATTAGGAAGAAACCTGAGACCCCCGAAGAACACAAAGAGGGACAAAATAAAATCAGTACACAACGTACAATCTACTTTTCGTGTTGCAGCATAAGCAAAAACGGAGTATAAAGCTCGTAATAAATAATGATGTAAGCCACAAGAAGCGCACTCATTAAACGAGTAAAACTCGCGTCTCCACAACGTTCTGACATTTCATACCCCCGCTCTAGCTCATTACCCGCTGTTATGCTGAGAGTGTCTACAAAGGGTATAAAATATCTATATTCAGGTTTTAGGTACGACATTAAGGGTTTTATTAAAATGACAAAAAATAACGCCTCTTTGAGACATCTACGTAGATGTTTCAAAGAGGCGTTATTTTTTGAATTAAGACTATTATATCGTAAGAGAGGTATCAGCGGGTATGTTACTTTTTTTTATATAAAAAACGCACCGTAAGTAGCGAGTAAATTACGTTACGTTTACGATACGTTTTGGATTTATCAATTACTCAGACTTCCGATTTCAGTTTTTAATAACTTAATTTCTTACGGCTTACAAAATAAGCATTACAGACTATACCTACATAACAACAAAAAATTTAAATTTTTACACACTTATAAATTTTCGGGTTTAAATCCTTAACTTTTTTGAAAATGTTCTATAGCCTATGTTCATCAGGGATATATGTATTGTATTTTTCAAATCAGTTCAGTAGTTTCGGAGCCTATTCAATTCAAACAAACAAACAAACAATCAAATTTTTCTTATAATATTGGTATAGATATATGTACATTTATAAAAGTTTATTCTAACGTCCAAGATTTAATATCCCACTAGGAACCTTATATCTTGCAGAGTTAATAATAGAGAAGAGGTGTAATATCAGATACTTGGCTTGGCTATGAGAAGCGTGTCTAAATTACATACTTGAACGCGTCAGTACTTAGGTAAGATCACGTAAAAATGGAGTCTATTGCGCTGTGTTAAGCTGTTCTTAAAGGATAGTTCAACTTTTTTATCGTGAATTTCCAGTTTAAATTAACGTAAGTAGATAATAGAATTAGGTACCTACCATAAAAAATATTTCTTACAGACATAACACATGCATGACTAGAATGAAACAAATAACGCTGCGTGGTGTTATCGCTTTTATGGAACTCAAAAGTAAACTTGGTTATAAATATAATTTTGCCACTCTCCTGTTTACACAAGAAAATGCGATGAATACAAGGCTCAGATGTTAACCCTTATAAGGCAGTTGTAATCAGATTATCACAATTATTTTTTCACCGGTCCAAATTAAATCAGCCGAACCTCATCCCCAATCGCGAACCCCACTTTCCGAACGAAAAGCATACAGTAACCACAAAGAATAAGATTCAATGGAATGGAAAAGATACTGAGTATTACTCGCTAACATATTTGATAGCTACTGTGTGTTCTGAAATTTGTACATGTTGTTGGTTACCACGAGAAAGATCTACTTTTAAGACCTATTTTATTTCTACTTTTTATATAGGTATTGTATTATATGGACTAGTTTATTAGCCAAGATGGAAACAACAATCAATGGAAACTAGAATTAGAACTAGTTTGTTATATCTAGTTGGTTACCCTAGATATATCTATATCAAATTCAAATTAATTAGCCCGAGGTTAGGTCATTAGTATTACTACATCATAATAATGACAACTGTCTGTTCTCGTATTGATGTACTTAATGATGGCTGTAAATTTTTACTTAAAATACAGTAAAAATTTACCGCCTAATCAGTCTTATACCAGAAAGACAACATAATTTTTCGTTCAAAAACATTGTGGTGAACATCATTAGTAGCTTTGAAGCATTGTATTTAATTTAATCTTATCTCTCTGGACATTATCCCGAACTCCCAACGAAGGTTGAAAACATTCGCGCGCAAAAACTGTCCACGGGCCAATAAATCAAACGCGTTCTATCTATCTGATTCCGTGTCGGTAACAACGCGGGCGAATTACAGTAATTATGTTCGCAAGGCCCTGGGGAATAATTTGTTGGTTTCGGACCCTTGCGAAACGTTACACTCGCCAGGCGCCGTCGGGGGTTAACGGTTAACACCCCAGTGGGGTTCGAGGGATGCATTTTTGTATCGGAAAATTCAATTATAAATATTGGGGAATTGATTTTTTTATACAAAAGGATATTTTATGTGGCTGGACAGATGTTAGGTCGGCTTATGGAGTACGTATAGGATTAGTGGAAAACAATTTGGTTTGGATATATTTAGCTTGCAACATGTCGGATGAAATCATATTGAGCTGCAAGCGAACACGCCGCACTGCATACCACTTATGGCAGCGCAGCGAATTTTTACATAAAATAATTTGCATAAAATGCCGTTATTTCCCATACGGTGCACTATTGAATATCAAAACGAATTAAACATTTTGTATTTATTGTAAAGTTCAGGATAAAACCGGTATTGGATTATTTCGTAAAGTTTTCGTTAAATTACGATACCCGGTAGTTTCTAATGTAAATATTTAACTTGCTAAGTTAACAACAACCCACACTCAAATCGATGCCAAGAGAAGTTTATTATGTAACTACTGAGTCCTGACTAGTTGAATCTAATATGCAAGATCAGCCTTAAGCTTTGAAAATGAAGTACTTATAACTGTAAATTGTAATGATGTTAGCTAAATAAAAAAATAAATAGGAAAAAACCGAAAAGACTCCACCATGTGCTAGGGATGGACGAAGATTAGGCTGCAAAACGGCCTTGCCTTAGAGTGTTAGGTAGTCGGACGACGACCAGTCGATCGCAGATACAGGTGGAACTCAAATTGCAGAATGACCTTGGTAAGGTACGTCAGTTCTCCTCCACACTGAACTGGAGGGACTCGGCACAGATAATAAATAAAATAAAATAAATAATGCTGGACAATCCACACAGCATCATCTAGCCCCAAGCTAAGCAGAGCTTGTGTTATGGGTACTAGATGACTGATATACATAATACAATATTATTAAATAGATAGATATTTTTTATTGTACATATAAAACAACCAGAACCCCTGAACAAATATCTGCAGATCGTACAAATATTTGTCCCGAGGCGGGAATCGAACCCGCAACCTCCTGCGTCGCAGGCGGACCTTCGCCCACCGCGCCACAGTGGTCGTCATGACCAGTGATCAGTAGCCGATGGCGATATATATTATCGGAGTCCATGACCCACTTCGGGGTTAGAACGGGGATAGTAAGTGAGTGATCTGGAGTAAAGTAACTGACTCAAGGACTAAATACCATCTTTATTTCCCACGTCTACATAAAGAACGTCCACCGTGGCGCCGAGTTCTAATTTTACCGTTGTAATTGAACTTGTTCAATATAAAATAGACTTGTTGAGCGCTTTAAATGAGTTCAGCGCATTTTACTAGAAGTTAAAGTAAAGTTAACATACGGTCCGGTTCAAGGGGTAACTGATTTCACGAGCTACATGGCGATGGTAATACGAATTTGAACTTTGATCAAGCTGTTTGTGTGAGTTGATCTTAGTTTTGGCAGCAAACGTTAAAAAAAATTTGACCATAACTCCAAGAAATCTTTTGCCACGTACTAATTTCCAAGCCCTACTGGTCCTACCCTATTGGTGACATTCTTAATTTAAACCCGTTATCAGAAGAATATCGAATCCATTATTCAATAGATAAATAAAGAAACTGGATATTTAACAAAGAAACGTGCCTTACAAAAAAATTGTACCTACATCATAAAGTACTATGTGTAAAGAGAACCTATTAGACTGTTAAAATCACTTTTAATATTGCACTAAAACAGCATAACTCCCATAAACACAACAAGACACAGTAAACTGCACTAACAGTGTATGAACTCCGTCGAAATACGATCGCATAACTTTTAAATTATTACACGGTCAACTTTTAACGACCGCCACTCTGTGCCGGCATTATCTCGATCGTGTTTACAGGCGCCCATAAAACTAATTTAGCTGTAATGAGTGCCATTTAGCCCGCACACAGAAAGACAATGCGCTACTGAATTTAGAGTTTGCTTTGCTTATCATTTTGCGTTATGCTTTTAGCCAATGCTTGTTTACAACGAACCAAGACAGGTAAGAATCAAATTAAATAGTTTTGTCTGTAAAAACTAAAAATATTTTTTCTGCTTGGAAGCAGGAATATGTTTCGGATAAACTAACATAAATTCTGAATCTAAATTCGGATACTCGAATTTAAAAATACGTTCAATCTGCGCCGCTTAAAATTAAGTACGTTATTGAAGAATATTTTCATACTTATCGTGGGTATAAGTGCGATGTGCTCTATCTATTAGTCAAATCCACCTGAAACAAAAGAAAATATTTTTAACTCTCAGTAGAAATCTAAAATACATTTAAATCAAAATATCACAAAAAATGCTCAAATTCCAGTTAGACGAAGACGAAAGACGAAATAAATAATGCACCAAGAAGCTTTCAATCAAAATTGTTCCGAACTTCTGCGATTTCTCGCGATGACATTATTGTCAACAAAATTTTCTTGGTAACGGAGCAAAACCTCGTTATTAACAAGAAAAACTTGATAGACCTCCGTTTGACCACGATCTCAACTGATGGAAAGTAAAGATGTGGACAACGGTGTATCACGAAGGTCCAGAAGACAATATTCACTCTAGTTTTGAAGGATTATCAACTACGGTAATGGTTTTTATATCCGAGAAAATTAGACTACACAAAAACCTACTTAAGGTTATTGACATTATGTAATATAATAATATATACCGACTTAAAAACTAAAACACGTCTACGTAAAAATCTTAAATTAGCGTTCAGTGTCTGTCCTTATTATTTTCTTTTAGTAAAACCAGAGCCCTTTGTTTCTACTAGTGCAGGAATATGAGAGGTGTAATGAATAAAGAGGCACCTCTTTATACATTTAATTTATTTATCCATGAGAAACAGTTTTCGAATGTGCAAGCACAGGCCTTAAACGAGCATGTTTATTTACATCGATGTTTTAGACCCCGCTTTCTCTTCAGAACTTCATTTTATATTTAACCATAATATAAACCAACCATCCTCCTATTCCCTATTGTACCTACCTCCTGCATTCCTACTACAATCAATCGGGAAAAATCTCGATTGTTACTACTAGGTATAGAGACAAATCATACGACACTTTATTTGTTATCAGACTAGTAATTTCAGGGCAACGTGGGAAAATAGATATCGGCTACATACTCATACATACACAGGGTACCAATAAACCTCTACGCCTCATAACCCTCCTCGTTGGTAATCAGGTAAAATAACACAACAAAACGGAAAAAAACTCGAGACCAAGAGAGAACTATTGCTGTTCACAGGGTCAAAGAGTAGTAGTAATAGTAAAGAATGTAGTTCCTCTTATAGTATATTTAAATTTTACCGAATAATTTTACCAAATTAAATAGGTATTATGTATGATAATTTAAGTAATATTTTTTTTTTACTTTATTTAATATATTTATTTAGACTGAGGTTTTTTTATTCATCTTCTATGTTTTATAATTTTACTTTTATGTTGTATGGATTGTAACGGATCTGAAATAAATGAGTTAATAAAATTATCACACATCGAACGGGCTAGATGTTTCTACCTCCTCTATATAAGATCATGTTCGTTCTAAGCTCTGACAACAGCAGAGATTTCGCGAACGGCGCGATTGTTTCGCTATCATTAAGTCTGAGTCGCGGAACTAATGAATAATTAATGATAAGTCGCCATGTTGATTTGGGATACACGAGTACAGTGCACGGCAAACGTAGACCTGGTTTGGCACATTCATTGAGTTGTTAGCACTAAATAAATAGTTTGGGCTCATTATTCTTGGCTTCTGTGATAGTTAGGAATGATGACCCAATATTTGGAAATAATGTTAAATGTTGTACTAACTGTAACTTTACATAAATATATATAAAAAAAATGACTAAGATTTACCTTTTTATTTTGTTTATGATTGTTCTACGTTCGGTTGTATTTCATGGACATGTAACAAAACGTAAAATATTGGACATTTCACCCCCAACCAGTTTAATTCATAACGACATTCATAATGTTATATATAAATATGTTTTACATTATATATTTAAGTTTTACCTCAAGTTACCCTTAGGTATGGCTAATTTAGATACGGTTTACCTGCCTAGAAAATTTTAAATTCGACGTCTGTGGTGCGGTGGGCGACGGTCCGCCTGCGACGCAGGGGGTTGCGGGTTCGATTCCCGCCTTGGGACTAATGTTTGTACGATCTGCAATTTGTTCAGGGTGTTCTGGTGGTTTTATATTTATAATGATAAATTATCTATCTATTTAATATATTGTGTTATGTATATCAGTCATCTAGTACCCATAACACAAGCTCTGCTAAACTTGGGCCTAGGTAATGCTGTGTGTATTGTCCGGGATTATATATGAATATTTATTAAAATCTGCTGTTGAAAGGATACTAAACAGATGGACAGAATTACTTTCCTTATTATATCAATTAATAAGGGTGTTTCATCGTTTTATTTACCACGTCATATTCGAAACGAACTATGTAACATTCGAAACAAATCCTAAAGGGCTTAGCTTACCGGATAATGCTGCAAAATTTGATTTTTTTTTTAAGAATAAAAAAATAAAATAGATAACAGTAAACTGCCGCGCACTGTAATTTTCATTAGATTGTATTCTCATACTGCGCGACTTGATGAAATCGGCTCAGTTTGTGAAGTGTTGCGTACGTCTAAGATTACGTTTCAATTGAAGCAATCCATTACCATATAAGAGTAGCTACCTGTATACGTCTTATACTGATACAGTAATTATTACTGTTTGTTTTACTATCGCATTCAATGCAATGAAAAGTCAAAGTGACGACCTCTGTGGCGCGGTGGGCGAAGGATACCTGCAACACAGGTTGCGGGTTCTATTCCAGCCTCGGGACAAATATTTATACGATATGCAGATATTTGTTCAGGGTGTTCTGGTCCTTTTCTATGTATAATAAAAAAACTGTATGTATATCGGTCATCTACGAGTAGAACCCATAACATGAGCATCATCTGCTTAGGTTGGGGCAAGATGATGGTGTGTGGATTGTCTGGCATTATTTATTTATTATTTAATGGTAAGTTTTATGGTGTGCTGGGTGTTTTCAAGTTGTTAAAAATATCTATCTATGTAGTTGTATAAAAAAAACAGTTATTTAATATCCATAAACCAAGCTCTGCTCAGCTTCGGGGTAGTTGATGCTGTGTGTATTATCCAGCATTATTTATTTACGAGTTAAACCTATTTATATAAAATATACGTAAGATTTAAGCACAAACTAATGTACAGAAAACAGTACCAAAACCATTGTTCTCGTTTACCGTTCCCGTTTAAATGAGTCTCGGTAACAGAAGCTCATTCCCGTAATTCGACCAATAGCATTCGGTCACACAGACCCATATCCGTAATGCGACCAATGGCCGTTCCCAACATTCCATTATGCTAGAATATAACAGCTGAAATAACGTTGGACATGTTGCAAATGAAGCTAAAGCGTAAGTCGTCTAGTTACTCCTAGGGTGGTTTAGGAAGCACTTGTGGAAACTTTGGTGGGAGCTTTATCGGAGGCACGCTTGCTTAGAGAGATTCTGTTTTGCTTCTTCTCCAGACAATCCAAGTTAAAGAAATTAGGAAGGTATTCATGAACATAAATTTGATGTGGAGGTATAATGACTTGGCTTCTTCTTTAGAAAAACCTAGATTATAGTGATTTTAGAGATCAAAACAATTATGGCCGTCCATATCTAGTTAATTCAATTAAATTTGAACGGCCAACTTTGTTTGATTGACCGTACAGAAAAGAACCCTCACCACTTTGTATGTATACGAAGTGGGATATTACCAGGATTGTTTACTTTACGTTAACTCCTGAATAGCCACTTGTCTAAAACATCGGATACCCGCATTACAACCGCAAGAAATGCTACCGAGACGCTCGATCGATTCCCAATCGCTCCGAAATAACAATATAATTCAACTGGCTATCCCCACCCCACCTTGCTCACCTCCCGTCGGGGACCATCGGGAATACGGAAGGAGTAAAAATTGTCTGTGGGCCCCATAACTCACTATCACCAAGACGTGTGCTAGCATTATGAGTGTAAGGTCGATGAATTTAAATTTATTCTTAAAGTGGCCCCATTTGTCAAGGCGGTTTTGGTTGCAGCGTCTCGCGTAGTCTTTCCTTTTTACCAGGACGGAACTTTCCTGGTATTTTCTACCATTCTTACCTCGGTTTATTTTATTCCTCATGATTACGAAGTCACTTAGTTTATAGCCTGGAGATATATCATTGTTTTCTAAGAAAATGTATATTTCTCCGAAACGTCTCTGAAAGGATGGATTTGAGCTGCGCAATTTTCTTGAAATCGTAATCAGAAGATTATGTTTCCGAGAAAAATGAAGCTATCAACTGCATTACCTACCATGGATCTACAAGTCTATTTTACTGCATACCTTATTCCGAATAGTATACTTTAATTTATACTTAATACCTTCATTGTGTTTCGTCTTGTTTACTAGAGATAAGATGCTAAATAGCTTAAGATAATCTTAATATATAAAGGAACAAGCGATTTTCTGGCGACAACGCCCAGCCTAAACCGCTGAAGTTAGAAAGCTGAAATTTGGAAGGTAGGTTCCTTTTACAACACAAGCACCCGCTAAGAAGGGATTATCTTATAATATATAAAGGAACAAGCGATTTTCTGGCGACAACGCCCAGCCTAAACCGCTGAAGTTAGAAAGCTGAAATTTGGAAGGTAGGTTCCTTTTACAACACAAGCACCCGCTAAGAAGGGATTTTTAGAAATTCCACCCCTAAGGGGGTGAAAAGGGGGATGGAAGATTTTTTGGTCTTTTTTCTAACTCTGTAACCGGTAGCCCGATTTTCTTGAAATTTACAGGAAATACTAAACATAAAAAAATATTGAACACGTGTTTCAGCATTTTTCAAAATATTCCTGAAAATAGGGTGAAATGGGTCATTCAAGTTTGAGATTCGTATTTTGGCTCCATATTGAAATGTCTATAACTTTTTGATATAGCATACTAATGACTTGAAACTTTCAGTATGTATTGAAAAAACTATAAATCAAACAACGTGTTTCAGGATTTTTCGAAAATGTTACTATATAAGTTTAAAAAGGAAGTCGAATTACTTAAGATTTTTGAGATTTTTTTTAACAAATGACCCAACATGAAACTTACTCAGAATACTAAACAAACAAAAATATTGAACACGTATTTCAGGATTTTTTCAAATATTCCTGAAAAAACATCAAAATATAAAGAAACAAGCGATTTCCTACCGACAACGCCCAGCCTAAACCGCTGAAGCTAGAAAGCTGAAATTTAGAAGGTAGGTTCCTTTTACAACACAAGCACCCGCTAAGAAGGGATTATCTTAATATATAAAGGAACAAGCGATTTTCTGGCGACAACGCCCAGCCTAAACCGCTGAAGTTAGAAAGCTGAAATTTGGAAGGTAGGTTCCTTTTACAACACAAGCACCCGCTAAGAAGGGATTTTTGGAAATTCCACCACTAAGGGGGTGAAAAGGGGGATGGAAGTTTTTTTGGTCTTTTTTCTAACTCTGTAACCGGTAGCCCGATTTTTATGATTACTTACAGGCTAAAATAGGATTAGGAAATTTACAAACAAATTGGGCTATAGTAGAATGTCCACCGTGTCATTAGATTCTCTATAAAAAATACAGTAAATGATTATTAAAAAAAAAACTCATTATAATGGGCTTATACATGATATTAAAAGCGGGTTTCAATTTCCTACTCTTAAAATAGGGTATTAGCTGATTTCGTCAAGAAGTTTTACCCTATAGTCCACGCAAATGAAATTGCGAGCGGGTCAGCTAGTCAATACATAAGTAAAAAGAACAAACGGCTGCATTTCACTTTAAAAAATACGTTTAAAAAATCTGAGTCTTACTACTACTTCTTACTATATGGTTGCTATAATTTCACTTAACTAAAAAAATTGTAACTTTTGCACTCCTCTAGTTCAATTCTAAGCATAATACAGAATGGCGTCTTGCAAACTTGAAAATAAAATAGAACGTTTTAAATTAGCTGTAAGTTTGACTTTTCTTGTGAGCCAAAACTTTTCACTCACGAAAAGTTTCCGTTATTATGGAATTCATTCTGCGTAAAACCAAATATTTGCAAAATTTGTGATCATTGCTCAATAAATCAGGTAGATATCGACCGTGGTATTCGTGCGTCTGTCAATATGATAAAAACAATTTTTTTAAGACTATTTCATGAAAAATGTAGTAAAATTTTTGAGGTTAGTGAGTAACGCTACCTACCTTAGACATCTTCTGTAATATTTTGGGCACACAGCTCGCTAGTAATTTTAAGTTGGAAGCTAAGGTAAATAATAACGTTTTATTTTACGGGCACCGTTAAAAAGTAGCAAGTAGCCACTAATTTTGGTGAGAAAAAACTGTAGCCCCTTAGAAGTACAGTTGTATTATTAGCAATAATACACGTTTGAATCTAGGCCGGGCCCAAAGTCGAGTTTCGAAAGTTTTAAGGAAAGGCAAGTTGCGACATAATTTCAGATACCGACCGGGCCAAGTTTGCAGAGGCGCGGAGCTTTATGAAGAGAAAAGGAAAATCAATGGTTATAATAAATCAGTGTCTTGTGTTATAGATTAGTAGAGCTATAGCGACAAAGCGAAGCGAAGCACTCATTTAAAAGTGTATTTTAATAGCTTCTGCCTACGGCTTCGTACGTGTAAAAGATAATGAGGAACTGCATAAATGCAAAAGTTTAGTTTGTTACCTCTTAAGGCCAAAAGTAAGTACCTATACTTTTGCCCTTACGGTATAGTTTATGTAGTGTATAGTGTGTGGTGTTTGTGAAAAATCTAAATAGAAAGCCAAAAGCTGCTCTTATGCAATCCCTCAGACAGCACTTATTAGCCGACCATTATTGGCCACTAAATTACGGTGTTTAGGTGCGGCCGCCGGCTCAAATTCATTTCTCTCAATCCGACCCCGACTGGAATATAATTAAATTCCGCCGCCGTTGCATTCCTTCATTATGTTTGTTAGTATGGCAATCTTTCAAGTCTGCTTGGTAAAAAAACATGCTGTATTATAACAACGGATTTATAGCTTTATCCTTGATTCTAGAAAAAAATAACTTTAAAAGTAATCGGTTTTTTATATGAGAAAAATATACTGACTCTAGTGGTCCGCCCCGGCTTCGCACGCATATTTAACAAAAATTGAATTTATCTTGCGGATCCGTAACTTTTGAAAATATTGTATATAGCCTATGTTCATCACAAAAAATTTAGAATTCTAATGGTGAAAGAATTTTTCAAATCGTTCAGTAGTTGCAGAGCCTATTAAATTCAAACAAACAAACAAACAATAAAATATTTCCTCGTTATAATATTAGTATCTATAGATAACCAAATATAAATACTTACACCAAAAGTAGGAGATAGTATTTGTATAAATTTCCCGCAAAATCTGGCAACCCTCCTGACGCAAAGCCAGAAGCGGCTCCGCAAAACGTTTTTTTATGAAATTTTTGTATCAACTCGACCCGAGCCCGAAATTCTAAGCATATTTTAATCCTACCAGCAATGTTTACAATGTTTGTGTTTCAGGGAATAACTTAAATTGCATCAAAATATAGAATTTTATAGCGTAGTGAGAGCGTTGTTTTTCAATATGTGTTTGTAAATTGTAAACTGGAAGCCTTTTACCAAAGATAAAGTTATTGGTGGTGTAAGCGATCGCTATTAATTATAAGTAAATAAGTAATGCTGGATAATCTACACAGCATCATCTAGCCCCAAGCTAAGCAGAGCTTGTGTACTAGATGACTGATATATGAATACAATACATTACATTAAAAAATATTTTATTATGCATAGAAAACGACCAGGCCAAGTGAAAAAATCAGATCAGATCGCAAAAAAAAAATTGTCTCCAGGCGGGAATCGAACCCGTAACCTCCTGCGCTACTGGCAGACCTTCGCCCATCGCGCCACATTGGTCTTCAAAACAGCTATCGATGACAGATCGAGGTGAGCATAAATTTTGTTACTTTTCTATGCAATTTGTTATCAAATCGTAGTTTCCTACCTTCGACAATCTAGTACTTCACTATTCCTGATTCAGTGTGCTCATCGAACTTTCACCTCTAATCCATTCCGTCAAGTAGTAAAATCGATTACCACGATTGCTCTTGGTTGCTGACTCAACGCTGACAATCGGAAACCTTTCAAATTGTTTTACGATTGCACCTTGATCTCAGCTCAAACCGCGATTGTTACGTTCATTGTAAGGAAAGCATCAGTGTTAGTGTGCGTGTGGTGTGGAAGCAAAATATTCTACTAACAATTATAAACGCAAAAGTTTGTAAGTATGGATGGGTGTTTGTTACTCTTTCGCGCAAAAATTACGAAACGGATTTTGATGAAACTTGGTACACAGTTTATGACCTGGAATAACATACGGGCTTTTTATCCCGAAAATCCCACGGGATTGGGAGTTACGCGGGTGAAAACGCGGGCACCCAGGTTGTAATGAAAATATTGTGAAAAACAAAAACATTGTGAAAGTTGGAATCCGAATTCGTCAAAGCCAAATTAGAGTGTTGTGAAATCATAATTTTTATTCATTAGATCATTATATCACATAACACTAACCTAAAATTTTATTCAAAATATAAATTACATGAACATGAAAGCCTCCTAAGCTTAAGTTTAAACAAAGTTTTCAAAAGGAATTTTATTTTAATATAATATATGAATATTTATGAAAACAAACAAAAGCTCCATCAAACTAAAGGCATTCCAACATGGAACAACACGGGATCCATCAAAGAACACACCTCGGGCGTAAACAGAGCGGCCGCGTCACAAAACTCGACACCTGAACCTGTCTCGTATTATAAATGTCAAGGAGCTGCTGTGGGTTTTATTTCATCATCTAAATTATAAAAATAAGTAATGACAATTAACCTCTCAGGGACTGTTTTAAATATTACCTTACCCTTCTAACAAAATAATTGCTTCTATAGTTGAAGCTAAACTTAGCCATTTCATGAAAAGAAAAAACTTTTTCTAATTATCTACATGGATAACAACAGCAGAGAGATCAGTCGAAGTTAATAAAAGTTCGCTATGAATATTTCGTGGAATTTCCTTGCACAGTAATCACACTGGAAGTATTGCAATAACTGCAAAAAAAAATATCCGAATTACCAACACAAGCTCCTGAACTAAAAATTCATAAAAAAGTTTCAGTGACATAGAGAAAAATACATAAAAAAAATATAAAAAACGACAGCATTAACCAAACAAAAGGGAGCCGAGAGTGTCATAACTCGAGGCGCATTTTCCTTTGTCACGCTGACGATCGCAAATCCGACGGTGACGCTGTATTATTTACGGACAGCGGTCGCTGAGCAACGGGCAGACAGCTCACTACAGCATACCAACATTTATTTAATAAATAAACAAAATACAAAAGCGTTTTATTTATTCCAGAAACGTCTAGAAGCGTAGCATCAGACCTAGCCAACTGCTGAGGTGGGGGACCCTTTTTTACCCTACGTTTTCGCATCTTTATTAGATTTTTTCTTAGTTCTGTTTTTGTGTTAATCTTATTTAGTTTATATATATATATATATATATGATAGCGCTTTATCTTGATTATTCTGGTCTGCTAATGTTAAATAAGCTAGTTATGATTTTGAATGCATGCAATAATTTATTTCTCAAGAATCAATTAAATTAATATTGTTTTTATATAAAAGCGCTATCAAGTAGAGTTCGTTATAGTTTAAAAAATATTTGTAATTTTAGAACCACATTCATAAATTTTATTAATCCTAAGCCAGGAACAACACCAAGGAACAACTCGAAGTCAGCCAAACCTGCGATGCCATCTTCGGGTTCATCGCAGCAAATAAACCTTGCAGAAACAGTACCACCGAGCACCTCAACAATCACCATTGGTAATGTAAATCTTGCATGCTTAATCGACACTGGAGCTGAATGCTCTTTGATAACCACACGATCCGCAGGTTCGATTCCTGGAAAACGTTCTGTTGATGTAATATCATTACAGGGCATATCAGGCAAACCAGTTACGTCAAGTGAAGTAATTAAAGCTGTGGCTACATTAGATTCAGTTCATTTTGAAATTAATCTCCATCTGATTGATTGGTTGCCTTATGATGTTATACTTGGAAGAGATTGCTTACAAATCCCCGGAATAAACATTTCTATTACTAAATCAGGGGTATCTGTTCAACGTATTTACAATGTCTCTATCATTAAAAAAGCTCCCTCATTTGACTCCATAGACACTGACCCCCCCGACTAACATACTGTATAAACACCAAAATATTTTTGGACTTAACTCCGAATCTCCAAAAATGGTAACCACTGGACAACTTTCTATCTGCCTCAAAGATCCGAATAAAATTGTTCAAAGACGACCTTATAGACTCGCTCCCATAAAAAGAGAAAAAGTAAAGATTCAACTCAATGATTTACTCTCTAAACGCATAATACAGGAGAGTTGTTCCTCTTTCGCTAGTCCTATTCGGATAGCCGAAACTGTTAGGATAGCCGAACAAGCATCTAAAAACAAAGAACGATTTGATGCAAAATGTGCCAGTATAACTCCATTTAGTTTAAAAGACTTCGTGCTCTGTAAAGACACTCAGTGGTCTAGCAACAAATCAGCACCGAAATTCTTAGGACCCTACCAGATCACCAAACTTTTGCTTACCTAACAAGAGGTATGAAGTAAAAAGTTTAACTGTCGTAGCCCATGAACATGTCACCCAACCAACCAAATGATGATAACTCTGACCATGATAGCGATAATGAATCTAGTAAATAGTCGGTCTTTGTAGCTACAGCAACGCCACTTGTCTGAACAGGCTGTTTAATCAGCTTAGTCTTTCAACTAGGCATTTAAGAATTTGTACGCCACTTGTCTGAACAGGCTGTTTAATCAGCTTAGTCTTTCAACTGGGCATTTAAGAATTTGTACGCCACTTGTCTGAACAGGCTGTTTAATCAGCTTAGTCTTTCAACTGGGCATTTAAGAATGTGTACGCCACTTGTTTGAACAGGCTGTTTGAATCCAGCTTAGTCTTACAACTGGGCTTATAAGAGTTTGTACGCCACTTGTTTGAACAACTGGGCCGCTATCTTGTTGCTTTACTGGTTTTGCAAAAATAATACAACGAATTTTCTCCCACAGATCGTGACAATTAGAAGTAGCAGACTGCTCAGAGCGCGAGCATTCTTTCAGGAGGGCCGTGATAGCGCTTTATCTTGATTATTCTGGTCTGCTAATATTAAATAAGCTAGTTATGATTTTGAATGCATGCAATAATTTATTTCTCAAGAATCAATTAAATTAATATTGTTTTTATATAAAAGCGCTATCAAGTAGAGTTCGTTATAGTTTAAAAAATATTTGTAATTTTAGAACCACATTCATAAATTTTATTCTTAATTTCGTTTTATAAAATTAGAAATAAGAAATCTGATTACGTAAGAAACATTTTGTATTTTTACAGTAACGTTTATAAACTATTGCGATTTTTTATAGTTAACTTCCGGTACTTGTTTTGATTATTATCAAATTTTGGTTGAATCTAATTATTTGTTATATTCCGAAAAATCATTTTGTGTTTTAGAAATACTTTTTATGAAATGTTTTATTTTTAAATGTTACTTCCTGTAGAAGTGTTTGTCACGTGTTTTGCAGCAAGGTAACCTAAAACACTTGCTATAAAACAGTGCAACTCGGTTGAAAAGGCTCAGTCTACGCTCAGCCACGGGGACGACAACAACTAATAAAGTGACTCGGAATTACTTTGCTGTTTTCGTTATGGACTCTCCCGATGCTCTTACATATATATACTATTTGTTTTTTGTTTTTATATGGCTAAAAATAAATGTATTTTCTTTCTTTTTTCAGAAAGATAAGTTAATTAGTTTTGTTAGTATCAAGAAAAATTTAAGATTTAATGAGTTTCAGTTTGATATAAATGATTTTAGATACATTATAATCATATTAACAAAATTATTCTGTAAGAACCCCTCTGCATGTAAGGCCATCAGCATTGACAATATGAAAAATATGTTTATAATAAAAGTGCTGTTCTGTTACGTTTGAAGTATGTAAATATTTATGAATTCAGAACTACATACATAGATAAATATTATTCTTATACAATAACAGCAGTACATGGTGAAAATATGCTCAAATTACAAATCATTTTGGTATTACGTTGACGTATGAGAAATTCATCCGATACCGGAGCCTAAAAATTAATTTATCAAGCTGTTTCAAAGAGATCTATCATAGCAATAAAGGCGCCGTGATATTTCCTCAATACTGAGCATATTGTTTTGTTCTCTTTCTTCGTGTCGTAAGATAAAGTATTTCGATCTATTTATCTATCTATCTCATTATAATCTACTGAGCTATCTGTTTCGTATCTCCGCAAAGAGCGACGGTCGTCCGTAGTAGCTGATACCTGGGGTCCATGTTAACGGATCTATGGCTCCACATTTTTACACCAAGGTTTTTGTTTGTTGTAAAGCCTAGGCTCACTCTCCACATTTTGGCCGCTGTCACCAGATGTTGTGACGATGTGACCAACGTCGAAAGTAAAATAAAAAATTTAAAAAATATATTAAAAAAAAAACTAGGTGCACTTAATAAAGAATTATAGCTTGGTACAAAAATTTAGCCTGAACTAGTTAATTCAAATTCTCATATATCGTTCCACCATCGAAGTGTTGGGTCATCAACTCAACATATCGATTGTATAATTCAGGTGACAAGAGCGGTAATTTTTTAATTAAAATAATCACTTATTATTAATAATAATCACTTATTATTAAGGCATTTAGTGTAACAATATGTACAAATGTACAAACAAAGTTAGAAGATTCTGCGTTTTGCAAACATTACGAAGATTTTTAGTTTAACTCTGATTAAATCATTTCATGTTGCCATGATTAAATGAGATTTTGATAACACGTAAATTATTCTGTCTGCTTCAGCTTATAAATAGTATATCAAAAAGAGAGTGCCAATTACTTGTAATATTTGTTGATTCGAATGCACTTCGATCAGATAGATACTATTCAGTACACATGTGCTCAATAGCACTTTCCTGCTTTATGAATAAACAATTCATTTAGCCATTTTTATTCAGGAGAACCTGGCAATAAAAACATGTTAAAATTAATACCAGACTGTATGTAGTTCATAAATTATTTTGTCATGTAACATGAAGTGTAACATAGGCAATAAAGTTGTATAGGGTTGCCAATAATGTGCCGAGAGTGATGTTTGTTTGTACTGCAGCTAGTGTTGGAATAGATGTTGCTTTAAAATGCCGAATAGAAGTCCGGAAACAAAGAGCCAGGTGCTAGGTTGTACTAAGGTGAATTAGTTCGACATTAGAGAGCCATGAATGTTCCAAGGTGTTTAATTTTTATAACGTTATGAGTTCATTTACGATACAAAATTTTAAACAACTACTTAATGAATAATAAAAAAATTAGTTGAATTTTCACTTTTTTTTCGCAAAATAAGAGCAATTTTCTCGAAAATATAGCACCGTTGCAAGACCAGACGATAAATTTTACCTCTCGCGGGTATAAATAAGGCGATAATTAATTATTTATTAACAAGCAATGAACAAATAAAATACTAACCAATAATTCATGGATACCTTCATCAATACAACTTACTGCGAGAAGAAAATGTTGTTTCCGCTTATTATACCTTCCTTCTTAGTGTATAAAATCAATAAAAAAGACTTTTGCCATTCGCCCTACACCAAGTCTTTCCGGTCTTTTCTACATAAGAAAACTCTACAGAGTATTATTATTATTGCGTGCTTTATTTGCAGCAATAAATACTTTCCCCCTTGATTCGTCCTTGGGCACTGTTGCGTGCCTTTTTATAACGATTGGATAAAACCAACGATTTAGCATTTACGCGCATTTCATGGCCCAACGTTTTGGTACGAAATTTCTTCTAGAATGGTTAGTGAGGAAACATCGTAAGATATTTTATTTTTTAATTAAGTTTGACAGATTTCTTCCGATTATTGTTTTTCTAAAGGTGAATTTAGGCATATAAAATCAAAAGTGGTTATATAGAGGTATGTATATAAAAATCAGCGCACATGCACGGAGGAAACAATAAATTTTCTTAATAACAAACTTAAAAAAAAAACTACATGTGAAGCTTGAAAGTTGAAGAAAACTAAGGCCTAAAAAGGATAATATAAAGTACAAGTTTGTCAAACAGCATCAGACGTAGTTTCTGAAGCACTCTTACTTTCAGAACCATAAAAACAAGGAGGACCCTAAACTCACTTTTTATCAACTTCATTCCTCCTGAAGGTAACATAAAGCCGCAACACTTGTTTATTCGGAAACTTTCTAAAAAAGAAACTTGATAAGTCGAGTTACCAGCCTTTTTCATATTTAGGCCTCGTAACTTGCCTCTTAAATATTACGAGAGAGTTTCGAAACTTCTCAAAATGAGAGGCCAATAAAAAGTTTCCATTTTACTTGTCAAATTTAAGCGTGGGCTTCAGCCTTACCTTGCGAGTTTGAAGATAGATTGTTTGTGGGGGGAGTTCGCTTGCAATAGGGGGATTAGTCCAACTGTCCCTACTGACTAAACCCTCGCCCCCCTATCGCAGACCTCATCTTCCAAGCTAGTCGACGGCTGGCACGACGTTGGTTACAAATTTGAGGGTGAAGGTGGAGTTTTCTTCAAATAGGAAAAAAGTGTTAGGTGACACATATGTATATAGATGATGTGTCTGAACAAATGAAGTTTTAAGACCAAAACTTTATACGTAAAAACCTTGCGCATTACTTGATGAAAGCCTCTTCAACGGCTAAGTAAATATTCTAACATTAAATAACTATTGGAACTCAAAAGGGTATGTATTATTTTCTTCAAAATCTTGACGCTTGAAATGCTGGCGACGTCTATGGAATACGAAAAATGTCACGACATCGCCTTGCCTAGGGGTTATACACATGTGAAAATTTTATTTCCCTTATTATTCGCCTGGTGTTTAAAGAACTCCTTTTAAAAGTAAAAGAATCTGGTGTTTTATTAATATCGCATGACTTACTCTTTTTGTTGAAGTCTGCAGGGCAATTGCATGGCTGGCTTCCTTTGTTAAACCACGTTTGGATTTTCTAATTTCTTTGGAAATTCAGACTTAGGTGTTTTAGATTGCGATAGAATTTATAGTTTTATTAACCGCGACCTCGCACTCGATATATCTGAATAGGTATAACGTAGCCTATTTTACTGAAAGATAAAATAAATCATCCAGCTCACGCGACAAAATTGAAAAAAGCAGTAGTTCCGTAATTTAACATTCACATCCAAACTTACAAACTTAACTATAAGTCTACCTTTACAGTAATTAAAATAACATAACATTCCACATAGCATCATCTGGCCCTAAGAGTAGTCCCGAGGCGGGAATCGACTTTGAAACCTGCATCGCGGTCGAACCTTCGCCCAGCACGCCACATAGGTTGTCTACATCTAATATAATTTAGTCTTAATTGAAGTATAGTGAATGTCAGAGTAACTACCATAAGGAGAGTAGCAGATTTCTTCTCTGTTTATTCCCCATTCACTGCAATCACGAATCCACCACAAGAAGAAAGAGAACAATACATGCTTTGAGTATAGGAAGTATAGAAGAAAGCCTTATCACTGTTAGTTATCTGTTCCAATTGGCAATGGACTGGATATTAAAGAACACTATAGACGATGGCGCTTGAAATAAGAGAAAATAAATACATTATTATTGTATCTCATTTCCACGATCATGGGCCATATAGTGACCCGGTCCTGTAGGAGGCATGCGTGGGGCCGTAGCCAACAGCCAGTTTGGGGAGTTAGAAAAGTTAGTTTTAAAGGTGGGGGGCTACACATAGCGGATATCACCTCGTTCGCACAATATGATGCACGAGAAGATGATATTTGCTAGGTGTAAAGACTATTATTATTTCATGCCATATTCAAAAGAGGAAGTATATGGAGGAAGTATATAGAAATATAAACACACAATGTGTTACCTGTGTGTGATAAATTAACGTTCTAATACATTTCCTTCTCGACTTACACACAACGATGACCAAAGCTTTACGTCATAGGGCGAGACACAGTCATAAGTTACGCACCGCTTTTAAGGTGAAAAGCCCCCTTAGGGGGTAAATCTCGAGCGGCATACGAGATTAACCCCTCCCCACCCCGTTGGTACATTTGAATGTGGTGTATTAGTGAATGGTTAGATTTATCGCCGGTGAAACGGCGGCCGGGCTCCCAAATTTATTGCGGGCATGTTGTAATAAAAAGATGACAGTGGGTCAAGTCAGCTCAATTTCCAATTTCCCAAGAAAGATAAGCAACATTTAGCTTATCTATTGCCACTTCACAACTAAGTAAAAGTCTCACAATATCAACAGAGTAAATGACAAACATAAGTAAAATTTCTGTGAATAAAATTATAGGAAACACATTAGCGAAATATCGCATGCTCTACGAAAAACATTACACCACAGTAATGCTACGCCGTAGCATCGCTACGCTATAACAGCTACGCGGTATTTCTACGGATAAAACCGCTTTCTCATGAAATTACATGATTGTACTGTCTTTAGATGAGGATTTTTAACTGCCAGCCGGAAACATATCTTTCAAATGACTTTCTGCGCATCAATTCACTGTGGCGTTGCGTAAAACGCGGTAGTGTGAATTCCGTTCCTCGTGTTACGAATGTGTACGTCGATTGCCTCAGTCTTAAAACGTCTCGCTACATTTAATTTAACGGAGATTTATTTCCACGTACCGTTTTAGGTAAGTACCTACGTATTTCTTTCCTCATTTCTGGAGAATTTACTCAAAGTCCCCTGTGAGCTCAAAATCATGAATTTATGCGGAGATGGAGGTTTTTTGTTCAAATTTTAATTGAAACAGATCTTTAATGAGGTCGCTTCGAAGCTCTGCATGATAAGCTCGATTCTTGATATTGAAACACTAACTTGGAAAGGATATTTCTTCCAAGCGTGACCTTGTTCAACCATCTATCTAAACAATGTAAATCTCCACCAAAAGCTACCCAACACATCATATTCCACATCATTACCTATCAATGCACATAAAACAATAAGTTTCAAACCACCTCTGCGATACCGCTATTAAATAAAGCCCTAGGAGTGTATTTTTGCGGTGTCCATTCGAGGCGGCTGCGTTAAATTCCGGTGACCGCACGCTCTACGTTTTACGTCATTGCGAGTTATTTGATTGCTCTGGCATGGTCCTGTACACTTCGCTATTGTTTAGCACTAGATTGTGCTGACGAACTTTTTACATGTAGCCTACATACGGGACCACGTAAGTAGAGATACCTTATGTGTATTTCTCCAACTTAAATTATTACCAATGAAACTCCTCAAAAAATCTCTTTTCGGAGGGTGAAACTTTGTACAAAACATTTGTGATCTGTAATTAATACAAATACTTAAGTTTTTCATGTGTATGGAGGAGTGGCCAACAGCAACGTTATTAAAATAAAAAAATCTGTTAATCATTGATTGTCTTTTTTAACAATAAACGTAACCTAATGTAATTGTTTATTATTTCTCGAATCTACTAAGCATTATAATTTACAATCCTATTTGGCAACTTCAGCAACTTTACCGAGGGGCTGTTACTTGTCCGTCTGTTGGCACGGGGCTCCATAAATACCAACTTACAGCGGGGCCTTAATTGCCACCATAATACACGCTATCACTGCTTTCCAACATGCCACAGCGTTGGCGGAGTAGCTAGTATATTACGCAAAACATTATGTAACAGCCAACGGCATTAATTTCCAAACACATTTCTATAAATTGGAATACACATACACATACACTATACTAACAAAAAAAGGATTGGTAACGTGCTCCACTTTAGGCCACTCACTTCACTTTCATAAGTAATTCAGGGTTATTCCCATTTGATCATATGATCAGATTGTGGTTGCATCTGATCAAATAAAAAGTTCCCGATGGATCATTGATCAGATGCAACTGCTTTTTTGAATTAAATTTTGTGCCAACGGATCATAATTATATTTTTGGCGTGTAATATTACTATGCAACTAACAACCTTTTTCTATACGACTTTTTTGTAGTGGTAAAAAGTTACAGTAAAGTTAGTATACATGTTAAAAAGACTAAGAGATTGTAGGTATGTAGCTATGTTGGTCAATATTAAGTAGCCGGAGGCAACACCAAATATCCTTCCCACCCCAGTCAGTAGATTAACCTTGATGAAGGACATTCAGTGTTTCCATGCGAAAATTAAAAAAATAATTGTGTCGAGTCTCCTGAAGACATTATCTCAAAATCGCTTGGCAATGACAATACGACGCCTGCCTTTGTTTTTTAGAAATTATCACTTAGATTGAAAGGTCCAAAACGATACTATAGGTGAAAGGGTGTAAAGTAGACCTTGAGGTTAGTGCCGTATAAGGATTTTCGCTTTATGAAAAAACTAAGCGATTGATTGAAATCAATCGCTTGACACAATTGACACGCGTCCTATCATCTAGAATTTATTGTTTCATCAAAAATGCCACTATCTATCATTCTAAGACGATAACATTGTTAACGATAATTACGTTCGATTGGCCTCGGCGTAAAGCCACCAGCAAGAGAAGTAAGACTCAAAACCTATCCTGGCTTATTATAAATCTGAAGAGTAATCCGGCTTTTTCCCCCTCGCAACAAACCTACTACGTGTTGATAAGTTTACGAATAGTGAAGCTTATCGCACGATCCGACAAACGTGTCGCGTCGCGTCGCGTCACGTGACATGTGCGATGACGAAGCAAATTAATGGTCTGTTTATTTAACTGATAAGGAAATTGCAGCGTCAATTTGTTGGTTTATCGGGATATGGGAAATGTGATGAATTATTGTAAATTCGTAGGTGACAAATAGTAACGATGCTCCCTTAAAACTGATTTCTCCTATTTGCAACGTTTTCATAGCTAGTGGTGAAGGGAATATACAGTAAATATGACCAAATCTAACAAAAACCTAATAGAATAAAAAAAATATATTTTCGAGCCCTCAAGGAAAAGACTGGGAAAACCTTAATCAAATTAACTTTGCCAGTTCGACCGCAAAAATACAACGAAACGGCGAATAATCAAGAAACTGAAAATATTAAATTACTTGAGAGAAACTTGAGCACACAGAATTAGGTTCTTATTCCAGAAGGCTGCTATACCTAGTACCGAAGATTGAAAGTTTCAATTTAGACTTATTAACGGAGAGTTTTTGCGTGAAATCGCGTCAGTGAGTACCCAATAGTAGTCGGTAATTCATAATATACCTCTGAAATTTTTATAGATATGTATGACAACGAAAAAAGTCTATTCATTAGATTTTATTGTCATCCAATTACCCTGTAAATTAATATAATACGGTTAAATTCTATGTTTTTTCTAGACCTTTGTCAATTGTCGGCCCTACTTTCCACCAAGTGAGTATGTTGTCAAAACGTGTGATCCAAACTAGTGATCAAACATAGGTCTTTATGAAATTATTGCCTGTTTATTTCTCTTGTGAATTCTGTACCTGGTTCATGCTCTATGCCACTTAAACACCTTCCTTTATCATTCACAAATATAAGGTTCTAACATTAAACCAATACATAGTTTAATGCCTAGTTATCCCATCTCAGCAATAGTGATCACTTAGTTTAACAGAACACCCACGGCATGTACATGGTATTCAGCAAATTAAATTATTTACCGACCGCTGGAATTGCGTACCAAATACGCTTGAGGGGATTTGCCCGTACGTACCACAACAAGTTCGGATTGAACTGAGAATGAATATAATTGGAAATTGAGAGTTTATAGAGACGACCTCTGTGGTGTGGTGGGTCCATCTGCAACCCAGGTGGTTGCGTTTCGATTCTCGCTTAGAGACAAATGTATCTACGATGTGCAAATATTTTTTGGTGGTTTTCTATTAACAATAAAAAATATGTATCTATGTATTATATTGTTTTAAGTAAATATTATATGTCATCTAGTAACACAAGGTCTGGCTGGCTTGGGATAAGATTATGCTGTCTGAATTGTCCAGAATTATTTAAATTTCAAACAAAGAAGTTTAGGCTCCTCCAAATCGGACAACATACAATGCATTCCAATTTGAATAAATTTTATACATAACAAACAAAAGGCTTATTTTACAAATACACCAAATTTTACACAGAAACTGAAAATGAAAACATCCTGTAACATATCTACTGCCCGATTACTGCCCAAATGGTACCACAATAAATAGCAAACGAGCAAAACTTTAACGCAAACAACTCACAGATAAACACTGCAAAAAGAGTAACGACCAGCAATTCGTTGAAAAGAAGAACAGGATCGTGTGATATGAACGCCGCTATAACGGCTGTTGAAACGGCCGACAAATGGCGAGCAAACACATTTACATTAGTTCCCATAATGGACCGCATTAGGGGCTATTCGGTCGAGATAATATAGGAGCTCAGGCATGGACCATTTAATGCCTAGCGCCTGTTTACAGCATGTTTTTATCTAGGGCCAATAGGCCGACATGTTTTGTGAATTAGACAATTAGTATAAGGTATTTTTTAGCTATAAACTGTGGCATAATTTTTGGAGTTAACTCAGCAGTAGGTAAGTAAAATCTGTCTGCAAAAACGAGCGTCATGAAACACCACCGAAAGAAGTTTTTAAAATAATCCAAATTGTTATGATAACAATTTCAAGTTAATCCACACAGCATCATCTAGCCCCAAGCTAAGATAATAAATAATTGAATTCGGTCTAAGTCCAAGGTAAGTTAGTACTTACCATTATAACATTATTATTTATAGCGATGTTCCTCCACCTTCATCATTCAGAGGCAGATTAAAAATAAGAATTTAATTGGTTTCCGTTGAACATATTTCAACACTATCGCAATAGTACTATTAATAATAACGACATCGTTTTATTATGCATTTCTTTTTACTGAGACATTGGAATGCAATTGCACAGAAGCTTTGCTAAGCTCAGCAATTTAGAAAACCCTTTTGTCACACACCCCATAAGGCCGAAGAAATTAATACCCCCGCTGCTTCTCGAGAATTCCTTCCAGCGCCCGCATACCATCAATTCTTATTACACCCTAACCTCAGGCTCCCTAATTAGCAGGCGACTCATAAATCTGTACCTTATTCCTGTAGCATAAGAGCTATTGCACCCTTGGACTTTGCCAACTGTTCCTACGTGTAATGGGGGTCCAGTTTTAATTAACTGAACGGTGTACCTGCTTGGTTGCGCTTGATTAGACACATGTGTGGTGCATGAGCGGAGCTTTAATCTGAGCGGATATCAAAATTAGTAGAGGTCACTCGATGAAAACGCAAGGAGCGTTGATGCTCATTGCATGATAATAGAATTGTTGCATGATAATTAAAGGTTGAGCCATGTGTAAAAGCAGTGAAAAGAGATGAGATTTTATGTATTTTTGAGTCAACATCATCATCATCAGCCACAGCTGGAGGTAGGCCTCCCCTTATGAGCGTCATAGATGGTTTGAGTCATCCTTCTTTAATTTCTTCCAATATTAAATCGCTTCACGCTAAGCTCAAAGTCACTTTATAGTTCTATTGCCCACGTTCAGACTCAGTGTTGGCAAATAATTAATTTAGAGTAAATACTATATAGCTTGCGTGAGTAAAAACAAACAGATTTGGGGTGAAACTTATCCTTGTAGTCTGCAGTTACACTAGCTAAATAAAAGTAATCGTTTTGCAAACACATTCCTAGTTTATGTTTTAAGATTATATTATAATAAATCATTTCAAGGAGGATGAGAATGAATTGAGATGCTGTCATTATTTAAAATTGGTCAAGGTATTTGGGAAGATATAAATAAGACCAATAACCCAATACCCAGTCCTTCAATTAAGTTTTAAAATGATTACCGTCCGTCCCCTTGAATGTCACGTTGTGCAAAACCCAGATGGTAATTTTAAAATTCGAATATAAATGCTTTAAAATATTTAATCGAATTATGAGTTTCCTTTCTCAATAAACGACTCTTCGCCGAACAATATAAAGCCCAAATTTTATCGCCTACTTTATTAAGCCCATCAAAAGAAAACCTGGCTACTTCAGTATTCATAGAAATAGTTAATCTGCCCTTGACTTTTAGTGCTCTCCCGAAGACAAGTCAATCGATTTGATGGTACTTACAAAACATTTGTACAGAACTATAAAATAACTAGCGATCCGCCCCGGTTTCGCACGGGTATTTAACAAAAAATTTAATTTTCATGCGAATCTCTAATTTTTTTGAAAATGTTTCATTGCCTATGTTCATGAGAGAAAATTAAGGATTCTAATGGTGAAATAATTTTCGGTGAAAAAAATCAGTCCAGTAGTTTTGGAGCCTATTCAATTCAAACAAACAAACTAACATACAAACAATCAAATCTTACCTCTATATAATATCAGTATAGATATAGATTGTTCAGAATCTTAGTTAAATCTGAGTTCTTATGTAAAATCTGAGTTCTTATGTAACATAGATTATTTCTAACACTTTAACATTGTTTTCCTTTTTTGTGGCGAGATGTACAATGTACATTGTGTACGGGCAGACCAATCTAGTTTCCCTAAAGTCTTACTTGTAATACGTGATGTATGTTATTCCGCATTAAACTTGAATTCATAACTCATCAGCCCACATTAGTCCACTGCTGGACATAGGCCTCCCCTAATGAGCGCCATAACGCCCTGTCTTCAGCTTGTCGCATCCAGCATCTGCCTTTCGCAGATCGTCATCCCACCTGAGCCACCCACAATTCATACAATAACTATTTCCTCTAAATTACAACGCACAAAACGTGATGATTAATGTTTCGTATTAAACCCTCATTATTACCTAAATCTAATAATTAAATCAGTTGCGAACTATTAGCATAAGAGTTATCATTTACCATTTCCACGATACTCTAAAATATGTATGGATGAGCAAGGCATCCTGGCACAAGTATATTTACATACCCAAACGGCAAACTGTTAAGGGCGCATACAACCTCAACTCCGTGCGAAAAGGCTAGACATATGATTTTGCGTTCATAAGAGCGGGACAGGGCATTGCAACGCAAGTCCAAAAATCACCAAAAATCAAGTTTTAGCTTATTATCTATTAATTAGGACATTATTTGAAAAAACCGAAACATATAACATTTTTATTATACCTAATTCTATTACCACGCTTATTGTCACGATCTGAACTCCTGTAACAGAGTAACATTTGCTTTTATACAAATAAATAATTTTTACTAAAGAGTTGTGTAACTCATGCAATAATGACACATAAACCTATTTTCTACCCCACAAGCAAAGTCCCAGACAAAAATTAGTCCATATTATATGGCAGTCATAAAGCTTTGTTAATTTACTCCGCCAATAAAAACCAGTCGTTTGAATCTTCAGCCTGAAGGAATAAGTACCTGCAACAAACAAAGTCGTAAATGTAGACGGGTCCTAGAAGATAGTAAAACTAAATGCTTAGATAGTTTGATTAGTGTATGTACTTGACTTTCAGAAAAGATTAGCAGGATTATCTGGAAGAGATATATTTTTTAAATAAAAATCTCCATCAAACATATTAGATCATTCAACTAACAGAAAATACTTATTATATCTAGAGGCCATATCTTTAAAACTTGATGATCATGCATTTTTAACTTATACTTGGTTCTAGAATCGTAGAAGTTTTTTGTGAACAAAAAGATTATAAAAATCAACGAAATTGTTACCATCGAAAATCGGAGCTGATTGTAAAAGTAGTAAATAACTTTTGGTTTATAAATTCATTCCGTTTTAGAATTATAATTTTTGTTGTGTATTGGAAATTTGAGTTCTAATTAAGTGTCATTCTTATCTGGTGTTTTATTAAGCTTTCATTCAAAGTCTTTGTTTACAAGAAATATCGCGCATTCTCGGCCTGAGCTAAGTAAATTCAGCTCAAGATGCAAATTCCTTCAAGGAAAAAGAAGTCAAAGTAAAGTTAAGTCCTTCTTAATCGACCTTCGAAAAACACCTTTTCGCGAAATCTTCAAGTAACGTGAAAGCTCTCAAGCACTTAAACCTTTGCGGAAAACTTGTAAATTTGTATTAAATGGGTCCATGTGAATTTTATCACCTGTCTTATAAGATGAAATGTGCAGATGCAGATATTATTAAAAACAGATTGTTTTAAAATACTCGATACTCGTACATTATAATTCTTGTCGTTGTTATAGACGAATAATATGATATGAACTTCATATTTTGAAAATTAGTTATGTCTTTTTAGCAAAATTTTTACCTCGATGAAGGTACTCATGTGCGCTGGACACGTTGTAGTGTACCTCTGTTTGCAACAAACACACGTGCACTCTATCCCCTAACTCTAAGATGGACCGGTAGTCTGACAATGACCGGTGGCGGTCAAGCGTGATGCACTGATGCAGGACCAACGGCTTAACGTATAATAATGTTAATGACGTATAACATTTTTTGTGACTTTTAATATTTATTCTGTGTCGTTGTAAACAAGTCGCTTTGAGTAAACAATTTCCGCCAGCAAGTTGGTTTGGCGCAGATAAATAACGTGGCAGAATATTTTGTATTTTTTAAGCAAATTTAACAAAGTTTGTTTATGTTTTCTTGATTCAGCGACGGCAAATGTTTACCGAAGCTGTGGTGGTTTTTCTTTTCGTTTCACTACAGGATATATTTACACTTAAACTCCAGCTGAATTAGACGTGAAATGTTTTTTAGCAAATCGCCCATGATTACCTAAAATGTGCAATTTTTATTTCTTATTCATTTGTGTTTTTTACATGAAAAATATTGATGGCAATTATTGTATTATCTGAATCTTGACAACTAACTTGAGAATAACAGTAGTTTGTGTTATGGTTTTATCTAAAACATTCACATCAAATTTGGCTGATGTATAGCTGTTTTTAAATGCTAAACTCAAACGCGAATAAAATTTTAAAGCACATTTCACATCATAAGCCTTCTCAAGTAGAAAAGTCACTCTGAACGTTCTTTAACGACTTTGTATTTATAATAAGCTAAAAGTAATTATTGTAGTTACAAGTTGTTCTCAAACAAAGCAGCTACGGTAAAGCTGAGTACACACTGGGCTAATCCAGGCATGATTTTAAGGCGTGGTGTAGATGGCACACTCGGCGGGCACTTACTTAAGCTAGGTGCTCGTATTTTTTTCAAATAACATTAAGTGCAAAGAAATAAACGAAGCTGGGCTTCAAACCTAATGAGACTGGATTTTGTGATTTATTTTTATGCCTGGTTTTCTACCTTTGTGCGAACTTTAATTGGTGCCAGTGTGTCGGAATATGAACTTAAACAAATACGTATATTAAATTGCACTTTAAATAATACACAATTGTCAGTGATAAGTAAAAAAAAATATGTGAAATTTGTGCCAATGCACTATTACACAATGTATGTCTATTATTTAAGGCAAGTCGACCAATGTCTATTAAATGCTATATTTATACATTGCTATATTTATACATTTTGACATTGGTTGAGTTGCTATAGACAAAGGAAAAAAGCTATAATAGTATGGTGAGTTTTAAAATATTAAGTTAACTTTAAATTATGTATTGATGGTCAATTCACACATCATCATCTAGGCCTACACAGCAGAACTAATATTGTGGGTAGCTTAGTAGCACACTCGAGTGAGACTGTTAATCTAGTGCCTAAGTCTTATTCGGGTAACCCACCCGCCCGTGTGTGCCAACCTTAAGTCGTAATGCGCGCTCTGAAAAGTTCACTCAGTGATCCTACCCTCCTCTTGATATTAAACCGGTTTAGTGCGGTTTATACTGACTTTATTATATTAGCGCGTCGACGCTTCTCTATAGGCTGTTTACACAGAGACAGTTGTATTTGTATTTATTATTGGGTAAAGTTCCTATTTATGGTTCGTTTTGTGCAAAAGTTTTGCAATATTTTCGGGCGGCAAGACATCATTAACTTCTTGTAAACTATTGTACAGATAATAACGTATGGGCAGTTTTCCACTAAATGCCGATATTAGCACCGGGTGTCGGAGAAGCCAAACTGTATGAAGTGGTGCCTTCACCATCGGTAAATAGACAAAAGTGCCATATAATTTCTTACACAATTGCTTGCTATGCAACGCACAACATCAACAACAACATCAGCCTATATCAGTCCACTGCTGGACATACATAGGTGGCGTTATTTCATCTGGGGGTTATTGCTCATAATTCCCACGCTGGGCATGCGGGTTGGGATCGCAGTTTGGTGGAGTTGTTCTGCAGAGGGCGCTGCTGCCCGCCCCCCGGTGTGTTTCCCTTAGTCGCCTCTTACGACAGCCACGGGAAGAGTGGGAGTGGTGAAATTCTATACCGGCACCACACGGCTCGTGCATGCAACGCACGTGACACAACAATTATTATTTCTAAACGAAAATTTCATATTTGAGTACCAACGAAAATGCTACGCCGCAGGCCATAGTTTAGCTAGACAATCAGCTACGCGTTAGCTACGACTACAAGGTAGTAACCATCACTGTAGCCTATTAGTTGAGCACTATCTTAGTGTAAACGAGGCTTTATTCGTGGTTTCTATGAGTTCAGCGGTTTAATAAGCAGACAGCGATATGAATGGCAAAGGTGAGACGATTGCTCTGGTTAGTGCCAGACTTAGGTACCTCATTAAAGTTTTTAATCACTATATATTAACTATTTTACTAACTTTAAACTCATTAAATAACAAACTTTAATAACTGTGTAAGCTTTGTTATTTAAAACTATTATTTTGTGAATATAATATTATTATCAAATTCTGTGTACTTTATGAAATTTCTGTACAAATTAAATAGAATTGCTTTAGTTGTATAAAATACTTTTGTCGTATAAATACAAACTACATTGAATCGCGACAACAAAACGTAATTTGATCACATCAGTCCGCACCAACATAAAGCGATCCCAACGAATTGGAAGGGAATCGAACCCGTGACCCGCTGTCGCTCAATAAGGGGTCCGAATATATTTATCGTGATTCGGTACCGTAGATTGAGGTGGGTACTGACTGGGGATCCCACGTAATTTAAAGAGATCCAAATCAATCTTAATAATATTTTCCTATTGTCGCATTTGGCTCTGTCTTTTACTATTAGAATGTAGAACTAGAAATAAAAAAGAACTAAATAAGTAGGTATAAGTTGCATGCTGTCTCAGCCTGTCAAAGATTGGTACACTTAGCTTTTCTTTAGTTTTGATATACTAAGGCTAAATTTTTTATTAAAAAAAGAAAGAAATAAACTTTAATGGTCTCTTTACTGTCTGCCATCGTTGATGACGTCTTATGTGATCTTTAAGACCTTTACTTGAATAAATACTTAATTATTGGTATATTATACCAGATAAAAACATACAAAACCACGTTCGGAAGCTAGTAACAAACAATAAGTTATGACAAAGTTACCCACCGCCACCGGGCCGAGATTCTGTCAATCGGGGAACTGTCGCGATGTAACACAGCAAACCGGGATCGTAACAAGTTTCAATTTAAGTTTGTGACGGGATAAACTTGGAATTAAATTAGGCGAGTTGATGATTTCATTTCGGGTATCTGTTGAACTTTTCCCGGTGTTTTATTTCGGCGTTGTTTGAAAAAAGATGGCCGTGTTTATTTTCAACAAAAAGGAAAAAGGGAATCGATCCTCTATCCTGTTAAACAGTTTGCCAGTTTGGCTAAAAAAATATCCGTAGCTACCTAACTTGTTTATCTTCTTCTTTATCCTAGCTTTATAGCTAATTTCTCTTGAGGTTGCTGTAGCATTCTGATTATGATTACATTAAATGGGGCATAACATGTACATCGGATGTGCTAACCGGTTGATGGATTAGACGTGCGTAGGGCGGGCGGTGGCAGGTTCTTCACACTCGGCGTGGCATATTGGCGGCAAATCGGAAACGAAAACGAAGATTTTTTTAAAGATACACTCTTTGAAAAAGTCTTCGTTTTATTGACATTTGGTAATAACCCATACATGGTCGGCCAGTCGGTCCTTTTAATTCACATGTGCCAGTACGGTTATGTACCAAACCTACCTATTTTGTATTAGCTCATGGTGTTCATATCCTTTGACCCAACTTGTTTGGACTTAAATAACTTTATTTATACTCAAAAAGAACACACCAGTTCACTTAGGATAAAGTTCACTAAGCTAAAGTAGAATAAGAAAGAAGGGGTAAAGTAGAAAGAAATCATGAAGTCTATTAGCCTTTTTTGTGTTTTATTTATCGTAACTATATCACATCATAAACTTCCAAGTTAACGAAATTAGTCCGTCTTCCTAAAAACAATTCAGTAGGTAATTTTATCTTCTTCACAAAGGTTACACTCCGACAGAATTTATAATTTAATTTCCTTCAATTCTCTTGTAGAGCGACATTCAACAAAAGGATGCAAAGAATAGAATTCCAAGGTAAACATCTTCTACCCCTATACACAATGTACTGCTAAGAAAAGTAAAGACGTTTCGGCTGAACTTATCCCCGCTTGAGAGGCTTAATGAAAGCGACAAAATATGCGTGAAATTAGGTTTGTTTCACGTCCCGAATCACCTAAGAAGTTCACGCGACTCAATTAGCGAGTTCGCTCCAATACTTTCGAATACGCCTCCGAGCGTACACGGATCGCGATAAGACGGAAATGGGATTGGCCAGAATGCAAGCGAGTAGGTACCTGATGATAATTATCAAGCGCTACTTTCAATATACAAAAACAAAGAGACTACTCGATGTCATAGCTAAGCATACTATGGCTACTGTATAAATTAATAGTTTGTGAAATCACAGCGCTAAATCTGCTTAAGATAGTTCTGGTGGAACCTTATGAATATGATGCATTTGAATATACCTACTTAGGTAAATTGCTACGACACAAGTCGCACGTTTAAAAATAAAGAGAATTATCTCAAAAAAACGGTTTTGTGAGATTTTATCATAAACAGCATTATTTCAATCCAATGCACAGGATAGCTTCGACAGCCACTGCAAAGCGAGCATTAGAAAGAGAAAAAACAATCACCCACCTCTTTTCCATTAAACACGAAGTTCAAGTCAATTCTGGTAAAAGGCGACATTCAGTCTTGTGCCCTCAGTCATGAATTAATTTTGAGTTTTATGCGGGAGTAGAACGCAATACTTCTGTTTAGTAATAAAGGTAAGTCCCTTATTTGTATTTAATTTAATCTTAAAATGATACATTCTGTTTTAATTTTAATAATGATGGTATTAATTAAGTCAGAAATAAGTTTTATTTCCTTTTATTATTAAAAATATGCTAGATTACCAGTAACATTATGATTTGTTTCCTTTTATTTTTAAAAACTTTTATGCGTTTGTGAAGTAATTCGATGTAGTTCCGTTTTTTATTAAATGTGGTTCTAAGATCCAGGCAAAATTAATAGTTATTTCTCTTTATGGTTCATTTGATAACAATTTCGATGGTCATATTTTATAATACTTCTTTCTGTTATTAATTAGGCACCTAAGATGTCTTGGAGATGTGAGAAACTTGTCATGCTGGCAAATGCACCGGCCACCCAATGGACAAAAGTAGTGGTTCCTGCTTCGGAGGTAAGATAGGTTCCATTCACCGAAAATCTAGATTAACTTAAAATTAATTAGTTTTACTCTTTTCGTAAGACTTATTTACATATAAATCTGTATTTTTTTCAAGGTTTCAACGGAAGAATACAATAATAAAAATAATGATATGAAAGAGGTGAACGGTGCAACGGACGTCCACAGGGCGAGGTCCTTTCACCACTTCTGTGGATATTGGTTGCAAACGAACTCCTGGACTCTCTGAATGTAGATGGAACTTTCACTATTGCATATGCAGATGACCTGGCAATCATGAGATCGGGCCTTTTCGAGACAACTCTGTGCGAAAAGATGCAGAAAGCTCTACGAAAAGTGGAAACGTGGTGTACCAAACACAGTCTGTCAGTTAATCCCAACAAGACAGAAATGGTACTGTTTACTCGCAAAACTAAACTACCAAGACTAGAACTACCCTCACTGCTAGGTACAAAACTGCCACTAAGCAAGGATGTTAAATACCTCGGCATATGGCTAGACAGTAAACTACTATGGGGAAAACAACTTGGCTATGTTATGACAAAAGCCACTAATATCCTATGGCAATGCACGCGAGCCGTAGGTGGATTGGGGCCTCAGGCCCAAGCTGTGTCTGTGGCTCTATACAGTCATGGTCCGCCCAGTGCTAAACTACGGGGCTATAGTTTGGTGGCCGAGAACAAACTTAGTCACAATCATCAACAAACTACCTACAGCAAGTTCAAAGACTGGCACGCACTCTCATCTGCGGATGTAGGAAATCAACCCCATGCCCCCAGCAGCACTAGACATAATCTTAGGACTAACGCCCTTGCACGTTCACATAAAGCAAGAAGCAATGGCAGCGTCTCTTAGAATAAAATCAACAAATCAGTGGAAAGGTGATTCAGGTCTAATAAACCACTGCAGAATATTAAACAAAGCAACTGCGGCAATTCCAGAGGCGGTAAACGGTACTGATAGAATAGCGTCTACCTACTTAACCGGTAAGAACTACGAAATAACACGAACAGAACGCATTAGCGATCACCTCACATGACGTCACTACATATCACATCTACACTGATGGGGCAAAAACCAAAACAGGAGCCGGCTGCGGCTACTTTTGTTCAGAATCAGGGCTTTCAAAATCCCAACCAGGCTGAAACAATGGGGATCCAACTGGCGGCTAATCGGAACCATTGAAACCATTGAAACCACCATAACAAGGCAAAGTCAGCTTATCATAGAATGGATAGATAGACGCTCTTGTACAGGTAACATAAATGCAGACAGACTAGCAAAGGAAGGAGCGAGAACGAACCCAACAAAACAGGACATCGGTCTCAAACCCGCCCACAGCAGAAGTAAAAAATAGACTAAAACTAAACTCTGAAAAGGAACTTTAAAAAATATGGGAGCGTCGAAAAGACTGCAAGCACATTAAATCAATATTCCTCTCCATAGATAGGAAGACCACAAATACGATGTTCAAGATGAGCCGCGAAGATCTAAAATTAATGGTAGGCGTCATCACAGGTCACTGTGAACTAAACCATCACCACCTGGTGCCACAGACAGCAGCCTGTGCCGTGGCTGCTTCCAGAAAGAGGAAACTGAGGAACACGTGTTGATACATTGCACGGCCACAGAGGAGGCAAGACGGAAAACGGGATTGAAGACTCTTATAAATAAATTATAAATAATGCTGGACAATCCACACAGCATCATCGAGCCAGCGACACAGCATCGACACGGCATCATTGATATACATAATTCAATATTATTAAATAGATAGATATTTTTTTATTATACATAGAAAACAACCAGAACCCCTGAACAAATATCTGCAGATCGTACAAATATTTGTCCCGAGGCGGAAATCGAACCCGCAACCTCCTGCGTCGCAGGCGGACCTTCGCCCACCGCACCACAGTGGTCGTCAACCCGTATAGAGTCATCAAACCCGTCGACACCTCAAGAAAAGCTAAAACAAAGCTGTAAATCTTCAAAAGTCCTGCTCCGGTACTTCAAGGAGCTGGGCGGGCCTGGTTAGGCAGGGGGATAATGCACAAAACACTCCTACGCGAGATGTCAGTGCAGATCTTAGTTCCCCCACTTAGAATTAGAAGAGGTGAACGTTAGAAATATAAGGAAGAAGATGAAAAATATATCAGACATAGAAATAATGCTGCCAGCTATCTCAAAGAATGAGTTTTACACTAGGGTTTATTGACACGTCGTATTTTGTGATCTCATAGGTCTAAGGCACGTATTATGAAGGCTTGCTCAGTGATCGTTCTGATCTATGTTTGAGGTACGCTTATGCCATAATAATCGTTACTCAAGCACAGATTGAAGACTGACCAAGCTTTCATAATACGGGGCCTATATACATAAGTTACCTAGTTGTCTTTTGATAAAATATTAACTTATTATTGTGATTTAGTTATAAGTTCTTATGAAACTACTCTTGTTAAAAAGGTACAAAGTTTTCTCTGCCGTGTTTTTATTATTATTTGTAAGTATAAAACTCCAAAATTCATTTATAATTCGTGTTGTGTATCATTTTATTAGTAAAACATCTATCTCGTAGAGCATACAGTTCAATATAAAATAGAAATATTATGATATACAAGATTCTAAACTTTTATTCATTAATAATAAAAAGAAGTTATTCGCAATATTCCTAGAAATTTAAATATAATTTAAAATAAAACAGCATCATTAATATATACATCCTGTAAGAATTTGAATAATATGACAGTTATTTATCATAAACAGAAGTAAGTCAGCAATATTTTTTTTAAAGCCTTGTAATTAAAAAACTATTTATTATAGTATTGATTTTCTTGCTTAATATTAAAGATACATTTATATAATATCCCATAGTAAGAAAAAAATAATAATATCCACACGGAGAAAGTATTTATTCCTAATTTACTAAACATACTCCGAGTTACAAAACTTTCAAAGCGTTTTCCCAAAAAACGTGTTTTTTGAATTACTTCTCTTTATTTTTATACGTGCGAAGTGCAGTCGACTTATCGCGTCAAAGTTTTTCTTGCTGCGTGAATAGTACCTAAACATTTTAATAACTTCTTAATGCAAATATAAAAAGAAATAATTAAATCGCTAGGTCCTATCAGTACAGCCACAACCTATTTCTTCAACCACGTCGCACTAGCAACTTTTAAGTCCGCGTGCATGTTCCAAAGACTAACCCGCGTCGCTGCGTTTCCAAGTTAAATTAACAAACTTATATCCCAGTTTTAAAGTGTGGGCTTTATTAAACACACAATGTTTTTCTTTCTACATGACAAGAGCTTTTATAAAACATGTTGAATCGTACAATCTGGATCAAATTCAAACCCGTTGGTTTTCCACGTAATAGATGTCTACACTGACTGATGCTATCGGCTCAAACCTCGTTTGCTGTCAACTTTTGAAAACAATGATGCTCGTATACTATGATACCCGTATCTCGCAAAGCGCTGTCAATGCGACCAAACCCCACCGAGGTGAGTTTGTCGCCCAAGGGAATTCAAAAGCGTGTGTGCTGTAAGTAATCCTCGTTCTGTTAAGTTAAATTAAGAAATTTAAGTGCCTCTAGGCTTGTTTGTTCTGTTGGGGTGACGAATGGTGGTAATAGGTAACTGATCTTCATTATGGACCTTATGTTTAAATTATAAAGGTTACATTTGAAAAACAACTAGTTGAGTATTTCAATAGCCGACTTAGAGCGAAATGCTTTATTTTGAGGTTCGATTTTTAGGACAGTCCTCAGAGCACAACAGTTATCAGCAATCCAATGAACTCGGAAAAAATAGTCTGGTTTTGATTTATATTTACAAAGCTCTTGAATTTGCTGCAATAGGCGCAAACTCGTTTCAAAAATACAAAATCCACATACGGTGCCAGCAACGGTGCATCCAAAGCGAAAACAGGGGATCGGTTCACAGCGCGAAACGAAACCGTCTGGCTGGCCAATCAACGCGCTGATCCTACCGATACTTTGATAACGATGACCACTCGAACCACCCTTGGATCATGTAACAATTGGACCCACGAAACTACACGTTATAACGTCAAGTTTCGTAGATTTTAATTATATTTTTGATCTAGTAATATTTTATTATTGATTGTTTTCAGAAGTGTTCTTTATAGCTGATGTATTTTGTATGTGTGTCTGAAGTTTCATGTAAAGTCTTACCTATCTAGTAAAACTAAGCATTAGTACACACAATCAAAGTAGTGAGCGGCGCAGCATTCGAAATAGTAAAGGTTCTACTCCATTTTGTTGATATAATTTGTTTTTTTTTTGTGGTCTATAGTGGCGTGTTGGTTAGCCTACGTATGACTATAAAGCCGTTTCGCGTGCCGATGTATGGAGACGCTCTTTTCTCTTTATAAATACCAAAACTATTACTCGTAACGGAACGTTTACTATAGTTCTATCAACAAACTGTGATCTTCTATGATAGTGCATATTGCGTGTTTTGTTGTGAGGTTACTAACAACCAGTCCAGCTAGATCTAAGGAGACCTGTCCGATTGTACCTACCGATTTGTCGGTCGTATAGGGTTGCCAGATGTAAATTTGATAAAGGAGGGCAGATGGGTCTAAAAAGGAGGATTTTATGTAAAAAAGGAGGACATTTACAATGAAACAAGTTTTTTTCATATAACTTAGTTTATTTTAATCATACTTAGCGGAGCTGCTTGAACTTTAAAAAGGAGTTCTTGGTTTTTAATCAAATAATTATAAAAATCTTCACATGTAATGTATTGTGTGAGAATCAAAGATTTTACTGACTCTACACTTAATCGGTTCCTTTCTTTGCTCCACCGAGTATTTATTAGTGAAAACACCCTTTCAACATTCGCGTTATGTGCGCTTATACAAAAATAGAACTCGCAGATCTTGAGTAGCTCTGAGAAGCATTCGTGGTTTTTAACTGTTTTGAAGTATATTTTCCACTGTTCGTGAAACTTCAAATCATAAAAGACTTCATTAAGATCATCATCGGATTTCGATTTCAGAAAAGAAATCAGGTTACAAAATTGATCATGTAGCTTAACATCGTCAATCTCTACCCCTCTAATTCTCAGGAACTCAATGCATGAAACTAAATCATCATATTTTAGATTTTCGTACGACGCACAACATTTTGAGCGAGAGAGAAACGTACCTATAGCAAAAGGAGGACATACAGTAGGTAAGGGAGGACGGGAGGACATTATATGGAAAAGGAGGACTTGTCCTCCTTTTGGATACCATCTGGCAACCCTAGTCGTATCGGCTATACCCAGTACCAGTTAGTTGGTGTTTTAACTTATCAGTTAGGTGGTATTGCTATCTCGAAATAACCCTCTCATAATAACTTCTTATTCTCATAAGCATTTTATAAATTGCAGATGCTACGGTGTTGCCAATAAACTAAAGGAAATAAAGCACTTTGATTTTGTAACAATAACTTCAAGAACGTATGGTTCTTGGTTGGTACCGGCCACAAATTTGAATATTTACTGAATTAGTCCTTTTTACAATACCTTGCCAACTCTGCTGATAGTAAATGTATTTCCGAGACTCAGTTAAAAACTCCAAAATTCTGCAAACCTATCGATACTCCTAGGGAATTAACGGAGCAGGTAGGTATTCCGTCAGGGGATTACCGAAAAATATTCGATTCTGTATGTAAATAGCGCTCCCCGAGCCGTATTGTGATTGATTACAATACCTATTGTGTAGCCATCGATTTTTCAATGATAAATAAACGGAATACACGGAAGTAGACGTGTCAGCATTTATTTTTTAAAACCAGGAGATAGAAATGATGAATAGGTAGAATGTTTAGTCTAAAAGAACTATTTTTATTTCGTACAATAAAAGCAGTTTTTATAGATTTTTGTAAAAAAATTATAGCTCAACCAACTGAAACAGGGGTAGGTACTTGTCTTAAGTGATGTCTTAGGTTAAGTTATTTATCTGGTGTACAAACACATTTTTGTATTGCATTGGTTTTTACAGAGAAGTTACTAGTCATCAACTGGTGTTCTTTTACATCTAGACCATACAAAGGCCTAAGCTGGAGAACAATGCACGTTATTTGGAGGCCGACCACCCGCCTCCATTGTTTGGAGATTAATTTGTAGCCAGACTTGGCTCATTTTACTTGTATGGGGAGAAGAGAAAAATAAAAGGCAAAAAATTGCATCGAGCCTCGTCGTAGGCCTAAACGGTAGGCTTAATTATTAGTACTATTTTAACGGGTATTTATCGTAAATATCGTTAAAATAGTACTAAATAATGTGTTCAGATCGCGTAAGTTTAAAAATAAACGGTAGGCTAGCTATAAAATTATTTTGCACCATTGTACGCTACATATCAAATAACGTGTTTTAGATTTTAGTATATAACTATTTATTTATTTATATATATACTGCCAAAGTTGGTATTTATTTATAGAGTTTTTTTTATTTTAGCTGCTGGGAAGCACGTGGGCCAGAATAGCAACGGACAGGAGCGAATGGAAAAGCTTGGAGGAGGATTTATTTTATCTATATTTTTTTCAGCTTTACGATAATAATCATATGTTAAGAACGTTTTAATTCTACTCAGAACTTAATTTTGGTTCAATAACTGGCAAATCCTTTTTGGGTATTAACTTATAACAAAGATATAAACATCTAGAAATGGAACCAATATTATTCTGGGATCATAAAAATAAACTGCCGATTCGAATAAGCAATTCTTGTGGAAATAATGTTATTATCTATTGGTTATTAGACGAATATAGTTGTCTGTTCTCTGTACAATGTCACATTCATAGAGGTCGAGACATGAAAATATAAAGTTTTATTCACAGAAGCGATTTATCTTGACGACGGGTAATTTATTTTGAGTTCATCAACTTCGTCTTTGACCTTTTCGTTTATCTACGGTGTTAGCTAGGGACATTTTTAACCTATGTGGTCCCATCGCTGCTTAATCTATACCGTTCCACTGCTGGACAATGGGGTTGAATGTGATAATTAGTAAACAATCATATAATAGGCAACTTGCTAATTACAAATCTTCAGTTTATGGCCCCATAAGATTATGCTGGGATCGTATCTATCTAACTTCTGAGCTTTCACTGCGGGGTTAGGGCCTCCTCTCTTTTACGACATCAATTATGTACAATGAAATGATATATTTTGCCATTGTGATATATTTTGTCGTACTAAAATGGTAATAGTCACCTTCATAAGTGTCAAGTATTAACTGAAGTCTTCAAGGTTCCCTTTCCCATGACATAATAGCAGCAGAATTTGACGACCTCTGTGGCGTGGTGGGCGAAGGTCCGCCTGCGACGCAGGAGGTTGCGGGTTCGATTCCCGCCTTGGGACAAATATTTGTACGATCTGCAGATAGTTGTTCAGGGCATTCTGGTCGTTTTCTATGTATAGTAAAAAATATCTATATATGTAATAATATTGTATTATGTATATCAGTCATCTAGTACCCATAACACAAGCTCTGCTTAGCTTGGGGCTAGATGATGCTGTGTGGATTGTCCGGAATAATTAATTTTTGCATGTAACATTCCACTAATTTGACGGTAAGATACGGCGTAAAAGTTTCTGTATAAATCTACAATATATTTGAAAGCAATAGTTTTTACTCCAATGAGCCCCGGTGATAGTCCAATAAAAACTATTCCCCAAGCGGGATGGATCAAAAGTTTGATTAACATCAAAATTGCTTGTACCAAAACTGTGGGACGAGACTTATTACGGCTATAATTCTCGGGTCATAAACTAAGGGGACTTAAGGCGGCGTTTCCTTTCAGCGACTTAGTTGAGTGACTTGAAATGGAAAATTGATTTTAGGTCTTCAATTGCACTTTTTGACTGCAAATTAAATTTACCTATATTATGACAGAAAATATAAAGTCGGTAATGATTCTTTTTTGAATGCACCATAATTTTATGAGTAGAAACTTGTCTTAAATATTAAGCAATAAGCGATATGAGTAACGTGAATATGATAGTTCTTAATTCAGGGTTTCTTTTCGATCTTGGCATAATATCTAACATCCTGTATGGATAGTCAAGATGAAGACGGACCCTTAAAAACGTTTTCTAATTAGTATCGAAGGCGACACGCCTGTAGATAACAGAAAACGGCAACGCAATCCAATGCTTTACTACTTTCTCTATTTATGCGGCTGCCACCGAAACTACTTCGTTTTTTAAAATATGTATGTAATAAGTTTCACTTGTGTAAGTCATAAATTGGGACTCTCTAAAATAATATAAATAAAAATAAATAAATAATGCCCGACAATCTACACAGCATCATCTAGCCCCCAACTAAGTAGAGCTTTTTTTTTACTTGAAGAGAACTCTTTTTGGGTTAAGCTCGCCATTGCCACTATTCGAATCTAAATGTTTAATTTAACGTGCAATAATGAATTAAGAATTAAATGGTAACCTAATCTGAATTTTTCTTTGCTATCACTGAAGATAATCGGTGGAGTCCATCTTGAGCTTGCTTGTTTTTGTGCCAAGCACTTATCTAAATATACTATAGTGTATAAACACTTATATAACAAATTGTACCTATCTATTTTTTATAGTCACTTGGTTGGGATCAAAAAGAAACAAAGAGTGTAAAAGGCCATATTTACTGTGTTGCTGCCATACTTGATTTTCCTTACATGATATTATTCTCATTTGTTCCAAAATCTATGCGTTTTGGTCCTAATACACCGCAAAATTTAATTTAAATAATTTTAAATTACTTTTACCGTAATGTAAATTCGGCTGAAGCTTCAATTAAACAAACAAAACGTACCGATTAAAGTACTTTTTGGATTAAATTACCATAAAACTTTACCTTACCTTATTAGAATGTGATCTCCAAACAACCTATCTACCTATATATAATTATCTTTGAAGTACAGTCAACATCAAAAGACTGTTAGACTTTCTGCATACCTGTAGTAAACATAGGTTTTAACAAAATTCTTTAGTGCAGAATTTTTAGATATACATATAGAAAATTTCCAAAACGAAATTCGATTTCAAGCACCAAATGATGAATGAACGACGAAGAATGAAGTGTAGATTCTCTCTATAGCAAGCGACGCTTTGCTAAAATCCTTCTACAATCGGAAATAACATTCGGTGCTGACTGTACAGAACCAACTGCGGTAAATTCTGCTTCCGATGGGGTAATGAAAGTACAAAGGATTAATTAGTTTGGAATCTTTTCATCCTCGCAACGCGCTTTCTCTTAATACGAGAGGAAATTGTCTTAAACCTCATTAAGGCTGATGTAAACTTTTAAGTCAGGTGCCATTTTTAACCGGAAACAACCGGTTAAGCAAGTTCAAGCGTGATATATCGCTTCGCTCGCTATAAATTTTATAAAAACTTTTATAAGAGTAGTTGTGTAAGTTAAGTGAATAATCAATTTAACCTTTTAAAGTTAAAATATGTTTTTACCAGATAATAATCGCTATTTGTATCTCTGTTGAATATAATAGATAATAAAAATATCATAGACATAAAATACTGGAACTTATTTAAAGTTCAGGACCAAGAAGTTTGGTGCTACCTCAAGAGGTCTCCCTCACACCAAACAATTGGATACCATAGACTATGAATGAATATATTCATGACGATGTACCTACGAACCAGTCTGTCTGTTCATTACGAAAACCTATACATATCAAATAACCCATGGCTGTGCGTGGGCTTCTACGTCTCTGCATTGTCCTATCATTTTAGATTACATTATTTGGATTTACTGGATATACATACCTATATACCCCATTAATGGATCAAAGAAAGTCACCCTAGTTTAAAATATTAGTAAAATAATTACCCCAAGCGGGACCACAAAGGTCGCGGTCCCTTTCCGTTAGTCATAATCCCGCGGCGATGACAAATTTGCAAAATTCATCTAAATCGCAGCAGTTTCGTTTCCCAAACCGTAGTGGAGTGCTAATTACTAGAGGACGTGACTGACCAGTGCCTTCGGAGTGTGATTAATGACTGACCTTTTTGGATGCTGAGCGTTTTGTAATTGCCGTGATTTGTCCTTTTGGCCGACTTGGGATGAGGGGGTTTGGACAACTGAATAAATCAGCAATATTATAGGTATTGAGAAGGGCTCTTATAGTACCTAAGGAAGGCTGCAACAAGAGATTAATATTTTAAAATTTTGTACTTACTCATGAGCATCTAGCTATGACCAGAATTTGCCAACCAAGCTTCTATCAATAATAGTGATGCGTATTCCAACTTAAAATATTTTTATATCTTTACTAAAGAAGAATTCTAGCCGAAGAATTTACAGTTCCGGCGTTTTCGCGGTCGATTACCGCGTTACCTATCGCGTTAAGCACGTTGCCGTCACTTTATGGTACCTAGCAAATAGGTTTACTTTATGTATGTTTAACTTATGTATTTATTTTTATTGGCGGTAGTTTTTAAAGTATTTAACATTATTCCTTACTAAAAACCTTCCTAAACTTTAAATAATAAATATCTAAGTAAAAAAAAAACAAATAAAAATATTATAAACAGTTAAATTTTAGGTAAAAAATTCTTAATAAATATTAGACAGGTGTAATCGTGCCTAATGTAAAACTATGTAAATTTTTAGCCCACAATGCAAGTACAAATAAAAACAAGTGTTTCTGACTTTATAATAAAGGTATTTGATTAAGAACACACTAATTGAAGACTAATACAAAGCCCCCACCCCTGCGCCTTGCTACTGATTCAAGTAATTTAATTCACAAAGTTCTTGCGAATTTTAATAAGCCTTCCAAATATCAAAACATCCCAGACAGTACTTTCACGGAGATAAAATTCATCTAACACAAGTATGAACAAATTTGTTTTTGATCATGGTTTCATTGATTTGGTTGATTTGATTTGGCTAGGGCTGATGATGATGACAATGTTGATGACGTATACGTGACTCATACTATTTTCTGAATTATTCAGTGCACTTGGCCTCACGAAGTGGAGGTTTGCCAAAGCACTGAGTGAGTGGTGGCAGCGGCGACAGACAAGTGTGACCAATGTGGTGGGGCGGGCGTAGGCCCGGAAGGAAGAGGTGCGAAGGAAGAGGTTGCGGGGTCCATTCCCACCCACGGGATAAATGTTTGTACGATTTGCAGACAAGATATCCGAACCGGGAGTTCTAAGTATTTTCTATGTAGTGTATACTAAAATATCTATGTAACTATGTAAATCAGCTATCAAGAATCTGATCATAACATGAACTGCTAACATGCGAAGCTAGATGATGCTGTGTGCATTGTGCAACATTATTTATATATTTCATCGGTTGGCATGGCTGATTATGATGATAATTATACAATTCAGAGCTTACTTTCTACTCCACAGATTCAGTTCATTCCCCTCAATGCTCCCCATCTCGGGCCCACTAAAATAGATAAACGAGTCCATTTACTCTGTTTAAAAGTTGCCAAAGTGCCTGCAAATGTGAAAAGTCTGCTAGTAAAAAATTATACATTGTTAAAAGCGAACGTAAAGTGCTTGAATGTCGGCGTAAATGTGCTCCGATTAATTCGGCTTTGGATATCTGTTCGATATTTTTCTTTGGGTTAATGGCTTATTATAACAGAATTTGGCGTTGGCTTCGTATAAATTTAAAACCTAATCTTTGACCTTTACTAGAGGTAAGATTGAATCTAGATTATAGCACCGTCTTTCACTTTTGAACTTACTTCTGGGACCCTATTCTTCTAAACGAATCCCATCACTATGACAATGGTATCGTCACAGATACGACATTTTGGTCCACTTTAGATGAAGAAACTACAAAATGGAATATAGCCCAATGTATATACATATGTATATACGTATAGATATCCATTGGGCCTCCATTGGACATTCATCGCTGCAACTCAAAATCAGTCATCTCAGGTCATAGTTTTTTGATAGTTTTGAATGAAAATATGTCAAAAATTCGACACTTGTTGAAAAATTTGGCACAAAAATAAGTAAGCCCCCAACCAGACCGATCTATAAAGCAGCAGATCATATTATGATTTTTTCTTATCCAAAAAATACTTGACACCAGAAATACTCAAGCGATTTTTGGACAGTTTTCGGTAAAAATCTGTCAAAAACTAGTCTCTTGAGATGTGCACAAATAATTTATTACTTCTGCTCCGGCGAAAATGCATAAAATTCTCAATCATCGAACACGTTTCATTTCATCTGAAGTTTTTAGCACCAATTCCGAGACATTTCCAACGCCATCCCAGTTTCCGGTAAAAATCCTCCGCAATTCGACAGACGCAAACACTAGCCGTTTCTCACCTCAATTTCCATCTTTTACATGAATTCGATAACGTCTGGCGGTGTTCCAACCGAACCCATCCTGGGGTTTGCTTCGAATCTTTGTTTCTACGTCATAAAGCTGTCTCGGTAAAATTATGTTAGCTAGATCACTGGTAGAGAGTGCATGAAAATCAGGGAATATTGATGATGCTTTTAGTGGGTATTTTCATCACATTGCTTATAAATAGGTACCGCCGGAACCTTAGTGAGTATTCTTTTAGAGTTTTAATTGGGGTAATGAGGCCTTAAAGTTAAAGTTTTTAGTATTTTAGCTGTCCAAAAATTTAAATAGGTACAATCCCGTGCGCGTGAATGCCTTGTGCGTTTTTAAAATAAACACACACGAGCAGAAAAACGCGCAGCAACTGCTGAATAAAATTAAATAATGTCTAGACCCTTCCTAGTTAAAAAACGTCAGCAGTTTAAGCACTCGAAAGAGCATCGCCCTATCTAACGAGGAAATCGACTTCAACTTCTTACAAAGCCGAGAAGCACTTCAGCTTGGATCCATATTCATGAACCTTCAGCGTTTTATTCAATTAATTCCTGATATCGACTATTACTCGATCTTATCTCAACCACTCTGCGTTCAGTTAAGCTGAAACGGAACGTAAAAGTAGCGCAACTTTTTTAGTTTCCGTATGACGGCGCTGCGATGCGGTTTGTCGCGAGTAATATTGTGCGCTAGCGAGTTGACTGTTATTTTCATTCACTCTTATTCATTATAGTGCGCTAACGCTAACACTGATGAAAGTTTGCATGCAGTTAGTAGAAGCAGTGCAATTCAAACGCAGTGCATCTATTTACTAGACTTTAAGTCGTCTTATCTATTAGAATCATAATTATTCATAACATTTATTCAATTCACTTCAATCATTTTAATGTTTGATAGTATTCTTCTTCCTCTTCACTTTATACTGAGAAACACGGAAAAAAGTCACCCACTCTTAAGCCTCTACAACGTGCAGGTGGAAGTGTTACATTTAGGGTAATGAAGTAAAAAAACTACTTCTACGAAATATACCAGAACCAGTAAGTCCTTGGTATGATGAAGATATGAAGCATACAAAAATGGCGTGACAGCTTGGTAAGGTTACTGTTCACCGGATAACAGAGCTGTTTGATATAGAGTAAGAGTTCTTTTCATCTTAGTCTTCGTAAAGTGAAATTTGAGTGACTTTAGCTTTTGTAGAAAGGGGTTCGAAGATTTTTTAGCCCCGCCGCCATTTTGATGTATTTTTCAAAATAGCGTTTATTTATTTATTTATTTATTAATAAGGCAATGCCAACAATACACACAATAAAACATTATAATTAGTTACATTAATGAAATCTTAGAATAGAGCATGTATTCATAATAGGCATGCACAACAGTTAGCGTTGCACCATAAAACCTACTTAGATCGATTAGGAATGTTTATACAAACAAGAACTATATGATCACTATTGTCCTAAAGCTTCAAATTTCAAAGTATGATCGAAGTTGCATAATTATCTTGGAAACTATTTCAGAAGAAGAAACATTTAACAACTGATTTTTTTAAGTTAATGAAACTTTAGGAATATTGTGGCCATAGGATTTTTTGTTTATTTAATTGTCTCCAAGATATTATGTATTAAGAAATTATCGTGCATCGCCATTTTGAAAAAAAATGTAAATGCTAGTCGCCTTGCCGTTTGACTAAGCCAAAACCTTCGAACCCCTTTCAGGTAAAAAGAAAATATTTTAATACTTAACTACTACGTTCTTAAACCAATAAGAACTAAGAGAACACTCAACTTAAGGTAAGTTTAGGGTTACTACTCGTATTTACAAGTTTAAAGTTTGTTAAAAATAAACTTTTAACAGAAAATTCAAATTCGCGTTTAATTGTTACGTAATGGTGGATGAAATATTCTCAAATAGAGAATACGTAACAATTAAACAAATCATTTTGGTACTACGTTTGTATGGGAAATTCACCCGTCGCCAGAGCCTTAAATAATGCTCTTAGCAGCTTCTTTTTCTCTTCTATACCTCTGAGTATAGAGGGTAATAAGTGATATTAGTAGGCATTTTATTCACTTTTGCAAGCAATAAATAATAAAATATCATGCGTGTATATCTACATAAGGTATGGGGCATTTCCGCTTCGTAGGTATAGGATAGTAAAGGATAGTGCGTGTAGTTGCGTCATTCTTAAATCATGCAAGTTACACATAAAATGAATAATTTAAGATAAAATAGCATTTATAGCAACACTAAAGTAGAAACACTATTTTTACGTCATGTGATCCGACGTACAATACGTGTTGAGTCGAGTCAAATTACATAAATTTTCCATTACCAGATTATCAAATTATAGTCACTCGACTTGTCGCCGCGTTTGTGGCATTTCAAAAGTGTGTTTTTAACTTTAGCCTTGTTAAGAATGCCGTTCAAATTCTTCACTAAAAATATTCTTCACTAATATACATATATCTATCTTGAATTATTTAATAACGACGCACCTACATGCAGTATCCTATACTAAACGGAAATGCCTCATACTATCGTACACACATGATGTTTTATTTTTATTAACGTTCCGTTTATCATTGATAAAAAATAAATAAAAACACGAAAAACCCTAAGCGCCCCTCACGTATTCCATTTTAATTAACGGTCTTAGTGTACTCTATCTATAGATTGCATTACAGTTTTAAATAATCCACTTTACAAATTCATCGATACTCAGCACAAAGTAAAGTCGATTCAAATGCATAGCTTCGTGTCGAACTTTTTAATTGAAACAAAATCCAAGCACTCAAGGCGTTTTAATTAGTAACATTTCCTATGAGCTATGGAGTTATTCTGTTGCCATGGATCAACAGTGCGTGTAATAAACAGAACTTTTGATTCACATTTTCACACTTTGTCTACTCTTCTATCTGATTTTATGTTTTTTTTTTATTTGATGTAAATATAGTAAAATAACGTAGCGTAGGACGCCCTCCTGCCAGAAGGGATAACGATCAGCCATAGACTGCTGGCAGATGCTGGATGCGACAAGCTGGAGACAGCGCGCTATGGTGCTCATTAGGGGAGGCCTATATCCAGCAGTGGACTAATATGGGCTGACGACGACGATGATGATATATTAAGGTACTTTTTTTATTTTTTTAGATAAAGTTAGATAGTCTCTCAATTGTTTTCCATGTTTACACAATAGGACCGCAATGTATGTACTCGTATGTATCAAAGCACTAAAATGAACATCATTAAAAATGCTTTATTTCTTATAAACCTTGCAGGATTCTTGAATGCCTATTTTATTTATCTTATGAAATAAATTACACTATTTATTCAAAAATATTATATAATACAGAGTTGGAACCTTTAATGTTATTGAATAAATACCAAGCTTTAGGCTACGCGCCTCCTAAAATACACCACAGTTAAGTAGATATTCCATTAAAATCCAATTCGATGTGGCGTAAGCCTGTTTAGAAATAGCAGAGCGGTATAATTTCTATGCAAATTGCACGTTTAACTTCGCATAACTTCAACGCAGTGGTAACCCCGAAGAGATTTGAAAGACAATTTTATGAACATAGAGTTATAATAACGTTAAATAAGGTTTTTAAAATGTACGAAAATAGACTATAAAGAAGCTTATCCAGTACAAATAATGCTGGCCAGTCTATTGTCTAAGAATCCGTGCACATGGGAAATCAATAGTGGCAACAATATTTTCTTAGCTACGCATACATTTGTCACTGATATCATGATTGGTATGGTGCTGATAAGACTAATCTAGAACACCTTCTATGACCAGATTTGCAGCCAAACTTTGTACATTGTAATTTTTAATCTTTTATTTTGAACTTTATTTTGCCGTCTCTAATTATTTTCAAACGTTTCCTAGCTCTACATGCGATGGTGCCCGAACAGCTCCGATCTTCCCCGATACCTCTGTTTTAATAAAGAGCTAATTGATCAACTTTGTCGCTGGATTATTGTATTCGGTTTTGTGTACTTTGCGAGATTCCCGGAATGATCGAGCCTGTTGGAATTGCAAATTCTGATGTTGAATGAAATGTGAGGCGGAAGTTGGTAAATAGAGGTCCAGGGGTTGGTTTATTTTCTACAGGAGGAATGAGGTTATCTTAAATAATTACTTTTAATTTTTTTTTTTGCGATCCAAATATTGGCCACGATTTACTTTGAAAAACAAAATACAAAGTTTCGGTTTACGGATCGAGTAAAACGAACACCCCTACCACACATTTGGTTCGGACGCGTGTCACCCACTTACACCTCGTTTCACATTTTTATAAATAACTAAATGTCGTCCCAGAAAACCCGCGTTGCTCGACTCCTGCTGTCAAGCAACATATTGCTGTGGCAGCTCCTGTTTGGTTCACACGCTGTAAGTTTATTCTATTTTAAGGTTAATTTCTTATTGTTTTGTTATGTAATTGTAATAAACCAGTTTCTTTATTTCCTCTTAATAAAAATATTTTTATAGGTCATACAATCACCACTTAGTCCAATCGAACATTATACATCTTCGCAAAGAGTTATTCAAATAAACAAGAAATAAAATAGTTTAAATCAATATTTTTAAACTTACGCGATCTGAACACAAAATGATTAGTACCTACTATTTTAACTGGTATTTATCGCAAAAAACGTTAAGAAAAAAAAACGCGATAAATACCCTTTAAAATAGTACTAATCATCAAATAGTTTAAAGTAATAAACAATGCAAACAAACGAGTTCTAACAAGAAACGCGAACCAGTCACCGACCGACGCCGACGCGACGGCAAACAGCCTGCGCACAGAACACTGATTCTCGCTTAGCTCGCTATTTGATTAATCACAACGTCGCGCGGTGAGCGATGCGTCGCAATATTGTCCAGTAGCATAAGACTAGCTGGATCACTTAAGATACAATAAAGAAATAATAAATAAATATAATGCTCGACAATTTACACAGCATTATCTAGCCCCAAGCTAAGCAAAGCTAGTGTTATGGGTACTAGATAACTGATATAGATAATAATGAGACTAGATATATAGATATTTTTTTATACATAGAAAACGACTAGAACACCCTGAAGATCGTACAAACATTTGTCCCGAGGCGCAACCTCCTGCGTCGCAGGCGGACCTTCGCCCACCGCGCCACAGAGGTCGTCATCAATCATTAGTTCCAAAACTCTGCATATAAATTCAGTCATAAACAACTCTTACATAATGATTTCGATCAAATCCCAACTTGCAAGCTGACTGTAGGAACATACTCATAATAATGGCATACCCTGTACCTATGTGTATTTAGGTTCGCGTTGTTATTTACTTCTTACCCGCTGTTTTTCTATGGTTGTTACATTGGTAACTTTCACAGTTTTACGGCCAAAATCTATTATTTTTATGTAAGATGATAAGTTATTATCTTCTTAAAAAAAAGATTAAGTAGAAATTCTGGTAGGTAATTAAACTTTACTGAAATAGCTTGTGGGAGCGGATAAGTATGGGGTAATAAAGAAAGGGGTATGCTTTCCCCCCTCCCCGATCGTCCTTAGAAATCGATAGATGGCGCGATTTTACTCTTATGGTCCATGGATAAATTCTAACAAATTTTATCCAACATAATAGAAAACAGTGGATGGTACAGGTCTTAAAAGAGTACCAGCTGTTCCCAAATCACTATAAGAACGATAGTTTAGCAAGGTAGCTAATTTATCAATGTACGTTTACGTAAACAATTTCGGGCTAGCTCCAATTGACGTGACGGAGAAATCTGATTTGGAACGAACCTTTGAATCTTAGGGAGGTAATTTAATAGTAGTGTGTTTGATTAAAGCAAGCTATGAAAAAATCAGTAAATCAGCAGGTAGCTATAATTTTTATGTGCTAGGTCTGTGTTGCTAATTTTCAAAGTGCAATAAGTAATATATAAAAGGTAGCTAATATGTTAGTATATAATAATGTTGGACACATTTAGCCCCACGCTAAGCATAGCTTGTGTTATGGGGCTAGAGGACCGATATACTTAATACAATATAATTACATAGATTAAATAGATATACTTTATTTTAAAAAGGACCAGAACCCTCGGAACAAATATCTACAGAAACATTTGTCTCAAATCGAACCCGCAACCTCATTGCACGTTCGTCCACAGCCCCAAGAGGAAAGTTTTTTCGAGAAATGATGATGCATTAGTAATGTTCATACATTCTTTCCATAGTCCAAGATATCACTCTACGGCTCATCCTTTTGAGTTTACCTTTGTAGTCTGGGCATTTTCGCTCGGATGATATTTGCGAGGAGTAATTGATAACGAGGACAGTCAATATTCATTGAACTGTGTACCAGATACTAAACTGACTAGCTTCGGATTATTTATGAGGGTGTCATTCTGATGGTGCTGAAATTAATCTATACGAATATTATAAAGAGGAAAGATTTGATTGTTTGTTTGAATCGAATAGGCTCCGAAGTTACAGGGCTGATTTGAAAAATTCTTTCACCATTAGAATCAAACTTTCCCTGATGAACATAAGCTGTAGAATATTTTCAAAAGTTAGAGATTTTTTTGTTAAATACCTGCGCGAAGCCAGGGCGGGTCGCTAGTATTTTATTTTTTTATTGAATTTTTTTTTATAGTGTACTACTACGGTACAAACGGTGGGCTTAATGCTGAGGCATTATCTACCTGCCGACCGAAACACAGTGGATACGAATCAATTGGTTGGCGTGCTAGCATTACACAAAAAACTTAGGTTTAATTAATATGTTTTAAGACTTTTCTGTGTCTCTTTGCCGTGTGGTGCCGGCATAGAATTCACCACCCCAACTCTTCCCGTGGGTGTCGTAAGAGGCGACTAAGGGAAACACAGCGGGGGGCGGGCAGCAGCGCCTTCTGCAAAACAACTACACCGAACTGCGATCCCCAACCCGCATGTCCAGCGTGGGGATTATGGGCAATAACCCCCAAATAATGATGCCATCTATGGCGCTCATTAGGGGAGGCCTGTCTCCAGCAGTGGACTACGAGTATTATTGGCTGGTGATGATGATGATGGTGATGAAGACTTTGCTATATAATTTTATATATCTAAATACCAACTATAGAATAAATTGCATAAGTATTAATAATGCTAAACCTTTGCTTTAATTTCAAGTGGCTAGTTTTGGTACTGAGATCAATTGATATACTATATACACAGGATGTGATCCTGTATTTAAAATTTGTTACAAAAAAACTTGAGTGACCCAGTCTTTTTCCACAAATAGAATAAAAAAAAAAACGTCTATTATAAACTGCTAAAACGGCCTTGATTCCCCAAACAACGGTAAACAAGAGGTAAACAAAACGTAAAGATTTACTTGTCAAGGAATGTTTACACATCGCTATATTTTAATGCGGAAAATAAATCACAGACGATCCGACTACTTTACAGAACTAGATACACTACAATACATGGTTTATTGTACACCAGAACAAGACCATATCAAAAGACATTACATAAGATAAGTACAAGCAACCTAAGTAAATAATGTCAAAATCACCGATCACCGTTACTCTGTACAAGAACTTGACAAAAATACAATCGAATTTGTGAAAAAGTTGCGTAGTTTCGAAAAGTTATACTTTACTCAATACACACATCTTCCGAAGAATAGCGAATTGGTGGATTTCACCCCTAAAGCTCCTTAGACATGTTGTTTTGTGGTAGTACCAGGCTTTGCAGTAATGAATTTATTATTATAAAAGGTTATCTCTGGAGTCCCGTACAAACGATAAGTTCTGTCCGCGAGGGTCCCGAAATGATAATTTACAAAGTTTTTCAGTGGTTTTTTGTGTTATTTTGTTGTTTTTGTGAGAAGTGGTTTGTGTTGCATTATGTACTGATTGTAGAATCCGAGAAGTAGGTGTACCCACCTACTTTAATTTCTATAATAGCTTTAAAACATCCTCATAATAACTTCAACTGACAGCATTTATAGCTATTTATAGCTAGCTACATAATAAGCAGAATAGGCGAGATTCGCCAATTTTTATAATTTTTAATCGAAACACAAAATTATGTAACTTGTAATAAAATTGCGTAAATTCACCAGTAATGTAAAGTTAACTAAACTATAGTAAAGTAAGTTAAAATGTTAGCAAATGTTTTAATCTTAAATTTATGCTTACATTTGCTTACATTTTAACATTTTAATTTGTAGTTAGTTTTATAAGTATATATAGTTTATACACATGTGTTACCGTGGTCCAGTGACTGTTCTCCGTACTAGTAAACACGGTAAGAAGTCTTGCACAGACAGCATTTATAGCTACATAATAAGCAGAATATACGAGCTTTACCAAATTTTATAATTTTTATCGAAAACACAAAAGTAACTCGTAATAAAGTCGTCCCAATTTTCCCCTAGAAAGCCCAATGATAGAACTTTCATGATTGATCCCATTCCAACAGCCAGTGACAAATGGCTAAAAAAGTTTCCCTTTAACGCTCAATTTAACTTGGAAACTGGATCTCGAAGATTTTCAATTAGAAAATTTATTGTAATTGACACCCCCGAGTTTTCCATGAATATGCAGAAGCCAAAGTAGAATTGAAAGTCGATCGACGTTTAGTTTGGTCTTTGTATAATTCAGTGACTCAACCTTAACCGAGTTTTATTGAGAGATAATCAGATCATTATATTAGCAACTCGAAGCTAAACTATTGTGTATGATAGCTATGGCTAAGTCTTCTACTTTTTGTCGTCGAAACAGCTGTTGCACATCTTAATCACTGTATCTTGGGCCTTCCCCGAGTGCGCCCTATTTTCTGCGTTAAAAAGTAGCCTATCCTTAACCTTCCGTGTACAAGGTGGGGTCTGACATACCTCAGTGAAAACTCATAATAACTTTTACCCAAAAATGCGCGGGAGACCGTTATCTCAGTGGCAAATAAATCTACGTTGCCGCTTCGACTAAAGCAACTAATATGGTTCGATGCGGGCTAACCAGTGTGCACCACTTGTGCAAAGCGCGCTTGGGTCTCACAAACCCAACCTCGTATGGCGCGTGGCTAAAAAGATAAGGGTCCTTAGCCAACCGGCATTCGCTATGAAGCGATTCGATTTTGAAAATTCTTATCGCTCTAGCGATGGCAACCTTCAAATGGATTAAACGTCAAGATTTTTGGTAGGCAATGTACGAATATTTTGATTTCACCAAACCGATTGACAACATGAACGATCACTTCCATCAAATTCCTAGCCAAGTGGCAGTTTTGAGAAGCGACTTCACGTAGTTGTCTATTCTCTTGATGGATACACTAGCGAACGCTAAGACCCTGTAGAAATCGAATCGAAACGGCGATTTCATAAACAGCTGTTGGAATTACGTCAAAATTTTAAGTAGCCTTGCGCTAGCGTGGATGTAGCATTCACGATCGCACCCTTGTTTCCCTGTGTCCATGAGGGATTAAAAATATACTTAACAACGAAAAAAACAAGATAAAGCTTTTGCATATGATCGGCAGAAATTCACACATTTGGCTTCTAAGGGCGAGAGTCGAGAAATTACAATACAAACTAAAACGTCTATTGTCAAAATGCAAAATAGTTTTGAATTTCTGTTATTTACTCCAATATTACCGAGATGATACGAGTGTCGTAAAATATGTATTTTCTCCTAATTATTTATTTCTTCATGATTTTAAGAACTTGTTGAAAATAATTAAATAATATAATTATATAGCTCAAAACCATTGTTATTTTCTTTCTATTGATTTTAATTACACAATAAACACTGCCATAAGTATTTCAAAAGATTGGGTAAACTTCCAAATCGAAACAATTTTTTTGTTATGTATCACGTTTGTTTACAGAAATTCTATCTGAAGTTATAGGTAACAACCTACTTGGCTTGGTACTCCTTTTTATTTGACCCGTCATTTCATGAACGGTGAACGGACGAAATAAGCGAATGATTGAGTTCGATAACTATAGACTACAGACCGTACACCATAAGTTGTCCTGCCTCAGGAATTGGCAGCATTATATTGGCAGCACGATATTGCCAACATTATGAACCTTTTACCCCATTATGTAAACGTGTGTTTATGTTTTAATTTCATATTTGTATAAATATATAAGTTAGGTTAGGACTAGGAAAGTTTTAAATTATGAAACAATTAAAATTTTAAATTATTTATTGAAATTGTTCTGACACTAATTATGGTCAAAAAGGAAATAAACAACACAAAAAATGCTTATAAATCGAAATCTTCAAGATCCACGACGATTTTCAGCAGAATTGACTTGTTGCAGGCAACAATAGCTTCGCTTCTTTATATATGTATTCTACTCGTGGTTTTCTCCGACATGACTGAAAATGACACATAAAATTTGTATTTGTATAATATAAAATTCTAAAAATTCAATATTAGTATATATACAAATTAGGGATATCATAACAAGATAAATTAAATAACCTGAATAATTTACTTTTTTCTTTTATCTTTTTATGTGAGTAAATCTTATGATCTAAAGGTATCGTGTATAAAGCTGGTATCCCTATTTTACTTACCAGTTGCATTGATGGTGCAACGCGAGATCGCAATAGATTTAATGGATTTAACTGGGCATGGTCTGCCTTTTCTTCCTCACAAAAGGCACGCACCTTCAACACAATCTCTTTTGCACTGCTTTTAAAAGGCTTTGGCATGAATAATTCGAAAAATATTAATTAATAACACAAATACGAGCGCAATACTTCAATAAAACTATGACAGTCTAACAACAAAAGATTGACAACCAATTGTGCCAACTTATCGGCATTTAGCGATCAGACGTATAGACAAGGCGATAGCTACGCGAAGGTTACTTTGTCTACCAATTGAACTTCGCCATCATTTGAGCTATGATGATTGTCGTTGCGATGCGTGATATCGAAGGAATATGTCAAATCCATACATTTTTGTACTTTTCTACCATCGCTTTCGCTAATCAAATGTTACTTTGTCTAGAGCCCAAGGTGTTATTTTGGCTTTCATTTATCAATTTGTTTATTTTTATGTGTATAACGTAGAATATATGGTTTTGTACATGAAACTATAAATAAGTTCGGAAGGAGTATCAGAACAAAATAAAACGAAGCACTCCAATCAAGCAAGCATGCCAATCAATCAAATAGTATGCTGGCCATCGCCATTACGGCTATAGACACCAACTGATGAACCCCATTGTAAACAAACCAAAATAAACGGAAAACGCCGTCTTGTGTGGTCAGATGTTGTAAAAGTCACAAAGGGTTTGTCAATAAAAAACACCGGATCACATTTCGTAGATAAATTTCTTATATCACCAACTTATTTTATCGATTTGACGCAAAATTATTAACAACATATAAATCAAACTACAAGCACAAAATCTCGCCAGTGCTGCCAACATGTAAACATGTAAATTTTCCAGTAAGTGTGGGATTATTTCAGTTTCTAATATCTATACAATAGCTTAGCTTTAGGGATACGAATTTCGAAATATGTTTGTTTTTTATTTGAGCTAACCTCCAAAATAGCTGAACCCATTAATTTCGGATAATACTTTTACTGACGATCGTGCTACGCAGATGTTATATCGAGATTATCGATAGCCGTGGGGCATAACTAAAAGTCAATATTTTTTCAGATTTCCGGGTGACGAAAATTTGAAGTTAAATTGAATTCGCATAATCAGATAATCTCATAATTAAAATAATTTGAATCCCACTAAATCTCGTGTAGTATGCAGTGTGCATGAAGATTTTTCATGTAAAATCATGCGGGCATTATATGTAAATTTTTATTTATAATGTATCAATAAACAATGAATATGAGAATAATGTATATTTTTTCACATAACATTTCATTGATCTTCCCAGTAACAATCATAAGATATGGCTGCAAATGTACATTTAAATAATTATATTTTTTTTTTATATATTGGTTAGGCATTTCCATAGGAACAACGTATGCGAAGCCGCAGCAAGCAGAAAATGTTGTCAGCCAGTAAATAGGCACAGAATAATGCAAAGAATAATTTATTCAAACTAAAATTAGACATGGAATGAGACTTTGGATGTGTTTATCTTTGTTACTTCTGCACACACACTCAGAAGCCTGAACAGATTTTGTTGAAATTTATTCGATTAGCAAATAGGGGTAGTTACTATTTAATCCCGGGAAAGTACAGTGTTCTGTTCTGTTCTTGTGGGACAATAAAATTCACTGCAGTTAGCACCATAAAGCGCTGGCGTAAATTGAAAATTATAAAAAGTAGGTCTAATAAACACGATTACCGTGGCTAAAGCAGTACCTAAAATGATTAATTATAATTTACATATTCATATTAATAAGTGAACAATTATTAGGAAGAATATTTATAAAATTATGGGTAATTTTTTCTTCTGTTGGCAACTTTCTATACACTGACACTCAATGTCATTCCGCCATTGCTAAGATTCAAGTTTGATTTGACAGGATTCTATCCGTACTTTTCATAAATCCATGGGTTTTGTATATACATAATTTTAGTGAAACACGTCTCAATTAGATGAATGTGATGTACAAGCACTTTTGGACGAAGATGTTGATCTGGGATCTGCTAAAGCTGAAAATAATTATTGTTCATCAATCTGGCGTTAAAACAGATGCGACAAGTAAACAAACAGTCCTTGAGTGCGTCGATATTTTTGGAACATGCAACTTTTTCTTGTGAAAATTTCAAGAGTGGGCTAAACTTGATGGTTCTTAAGTAGAATTTTTTATATATAAGTAGACATGTACTGTTGTTTTATAAATATGCAAATACTGATATTACACCTTGTGTCATGTAAATTATTTGTCTAACAAAATGCCTAATAGTCTATAAGCTTGAGAAAAATATGTTATCAACTTATTATCAATGAGCATATACCGAAACCTATTAATTATTTGGATGATTGTCGATTTGTTGTCAAAAACTGTCATATAGAATATATCTGTTCATTTTATTTCATTGTTATTTTATTGAAATCTCAGACTCCAACTAAAATGGCGCGTGATAATTAGTCACGTGGTTCACGAAAGATTAAATAAGCTTCTTTTTATCACGTCCAAAGCCGCGAGGAAAAGCTAGTATTTGATAAAATAATTTATTTATTTTAAGAAGCGCAATTATGCAGGACCTCGCCATCGTCTACGCATTTGCTCCCCTTGAAGTTGAGACGCTAGGTCCTTGGGTTAACGAGGCTCTCCATGTTCTCAATAAATAATCTGAGCGTCTGGTCAAAGCGACGCGTGACCCGAGAGCTAGTGAGAGTCTGGCGCAACGCATAAGCACTGTCTTACAGCGAGGCAACGCAGCCAGCATAATGGCGCCGCTTATGACTGGTTCTCTTCTGTTGATAAGCTAGCTACCGGTAGATTGCTTGCAACAGTCTGCAGCTAGCTCAATAATTTCAATACTTTATCTAATCGATTCTGTTATTTAATTGTTATAATAATATTATTCGTAAATAAAGATTTATTATCCTAATTTATCTCTAACTCAAAAATCTATTAACAATCTATTCGATAAAACACATCAAAACAATTCGTCGCAACCTGAAACAATATTATGAAAACGTGAGCCTTCTGCCACGTTATCCGGATATCCTGTAATGCTTTGTGTTTATAGGGAAGCTTGTCTATGTCCCAAGTAAACCAGATACGAGTGACAAACACAATGCAATACCATGTCGACAGCACTAGCGTTGGCAGCGTCGCTAGATAGATTTGCACAGATGGGATGGCAGATTGATACAGAGTTCGTATAGGATAAGATGACTGGAGAAAACGGTAAAGTTAGCTTTGAAGACGTGTATTGAGGGCTCAAGAGATATAATTTGTGACAAAATTTAAATTCTGCCAACAAAATATAACATCTTGAAGACGTCCTGATTCTGATTTGCTTTTCTTTGTTTTAGAAGGTTTGCTTTCATTTTCAGGGTCTATGAATTTCATAAAGCGGAACGACCGACGCTCTTGGTTCGGTTCTTGTTAAAGTAGCCCAACCTAACTTTACCTGTGTGGCGCCCTCTGCGCACGCCAAAAGTCCGGTAACGCTGTCATAGCTATCTGCGGTCAACAGCATTATAGTACATTCGAACATTGCCATACAGCGAGGCAATGCAGCCAGCGTCTTGGGGATGTATCAGTTGAACTACCTTAGATTGTTTGCAACAGTCAGCCCAATTATGTCAATTGTAAATAATAGTTCTAATTTGGTTATTTAATTATAATTTGCTTGGTTACTAAAGGTTTTGTCATTTAACTAAAATTCGCAATACCATCCGGTTTAATTTACCGTTTATGTTAATTAACTTGCATATTGAATGTTCTTTTATAGAAAATATTATTTTAATGGAACGTCCGCAATGCTTGTCGTATAATGTACCAAAATACTCATGTAAACCTCGTTTTGTTGCACACGAAAACAATTTTATGTAAACACAATATTGGCATCAGTACAAATGTTTGACTTTCACATTTTGGTCACTGCACCAAGTAAATAACTATTAATAAACATTCCTCAAATTACGCATATTATTATGTCCATACCATAAATAACAAATCACAAAGAGCTACAAAACGATAGAGCTACCTAACTTACGGAACTCCCTAAAAGAGAACATGTGTGATAATTAGAAAGAAAACGGGTTATTAGTAAAGGAGTTTTAACCAAACTTAAACAAATCAGAGACGATCGTAATTTCGGGAGGGGGTATATCTGGCTACGAGACGGGACTAAAGGGTATGTCCTGTGATGGTACAGTACAATCGCGCGGACGACGATGATGATGATTATGAACCGGAAAACTGTAAATGCAAAACGAATAGATTACCTACAGCCCCGATCTAAAAACATTATTTCACCAAACTATTGATGACTTTCATTTAATGAAATCGATACACATCCAGCCTGATTATGCGGTTATTAATTTTGTTTCATTCGTATGTATTACGACTGTCACAAATTTTATCCATTTTGAATATGCTCTCTCGCTATAATTTGATTATAATATTCGTTAACGAATCCGAGTTCAATAGCGAATATTCACTAGCATAACTTAAAAAAACTATTTACTTTTTATCAACCGGCGGCGCGGCGACGTTGCAACTAAACTGACATTTCTATAGCTATTGTATAACGGCGGCGACGATATTTTTGCGGTAAAATAATACGAACCATAGGATATTCATGCGATAGAAGCTACCCGAAGCAGTGCGAGGCGCTTATTTATATTTGATATAAGTGTGGTATAAATTCTATGCTTTCTTGTTTTATAAAAAACTTTTTGAAACACTTTTCTTAGTGGATGAGGCAGGCAGCGATTATCCTATCATTGAAGGGATCCTTAGCAAGGCTCTTAGTCTAACAATATACGTTAGGTTTGATAATGTTGATCATCAAATATATGAATTTAATCGAATCGAAGCAAATGAAGGACGTCATGGTATAAAACATAATCTCCGATCAACAAAGCAATGACTGACAAAAACAAAAAAGATTTTCGTCGTTCATCAAAAACGCAGATCTAATAATCTTAGACAGAAACTAGTGAGAAACGCCGGTAATAGCCTCCAGCAACGATGAAGAGCAATCAACTTAGAACATATAATGGTGGAACGCGGAAAATGGTGGAAAAGCATACCATTCGCGGTTGCAATTGCGTAAGAGTAAAAAACTCAGGGGTGGCAAAGCCTATTAACACGTTCATACTTTTTAAATACCTACCATGAATGGCCTAGTCGTTTATAACAGCAAGTAAAAGTTATACTCTGGTGATATTCTTGTGATACTCTTGTGATTAAGTATGTTACGTCAAAGTTCGTACTAAAAGTATACATCGGTAAAAAAAGCCCACAATTTTCTATCATCAAAAAATCTAATAACGTAATATAGAATCTAGAAACACCTATTTTGTTTTAAGCACCTCTCCACTCTTATTTCGTAGCACCAGTACAGCTATTTATACCGCATCATCTATGGTTGTGGGTATGCTAACCGTGTTATTGTTTTTCTTTTACCTGTTGTTCCTCTTCTTTCTCATTTCTAAATCAATAACCCACACTTCTGTACTTTTCTGTGTCATATAGAATAGTGTCATTTAGAACAGCTCCCGATCTGAGTATCAAGTGGCCAGATCAGAGATGCTATGTCTTTTTAGCCTTGAGAATTTAACGCTGCCACATCCTTAAATGGTGGCGACAAGTTGATTTATGTGTGCATCAAGTCTTAGGTGGTATTAATTATACATGGTATTAACTATACTATAATCGTCGCTGTCAACATGTTTTAGACGCTTGATTGCCACAGTAATCTTAGATCCACAGCTTGCTCGATCCCTCTTCAGAGGAGCAACCTCGCAGCCCATTCGACTTTTTCAAAACACTGCTAGTCTGCTAACGAGGCACTTTATTCCCCAAGGCAAGAAAAACTCGCAAGATGTCGGATTGTTCTTTATTTGCCACTGCAAATAGGTACGTGATGATACAAAGCGCAATGCTGTTAGTGAAGATATCAAAATCAAAATCAAAGTGCTTTATTTCCTTTAGACCTTACAGGACTCTTGGACTATACAGGGTGTCCCGTAACTCAATGTCAACCCGAAAACGCCGGACAGGTGGGTTCATGACGACCCAGAACAACTATAAAATCATGGGTCTATCTTCAATGGTTTCTGAGTTATAGGCTTTTTACTGAAAATAATAAATTCTCTGCCCGGCGTCAAACTTTTCTATACTGTGACTACAGATGTCAATATTTTCTACATTTTATTTTTGTATTACAAACTCAAATAACACAGTCTTATAATGAATTGCAAAATTTAAACATATTGAGTAAAGTTTTTGAAAAAAAAGACTGTTTTGTTCGGTTACTGCATCAATGATTTTCAATCGGGAAACTTTGACTCGTCATACTGAAAAAAAAATTCACCACGATAGGCTGGCATGTTCTGTGGAAAGTTGGCGCAGTTATCCTAGATTTCAAATTGGTATCATACGTTACACTTTTCGTCTTTAAATAATAGTAAAATATTGATTTTCTGAAATAAGACCTAAATTCAAAACAGTTTCACAAGGAACATTTTCACACACAATGGTAGATGGATAGAAGGTGGTTCAATATTTGACCTTTTTTAAGTCTTTGCAAACTATTTGCCACAGTTCTTTGTATAAAATGCCTCTTAGGGCTTGATTATTATTTGAAAAATTAAAATAATAATCAATCCTGACTTTCTTTTGTCTACATGAATGTTTTGCAATCTAAAATTTAAAAATCTGTTATTTGTATTTTGCGATTCCTGGTAATCTGAATTATGTCTACTCGGCGGCCGAATATGCAAACATACATCTCATTTACGCATAATGTGGATATAACGCTAGGGCCCGAGCCAGGCGTTATCGGGAATAGTACCCGAATGCCGAGCGTTATGCGTGATTAGTGATTACCCATCATAGAATTAATTTTTGCAGAACAATGTTCGCAAAAATAAGTTTTTTGAGGATAATCACGAGGTAGTAAACTTTTTACTTGACTCACGTGATAGGGTTGGTATTTGTTGACAATTTTTGATACTCCCGTATTTTCTTCAATTGCACGAACTGAGGTACCTACCGTTTTTCTTGAATGCAGTTAAAACTACGTCATCGTAGTCTCCTAGGAGTCTCGAACACCAGTTAGTGGTCCCTCTGAATATGCCCAATGCACATTAACGAAAATGCGGTGATCCGGATAAAGTTCGGCATTCGGGAACTTTTCCCAATAACGCCTGGCTGCGGCGTTATATCCTTTTTGCTTGCATATTCTGCCACTGAGTAGACACCGAGTAGACATTAAGTATAATTTGGATTACCAGGAAACACAAATCACAGATTTTTAGTTACAGCTGACGAGATTACAAATCATTCAGGTAGCCAAAAGAAAGCCAGGATTAATTATTATTTTAATTTTTCAAATAATAATCAAGCCCAACGAGGCATTTTTATACAAAGAACTGTGGCAAATAGTTTGCAAAGACTTAAAAAAAGGTCAAATATTGAAGTACCTACTATCCAATCTACCCTTGTGTGTGAAAATGTTCCTTGTGAAACTGTTTTGAATTTGGGTCTTATTTCAGGAAATCAATATTTTACTATTATTTAAAGACGAAAAGTGTGACGTATGATACCATTTTGAAATCTAGGATAACTGCGCCAACTTTCCACAGAACATGCCAGCCTGTCGTGGTGAATTTTTTTTTCAGTATGTCGAGTCAAAGTTTCCCGATTGAAAATCATTGATGCAATAACCAAACCAAACAGTCTTTTTAATTTCAAAAACTTTACTCAATATGTTTAAATTTTGCAATTCATTATAAGACTGTGTTATTTGAGATTGTAATACAAAAATAAAATTAAGAAAATATTGACATCTGTAGTCACAGCATAGAAAAGTTTGACGCCGGGCAGAGAATTTATGATTTTCAGTAAAAAGCCTATAACTCAGAAACCATTGAAGATAGACCCATGATTTTATAGTTGTTCTTGGTCGTCATGAACCCACCTGTCCGGCGTTTTCGGGTTGACGTTGAGTTACGGGACACCCTGTATATAATATATTTCTATATCTATACTAATATTATAAAGAGGAAAGATTTGATTGTTTGTTTGTTTGTATGTTTGTATGTTTGTTTGTTTGTTTGTTTGTTTGTTTGAATTGAATAGGCTCCGAAACTACTGGACCGAGTTAAAAAATTCTTTCACCATTAGAATCCTTAATTTTCCGTGATGAACATAGGCTATATAATATTTTCAAAAAAGTTAGGGATCCGCATGAAAAATTCAATAATTGAACCGTGGGCTGTATATTCAACCTCTTTTTCTATTATGGCGCGTCAGAATAGAAAAAGAGGTTGTATAGCGCACGGTGCTTGCTTTTTCTCTACGGCCAGTGTCAGTTTTGGAATGTCGAGTCAATGTCAAAAACCCCAATGCTGTTAAAAAAAGTAAAGATCCGTATGAAACCCATCGTTTTAGTGTTTATAATTTCTGAAATTTTTGTTTAATACCCGTGCGAAGCCGGGGCGGGCCGCTAGTATTTATTAAAATGTTTCATAGGTACATACTATTGTTTCTACCAAACTAAAAACTATTTTGAAATTTCCAAATCAATACAATTGATTTGACATCTCACCAACATAAAAGATTTTAAATATTTTCATTATACTTATTTCGAAAAGGAACCTACCGAAATTTCATAAACTGATACCTTTAATTTGATACTTGTTTTGACTTTGTAGGTCTCTTTATAATTACGAAATCAAAATTCGTACAGAATATCTTCATATATGTATGTAGAAAGAACGTTGAATCATTGTCTTTTTAACATTTTAAGGAGATCATTTATCATCCAGAAAATCGAACGGAAGATTTAAACAGAGCAAGCCGAGGTTTGTCCGATTAAACAATATCACCAAAACATGTACCGAAAGTTAATATAAAAAATTCATGACATTAAACCGAGACCTATCCACATTTCCCGCTATGACAGTCATAACAGCACACCTGAGCACAAAGGGAATACGAGAACAATCGTCGCAGCATTTAGAAGGTATTCGACCAAAATGCCAGCCGGCCTGGTTACACGGTACGAGCCACTGTCATTAAATACGTCCAGGCTAGCATCCAGTCGAGTAGACTTGCTACATGTAAACATGAGAGTATTATGAGGCAAAGGCATAAATTACTACGATAATTATTGGGCATACCAACTTGCAACTATTTTAATAGTTTCTAGTTTCATTTAATTTCATTTAAGGTACTAAATTTTTTCAAACTTGTGACTGAAACTGTCAACGTTTAATATATTCCATGTTAGATTTGAAAACTAAACGAATGGACTGGAGATAGCAACCTTTCTCTTCTTAATCATCATGAGTAATATGTACAATGGTCACGTTTCCAATATAATATTTTTATTTAGAATTTCTGAGCACTGAGGCTCTGCATCAGCTCAGCTGGCAGGCTAAGCAAAACGAATAAGTACTACCCAAAGTATTTCAGTAACTGCTGAATTACTTGGGGTGGTACATATGCGTAGAAATTCTGAGAGATTATAAATTGTTGTTCTCACACGATTTTTCGTAGCTAAACCTTTTTGGATAAACCTCTAGTAAAATACACAGTTTCTCGAGATATGTTTATCTACGAGTATCAGTAAGCTCGCCTAGTGTAACCAGAGCATGACAGTCGAAACAGAAGTGGGTCAGCAGGGGCGCACCACTTATTCCGTATGTATGAGACGGATGCCTGAACAGGGCCGTATTTAAAAGCCAGCATTTGACTGACCGCGCAGTAACTGAATACTAAAACGGTACTTTACGACGACGCCTCTACCTAACTCTATTCAGCTCTGTGAATGCATTGAAGTTTCAGTCGGAAAAAGATACCATAACATGCTGAGAGGATGAAATTAACCTAGGAAAATTCCTAGTTATTATGGGTTCATTATGAAGAATATTTCTAGTATTTTTTTTTATAAAATAATATAAATATTTTAATTTGTGTGGGACGAACACCAACGCTTCATTTCTCAGTTCGTAGACACTCTACTTATTTTCTTAATATAGTAGGGAAAATATCGTTACTTGATCAATTCGTATGTACCTATAACAATAATATTGGACATATTATTGTTCTAAGCTTTATTTATATTAGGTATAGTTTAATTATATTTGTCAACAGTATTTTTCATCGGTAGCAACATTGTTATGATGACGTGCTCATGACAAATTAAAAGAAAGTACAATAGATAACTTACGAAACTATAGATAACATAAAAAAAGTCCTGTCGTTTCCTAGCTCTTCGATATCATTGTAAAATAGTAGCAAGCTGTAAAGTACGACAATGTAATAAACTTTACGACAATACCATTCAAGATTCAATAAGTAAAACATTTCGCTTTTCGCAGTTGTGACTTCATTGTGTTGAAATCAAAGTGAAACAGCGAAGGTAAAATTTTATTGGGAAATGAGAATTGAATAAGTCGTAAAGGATATCTTTATTCTCTATTTGAAGATTTAAATAGATGCAAATGCGTGCATTGCAAATTAATAATATATTTTTTTAGATTAAATGTGAAATTTACACAAGCAAACAACATAAAAACAAACTCATACTCGAGCTAAATTATTTTAGGTGTTTAATTAGGCAACATCTGCCCAGATTTTAATTCTGAGCATTTTTTCTACGCGAGAAACGGTCTCAAGTGTCCTAATTCACCTAATTAGAGGTACAAACAGAGTAAATTTAATGGTCTGGGCAAAGACTCAAAGAAAAACCACAGTGAAGAAAAAATGTGTTTTACAAAAAATTTGTTCGTGATAGCTTATTTAAAATTTTCCTTGTCTAATTCGAACCTGTGGCAGTAAATATAATTTACTTGATTTTTTTTACATATTCTTGTAAAGACGTCCCGAAAATTATGGACACAAAACTTTACTTCCCATCAAATCAATTAACTCATAATTTTTTTACTGATTATAACGTAGATTGACTAGTTATTATTATGTAAGAAAATCAGTTAATTGATTTCTGATACCTGATCTCTTAGAGTCCTCGAAGCCTCAAGAAAACAAAGCACTGAAATTTGTTTTGGGTTTTTGGACAATTTATTATAATAAGTTATCTGTTCTGCAAAACCGCCTGGGTACAGTAATTATCCTGATGGGTACAGTAACTGTACCCATCAGGATATAAGCTAAAGTATAGAATAACTATATATATTATTATAACTATATAATACATAACAATCTATACATTAATAGAATAACTTCTTGGGTTTACATTATTATTAATATTATTAGGGTGGAATACTACCATATAAAATACTACTTTATATAAATATAATATAAATACATATTATGTAGTAGTATTCTATAGGGTAAGTAATCCACCCTACAGCCTACAGCGTTACATAGCTTTTGGCTTTTTTATTCGAGCTGTAGCTTTGTGGTGAGTTACCCAGCTATCCGCGATATACTGTGGACATCTAAATTATTTACATTTCTCTAGAGGATGCATCTTTATTCATTCTGACCGAGAACATGAAAGGAACTCATTTGTTTGTTTAGTTTCGTGTTTTAAAAAGAGCTTGGATTTTTTTTTTGAAGAATAAGTTGTTTGTACGTGAGGAATATTAGTATTATTTTCATTGAGGACATTTTTATTTTATAGTTAGCACGTGATTGAAATGCTCTTATATCATGCTAGTTCATTTCCAGTTAATGTGTGCTAAAATTCCTTGTGAATTTACTAGCTTACATTGACCTAACTGAAGACTGCAAACAATCTACAGGTAGCTCAACTGATCCATATCAATACCAGTCGGAAGCGTTCCCAAGACGCTTGCTGCATTGCCTCGCTGTATACTAGTGGCATACAGCGATACACAAATGTTTATTCTATAGTTGTATTTATAAGAGATATGTCTAAATTAAGCGGGGATTCTTTCGTGACCTCTGGAGCTACTGAAAAAGTTTAATCAAGAAAACATGTGTCTGTGTTACCACACAACTAAGAACATATTTAGAAACTGTTATAGCAACATTTTTTTGCATCCAAAACTCCTTATCATATTTTTATTACGTACATTTTCATCAGGCAACTATGAAAATAAACTAAAAGAGTGGTTTCATCAAGCGAATACACGAGAACACAACGTTCCTGCAGTCGTCGGGTCATATCTTTTCAACGTCTGGTGAGAGCGGGACAAATTAAAGAGGTCCTATTCTAAGGTGACCATGCATTACTGAAAATAAGCCATAAAAATGTGGAAGCCACTGACCTAACTGAAGACTGCAAACAATCTACAGGTAGCTCAACTGATCCATATCAATACTAGTCGGAAGCGTTCCCAAGACGCTTGCTGCATTGCCTCGCTGTATACTAATGGCATACAGCGATACACAAATGTTTATTCTATAATTGTATGCTATAAGAGATATGTCTAAATTAAGCGGGGATTCTTTCGTGACCTCTGGAGCTACTGAAAAAGTTTAATCAAGAAAACATGTGTCTGTGTTACCACACAACTAAGAACATATTTAGAAACTGTTATAGCAACATTTTTTTGCATCCAAAACTCCTTATCATATTTTTATTACGTACATTTTCATCAGGCAACTATGAAAATAAACTAAAAGAGTGGTTTCATCAAGCGAATACACGAGAACACAACGTTCCTGCAGTCGTCGGGTCATATCTTTTCAACGTCTGGTGAGAGCGGGACAAATTAAAGAGGTCCTATTCTAAGGTGACCATGCATTACAAAAAATAAGTCATAAAAATGTGGAAGCCACTGGCTACTAGAAGAAAGTCTACTTGAGGTGTATTTCATGGAGATACCTATCTTAAATAGATCAACTATTTCGCGACATTATGTGACACTGTTTTTTTATGTAAATACTTTTCTGGTGACTTTATCAGATATACCCGTAATTTACCCCTAATTTAGTACCAAAGTTTTATTGTAACCTTCAATGCAATGGAATAATAACATAAACACGAAATAGTAAAAAATACGTTGATTCAATCGCGTGTTTACCACACATATTACTCACAATTTCAAAATGAAAAGAAATAATTTTGTAAATATATACGACTTTTACCCTGAAAAGTGATTTGGATATCTAGGAATGGGATGTTATATCAAAATATGCGGTAAAACTGGATAAAACTTTAATTTATTCCAAACCCTTTCACAAGTCCGCGCACGCGACATTTTTACAAACGCAAGGTATTATAATTCTGATACAATATTTATGCTTATCATTGGATCATAAAAATGCTTTGGTTCTATTATGGTGATCGCATGACTTTGGATACTATAAATTTATATCCACTACATCCACTCTTCATAATAATCTAGGATTATAGGGCTGGATTGACTACTTTTCCTAGAGAGATACTTCTTACCTAATAATTAATGAATTTGTGGTGCGAAACACCGCTACACCGAATTTGCACGTCGAAGGATCGCCAGTTGAATGAAAAGATTAATATTTTTCATATTTCTTATTTGATTCCAATACCTACTGATTACCTACTGAGCTCGTAATGGGGGACTGGCAGTAAGAAGCTTCTAAGAGAAATTAGTTTTGAAGTAATCTATGATTTACTACAAAATCAAACCTTTTGATATAAAGAGTAATTTTGTTGGTCGTTGGTATAGACCATGGACGGACAAAACTAATGTGACCTTCATTAGTAGAAGTTATTGGAAATTAGGTACTTCAGGAACCAGTCTTCATAATACAGAATTTTCACTTTGAAGTCAAATAACGAATATATTTTGGTTTTTATTTATTAACTGAATCATTTTGCCATTTGTTATCAAGCTATTTGGTACTAATTGGTACTTAGGCTTATCGAAAACACCTTACTGTATAAATCGTCTTAGGCTTATTGAAAACACCTTACCCTTGACAAATTTCCTATGGATTTTTTTTCAACAACTTGGTCACCCGACGGCTCGCAACACGACAAGGAGGCAGCATTGAGTCTCGCACACAGCCGCGTCGCCTTTCCATTCATTGTGATGATTGCTGGTTCTCATTATACCTACCCACTTATACTTCGCCTGCATTATACCCTACTCTTTACTGACGATGCACAGTTTTTTAGAAACGTACAAATAAGGAATAAGGGAAATCAGAGCTTAATTTAGAAGCTCTTGTGATTGAGCGTGGAAAGGTGTAGGTATTTCATATGATTAATAGTCGTCAATTTGTAAGCTAAGGTAGAATGGATCTCAATACTAAACGTCATCGTATATACCTATTCATCCCCGAATAAGTCGTCATGATCAGATTTACCGGTCGATCACAATATTCCTAACAAAATTAAAAATATCCCAATTTTAATAAACCTGTTTTATTTTTTGTAAAAACCGCCACTCTTCAAGACGAATAGTTAAAGCTTAAGGTTTCACAGGTTGTCAAGCTTTCACAAACTTCGGGACGTTTTTAAGGAGGCTTTTGAAGTTTCTCGGCCTATTTCGTCTCCAGGTTGAGTAGTGTCATTGAAAAACTTTTAAGTCGGCCTGAGATTGGCCTGTCTTTTAAAAATATTGAAAGTGATAGATGTCCTGTGTCTAGATTCATAATCAGTACTTATAATGTATAGATTACCCAAAACATAATGTTGCTTGAAGGCAGTTTTGATTATGAATCTAAACACAAGGTATCTATCACTAATATTTTTAAAAGACAGGGCAATCTCAGGCCTACTTAAAAGTTTTTCAATGACAATACTCAACTTTTATAACATAAATTTATGCAGAATCTTTAATTTTTACTCAAATATAGTAACTACACTACTACTGTTTCCAAAAAAACTTTTTGACAGATTTTTTTAGCGCTAGGCCATAACTACTGTTTTGGTTATTCGCTCAAGCGGTTAATTTATTGTTATCTTTTATACCCATTGTTATGCACTAAAGTTAACTAAGTAGGCATTTTTGACCTCGTTATTATAGGTGGTTGGAGTTTCTTCTCAATCATCATCATCAACAGCCTATGATAGTCCACTGCTGGACATAGGCCTCCCCTAATGAGCGTCATAGAATGCATTACTCATCATTTGGGGGTTATTGCCCATAATCCCCACGCTGGGCATGTGGGTTGGGGATCGCAGTACGGTGGAGTTGTTCTGCAGAGGGTGCTGCTGCCCGCCCCCCGGTGTTTTCCCTAAGTCGCCTCTTACGACACCCACGGGAAGAGTTGGGGTGGTGAAATTCTATGCGGGCACCACACGGTCCCGGTTCTTCTCAAATTTATACAAAAAACGCAGATAGGTTGACCTTTTAGCAGTTTTCAATTTTCTTCTTCTTTCAATAAAATAATATAAACATTTTTCTTTATCAAAGTCCTTGCGCCATCTTTTAAAAGCATCCCTAACAAAAGCAAAGGCGGCAGTATCCCATAGCGTTGCGGTCAGGGTTGACAGTAAAACAAAGTTATTTGACATTTACATGATGGTTAAACGGAAACCGTGTGAATGAGATTTTACGTAAATATGTGTTAAAAAATAGATAGTATGTTAGTGGTACTAACATACTATCTATATTTTGAAGAGAAAGAAGAGGAAATCTCACACTGAAGGTTGTCGACTTTCTTTTCATGGCTATATGGTGAAAATGTACTAATACATCTGAATCTGTTTTATTTTTAATTTGCAAACGCTCAAAAAACTTTACCTAATAATAAGCATGCAATAACACTAGCATCTTGCCAACACGCGATGGAAAGGAGCATGCTGAATGTGAAGAAATCAGATAGACTTAAAAACCGAATCATCAGAAATAAAACAAAAACGACAGATGTAACATTAAAAATCAGAAGAGTCAAATGGAGATGGGCAGGGCATATGATAAGACAAGTGGAGCAAAATCATAACAAGATGGTACCCCAGAGAAGGAAAAAGGAGAAGAGGCCGGCCGCAGAAAAGGTGGGACGAGGACATAAGGCTAGTCGTTGGAGTGATGTGGAACAGAGTGGCTCAAGAAAGATCTGAATGGAAAAGGTTGGAGGAGGCCTTTGCCGATTGGCAAACGGATCTACAAAAAGTTAACTTCAGTTAATAGGCTTATTTTTAAGTTTAATTTAAATTTTCACATTTTGTATTCTTAATATTTAACTTGTTATGTAGATCCGAATAAAAGGCTATTATTATTAAGCATGCAACAACAGACGATAACAACATTTAAGTTTTTGACATCACGTAGAGATAGAATCTTCGCGTTTTTGCGCGCGCGCGGCATCGCTCCTTGCGTGTTATTTTACGTCTAGCGATACAATGCTTTTGATAAATGTGATTGGGTCACTTTTTATGAAATTTATTGAAACAAGCTATTAATTTAATTATAACTGGTTTTATTTAGAATAAACACAGACCTATCTTTTTACAAGCATAAACAGCCGCAACCCTAGCTCAGTGGCCTAATTCAAAGATGGTTTCCCTACAGAGTCGTCCGAGCCAGGACCCACCATTTATTGCTCGTTAGTGGGTCCCGGCTACTAAATATTATGAATAATAGATGGGCACGGCTAGCACGGGATAATTATCTTACCTACCGCATTTTTGAGTACCCCACATGTTGGTTTCTGGTTAGTGAAATTTGCTTGTTTTACATTAAGTGCGTTAGAAGAGTATAGCGAAATTAGTATCTAGGTACCTAGTTCTACTTTATGCGAGATAAATTTTGCGAAGAAATTCGGGTTTTAGCGTTTCTTACGTAGGGTTAGATTTTTTTTCTGGAAGACTACTTAACGATTTTTTTATTGGTTTCACCGTTTTTAGTTATCTAAAATTTAATACATTATTATTAATCTGACTCATACTTGCCTTTGTAATCAACGTCTAGACGGTAGTAGGTCATTGGAACTTGCATTTTATTTCTAATTCTGTTTTAGATTATTATAAAAATTTCGAATTAGCCTCAATATAATAGCTATCTGCAATCTGGCAAACCTTAATTAATTCGTTTCCATTCTGTTAATGCACACACATACAATATACACATACATTTATTAAAGCTACAACATAATACTCCAAAAGCACCTCGCTTCCGACATATCAATTATAACTTCACTTTGTAGCTTTGTAGGACGCTCGTGTTACAATATTTCATTGCATTAACATTTCAATTAGTGTTCTTGCACAGTTGTAATACAGTTGAATTATGTGTGTGACAGCTAAAACCGTTCTGAGAAGCGATCGAAATAGCACTTTGTCTAGACCCAAAATGATCCAGATATCTCTGTAGTAAGTCTCTATCTTTTCTTATACTGCTTACAGAAAACGAGATAACCCACCACACATGGACTGTTGTGGGTAAATTATATACAATATTCCCTTTCCTCTGTGTTAAGTATGTGTAAATATGTAGGTTATTTAAAGTTAAAATGTTCTTTATTCGCTTTAAATATCTAATTTATCAGTTTAGTAATTTGTGTTTCCAACTCTTGCCTTACCTGCTTCATTCTTTCATATAATTATTACTTTGTATACCTATGTCTTAATTTATGTTTCAGGCACCAGTCTTCACAACAGGTTTTTGTCAAACCTACCTATGAAAAATAATATATAAGTCTATCCTTTGTTACATTGTCGTATACCTTTGTGAATAAAATAAAGAAAATTCATTGTCTTATGCAGCTAAATATTTATCTTTATCTTACTTACCATAAAAGCCTTAAACAAAGACTTACTCGCCATTACCTAACCTAGTAAAACACCTAGTATAACACATTCTTGGTATTTTTTATCCCGATTAATGACATGATTGGCCGCGAGTATCGCTTTTTCGTTGGCGCTCTTATTGCCGTAGGACCATTATACCCATAACTTTACCTATAGTACAACATAAACTAAAACAGTGTACGTGTCAATCCCAAACGAAAACAATCACCAGTGGTGTTATTTGCATAGGGGTGTACTGCCCCCGGGGCGTAGGGCACCCGATTAAAATACCCTAAAATACATGTCGACGCGATGACGTTTTGATGATAAGGAATAATTCGTGCGTAGAGTTGTGATTCATACAAAAAAGTCGGAATATATTAAAAAATAAATAGTGGTGGGCAATTCACACATCATCTAGCTCCAAGCTAAGCAGAGCTTATGTTAACTAGATAACAGTTATACACACTACATTCATAGATAGATAACCGCTGTGGTGCGTTGGGCGTCTGCGACGCAGGAGATTACGGGCTCGATTTCCGCTTCGGCACAAATGTTTGTCCGATCGATATTTATTCCAGGTGTTCTAGTTGTTTTCTATGGATATAAAAAATCTCTACTATGATATGTAATAATTATCTAGTATCAGTCATCTAGAACCCAGAATACAAGCTCTTTTTTGCTAGGGCTAGATGATGCTGTGTGGATTGTACAGCATAATTTTTTTATTTGCATAGAATGAAAAGAAGCCAGAGGATTGAGCCCTCGTGTCTAAATACAAGTTAGCAAACTTAGTTAGAGCGTGGTGTCATTGTCTTTGCCGTGTGGTGGAGACAATGCCGTGTGGTGCCGTCATAGAATCTCACCACCCCAACTCTTCCCGTGGGTGTCGTAAGAGGCGACTAAGGGAAACACAGCGGGGGGCGGGCAGCAGCGCCTTCTGCAGAACAACTACACCGAACTGCGATCCTCAACCCGCATGCCCAGCGTGGGGATTATGGGCAATAACCCCCAAATAATGATGTCATCTATGGCGCTCATTAGGGGAGGCCTATGTCCAGCAGTGGACTATTATAGGCTGGTGATGTTGTCGATGTCATTTTCTTTGACCCTGTAAGGTTTATGTCATTTTGGTTGATGTCATTGTCTTTGACCCTGTAAGATTTACTACAAGTAGGTTTGTACGAAACCAATAAGGAAACACCATTATAATAAAATACATCTAAGTCCCTTCTTGTAAACCCATTTTTGGTTTTTTTTTATTATTATTATTATTAGTATTATTATTATTATAGAATACATAGAACATACTCAGAACGGGCCACTACCAGGCGGAGTATTGTCCGACACTACGCCTGCTGAGCCATTGCGGTCATCTTGTCTTACTAGATGGAGCCGATGAACTTACGTATTGTAATTTCGCTCGCACACCGGACAGTTGATCATTGTACCCCGCATGTATCGCTTATAGCTTTACATAACGGGGTACAAGAGCAACATTTAGTTTTGTGATGCGAATTTTCGATTTAAATTTTCAATACTTAACTTAATTTCTTTGGGCTTACAAAATAAACACTTAGACAAATTAAACATGTGTACATAGGTATTACCTAGTTAATTAGCTTAAGAAAGTGTAAGTTTTGTCTAAGTGCTTATTTAGTAAGCCTAAAGAAATAAAAAAAAAGAAAATCTGCCTTCTTCACTAGGTAGGTATGTTAATTTTATATACTGAGGTTTACAAACAAACCGAATAACAGTTTATGTTAGCTATAGATTAAGCTACAAATACCTACTCTAAAAATATGAATAATTGGAATTAAAAAAAGGATTTTAAAATTTTACAAGAACCTATATTAGTTGACTTTACCTTTCTAGAAAAAGTCTTTCTAGAAATTGTTTTATTCTATGAAACAAAGGATGGCACAAACTTCAGTCCCAGCTTTGGATAAATGAGATAGATAGCGAAACTGTGTTTAGAGAGAATTACTCCTAATTACTACGTAATAAATCATAACCAAGAATAGTTCAAAATGCGATTACAACATCCGACTTTCTACACAAACGTTGGTATGCATAACTAGCCAACAAGCCCCAACGGGAGGCAATAGCCCCCACTGCCCCAAGCAGAACGTGCCCCAAGAAAATGAAGGCAATCAGAGTACCAATGTACCCCGCTTTTTGTACGCTTTGAAAAATGTTGACGTGCCCAAATTTTCTTTTGATTATTCACTGTTGGATCTCATTAGGAACGACTATTAGCGTTCAAAAATCAAATAAGGGGAAGTTGTAAATTTTGTTGACACAAAAGTGTAAAAGTTGCTCGGTGAATAGAGGGAAAAGTTTCCGTTGCAAAAGTTCTTTTTTGGATTTTTTTCTCTTAAATATACGTAGAACAGACTTGCCAAAGTATAGTACCTTATAAACCCTGATTATTATGCCTGTAGTGTATGCAGGTAGTGTTCGAGAAAATTCTTACTTGATTCGTCTGAACAAAAAATAATAATCAACAGCCTTGAACACTTTTATAGCCCATGCACGTCTGCATGATTTTTACTAGCGGTAAAGCTACAGTGACTACAGAGCTACGTAAGTACGTAACTCAGCGGGCCGCACCATAGATGGGCATACTGGGCAGTGAATGGGTTAAGACTCACGCCTGGATATACCTCTGATCCCATTTAAAAGCGCCAACACCATTATTATTATGAGTAATAAGCGTTAATTTACCGGAAACTCAGTAAATTCAGTAATTACTATGAATAATTCCACCTTGGCGGGTTACTGCCAAACACATCAAATTATAACTACCCGCAAATCAAACACGCTCTTTAATTACGTCGCGCCGGCTCAACTGACGTAGCGGCGAAACCGCAACTTTACAGTAAACGGAATACACGGCTAGAAATTTAATTCCCGATGAAAAGACTGAACGTTAAATCACGACAGGATGAAATGACTATAATATAATTATAGTAGCTTTCTAAATAATAATATAAACATAGTTTTAGCTTTGGCAACTCGAAGTTAAATACCACTGAACGTGGCTTGAAATGCATGAATGCTTTAGAGGCAACATTTAAAAAGTACCTTTGTTAGTCTGATCTGTTGGACCTAACAATTCACCGTGTATTGTATTTTAAATCAAACTGTAGCGCAATAATGGAACCGTCAGACAGCGTCGACACCTCATCACTAACACAAGGGTGACCATTTAAAACTTTCCATGTCACGTCCCGCGGGAGAAATTGGATATTTGCATTTATGCATTTTGCATCGTTTTCGTTTGATTTAGAGCTCAATATTGCGTGGAAATGCTTAGGTTGTTATGGAAGCTAGAATAGCAAATAATATCAGCTGTTAATTTTGACATCAAATCTGTCATTTTCATTCCTTGCTTTGCCCCTCGACGTTTTTAACTAGGCAAGTTTTTTTCAAAATGCATGTATTTACACAAAAATAAATTTTAACTGTATTTCAATCAATCAAAAGTCTGAAGTGGGGTAGTTTTGATATTTTTTGCATTTGGATTTTCGTAAAGTTACTGAGTTACAGTGACACTTAACTTACGATTATATAATAATGGTCCGCTAACTAAAAACATTTGCTAAGCAGTATTGTTCTCACTCTGACTTAATGTCAATAGCAGATGACAGATTGAGAAATAGCAATGTTTTAAGACTCCGGCGACGGATGAATTTCCCATACCCAGCACCAAAATGATTATTATATATTATATTATACATATATTATTTTATGAATTAATGACTGTTATTTGAATTAAAATAGTATTATCTAGATTGCTAACACAATTTTTTTCACTTCTTTACTACTACTTTTCTGAAATGAAATTAAGCCTAATTGCAATATGTGAAGATAAGTATTTACAAAAAAGCTGGTCACTGTGGAGTTTACGGGACGCAAAAAATTTATGTTTTTTTTTTCAAGGTCAAGGTCATTGACCTTTGACCTAAGGTTCAATGCACCTTAGATAAGTGACCTTGAGTCATTAACCTCAAGGTCACTGAACTTTTTTTGTAAAAACGATGGTTTTCGCTGGAGTCGATACCGGAAAGTTAAATTAATCATTTTCGAGCACATGTGAGTGACCTTTGAGGTCAAGGTCGCTGACCTTTTTTGTAAAATCGTTGGTTTTTGCTGGAGTCGATGCCGGAATGTTAAATTAATAATTTTCGAACACAAAGTCAGTGACCTTTGAGGTCAAGGTCACTGACCTTTTTTGTAAAAACGTTGGTTTTTGCTGGAGTCGATGCCGGAAAGTTTCAGGATCGCGATAGCTCCGGCGCTGCGGGAAGTGCAGCCTCTCCGCCATTGCGTAACAAGGGACAGGCACCACTGCTCACCTCCGCAGCTTCGGCTTTTTGGTCGCCTTCGGCGACCAGCCTCAGCCGCTGTGGCTCGCGCGGTGCCTGTCTCTTGTTACGGCTGGCGGAGGCTGCACTCCCTTCGCGCCTCCGGCTTATTATATACACTCTAGGGGCGCCACGCACAAGACCACGTGGAGTCGGGGTACTCTGTATCGGATCCGCCACTCAAATTGAACCTAATCAACTCTTATCGGAATGCTCTGTATCGGTATCTGTATCGGACACAGTTTGATCTCTAGCGCCGAGGTCATTGAACTTTGGGGTCAATCAGCTGAACCAAAGTTGCACCCCTAGTGACCCTCTTTACGATGGCATAAGAAAAAATATATGTTATATATATATAAAAAAAAATACATGTCGAAAATTTTCTAAGTCTTTTTCGCCTTTAAACTGAATGACATACTTTGACCTCTAGCACCGAGGTCATTGAACTTTGGGGTAGATCACCTGAACCAAAGTTGCACCCCTAGTGACCCTCTTTACGATGCCATAAGAAAAAACATGTGTTATATATACGCCCAAAAAAACATCTTTCGAAATTTTTCTAAGTCTTTTTCGCCTTTAAACTGAACGACATACTTTGACCTCTAGCACCGAGGTCATTGAACTTTGGGGTAGATCACCTGAACCAAAGTTGCACCCCTAGTGACCCTCTTTACGATGCCATAAGAAAAAACATGTGTTATATATACGCCCAAAAAAACATCTTTCGAAATTTTTCTAAGTCTTTTTCGCCTTTAAACTGAACGACATACTTTGACCTCTAGCGCCGAGGTCATTGAACTTTGGGGTAGATCACCTGAACTAAAGTTGCACCCCTAGTGACCCTCTTTACGTAGCCATAAAAAAAAATACATGTTATATATACATAAAAAAATTCGTCGAAAATTTTCTAAGTCCTGCGTCCCGTAAACTCCACTCCAACCAAAAAGCTTGTGGCAGGAACCTAAATAATACTATTCTAATAGAAATAATAGCTAACCATGGTGAAAATATTCAAAAATTACAAATCATTTTGGAACTACGTTCGTATGTTAAAATCATCCGTCGCCGGAGCCTTAAGTAAGGGTTAGAATATAACCAGAGCTCAGAGAAGCAATCTAACTTTAAACAATAGTAATGACGTCATGATTGGGGATGCCAGCTCACATTTTGCGGGTATTGTGATAGAGGCGCGTTATCTAGTTCACGAAATTGACGGCGATTAAATTCAGCGGGGTTCGCTTGACAGTTTCGGACTTAAGTTTACCAATACGTAAAATGAACGATTGATAAATGCAAGGACTTGCCCAAGCTAATCAGAACTTGTGTTATGGGTACTAGATGACTGAAATACATAATAAAATATATTAAATCGATAAATTTTTAATAATTATATTTATATAAAACAACCAGAACACCCTGAACAAATCGTACAAACATTTATCCAGAGACGGGAATCAAACCCGCAATCTCCTGCGACTTGCCACAGAAGTCGTCATTTAATTTAATTATTAGTTAGAACGGGGAAATCTATCATTACTTACACTCTTTTATTACACCCAAAAATATCGGTCATCCATCTTTTTAAAATAAAGCAGACAAATGACATTATATCCTTCCTTCCATCGTCAGCAGCGTCGACAGTTTGAGACAATGGCGACTGATGATACCCTGCCCAACAATGCAGCAAAGTAGAGCCACACACTACACAATGCCGCGAATATTCTGTCCTGCACGTATACGCGAATCAAATCGATCGGGATCGTGAACGATATTCCTAAAGATTTTAGTAGGGTTTGATAACATATGAACATATTTTAACAATACCACAAGTTAAGAATACCACAAAAAATCTGCAAGGCTCCCTGGGTTATTCTTATTACTAAAAGCACGTGCGTATGAATAAGCTTTAATGATTAATTATTCATGCTTACGCGATTATAACATGACTGAAAATTAAATATATTGTCTCTTAAAATTTAAAGAAATCTATAAAATAGAAGGTCGCTTACATAGCCCAAATTTTAAGTCATAAGAAGTACAAACCCTTTTCCAAGAACAGCTTTTTGAATGTTAAATTAATTAAATAGATATTCTTGTGAATCATACCTCTCCAAATAGCATGTATCTCCCCAACCCTTCAATATATGCCGAGCGAAAAATAATTGTATCCGTTATTGCTCTTATAAGGGTCTTTTTTCTTTCGACGCGAGCCATTCCGAATTCTATGCTCAAATAGAGGCTTTGACGAAACTCAGTATCAACATTTTACGTAAAAACTCATAGCGACGCCACGGACAAAACGACTTGTTTTTTAAATTACTTTCATTAGCTAGGCTACGTAAAAATATTTTTTTAGTTTTTGACTATTTAGAAGCGTTCGTTTACCTAGACAGAATAAACGAAATTATGTATACATCCTACTTATATTAAAAACGCGAAAGTTTGTAAATATAGATGGATATTTGTTACTCTTCCACGCAAAAACTACTGAACGGATTTTGATGAAACTTGGTACACAGATAGTTTATGACCTAGAATAACATATGAGCTACTTTTTATCCCGAAAATCCCATTGGATCGGGAGTCACGCGGGTGAAAGAGCGGGCAGCAAGCTATTTATACTATAAAACTACCACGGGATATTATGTTGATAATGACTGGTATAACTTACCTACAGACGTTTTATTCATAAATACCCATCACAATAAAGCTGAAAATTGCAGTAAAAAACTAATTTCACTTAGCATTACTCATACTAAACAGAAGGTGCTCTGTAAATCATCAGCAAAGAAGCAAGCAGGTGTGATTCATACTACGAAACCGCACCGTGTCGGCTCAAGCTAATGTGTTTACCCCATTTCATTCTAGAGGTTTTACAGCCAGCAATTAAAGACCTACCCCACCTCCCGCGACGCTAATAAATCACGAACAAGGAACAAGTGTTTAGGAGAGCTCAGGGGCCCAGCTTATCTGGTGGTGTTTACTGCTTTAGGTTGGATTTCGACAAACATCGCTAGCTCAGCGAGTTAGCATCAAGTTTTATTGCTCTTCTGCTTTGTAAATTATAGGTGTAATATAAGAGTAAGAGTTCGTTTTTGGTGATGGTGAAAGCGTAAGCTTGAGGGTACTTTTACAGCTTTCAAAGAAACTTCTGAAACATTGATTTAGGCCCTCTTAGGTAAACTCACTACCGCTTTTGCACCCGATGGATGTCTATCAAATATGCAGTCTGCTATGAGTTGTAGATATCTATAATAAGATTATAAAGAGGAAAATTTTTATTGTTCGTTTGTTTGAATTGAATAGGCTACGAAACTACTGGACCGATTTGAAAAAATCCTTCTCCATTAGAATCCTAAATTTTACCTGATGAACATAGGTTATAGATTTTTTTACGAAAATGTTAGGGATCTTTATGAAAAGTAAAAAAATGTCAAATACCCGTGCGAACCCAGGAAGTCGCTAGTTTGCTATAAAAATGTGAAGTACAAGCACAGTAGCATCTGGTATTTGCTGCACTGATCACGAAGATATGATTTTTTTTCTTGGTACCTATTACATAATATGTATATTTTTTCTAGGCACAAAATATATTTGTGCAGAACTTTGACGCTATTGGCAAAACAGCACAACAACTTATAAAAGAAATATTGTTTTCTTGAGAGTGATGAAATAGGAATAAAAATAGAGATCACTTTTCATTTCACAACCAACAAGTAAAGATAGGTAAAGTTTACATTTAATTAATTTATTCGTCACTCATGTCATGTATAAATAAATTGTATGATCCTCATCCATTTTTACGATATCTCGTTTTGCCTTCTCGTTATTAATAAAAAAGTAATATCAACGGCTAATTGGTAGAGTTTTTTATGTAATTGGAAACGAAATGCGTTCCCCGAAAACCTATTAGTTTTTCGTCGAATATTTTTGCAAAGAACTTTTGTAGATTTTACAAAATAAAATCAAAAACACTACTGAAATCAGATCTTTACATATGTATGTAAATTATCACAATTCAAAATTATAGATAAAAGTTGTAAAAATATCTTTAGTAGATAAAAAAATAGCCGAAACACAATGGTACTGCAAAAAATCGTGTTCAGAAAAACGATTGGACAAATCCTTTTTCGAAAATAAAAGAGAGAACTTTTTTATTTGCTGACACCTAACAATTGGTGTTCACTGTCCAATATTCGATGTCTAACATTCTATTTTCTTTTTTTTTTCACGTATCGCCAGTGGCCTTCAGTCAATTCGTTCCGGAGTACGCACTGAAACAGGATTTTAGAGCGAACGGCTTTCATGAAAAAAAGGAAATCATACTTATTGCTTTTGAGAGGCGAAATCTCGTATTGCACTGCAGTCGGACGCATATTTTTGGAACTTCGAAGGGAATTATTACCCGGTATTATTTCAGGAGTTGATACGATTATATGAATCAAAGAAAATGGAACTGTTATTTATAGCTTACGAATTTTAATTTCTTCAACACTTTTTAAAAATGTACTTTTGATAATACGGACGGAGATTTTTTCAAGTTATTTTATAGCAATTAAAAGTAAAAAAAAACTGCCGATTAAATAAGAAAAAAAACCTTGTTAAAAACACTATCCACAGAAAAAACTACAACAAAAAAATATCTAGATACAATGACCAAACTTTACCTCATAAAATATATAATACCTTATTCACTTCACCAGCGTTAGCAAAGTGCTATTACTAAGGCATAGGAAAGCATTTACATTCATGATCCATACTAAACTGACTCTGTGACGTCATTGCTCCACAAAGCGCACGTAACGAGGCCGCGCCGGAAGCGCGCGCGCATCCTGTCTGGACTACACGCTCCCGGAATTAAAGCGCTATTATAGTTATGGAAAGGAAAGCCCTTTGCTTTGCTGGAGTGGGAGGTAGGACTAATCTAATATCAATAAAATAAAATCGGCATCATGCATGCCTAAAGGACCAAGTCACTAATATAGCCAGAGATCATGTATAGGAAAAATCCGATGAATAAAGAAAGTAAAGGTAGAACAGTTTGTAGGTTTCTTTTCAACACTTTGTGAGTGCGATTCTTGAAGTAGGTAAAAAATAGAATAATAGCGCTGGATAATTCACACAGCATCTAGCCCTAAGCTAAACAGAGCATGTGTTATGGGTACTACATGACTGATATACTTAAAGCAATTCATCATTGATCGATATTTTTACTATGTAATTTCAGTACGTTGTGTGTTATGTATACATAACACACAACGTACTGAAATTGGTTTCAAGGCGGGAACCGAACACAATCTCTCGCGCAACATCGGTCGTCAACGATAAACAGTTGTATTAAAGGTGCAAAACTTTAATAGAAACAAAGTACATAAGAAATGCCAAATATCCGTAGTGATTACATAAATAAATTCTATAGGCTTATAATATTCCGGTCAACCAAAGACTTACCTACATAATGAGAAAAACGCTCACAAGAACTCCTACTACATATAAACGGCGCACACATTCATTTTCATCTCCCCCGCATCTCCACGCGTTGAATTACACCCGGTGATTTCAGTTCTATGTGCACGTGACCCGTTATAGAACCGGATATGCCCCGGGCAAAACGCAACAGTGGACATTTCATTGTCGTACAGATTCATGGCTTGGAAAATTTTAGGATATTTTATGTGAGACATAAAATATCCTAAAATTTTCCAAGCGATACACGCGAGAAGACAATTTTCTATCTAGATGGTATCTGTAAATAATGTTTTGTTTACGCAAACTGTGTAACGTACTAGTTTTAGAAAAGATCTGACAGGGTACTTTACTGTACTGTATTATTTTTTATTATCTTTTGGTGGCTTTAGTATCGCTGCGGCCATTGATAAGGCCTATTGTGATCGCCACTTCGTAGGTTCAACGCCGAAGATGCGGCGTTATAGTTCGAAGTAAAAGCCAGCATTCCGATCATATCATGTAATTCTGCTATGGTATGTAATTTATAATAACATATTTTATTTCTGTGCATTTGCGGCAAATATATTTTATATATTCATGTCTTTATATATTTTTATAATATGTTAATTTATTACTTGTTAGCAATTCGTTATAGCCTGTAATAAGTTTGTCTAAGCAATGGATTCGCACGTATCTTAAAATTTACTATACAGTTAGCATCGAATTACAATATAAGTTTTTAATATTCAGGTATTTTTTTTAATTTTAGTCAATTACGAACCCTCTTTCAAACTCAGTTCTACTCGCTCGCTTAACGAGTCTTTTAGTATTTTCTGAATCTATGTATAACACGCCAAAACTACTGAATAATAAATGAAATGCTGGACAATCCACACAACATCATCTAGCCCTAAGCTGTGTAATGGGCACCAGATGACTATACTTAATACAATTTATTGCAAATAGATATTTATTTTCAAATGCTGTTGAAATGTAACCTGAAATAACTCATGGTTTACTTTTCAGGATCTTAATAAAAAAAATCACGCTAAGCCAACGCTTTTTTGACGTACTGCAACATACATAGATATTTTATATAGATTTTAACTACATAATATGGTACATAGGGATCGTTTGTGCATAATAGTTAATTGTATTTTTGTATCTGTTTGTTTTTAGTAGTGTACTGTTCAGTCGTTATTGTATTTTGTATGTGTGTCTGAAGTGTCAAATAAAGTTCTATCTATACTCGCATGCAAAGCCGCGGGTAGCGAGTAGTTTGTAGCTAGTTATGAATAAGCCCCGGGCCGAGTTATTCTATTAAAAACTGACATTGCCCACTAAATCCCCGCTTTCAAAGTCAAATCCTACGCAACACACTAATTGAATCTAGAATCTGGAATGTAATTAAACTACGATAATAATCGCTTATATCTGCCAACGATTGCTGTAGCGCTAATTTTAAATTTAAATTGGACAAGTATTCACTGAACGTCATTCTGTAATGATCTTCAATTAAACTCAATTTATGTAAACCATGGTAAATTCTTCGATTATTTTCTTCGTTGTAATACTGGGAGAGGCAATCTATTATGAAATACGAAATATTATGACAACCTCTGTGTCGCGGTGGGCGTCGGTGCGGCGCAGGAGGTTGCAGGTTCGAATCACGCCTCCGGACAAATATTTCTACGATCTACAAACATTTTTTCAGGGTATTCTGATCGTTGTCTATGTATAGTAAAAAATATATCTATGTACCTACTCGTATATTATTATGTATTTTAGTAATCACAAGCTCAATATTCAATATTCAATATTCACACCCAAGTCGATTGTGGTCTCAGAAAAACTCCAACTTTAGTGAGTGGGCAACAGTAGGTATACATAAGAGTAGGCAAACTTTGTATGAACTGTATAATGAAAAACAATACAATTTTAGTCTTGAGTTCAAAGAAAAAGTAAAAAACTACTCAAAAATGTTCAGAAAAGTTTGTCAAATGGCAAAATCAAATTATATAAGCTCGAAAATCAGAAATAGTGAAAATGTAATAAAATCGACATGGAAAATAATAAATAGTGAGACTGGAAAGGTCAGTACTTACGATAATGATTATAACTTAAAGATTAATGATTGCTCAGTCCAAAATGACGTTGACGTAGCCCAAGCATTTGAAAACTTTTTTACTGACATTCCAATTTCTACTACAAAGTGCTTAAACTCATCTCAAGTTATCGCTGAGTCTTTGCTTATAGAAAATGTACCCAAATGCAAAAATAAATTTAATTTCAATCATGTCAATGAAACTGATATTAAAAAAGCTTTTAATCTATTGAATGTAAAAAAAACTGCAGATCTCTGGGGCGTTTCTGTTAGACTTATTAAACCATTGATTGATACACTTGCACCAGATCTAGCTTTTATATTCAATGAATCTATTGACTGTGGTGTATTTCCTGATCTAATGAAGCATAGTAAAATAATTCCATTGTTTAAATCAGGTAGTAGGTCTGACCCCACTAACTTTAGACCAATATCAGTTTTGCCAACGTTCAGCAAAGTTTTTGAAAAACTTATTTTACATCAATTGCTAAGGCATTTCGATGGCAATGACCTGCTTCACTGTAAGCAATTTGGGTTTACTCGCGGCAGGTCTACCACTGATGCTGGTGTAGAGTTGGTATCGCATATTTTTGATGCTTGGGAGAAGTCGCAAGATGCTTTAGGCGTTTTTTGCGACTTGTCAAAAGCATTTGATTGTGTACACCATGTAACATTAATCAGGAAACTACATCATTATGGAATAAAAGACAACTCTTTGGATCTTCTTACTTCATACTTGTGTGACAGGATACAGAGTTGACATTAATGGGGAACGTTCTTCGGGATCTGTAGTTACAATGGGTGTACCGCAGGGGTCTATCCTCGGTCCTTTCCTATTTCTTGTTTATATTAACGACCTCCCTCATCTCGTTAAGAATAATCACGAGATTGTATTGTTTGCTGATGATACTTCACTAATTTTTAAAATGAAACGTCATAACACAAATTTCGACGATGTGAATAATGCAATCTCAAAAGTAGTCAATTGGTTTAGTGTCAATAATCTTCTGCTTAATGAAACCAAAACGAAATGTATTAGATTTATTCTACCCAATGTAAAACAAGTTAAGGCCGATGTAAAGGTAAAAGAGGAATCTTTAGAAATAGTAGAAAGTACTGTATTTTTAGGAATAACTTTAGATAGTAAACTTCAATGGGGCTCACACATAGATAAGCTATCGAAGAGACTTAGTTCTGCAGCGTATGCAGTCAAAAAAATCCGTCATCTTACAGACGTTGATACTTCTAGACTAGTCTATTTCAGCTACTTCCATAGTATTATGTCTTATGGCATACTGCTGTGGGGGAACGCTGCAGATGTTAACACCATATTTGTGCTGCAGAAGAGGGCTATTCGTGCAATCTATAATATGGGTCCCAGAGAATCCTTGCGTGAAAAATTCAAAGAAATAAACATAATGACAGTAACATGTCAATATATTTATGAAAATTTGTTGTACACTCATAAAAATATCAATAAGTTCATTAAAAATAGCGATATACATAATTTAAATACTAGAAATAAGAACAAACTGGCTGTGCCCACTACTAGGCTACGTAAGATTAATGTATCTTTTAAAGGGCAATGTATACGCTTCTACAACAAAATTCCAAGTGAGTTGCAAAAATTATCTATAAATAAATTCAAACGGATTGTCAAAAATATACTTTGTAAAAAAGCTTACTATAAAATATCAGATTATCTAGACGACAAAAAAGTTTGGGACGAGTTATGCTCCAACTCTAAAACTAACAATCTAACAAGGTAAAGGTTTCTTGTTCGCTTCTTTACTTTACCTAAAAAAGATTGAAGTGAACAATTAATCAAAGTGATCACTTTATTTCCCATTTTTATTTCTTATTTAACTTGTATTTTGTGACGTGTCCAAGAGTCCTGTAAGGTCTAAAGGAAATAAAGCACTTTGATTTTGATTTTTTGATTTTGCACGGGGCTAGATAATTCTGTGTGATTTATGCAGCATTAATTAAATGAATACAGAATTTTTAACATCGGTCCTGTAGTTTCCGAGCCTATTCAATTCAAACAAACAATCAATCAAATCCTTCCCCCTTATAACATTAGTATCCAATAATAGTTCTGGGTTATAGTAGGTAGTTGCCATTGATTTGTAAACTATTACGATCGCGCGGTAACCGTGATACCGTATTTTCACGGCTGGTTTTCTTTCCAACAAAAACTAGGTACGTATTAAGCCAGCTTATCATGATGCTCATCTGAAACCTACCATAAACCTAGATGAAAAGGCTTAAAGTCCAGTACCTAGTTATTTATTCTCGTTACTCGCTTCTCACTGTGACAGGGTCCCACCTAGCTGTCCGAGTCTAATGGAAAACCGACCTACACTACACCGCACCAGATTCTATTTCCGTTTGGAGACATTGACATGTATTCATTTTCAGATATCGTGGCGCTGGCATCACCAGTGCTGCGACAGAAACGACTATAGCAAATATATATATTGATTAATAGATGTGAAAATCGTGTGCGGCGTAAAAACCATGGCATTTTACTATTTTGCAGTCTCTCCTTGCAGCTCAGAATTTTTTTACCTTCTACAATACTAATAAAACATTATTAACAAAGAAAATTACATATTACAACTAAATAAAAACTAGTGTTTACAATTGAAGCAATTGAGCTAACTGCAGACTGAAGCAAACTACAGATAGCTCAACTGATCCATATCAATACCAGTTGGAAGTGTACCCAAGATGCTGGTTGGATTGCCTCGCTGTATGGCAATGCTGATGCGCTGCGTCAGATACTGACCAGCTCTTGGGCAATACTTATTCAATGTATCATGTTTTATTTACTTGATTAAGGAAAAAAATTTCAGTAGTTTCATAATTGGCCACAATTTAATCAAATGACCTGTTAAACTAGTTTCGGTTCTACACAATTTCATTATTTACCTATCTTTAGCCAGACCTTTCAATAGCCAAATGGACCATCCATTTTTAGTTCCTAAAATTTTATTCTTATATCGAAAAGTAAATTGGAAATAACTGAATCGAATTGGCATATGACTAAAATAGTCCCTGTGACAACAATAATGCTGGCCAATCGATAAATGCTGATCAGACTAAAAAAAATTAACAAGCACAGTCTTTTTAAGCACACAGTACTTACTCTTACTACGGAATATTCTGCTCTACTCTTGATAAATCTTAAAAACGTACCTGAAACAAAATGAAACTAAATTAACTTAACACAAGCAGGTAACATGGAACAATGTTCAGATTTCTCAATTATCTGATGACTTGATCATTATTAGCTACTTCAAAAAGCTTCTGTTAACATTATAAATTTTGAAGGATAAAAGGTCGATTGTGTTTTTCTTTAAATTTCCATAGACCCAATGTCAAGATGTTATTCCAACAATACCGTTATTAAAACAGCTTTTAACGCAGCTTAGGAAAGAAGAAGAGATTTTGAAGCTTTTATCCTTCAACCATTGAGTATCCACCTCCAACGGTTATAGAAAACATTCCTACAAACTTATTGCAATGTAAACGCTCCATGCCACCGAGTGTACACTGCGAATGTATACTTTTTCTCGGCATGATGTGTACAAACAGTGTTTAGCGAGTGTGTTGTGTGTTTTGCTTGTATTGTAGAGGGGTAAGGGGGAAGGGGCACCTGTTGCCTCGTCTCGATGCGGGAGCCTAATCCTGGGAGATGAAATAAATAGAACGCTGCTTGGCTGACATTTGCGATATTTTGGTTAGGCAATGATAGTGAGAGTTGGTAAAGGGGTTATTTTTGCGATTGGAAGTGGGTAAATGGTACGTCTGTTTATAAGCTACCAATTATATCTGCAATATAGAACACCCAAAACAAAATATCTACAGGTCGTACCAACCTTTGAGTTTTTGTTTATTTTTGTGTAGCCGGGAATCGAACCCGTATCCTCCCTCCTACGATGCGGTCAGAACTTTGGCCACTACGCTACAGAGATAGTTTAGAGTCAATAGAGTCAACCAATTATTTTTCTAATTATGTTGAAATATTATACTCAACATTCGAAAAATATATACAAATCATATCTTTGCAAATCTTTGCGACAAGCAAAGTTAATGTTCGCTAAGAGAGTGGAAGCAAGGCTCTTATGAATAAAATATTGACATCTTATTAACTCACAATTTCCTGGAAGAAAAGCTTACGTTCCCTTATTCCCTTTTGTAATTTCCTCGTAGACTTCACCCACGTCATTACGAAGTTAATCTTTTTGCATAAATTGTTCCCCCCGAACCAATTATTTGCTTATCACACTAATTAGGAATCAATTTGAAACGAGACGTCGGATTGTATTCTTTGAAAAGGGATTTCGAGTACGTCCAAAACGAATAGAGCTCTCCGGGTATGTGGCGCAGTGATTTTTTTTACGTCTGGTGGGACAATGCAAAGGGATTGGTGGGGTCTTTTTATTTTGGGCGGGTGTCGTACGGGGTTGCCATTTCGTTATAATTGATTTCCCTTTTTTACGGTTGGACGAGAGTGGTGCGTCATGCGTGCCTTGGCTCAGGGCTAGGGTGGGTGAAGGGCAGCTGGCTAGGGCTACCAATTGCATATTCACTGGTTATTTATGTAAAAATAGTTTTTGAATCCTATTTGTACAATTTTTTTTGGTAATAATGAAACGGATTTTACAAACATGTATTTTTAAACTAAACTTATAATATAAAATAGCAATAGATAAAACTGACTATGAATTTTATCTAAAAATTGATGGCTATGCAACATAAAATCTTATTTGTGTTCAAATCAAAAAGCTACTTACTACATTCCGTATAAAAGTGGCTCAAACTCAGGAAGTGTCCTTGAATATTATTTAACAAGTGCGATTTCATAATTTTTTATTCCCTTGTAATAAGGCAGCCCTATGCTGCGGCATATTTTGTTTTCTGCCTGATGTACTTATAGCCCGGAGGCAATTTGGTTGGGTCCACGTTACGACAATAGAGTGATAAGTTTTTTGAGTGAAAAACCTTTTGTCCTGCTTTGTTCAAACATTGTCGTATTTCAAAATACAAAACGAATAAGGGATTTGCTACTGTATAGTAAGGTTCAATACTAAAATTTGATTTGATAGCTTGTATATAAACTAAAAAAAAACTAAATTCTATGAACAGATGCATTGCATGTTCTTTTCGTTAGAGCAACAAAAGCTATATGTATAAAGCTTTACAGGGTTATAGGTGGGATGATCAATAACCCCTTAAAGGCGACTTGGGTAGATATTAATACAACAAAATTTGTTCATCTTGATCTACCGAAGTCGCCTTTAAGAGGTTATTGATCATCTACCTATAAGCCAGTACATTGAAGCTACATTTTATAACAGTTGGCAAAGTAAGCACTTCATAATATTTTATTAGTATAGATGCAACAAAGTTTGATATTTCCTAAAATAAAAATAAATCTATGGGATATAGAGAAAACACGTTGCAAAAACAAATATGTCATCAAACACCTACTCATCCAATACAAGTAAAGCCGCGGGCACTAACTATTCCAACAAACCTGTTCAGCTGACTAAACCATCTCAATCAAGGCATCATCTGTCTAATTGCAGACGAGCATAATATGTACGTATGTAGTTATATGTAATTATTGCAATATCTAATTGTTCGTAACAGAACCTTCGCTACAAGTACACTAAGTAATTAAACCAAGATTCGTCAAGGGCGAGTGCGCCGAAGGTTTTGAACTTCTCTTTATTTTTCCTGTTAAATATAAATCTTTATCAACAAACGCCTGGACCATATCACATGAATAGCTCTGCAAACTTCGGAGATATAGAGGTGGTGCAAGATGGTAAATTTTTCGAACTTCTTCAAAATATTTCTTAAGTATACAACCCTGCCAAAATTTCAAAGTTGTTACAACCTCGTCTTTTTAAAATATCGACATCAAAACTTGTGCTGAAAATATAGAAAAATCATAATGAATATTTCATTCATTTAGATATTTTTTCTTCACAAACACGGATACCTCCTCAGGTGATAATGTTAATTGTCCAGCAAGAGTTATTTACTATTTCAACGATAAAAAACGTAGCACGTCACAATACTTAAAATTGCTAGATTCAAGTTTATATGCTTTTGACCAAAGGCAAGTATAACAGCGAACAATCTAGAAATTTTGCACGTTTTTTACAAAAAATAAACCTAAAGTAACAATTGTTTAAGCATTCTGTACAAGCAACATTGTGAAAGGCACACACATAAGCTTGTATCAAATACGTCTACAGTTGGTTAGATCTACTCAATCAAAGTACCATCTGTCTAATTGCAGACCACACAGAGTTAATACGTACATCAATGTCATGTGCTAATACCACTAGTCATACTAATATTAAGTACAAAAGATATGAAGTACGTTATTAATTTTTATTAGAACTATTACTATTGTTTTTCTGTTTATCCCGAAATTTTAACACTCTCGGGTCCCACGTCAGTCGCACTATATATAATACAAAAATTATAATTTTTGTATTTGCACTTCGTAGGTAATATGTATTACAGTGATTATATTGATCCCCTTTGAATACGCTTCAGGTGCTTCAATTATACGCCGGATTACATCTAGCCAGGCATTTGACATTGATTAGAATAATTATTGGTAATTGTACCACCACTAGGCTATTAGTGTCATAATAGAATGCAGCGGTTAGTTAATTATTCTCTTTTAAATTATCTAAGTCTGACTTTACTTCTGAGTTTTGTCACTTTTTTGTCAGCTCAAAAAGTTCATGAGTCGAGTAGAGGCGTGTAGAGCGCGGTTAGAAGTTGATTTGTTTATTGTGTTGCCTCTTCCTAGCTAAACTTTCAGCCACAGCAGCAAATCTCAACGGAGACTATGACTATGTGACCGGTGAGATGTCAGGCGCAGGACCAATGACTTAAGGTGCTTTCCGACTCTTGTTGCTCGTAAAGTAAAGACACAAAATTGCCATCCATGTAAGCAGTAAAACTAAGATGTTGATGATGATGCTATAGCAAACTCGTGTGCATTAAAGGACGATTCACACGTACCACAATCATACCACATTGCAACGACATAAAGTGGTTAAGCAGTGCTTACGTGTGAATAGGTAACTACAAAATATCGATGAGGTTGACACTAGTAGTTGCGATGTGGCTAGCGGCTAGTGCACGGTGACCCTGGTGGTTGTAATATGGTTAGTACTAAATACGCAGTTGGGTAAGAATCAAACAAAACTAAATTTGGTCCGTGCAATTACTCATACAAATTAGCACCCGACCACGTGGTGTCGTTGGCATGTCGTTGAAAATAATAATTTGTAAGAACAATTATTATTGTAAACTCTTCAAAACTTCGATCATTGAATCATCTTTCGTGAATCGTTCACATACCGTCTACGGCGTAGGCAAGATCATGCGTAGACTTTCGTAGCAAGTGCTACGAAACTAAGTTATTATTACGAACGATGTGATATTTAACACAGTAAACAAGAATGGAGATAATGCTCCGTTTTGAATTCCTGAAATCAGAACCGCCCACATAGATTCAGCAGGCCGAAGAACTTATGAACCTTTTTATCCGAATAAAAATAATATCGCTGGATGAAACTTATACGACACAACATACAATCGTTAAAATTGTTAGGCTAACAACAACGATCGTCAAAGCAATACTCATTCGCATCTGTCAGTTTTTGTGCTGAGGACTCACAAACCGCATCAATGCAATGTTCTATCTCAAATAATAAATAATAAAATGAATAAATATTGCTGTACAATCCACACAGCATCTAGCCCTAAGTAAAGTAAAGCTTGTGTTATGGGTAATAGATGACTGCTATACTTAATACAGTATACTACATAGACATTCTTTAATATACATGAAAAAACAACCAGAACACCATGCACAAATCTTCTGATTGTTAAAAAAATTGTGTAAAAATATTGCTTGATTATGTAATGGGGAACCTAAATTTATTTCGGCTGTAATCACTATGGAAACTTTATACCAGATTTTTGAAAATAATGTTTCACGATGTTCTTCTAAAAGAAAGAAAACGGCCATTGCTCCTTAATATACCTTGACGTGCTGATGCATCAAAACTCATACGACACGACAATATCGCGTCGTAGTGATGTATGCTAGCCTAGCCTTTACAGAGCGACGCTAAAAGTGCAACGGACCACCCACCCTCACGGCCCATTAGATGCGTCCGCGGCGAATCGCGATTTGCATAAGCGGCTTGGCTATCTACACATAGTAATTGGGATCACATGGAACTGCCATAAATTGACACCCAATCCTCTCCAACAGCCACCCGTTCAAGAGACCAGTTTATATTGGCTCGGACAGTGTAGGTTTAAGTTCGTACCGATGTTTGCAATGCACTTAGGTCTGGTACTTCAAGCTTTTAATCGAAGTGCGAAATTTGAATGTGATTTAAATTCGTATTGTTCTAAACTAAATGGCTGTTACGTAGTCTACCTAATTTACATTAACTTTGAACCGGTGTGTTCCTTAGATCAACAATGTTGAATTGTTATTCTGAGATTTCAATGAGATGCTGATTTTGTGTTAATTCTCTGTGAATCCGACGTGCCCTAATAATGGCTTGGAATGAGAGGGTTGATTTATTAGCTGAGGTAAAGTTACTAGTAAATGATGAGTCTGATAAATTAACATTATTCATAAAGGTAAGCTTTTTAAACAACTATTGACTGAACCTACAAAGTGTATCAAACATATAGAGCAAATAAATTCTTGAATGTTTTAAATAGCGTCAGAAAACTGTGCAAAAAACACTTTGATCGTATAAAAAAAGTATTGCTTATCGAAAATATGCTCAACACTGTTGCGATAAAGTCCAACATAGTAAAACACCCGAGGGAGTGTTGGTAGACCTCATTGTATTGCACTGATTCCCGAATGAGCGAGAAGCCCTTTGAAATCGTACCTGAAACCGAAACAAAAGCACACGGTATTATGGCAGTAAGCCGGGAACATTATAACTACAGTTCAGTATACACAAATAGTGCAGGAATGAAATAAGGATTTAAGAAAATAATTTACCATGTAATATTAATTATAAGAACTTTTGTTCTGGTGTATATCTACGTATATAAAAATACGACGCGATATGCATGTGGGATAGTTAAAAATAATGTGGTTAGGAAGAAACATACATAAGAGATAAGACGATACTTTTTATCATCTTTTTAGAATCAAAGTAGAAGTAGTATTTACAATAGAAAAACTTGAGCTAGTTACTGATCGTTGCAAACAGTCTACAGATAGCTCCCGTCCCATATTAATACCAGTCGGAAGCGTCTCCAACACGCTACACTTATCCCGAGGTTTCGACAGACACTATAGTGGATACAGTATAATACCTACTTTAATAGTTTGGTCAAATCACATAAGTTTATAATTACATGTTTTGGTATAAATAGGGCAATTTGAGCAAGACGCGTTTGCAGATATTTCACCCACTCCCTGCTCATCAGTTAATTTTCCTAAAGATTTAGACATTCAAAGACATAGACTCTGAATTGACCAGCTGATGTGAAGTTGCGTTTGACAGTTACATCTCGTGTGTTCCCGCCCTTAGTGCTGCAACCACTAATGAGCTGAAACATTCATCAATGGCCAGATCAGAAGCAGATTAAAGGGAACCACACGCATTCATTCTGTTTGCTATGCACACAGATTTTACGCGGCTTTGAACTAGTAAAAAAGCTTGGGATGAAATTAAAGCAAAGCTCAGTCATAGATGGCGTTAAAATATAGCTTATACCTCTAGAGTATATAAAGTAAGTATTGAGTAAGTAGTAGCATATAGAGTGTACCTCTATAGAGCATATAGAGTAAATTTTTATACTAGTACCTAACCTCTAACGATATCTCATATTTAAGTTGCCTCTCTGTGTTTGCCTTTGTAAGTTTTGTCTAATAAACAATGGCCATCTTTTTCTCTTTCTATTTCCTCGCAATAAAACGCATTACAGCCCTAACAAGTATCGTGTAACGTCCGTATCGTTATACATTACGTAAATTTTTGAAGTTTAAATTGTTTACGCATTCGATGACAAAATGACGTATTTTTTCTCTCTTCTAGGTGTAGGACACGATGGGAGATTTGCAACAAACTAGATACGCCATCTCAGGCAGGGCCGTCCATCACCGATCACCTCCTATGGATGGGCATATGGACGATTTCTTAAGAGATTTCTTAAGAGTACTTTTATGTACATAAATCATCATCCAGCCACATTTCAAGAAGACTGGTTTACTCTCCCATTGTTTTTCCGATCAGTTCTGCGCCAGTAGTATCTGTACCATCTTTAATAGATTTTTTAATGCCTTTTCCTCATTAAATTTTAAAATGAAACGATTCAGAATTAAAAAATGTTATAAAATCCGCAATATTATTGCAAACAATACCAAGTTGGAACACACTCCGCCCCGCTGTCTGTCTATCCGACGGTCACTTAGCACCCAGTAAAGTGTTTCAGATTTAGCGCTAACTGCTTGGGTAAGACTGAAGTTGGCTTTGCTTTGTCATGAATCCGTGAAAATAGCAGGTAGGAAGAAAATATAAGAACTAGCTTCTAGCTGCAGCTTTGCATGCGTTTTTTCGGGATAAAAATGAGATAACTTAATGTTAATCCTGTTTAGAATGACATCTATTCAGAACTTCTGAAGTTCATTAACCCTTTCCTATTTAGTAAGTATCACAAAATACCTACTTTCTTGATGTTGTGTTTTGAGATCGTAAACCATGTTTTTAATAAAAATCTCCTGACCAAACAAACGGGTCTCTAGATTAAAAATCGTCATATTATTTCTAATTTATAATCGTAATTCGGGGGTCGTGGGGCGCATGTTGGGTGCGTTTTATGGCCGCTGGAGGGCGCTAATGACGTCAAATAATTGGTGCTTTAAATGTAAATGACGACACACGCCAGGCAGCTAGGCCTTATTAAATTTTGACTATAGATTTAGGAGGATACGTGTGCCATTGTTGTTTTTTATCATACAAAAACGACAAGAAACTTAAGGGCCAAAGCCTAGATCTGTTCTCATATAATTCCAATACTACATAAGTAGGCCCCTACTTCAGTTCGGTTAATTAATTTTTAAGCTGTTTATCGATTTTATGACAAAAATTCATTGCGTATTCTCATAACCTCTACATAACAGATGACAAAAGCCAAGACTTGAACTTTGTACGCTGCTGTTGAAGTGTTCCCGAAGTAGTTTTGTACCGTCTCTTTGCAGTGAAACTTTTCACCAAACATCATTACTTGCACGGTGATACAAAACAAAACTTATTGGCAGCTCAAGTAAGCATTATTGCTTGTAATAAACAGTGGATTTCCGTTGGAATATATAGCCCGGCAATTATACGGGATAAGCGCCAATAAAAGTGTTCGTCCGGTGTTATAAATTGATCAATTTGAGATCCGTAGCAGTTCAATGTATCAGAGGGGGCGGAAAGGCGTCTGGAGTTAAATACCTGCCTCTTGCACGAACACTAGATAAAAACATATCTACGAGAAAGAACACAGGAGTACGTTTAAACGTCTTGATATTCTACACTTAAGAATTAGGCACCAAGAAATTGGAAGAAATAATTATGTCTGTTCGATAGATACCAATTTTTTCACTCGTTCAAATTCACTTACTCTATCAAATTCAGTTTGTGTAAACAGAGAAAGAGCATTCTTTCGTTGAATCTTTGCTCGTAGAGATTAAAAAAGAATATAGAGATCAAACGGACGTTCTTGTTCAAGCTCTGTTGATGTAAACTGAACCCACATTGAGGCATTAGCATTTCACGTCAGTTGTCGAGCCAATCGCCGCATTTTAAAACAAATAAAAAAAACCACACAAAACTGCACGGCAAATTTCGGCTCAAAACGACACACCACCGCAACCTTACTTTGCAAACACGCTAATCCGACTCCGACGTAAAATATTTCCAATCATTAATTCAGCAAAGTTTCCGCACACGCCCTCAACTTTTTTGCATACAGTTTCAGAGCTCTTCAACTTTTTTAATTTGGCTACCCGAGATTGCTGAGGGGATTGCACTGCACACACCGTACGTCTGATTCTAGCCATGGAAATGCGAGCTTGTATTGGGAAATAATTGTCTGAAGTTTGGAAAACAATGTGCAGATAGCTTTTGGGCTCTTTGAACAAAAGTTCCAGATGATTAAACAAAACACTATTTAAATATATTGACTTTTCTATTTTAGTTGGAGCTTGGATGCAAGTTATATAGGTAAATTCTTGGATTTTACAATGAGATTGAAGAAAAAATGGGATAAAGCGATTATGTTACACGATCACAATGTTAATATATTCTAAATAATAAATATAATGTTCACTGTTTGCGTCATACGCAATCAACAAGAAATACAAATCGTTCGTTATTTGAACTCATAGCGCAATTGGCAGCACATTCCTGTACTGAGGGAAGGTTGTTGGTTTCGTCGATGTAGTTTTTTCGGGTTATTATTTAATTAGTGTGAAGCATGCCCTAATGATACAAAAAAAACATAATAAGCAAGGTTTCAAAATACCAACCTTAAATTTTTTTACCTACTTACCTACTTTGTTGTAAGCAAAATTGTAACTTATGTTACAATTTTGCTTACAACAAGAACTTTTGCTTTGATAATATATTCTCAAATAACCAGGCCCAGAACTGAACACAATTCGCATCCGAATGGAAACCAATCTCATCTATTAGTTGAATCGCGGACGCCACTAATGTAACCTAGGCTAGAATATTCATGTGATCAAACTGAGCCTGACCCTGCGGTTGGGCTACACTGATCGATAGTGATGACTAGTGAGGGGTTGTTTCGGTTTTGGCCTTTGAATAAGATTGGATTCTAAAATAAAACATGCCTACTCGTAGCTTCTTAGATCTTTGTTTGATTTTTGTAGACTGGGTTTGGTTTTAAGGACAGAATCCAACAAAATAAGGTCTTATCGTCATTGGATCCAAACAACATAGCAATATCTAAAATAAATACCATCAATTTAAACAACTTTAGTAGCTAGTCTATTAGGAGTAGCTGTGTTGACCCGAGATTACATCTTTGTCACACAGGCTGAGCAGTGAATGCTTTATTTAGAATTAAAATAAGAATTGATATCATGTTTAGACTATGATAGTATATGTATATATATCTGCGTATATTTTCTCGAGGCGATTTTCCTCAAATGCTTTAATGCTGGTGTAAATCACCTTCGGGAAGCAAGCTTCTCCCAAAACCCTGGGACAAGCTTTCGTCTAGCGAGCTAAGGGCTCAAGACAAAAAAAAGGAACCCGTAATATCTAGAGTCAACGTTATCGAGGAGGCCTATATATTATTCATATTATAGTTTCATTACATTACAGATAGATTACCAATGAATTTAAATAGTAAAAACACTGCCTTTGCAATGCAAATAAATGAATAAAGCTTTGTGACTAGGTCAGACATTCAGCGTGTCACTTAATATTTAATTTTATCACGTGTATCCGGGGTAAAATTAATGCCAATAAATTATTGACAACAAAGGTTTTAGATTTAGTTTGATGAATAAATAACCTGGTGGATGACATAATGTTACCAGCGGGGTTATTGAGCCCTCGTTAGAGGACCTATGGACGTTCAAGTAATATCAATAGCAATTTTTTATACAATTTAACACACTTCCTTTTAAGACATCTTATTATGGATTGAAATATTACGTGAAAAAATCACCTTTCCAACTAGCATCCTATTTTGAAGAATATCGACTTATATTTTACTAATAGTTGAAAAGTTGAATTTATACTCATGGTTGCTTACAGGTTGATTAATGACATTCATTCGGCATAATCATTTATGTAATCAAATGGCCGGTGCACTATATGTCTACACAGGGCCAACAATTTTTTTTTTTATAAAATGTAATCCTAGTTTTAAAATGTACATTATGCATCCACATATACATGCCAAGCAATATGATTCTAACAGTTACCAAAATACTAGACATTTCTCGAACAACATGACCAATCAAATGGGTTCGTGGCTTAGGCCCCCAGTGGTGGACGCACCTGTGGTCGACGCCCCCGGTCAGTTTATTTTAATCCGAATATTTTTTTTATCAAATGTACTTGCAGGCATAAAAGGCATAAGCTTTTAATATATTATATCATAATATATATTATCATAATATCATAATCATATTTACCAACGTCACGCAACAGACCAATCGCAAAAATCCATTCAGTAGTTTTTACGTGAAAGAGTAACAAACATTCATCTCATCTTTCATCTCTACATCTATCCCTACTTTCAAACTTTTGCAGTTATAACATTAGTAGGATTAAAGACAGAAGTATTTTATTGGTAAAGTACAATTACTTAAAACTATCTAAAAAAAAATCTCTAAAACGGTATGTAAGATACACTTTTGGCATTTACTGTACTAAGTGCAAAAGTGCAAATAATAATAATAATACAATTAATAGAATCGGGGGCGTCAACCACAGGTGCGTCGACCACTGGGGGCCTAAGCCACGAACCCAATCAAATTACAACGGGTAAATCGAAATCTCAAAAAGCAACCTTCATTTTATATCTTTACTAGCAACCCGCCCCAGCTTTGCACGGATGCAAAGCTTATAATAATGCATGTTTTTCATTATATTAACCATCCCTGAATAACTCAGTCTATTTAAAAAAAACCTCATCCTTATGCATTGCTTACTTTTGAGGATCTAAGCATACATAGGGACAGATGACAGAGGGAAGCGACTTAGTTACTACATATGTAGTGATAAAATACACCAAAATAAAACAAACAGTTTCCAGAATACCAAACATTTTATCGCCTGAGACGACCGAACAAACACCGCATTTACACTAAGAACCCAACGATACCGATACACTAATCCCCATAAAACCACAAATCCATGGGAATCGCTACACAAAGCTTAGAATTTTATTTGTAAGCATTACAGTTCAAACGAGAAACCTTGAGGGATAAATAGCAGAAAATTATAAAGAAAATGTTGAATTAAAATTTTGCTAGCGTATATTTATTATTCCAGGTGTAAAAATCTATTGAAAACAAATATTTGGAATTTCCAGGTGTACTTATCTGTATCTGAATGGAATAAATGTCTCTGAACTGTACCCGAGTGATTATTTGTGACCGTTATTATAAGTAAAAAATATTATGTGCTGTTCCGAAACAATTTAAAGTATTGGCAGTTTGCCGCCATTTTTAATCAAAGTTTGAAAAAAGAAATTAGCGTACATAATTCGATATTTATGCTGATTTCTAACAAACTTTTTTTTTACATGTCGTATCTGAATGAAATTACTCTGAACTGTACTGAACCCTATTTTGAATTTTAAATATATCATCTATTTAAACTTTAGATCGAATCATGTTTGCTAAACTCACAAACTGTTTAAAAGTGGCGGCGAACTGCCACCACTTAAAAATTGTTTCGGAATCAAAGGTGTTAAACAATTTATTGGATCAGACAAAAATAACGCGTTGAAAGTCGAATCATCTTGATGAATAATGAATACTTTTGTATCTGAAAGCATCAAGGAATACTTTTCGTATTTAAGAGCCTCATGCATAAAGAAAATCATGCAAAAAGAATTGACCCCATCAACTCAGCTTGTGGATGTCGTAAAAGCCGATTTAGGAAACTTCTAAGAAGAAGGGCAACAGCTTTCTTCTTTGTACTTTTGAAATGAAATCAAAATGAAAGTGCTTTATTTGACACCTTTATTGCGATCACCACTGTGACTGTTACGCAACTGTCATAGGTACTAAGCGAGTTTTTAATTTGTAATACTAGAGAACCCTAGTGTTTAGATAAACCTAATCTAGGATTTAAGATGATAATAAAAATCTCATCCTTTTTATCTATAAACGCAATCTATCTATCAAGAAAGGTGATTATCAAAACCTTCCTTGTAATGTACGAAGAAATGTTCAGCAGGGGATAAATACGTGCTAAAAAGGAAGCAAACAATAAGAATTCATCTTTCTTATATTATTACTTTTTTGGTCCAATTACTTATAGATTTTTACTTTAAATGAAACACAATTAACATTCTTGTACACAACAAAGCTTTGATCAAGGAAATAATTAAATTCTTTGAGAAAAAAGTGGATTAGTCCGTAAGTGTTTGTTTTTAATTAATCTTTTGTGTGCAGTCAACAAAGCGTGAATTGTCTTTAACAAAATTAATATTTTTTTTATTTAAATAATTGGATACTTAGGTGAAAATCTACTAAATAAGAAATGTATTGTTTCTTGCGTACTAACATAATTTTCTTAAGCTAAATAATGCTGTGAAAAAAAAACTTCAACAAAGTCACGTGCGTAGAAGCTTAATATCTGCTAGACCTTATCCTCTTTTACTTTAAATAATAATTCATTTTCATTTCATTTATTTTAACAATGGAGAACAAGGGAACACGTAGTTATATCAAGGAATGTGTTGACCCGGGTTGTTTACATGCGACACGAATTTACACTTCTTAATAAGAACGGCAAAAATGAGACATACACAACACATATAAAGACTAGATGCATTTTGCTGCTTTCAGTGTCCGTGAAGCATACTATACACCGTTTATTTCTTTTTGGTGGTGTAGCTAAGCAGAGGATGAGAGGGGATGAAAATACAGCTAAAGGTACCCCTTCGTACTTTACGGCTACCCGATACGCGATCGGCGGCCGTCCGGTTGGTCGCTCAAAACTGTGTAAAAGACAATAGTTTTTATATGCACTGCGATTATTATTATTTATTTATTTAGTAATCCGATTCAATTTAACTTACAGAGCTATGTTCCAAGGCGTCAAAAATTATTTTATAGATATGAATCAACTGCCGACAGCCGTAAGGCCAACTTCAGGTGCCTATTTTATTAAATTAGCGCATATATTTCTACCTTTAAAGCGCGGCGACCGTGCTGTGACCGTATGCATGTAATAAGGGCCTAAGGCGGTTTTTGTTTCGTCCTTTTGTCAAGCTTGCATTAGAACAAAGGTATAATTTTTTCCATTGCATAAATTTTAATCGATTTTATATTATAATCTACCAAGCATAAACATATTTTTGCCAGACGATAGAACGCGTCTGCCATGTTTATTTTCGATGCTACTCCCACATCGGAAGAATAATAAAAGCATTCCATTGCCTTCGCAAGTTTCGTCGACTTATCTTTATATTTTTTTTACAGTCGCCTGAATGTTTAATTGTCATTGCGGTAAATCACGGCAGAACGGGGTTGAACACAGTTTATTGCTTTTGGGACGTAATCCGTGGATAAAATATACCTACAGTTATTTTTTAAGACAGTTTTTTGCTTTATAGTAGCGTTAATTTATATTTAGGTACGGTAATTCTTCTTAAATATCTGGCGGCTTTGCCGTTTTTTTTTGGTTTTCAATTTGTGATAAAAATTATAACTTATTTTTATCTATAGCGAAAAGAAAATAATAACAGTTCGCATTCATATTCATGTATTTACAATCATCGAGCAGTTAAGACAAGTTTCAAATAGTAACGTTCTTTAGAAGGTTTTTTATTTTGATTTCTTATTCAGATTTGAGCCCTGCGGTAGAAACGTGATTCATATTATATGAAAGCATAACAAAAGCTGACCAGCAGAGCTTATATCTATTATTATTTTATTCAAATCCGAGCAAGGATCGTAAAGCTAAGAAACCCTTCAGAGCCACCGCAATAAATAAAATAACCCCAACTTTCACCAGCCTTGGCGTAGGACAGAGTCGCTGCTAAACAGAGATTTGTACAAAAGAGATATAATCTATACTAATATTATAAAGAGGAAAGATTTGATTGTTTGTTTGTTTGTTTGTTTGTTTGTTTGTTTGTTTGTTTGTTTGTTTGTTTGTTTGTTTGTTTGTTTGTTTGTTTGTTTGTTTGTTTGTTTGTTTGAATTGAATAGGCTCCGAAACTACTGGACCAATTTGAAAAATTCTTTCACCATTAGAATCCTAAATTTTCCGTGATGAACATAGGCTATATAATATTTTCAAAAAAGTTAGGGATCTGCATGAAAAATTCAATAATTGAACCGTGCGCTGTATATTCAACCTCTTTTTCTATTATGGCGCGTCATAACAGAAAAAGAGGTTGCTTGCATTTTCTCTACAGCCAGTGTCAGTTATGGAGTGTCGAGTCAATGTCAAAAACCCCAATGCGGTTAAAAAAGTAAGGGATCCATATGATAACTGTGAAACTCATCGTGTTAGTGTGTATAATTTCTGAAATATTTGTTTAATACCCGTGCGAAGCCGGGGCGGACTGCTAGTATACTATACAAGGTCAGTGGCGAGAGAAGAGCATGGCTTTTGTCCAGGAATGGGTTGAATCTTATGAAGTAACATTAGTACGTAACTAATAGTTATTTTTAGTTATTTTTAGTCGTACAAATTTGATTTTAATTATTGCGAGACGTTTTATGAAACGTACACACCGTAAAGAGGATTCTGTACGCAAAAAGTAAACGGATTACCGATAAGTACCAAAAACAACTTATAAAAGAATTCTCTAACACCAAAAATTCTCTAACACCATCCTACTCTATGCATCAGTCCGCACGCAGCAATAACATCAGTAAATAATAACACATTACCGGTCCAGAGGTGGACGACCGCCGCCAGCTACAAGGAAATACAGCGATGTAATTTGCGCTTTCGAAATTTCGTAGTGCGGACGTGTGAAACACACCCAGTAATAACAGGGTGGTAATGAATGAATGGACTGCGGCCACGAAGGGTTGAGAACTTGAGAATCAGAGCTTTGTTTTACTATTTTGAGATTGTTACATTGACTCTATTATTAGGATAGGTCATCTTGTACGAAACTAGGCAAAAATGTGTAAACTATAGACCTAAAACTGAATACGTACAATAATGGCATTTATTGTCATCGAAGTTACTTAGAATATCTATCCTTTGCGACTCTTACTATTTGGATGGGTTAGTAAGTTATCGAATAGCTGAAATCAGAATGAGATTTTTTATAAAAATGCCACCTTCGACATTCATTTGGATCTCTAATGTGCACTCAATCGGTTGGTAAAGGCAAAACACCAGCCCATTTAGAGACCTCGATGTTGCTCGTCTGTACCGATCTTTGCGTGTTATAAGTTTGATATTAATACCCTACTAATATTAATTTGTCTAACATCAAAACTACTTTACATAGCACAGTAGAGGGTCTAACTTTCTAGAGCTTCGGTAAGTTACCTGAGCTATTGAACAAACGTTCATGAATTTCGCTTATAGCGAGATTCTGTTTAATTCAAATACTGTAGTCGTTTTGTCCGTCTATGGGAGAGATGGAATTGTTGAAGATGAAGTTTAAAATGTCCTTTGATTCTTCGGTCAATATGTTTTCTGAGTTAATTAACAGATAAATATTTTTCGTAACCAACACTGGTTGGCATAGTTTAATCAGCTCAATCTTTCAGGATCCTTTTCCCTGCATGGAACTAGCCCCAAGCTAAGCAGAGCTTGGGTACTAGATACCGTTATACTAAATTACATAGATATTTTTTTTTGTATACATGGAAAATGACAGGAATACCCGGAACAAATACCTGCAGGTCGTGCAAACTTTTGTTTCGAGTTGGGATCCGAATCCGCAACCTCCAGCGTTCAACAGAGTTCGTCAAATGATTATAATAAACGCTCTTTTCCTCAACAAGATTCTGAACGCTATCTTTATAATTATTTACTAAGCCTGCAGTGTTTCTATATAGGTAAACTAGGCTCTACTATCCAATAAAGAGAAACAGGCTGAAACAGATATTGCTGCTAGCTAATTCCAAGTTTTCTATCCCTTTGGGATCGATTCCTTTACTTGCTGTAAACCTAAAACAAACAATAACTGAATGAAGGGGAGATAAAGTTATAAGGTTTTTGGTTTTGCTGGTGGTTCTCGAATAAGCGTAGGTAGATATTGTATTGTGATCATAATTTTATGCAACATGATTATATGGATTCTGTATCTAGTTTTTAAGATATGGAAACAAAGTGATCGACTGAATTTTTGACAGTAAATGATTTAAAACGAAATCAAACAAACAGTTCAAGTCTTTTAGACCGTAGATTTTTGAAAAATTCTAAAATTTTGATAGAATCTATGACACCTAAACCAATCAGTAAATGGTGTGAATTGTTCAGGGTTGAGGAAAAATGGTATAGAGCAGGCCTTACAAAAAAAACCATTGAAAAACCTTTATTGATATAATAGAACATAGATTAAATACGATAGTAATATTTTAAGAACATTTAATTGTTTTGTTTGTTTAAACGCACTAATCATGAATTTAAATTTAATTTACAAATCATCTTTTAACAATGAGTGTTACTGTAAGTCTAAACAAAAATAGATATGATAACCAGATTAATTATCAATATTGTGAAGGCACCTTCACGCTTATTATATATTAGCTACCATTGAAAAGCAGGGCCAGCTCGCTAGTGTACAAAAAAACAGTTTGATAAGAAGTCCGTCTAACTAACAGCGCAAAGTCTCTGCCTATTTAGGTCACCAAAACACACCGGCGACAAGACAATGACTTAACAATGCCCCTCGAGATTCGGGACCTTCCCCTGGTCGAATTCGATTTCGCCGGGATAAGGAACGATGAATATTTTCATAATTTTACTGCTGTCGGGTGAGCTGACTGATTTTTTATGGATAGCGGACGTTATGGTATTTCAAGGTTTACATTTTTTTTCTTAATATATATTCCTGTACGAGGCAGATTTTAATTGATTATATACTATTTATCCACGAGGTTTAGCAGCGGACGACGTATGATGATATTGTGTTTGCGGTTTAATATTGAGGTAGACTCTTTTTACTTATCAATTTGAAACCCAAAAAAATATTTATTAGTTTATATGCTAGATGCGACCAGCTGAAGACAGGCCGCTATGGCGCTCATTAAGGGAGGCCTATGTCCAGCAGTGGACTAATATATTAGGCAAGCTGATGATAATGATGATATTTAAGGTATGTCTATAAATGTTCTTATAGCGCCGCGAGATACTTGTTAGTTTAAGGCATTTCGATTTATACATAATTATACTGGTGTAATGTTAAATTTGTATGAAGGTAGGAGTTCTAGAATTTGGTTTCTACTTCTTCTTCCAACATTTTTTTATATCCAATTAATTATTTCCATTCAAAGGTTGTCTGGAAGAGATCGCTTCTAAGCGATAAGGCCGCCCATTGTACTTGTATTGTGTAATGTCTTTTTTATTGTTCTATTTCGGTGTACTATAAAGCATTTTTGTATTTGTAACTTAAGATAACATCAATGTAATACACCTCACGATGTCTCGCCATCTTTAAATTTTTTTCTTTTTCTCTTGGACTCATGTAAGGGATCGCGCACTGCGCATTTAATCAGATCTGTCCATCGCATGGATGATCTTTCGCGCGGTCTAGTGCCCTCAACATGACAAGATGCTTATTAGAGTCATCGCCTTGATACAAGTCCAAAGTATTAGATCATACGAATCTGGACCCTGACATATGGTGTTTAATGCCGATTTATTGAGACATTTATGCGGAAGTCGGGAAACCTTATTATTGCAGGCACCAAAGTATATAGAAACTTATAAATCCGTATGTAGTACACTGTAAACAAAGCCTAGCTTGTGCAACATCACATGAAATCACTATTATGTAAGCTGGTTACGAAGAAAATATAATAAAGGTGCAACTTTTCCTGAAAAAAAATGTTGCAATAATTCTAATTATGCTTTTACGTCGGAAATGTAAATATAAATGCGTGTACTATTGGATGCCTGAGAATTACATAGAATGTGATTTTTCTCATCGCCTTAAAAATAGGTTCTGAAGAAAGCATCAATGTAATTGACGGTCTTATTGCTTAAAACACTTTCTTTCAGGCAACCAAAGGGGTTATCAGTACAGTATAGGGGGCAATGCGGTACTTTTCTACAACATGTTAATAAACTCAGTTACTTTTAAAAATATATCTTCTCGAGTTCAGTTATATGAAAGTTCCTAAGTACCTAGGGTGAGATAAACTTATCTAAAGGGTGTGACATAGTCTAGTCTAGCCGGATAGGGGTGGGGGAACACCCTTACCGAGTAGACTACTTGTATACTGAATAGACTTGTATAATGCAGGTGTAGTATGTATGGTATGGTAGTGTGTAAGCGAATGAACTCAGTTTTACTATGTCAAAATGACCAATGAATTTAATCGTTTAGTTTGGAATTGGATTGCAGAATAGAATATTCTAGAGAAATGGTAATAGAGTACATAGTTCTAGAGAAATGGAGTAAATTATTATACATATTCGATTTTTATTATCAATAAGGTGAATAATCCCAGCGTACCATAAAAATTTACTTTACACCATTTATCGTATGAATATGCCGATTTGAGATCCTTTCTTTACTTAATAATGTTATAAACTATACTATGTGATTCCTTTTTGTTTGGATGTAGGTAAAATCGGACAGTCAGTTGTTTCAGTTCTAACAGCTTTTTTAATAACGAAATATCATCTAAATATGGGTTTACAGTCTAAATATGGTACCTTAGACCCTAAAACTCCTAAATATTGTAAGTACACAGATAGTTGGATATTGCCGGTTGCCGTAAAAATTGCTTGTGTGTCCATCATAGTACCTTATGTTGCTTTCAAGGTTATATGGAGAGATATTTTCAACGGTTGCTTTGGTTTTGCAATGGCTTTATTGTGAGAAGTAAAACTTCTCGTCTGTTAAAGCCCGTTTTTGAGTAATTTAGTACGGTTTCAAGAAAACTTCCTAGTGTGTTTTTTGTTTTCCAAGCCTTATAATAAAGAAAACAAACTTAGTACTTGAATGAACTTTCTGGAGTCGTCGTCCTAAAGAAATGGAAGTAAGCATAATTCCAGCCAACTCGGGGATACGTAACTGTGCTGTGGTTCTGACAGATACAGGGATTCATTTTATTTTTGCTGAGCATTACTTGTACAGAGAAATGTTTTATACGAAAACGGAGTGCAAAAATATTGTTTAGTAGAAAAGTTTGTATAATCCATTATATTCTTGGAAGGCTTACGAGAACGTCAATCATTTCAATGAGTAGTCGAACATTCAAAAAGCTACAGATAAAGGATGCATTTTAATATAAAGCCCAGGGGAGAAGTTCTAATTTATTGGCTAGACATGGTCCATCTTTGTCAACTTTTTAAGTAGATTATCTATTTTCGATTACTTTGAGTATCTGTTTTTAATTACCTATAATTTATTTATGTAATCTCTACAAAAGCTCAATAACCTGAACCTCCAGCCTTTTACTATAAAAATCACAACTTGTTTGTTTACACAAGAGACCTGGAAATCTGCAGCAGGTACCGGTATGTAATTAAGATAAAAGCTAACGACGGGCAGAGCTTTGCGGTTAGAAAGGCATTATGACTACTGCAATACAATATGATCACAAAACCTCCTTGTTTAATTAGTAAGTAAAACAGAACCTTAATATCACTGTGACATTGTAGACTGCAGGCAGATGCTGGATGCGAAGTTGAAGACAGGGTGCTGTGCAGCTCATTAGGGGAGGCCTATGTCCAGCATTGGACTAACATGAGATGGTGATGATGATGAAATTGTACTTTCCTTTCAGTTAAAGATTTTAAACCCTGAATCTTGTATAGATATTACTAGTTATATACTTACTTCACTACTAATATTAGTTTAGATAATAATATTTTCATTGTATGATTAAGTATTACTGCAGTTTTATGTCTGATACCGCAGGGTATTGTTTGGGCTTTATCACAAGCATTTGTTTTATTAAGCGAACCACTAAACAAAATTATTTCAGAATTGTAAGAACATAGCTCGAGTCAAAAAGCGAGGAATTATGGAATCGATGAAGTTGACTCTACGTAAACAAGTTAAGATAAACTTAAGTACATAATGTAAACTTAATTGTTACTACTACATTAAATTAAATACAGGCGGTTCTTGACATTTGTAGCCGTCAGCTGATAATGTTGGCAAACACAATCAGCTGTTTTGTATCTAATTTCAGATTTGTGAATATTTATTACGATTTGATTGTCTTTTAACCAAATCAATTTAAAGGCTTTTGAAATTTCTAAAGAAAATAGGCTGTCAATAAGTATCCACATATAAGCTGTTGTAAATAATTGATGATTTTAAAGTGTGTTCACAAGTATACCATAAAACAAGCATAATGTACTTTGGTGCTAAATTTGCTTTCAAAAACATTGTTTTATAAAATAATCTTATGTGAACCCGGCGTCAAAGCCGATTTTATTTAAATACCAACTTAAACTTCCTTCCCATCAAAATACAACTTCTATCAAGTTACAGTAGTAATCCCAAACGAATCAAGGCATAGCTCCATTCACTCTTCCACCACAGGTGATCGATATAGGTCCTGAAACCCACACCGTTCCTACAATTACAAAAACCACTTACCATTTAAACGCATCAGTAACACCAGATCACAGAAAAACGCTCAACATCGCAAATCACTACGATAATTTGTGTTATAACAGTTGCATATGGAATCACAACACTCGCCGGGTCGCGATCTTTGGGAGGAGACTAAAGTCTGGCACGTCCGCGTGTTCTCTTGCCGACGGCTCGGCGGGTACTGACACCGCCCGCCCATAGCCCCCCGCCCGCCCTACCGGTCCTTTGTTTCCCTGCACCGGGTGCCTGTTAAACAAATTTCGCGTGCGAACTCGACTTTATCAATACGGTATCGACGGTGACAATTTCTCATTAGCGTATTTTATATAGATGCATTTTGTTTTCTCCCCTCCATTTGGGGTAGCGTTCTGGTACGTTTGCGCTTGTTTGTTATTATGAATAAGTTAGAAATAGATATAATAATTTATAATTCATGATACCATTTTGATTTTGTCCTTCTTTCGATCAGTAATTACTTGAAAAGGCTTGTAATCCAAAAAACGTTAAGTAGGATTGGTCGTCAACAGCACAAGATCGTAAAATGTAAAGGCTGTGGGATCACCCTGGCTAAAAATAATTATAACCGTAACGTGGGTTCCTCCTAAGACTAGTTAATTAACAATTTATGGATTGAGATTGGGAAGCTTTATTACAAAAAGGTTTCTTTGAAATTAATTCCGAAATTAAGCCAACAATTTAGAATTTATGATGTCAAAGAGGATATTGTCACACTTTTCGGTCTTCTCTACAACGAGTAATTTTTACTTTATTTCAGTATACTTAGCGCTATCTCGAAAAAAGACTGATTTAACTACCATGTTTCGCAAAATAAATGAATTTGAAATTCTATCTGATCTTTAAATTAGCCCCACAGTCTATTATTCTATTATATCACAGCCTATCTAAAAAGCTAAGCGTATTTAAAAAGACAAATAATAATATCAATAACCGTGAACTCATAGTACCAATATCAGTCACCGTAGTTTTTCATACAAAATAATGTAAAGTATTTGCATAATTGGATTAATATACAGGTAAAATCATTTGTACACATAAGTTTTATCATCGCTTTAGTTAGTTAGCATGGATAAGCCGATTTAGTCACCGTATTAAAACCCGTATATTTCACGATCAAACATAATAATTCAAATCCAATAAAACAATGATCGACGGCTCCCACTTGTCAACATAATTGCCTAATTTCATCACGCGCTACGTGAACCGTGTTGGTCGATATTTTCGGCCAAAATATTGGTCGAAATTTCAGCAAATTTTAATAAAATCACCGAACGGTTAATTGATTAACGATGCTGTCGCTGCGTTATTTCAGCATTTTCAGAGTTGATGATATAGCTGGATGCAAACCTTATTAAGAATTTTAACTACAAATTATCACTGCATGTTTACTATTGAAAATAATTATAATTTTTAATAAACATGTCATATACCTACTGTTTCCTGTGTATGTCAGTTTTCCGTGACTCAGTAACGTTACATTGCTATCAGAAGCCAAAAACTCTGTTTATATTGTAGTCAAACCTCCCTTCAGATTGTTATGGTAGCGTCGAGTTTACATCAGTTTTATACCTCTATATCACTAGAGGTCTGCCCCGGCTCTGCAGGGGTATTAAACAAAAACTTCTTATTCTCATTTTTCCATACTCTCAAAATATACACGTTGGATTACATGATTAAAGTTTTCGTAAGAATTCCCAAACTTTTTGAAAATATTTGTATTAATATTAATTAAGGATAATGTATCATTCTAATGGTACAAGATTTTTTGAATCGGTCTTGTGGTTTTGGAGCTAAATCAATCCATACAAACAATCAAATCTATTCTCTTTATATATTAGTAAAGAAAGATTATTGTTAATTGTGACTGAAATATGAGAAGCCTTATACGTATTCCAAGAAAAGCATTTGTTCCCTCTGAAATTAGCGTCACTTCTGCACGTTGATTTTCACCAGTTTCCACGTGCAATTGTTAACGTCAGATTCGCCAGTTTCACTGCACATTGCTCGCTTGTATCAAGCATCAGGTGCGCCGAGTCTCAGCTGCCGTGGAAAACGCGTCAATGAATTATGCATGATTTGTATCGGTCGTTCTAATCTTGTTATTTTCAACCTTATCTCTGGACGTGCAAGGTTGAGAATACAGAATCCTTGTCCGTTGTATGCGTGGAATTACCTTCTCTGGCGGGTTAAATAGTTGACGTTGCAATAATGATATTCAATTAATGTATACTGAAGACAATATTTTACTGTTACTTAGAAGATGAAGACCACAAAAAGTAAGTCATTTGTTCTGTAACCAGCATTCAATAAGTTATTCCATAGTTAGAAGCACAGTTAATCTCTCTCCTAGATCAAACAAAAATAAATTCTTGTTTGTAACAGCTATTCTTTTTATAAACCTTACCCTTTATATAGGTTATTAGCGACCCGCCCCGGCTTTGCACGGATGCATGATAAACTTATAAAAACCTTCCTCTTGAACCACATATTTAGATAAATTTACTCATCATTAAAAAAACGCATTGAAATACGTTTCGTCCGACCAGAACACCCTGAAATAATATTGTACAAAAATTTGTCTCGAGGCGTAAATCGAATCCGCAACCTCCTGCGTCGGTCTGCCAGGTGAACCTTCGCCCACCGCGCCACAGAGGTCGTCGAATATGGAAGGAGGGAAGAAAAAACTTAGCAGATCATTTTATTTTTTATTTTTTAATATTAAATTTGAGACTGAACGTGCAAACGCTACCTGTATCAAGATTAGGATAATACCTTATGGTTCCAGTTTACATAGTTTATGTTAAGTGGTCAACTTGCCATAAAGCTACCAGGAGAACATAAACGCAGCAGCGTTAACTGCTCTGTTAATACCACAGTAACTGCTTACATTCAAAGGAAAGGAAAACTGGTAGTAGGTGTTACACGCACGGTTATAAATTTGAGGCTTACTGTTCAGGTTTTAAACTTTGCAACTAGTTAAGGAAAATTCTAAGCTTTAGACTCAAATTTCCGAATTATCTTTACATTATTTGGGATTTTTTCATTATTTTTCTAGGATGCCAATTACCCATGCTGATGACCATTAAGGATAAGAAGATTGTGTTATGTAGAAGGTATGTAGGCATAAAATGATTGGTCAGATCCAGAAATTACCCTCCGCAGAACAATTTCTTTTAAAATGTGGGCAAATCTGGAACTTGGTATTTTTTTTTATCACGAGTAGGTATTTTACGAGAAGGCCGAGTGCCTTATATAATAAACATAGTGAAAAGTTCGTAAAGTATAAGCTTACACAGGTGTGTAGCCAAGCTCAGACGGTTGCCTAGCAACGAATGCCTGCAGCAACCACATCGCTATGTTGCAGAGAAGTGTACGCTGGCATAGCACCTATACTGATATAAATTTGAGTATCATAGAACAATTACAAAACCAAATCGAATCCCGACTTCGGATCCCTTAATTTTGCACGATTTAAATTTTGCAGGAAAAATACTAAAAAAAGTTTTATTAATTAAAATCTTTCTATCCCTAGTGCTGTGTAATTTTATTTATATTATTAGCAACATATTAATGGACAGCGACAGCAGCTGGTGTCATGGGTACTAGATGACGGAGATACAAAATACAATCAATTAAATAGTAGAAATGTTATATTATACATAGAAAACGACCAGAACACTCTGAACAAATATCTGCAGATCGTACAAACATTTGTCCCGAGGCGGGATCGAACCCGCAACCTCCTATGTCGCAGGCGGACCTTCGCCCACTGCGCCACAGAGGTCGTCATAATCACGCTGAAAGTATTTGAAAGACCATGTAGGCCGACAAAGCTCGCAACATGAGGCTGAAATCTCCAATAAAACGCGCAAAAGGCACCAGCGACAGAGCCCGGCGCGGGTGATTGATGACGCACTATCGATTACGGACGGCGCCGTGTCAATGAGGCTCTTGTCACGCCCGTGTGCATGTACTTTTAGGCCTCGCATTTACGATTCTAAATTTAATTTCAATGGAAGCTTCCACGCAAGCTTAGTACGGGATAAACTTTTAAATATTTAAGTGAATATGAAAACTCGTAACCGTCTCATAACCGTCTCCATCTATTCTTTGTATATTCACTACTTTTACTTTATAAACAAATACATTTTAGCTACCTGTGTATGTTCTTAAACATTATTTCAAATACAGTTAGCTACATTTTCCTTGAGTGTTCAGAGATTATGATAAAGGTAGTTATCGGCAGATGCTATTTATTGTACAGTATTGGCATCTAATGTGATTAACTGATTACATTGTACTTGTCCTGTGATATACATGTCTTTTGCTATTTTATTTTCTGGTTTACAATAAAGCATTTTTGTTATTGTTGTTGTAATTTTGTATTGTTATATTGTGTATTCAATCTGTATCAACAATTTTTATATATTTTTTTATAATTGTTGATACAAAGTTGTGTTTGTTTACTTCCTCATAATAAAATTTCGGTAGGTACCCGTTGCCCAACATCGTTTATTTCATTAACCGACTTCAAAAAAAGGAGGAGATTCTACATTAGGTTTTTTATATAATGTATGTTCGTCGATTATGAACTGATCTTAAAAACTCTTTCACTATTGTATAGATAACACTTCGCCCTAGGGATAGAAAGATTAGATAAATAATGTCTTTTTGTGTTATTTTTCTGGTGTACAATAAAAGATTTTGTATTGTATACATTCAAATTTGTGTCAAAAACTATAAAAATATTTTTTTAGGAGAAATAGTGCCTAAGAAAATTGAAGACATTTAGGTACATAGATAGGTAAAAGGCTTGTTTCGAGTGGAGAAAGACATAAAAAACAACAATAATTCAGTGAACTAATAAAAACAAACAATAATCTAATACAACAATTAAAATCTAGCTGTATAAATAGGTTTATGTGTGCGTTAAAAAGGCCTCGACTGCGCGTGATATTTTGCTTTACGATGTAAAGTAGTACCTTTGGAAAGATTTGATTGTTTGTTTGATGTGAAAATTCCTTTATTTTTATAATAAACTAGCGGTACGCCCCGGCTTCGCACGGGTATTAAACAAAAATTTCAGAAATTATACACACTAACAAGATGGGTTTCACAGTTTTCATACGGATCCCTTACTTTTTTTAACATCATTGGGATTTTTGACATTGACTCGACACTCCATAACTGACACTGGCCGTAGAGAAAAAGCAAGCACCGTGCGTATTATATTCAACCTCCTTTTCTATTCTGACGCGCCATAATAGAAAAAGAGGTTGAATATACAGCGCACGGTTCAATTATTGAATTTTTCATGCGGATCCCTAACTTTTTTGAAAATATTATATAGCCTATGTTCATCACGGAAAATTCAGGATTCTAATGGTGAAAGAATTTTTCAAATCGGTCCTGTAGTTTCGGAGCCTATTCAATTCAAACAAACAAACAAACATACATACAAACAAACAAACAATCAAATCTTTCCTCTTTATAATATTAGTACTACCTACATATAGATAAATAAAATAAAATACTTAAAAAAAAGGTTTTATTTTAGACAATGCTTAGTCCATAGTTTTATGACAAAGTAATCACACATTTAAATAAAAAACACACAGCAATAAAATATAAAGATTACCAATAGAAAAGAAACAATACTACAGTACTACAGAACCGTGACGGAAAAACTACTGAGCTGAGGATAATCAATGCGGGAAGTATTTTCCTTCATTGATCACCCTCACGACAAAGTACCTCCAGAGTGGTGATGATAGTCCCTCTGCCACAGTCCCCAGGATGCTGTTGCGACTGTCCCGTATTCTGCGCATTTTGAACAGGCTCAAAATCTAAAAAAAAATCATCATTAGAATCCTATAATAATAATATCTTGATGAACACAAAGAGCTATAAAATATTTACAAAAATTTTAGGTTTCCTTATGAAAACTTCAATATTGTATCCCAACGTTTATGTGTGCTAGTAAGAATTTAATTATTAGTTAAATACCCGTGCAAAGCAGGGGCGGATCGTAGTTCTTAGCTAAAAGCGATTTTCTTATCAATATTCTCAATCAATCGACCATGAGAGTGAAACAAACCCTTCCATGTCAAGAAGCAGTGAAACTGGCCACTAGACTCGAAGGGACTTACAATAAGGCAATAGCTAAACTACCGCCGGGAACCCAAATCAATTAGGGGCCCGTCAGAAACATGAAAACGTTTTCTAAAAGTAAACGCTGACGTCATTAGAGCAACTAACCAACTCAAAGAAGTGATTTATACTTATTTTAAAAGGGTTGATTGGTGTGCAAATACTTATATTGAACCAATAAGGGCAATAAGCTACATTTATCGTATTGGCTATTAGTAAAATAAAGTTATAAAGTTCCACAAATCGTTATCTATAGTAAAAAAAAAGGTCTATCCATTGAATATATTGAAAACTAACAATCTAACAAGGTAAAGGTTTCTTGTTCAATTCTTTACTTAACCTTAAAAAGATTAAGGTGAACAATGAGTCAAAGTGATCACTTTATTTCCCAGTATTACTAATTTAATTTGTATTTTGTGACGTTTCCAAGAGAAGACCTGACATAGGAAGGTCTAAAGAAAATAAAGCACTTTTATTTTGATTTGATTGTATTATGTTAGATTGTATCAGTTATCTAGTACCTATAACACAAACTCTGTTTAGGTTGGGGCTAGGCGATGCTGTGTGGAAAATCCAGCATTATTTATTTATTTATTTAATGAAAAAGTCTAACTATCAATAGGAGTAACCAAAGGGCAGAGATCAGAATTAGATGAAAATACTTTATGATACCACATAAAAAAAGAGAATATTACATAAAAACAGGGATGCTTAAAGTAGAGGAAGTATAAAGGGCGGCCTTATCGTTATTACAAACAGCTATTAGCTATTAGCTTACCATAACTCTTTGAAATAAGATAAGATAAATGTTGAGAACATAGATATTAATTTATAAAACCCAATCTTACAGTACAGCGATTATTGACCATCGCTCTGTAATCCGTGCTGCCCGTTTATAATTTGTTCAAATTACGCTACGGTCGGTCGTCTGATATAAATTATTCAAAACGGGTAGCCACCCCGCACTTATACGCCAATTTGGAATCTCTGCATGCTCTTTTGACGTCGACTTTTGCTCTTCTTGAGGGTGATTTACGGGGATAGGTATTTGAATTGTCATTATATCACCTATATGGGATAAGGAGTTGTATGAATTGCCTCTCGACGGGGGATATTCTAATGGAAATAGAAATGTATAATAGGCTGGTACAGTATCGACTGAACCAGCCTATTTCCAGTTGGCACATTTCTGTGCAATCGTGCACAAAGTTGTCGCTTTACTAGGTACCATGTCACTTTTTCATTGATTTATTCGATTGGCACTTTCAAAATAAGAGCTTTTTGAAGAATGTTGATTAAATAATTTACGTGCAACTATATTTTCGGAAATATTGTAACCAGGTTCCAGTGCTTTTGCTAAGTGCCAATCTATACAAATATTATAAAGAGGAAAGATTTGATTGTTTGTTAGTTTGTATGTTTGTTTGAATTGAATAGGCTCCAAAACTACTGGACTGATTTGAAAAATTCTTTCACCATTAGAATCCTAAATTTTCCGTGATGAATATAGGCTATTTTTCAAAAATGTTAGGGAACGCATGAAAAATTCAATAATTAAACCGTGCGCTATATATTCAACCTCTTTTTCTATTATGGTGTGTTATGTTATAATAGAAAAAGAGGTTGAATATATAGCGCACGGTGCTTGCTTTTTCTACTGCCAGTGTTAGTTATGGAGTGTCAAGTCAATGTCAAAAACCCCAATTCTGTTAAAATAAGTAAGAGATCCGTATGAAAACTGTGAAACCCATCGTGTTAGTGTGTATAATTTCTGAAATTTTTGTTTGATACCCGTGCGAAGCCGGGGCGGACCGCTAGTTGTAAATAAGCTGGTACAGTCGGTTGCACTAGGTTGCCGTTTTAGTGCTATATCACTTTTGATTTGTTTAATTCATAACCAGCATCAAGTACGTGTATCCAGATAACCAGTTTACAAAAAGGAGCTCCTTATGTCAGGGAATTGGGTAAACATATGTTCAAGCTTCACGTTTTGAAAATATTTCAACGTTACTTTCGCTAAGTATGCTACCATCTTATTTTAGGACAAGTTTGTTGAACATTTGATTTTTTTTTATTTCTCTGTATGTCTATCGTTACCTTTATCTAACAAGGTGTTGATTGAAACATTTTCGGTCCAACCGTCGCGTCGTCGCAGTCGAACAAAACTGGACGACAGTTAGTAAAAACCCATGTCGTAACGAACAACAAAATATCGTGAAAAGCACCATCTTCATCACCATCCGAACGTAAAGTCATCTTAATTGAGTGGCGCCTTAACAAAGGACAAATAAATCGGTTGGTTCACTCTCGACTTTACCTCTTTTTCAAGTCAACGCTTTCGACAATGTCGCTTGTAAGCTTAAATGTTTGCTTTGTGACACTAACAAAACTATTGAATAAATAGTAAGTTAGTTCAATGGAAACTGGGTTCCGTAAGGGTGAAAAATTTATATCTACATAATATTTGTAATATGACTGACTTTAGGTAAAGTACTTAAAGATATTTATAGCTAATATACCTACTTGATGAAGTTTGGTGCAGTCTTTGATACATTCATCATAAAGTAAACAAAAATATTTTGCTTGGTTTATTTTGTGCTGGGTAAAATCCAACAGCAGATGGATGACGTAGGTAACTTATTTTTCCGTTCGAAAATATAACCTAGCTGTCCATACAATGCTGTCTCACCAGAGTTCATTTCCGCTCCTTTGTCGTATGAGCCATGGCAATTATTCAAATTGTACCATAATTGGAGCATCTGACGAAGCAAGAGCTCGTGACGTCATTATGTTCTAGAAAGAGTCGACCCGAGATCAAAGGAGTATTTGTGTCAACAAGAAGTTATTTCGTAAGGTGGGTGCTTAATTTGAGGCGCTGAATATGTTTTGGGGATGTGTTAGTTGTGTATATTATTTTGGTGAATATTTTGTCACAATATTACAATGAATCAAGTCAAAATCAAATCAAAATTGCAGGTCAACGTTACTATACATAAAAAACAAACAGATTATTCAGTTTCACGATTATAATATTCGAAAACCAACCCAATTTTAGTAAACAATAGGGCAGTTTACGAATGAGAACAACAAAGTCGTTTTTAAGGGATATTCACCATGATTTGAGTTTTCAGTTTTACAATATTTCGTCACAGTTTCATGCGCCATTTGCCGAAATATAACTCAACACTATAACCATGATAAATATCCCTTTATAAATGACTTTAGTATTGATAGATTCAGATTCAGATTCAATAACTTTATTTCTTTAGGCTTACAAAATAAGCACTTAGACAAGTCAAATTTCAAACAGACAATTATTAAAATAAGAAATAATTGGTTATTGATTTCTCTTCACTTCAATTTTTTGTCCACTAGTGGAAGAAGTGAAAAAGAAACCACTAGTACATTCATATATAACTTATGTGTCTAATACAATTTTTGTTTTGCCTATCTAAATCTAGTTTAATGTGATTTAGATACATGTCAATAGTTATTTAAATTGGTACCAAAAACTAAGCACAACATTCAGTTTCTTACATGCTATTGTTGGTGTGGAATGGAGCGACATCTGGCCAAGCATTAGTATCATTAACGTAATCATCTATCGAGTAAAATGCTTTCTTAATAAGGTTTTGTTTTATGTATTGTTTAAATTTACGAATAGGGAGCTCAGTTGCTTCGAATGGAAGCTTATTATAGAAGCGCACGCAATTTCCCATAAATGACTTCCCTACCTTATGTAATCTGTACGATGGGATGACTAATTTGTTTTTATTTCTTGTATTTCTAGCGTGAACATCACAGTTTTTCAAAAACTTGTCTCTGTTTTTGTGCGTATACATTAAATTTTCATAGATGTATTGCGATATTACTGTCAAGATATTTATTTCTTTAAATAATTCTCTCAAAGAATCGCGTGGCTTTAATTTATAAATCGCACGGATGGCCCTTTTTTGAAGTACAAATATAGTCTGTATGTCCGCCGCCTGTCCCCATAGCAAAATACTATACGACATAATACTATGGAAGTAACTGAAATAAACTAACCTAGCTGTATCTTCATCGGTAATATATCTAATTGTTCGAACTGCATATGCTGCTGAACTAAGTCTGCCTGCGAGAGCATCAATTTGCGGTCTCCATTGCAGAGAGGAATCAATATGTAGCCCTAGGAAAATGGTAGAGTCTACAAGAGGAACTATCTCATCCCTTAGCATAATTTTAGTAGGGAAATCTCTTACATTTGGTAACATGAATTTTATGCATTTGGTTTTTTTAGCATTGAGTAAGAGATTATTTGCGGTGAACCAATCTAGTATTTGTGAAAGAGAATTATTTACATCGTCATAATTATATTTATTTCTGTCAACTTTAAAAACCAGCGAGGTATCATCAGCAAATAAGACTATATCACAAAAATCTTTAGCTAAAAAAGGGAGATCATTTACATAGACTAAAAATAAAAATGGACCTAATATTGATCCTTGCGGAACACCTAATTCGATCTTCGAACCTCTAGATCTTTCTTTACCAATATCAACTTTTTGAACTCTATCAGATAGATATGATTGCATAAGGTCCAGTGCCTTGTTATCAATTCCATAGTGTTTCAATTTGCTAATTAAAGTGCCATGATCTACACAATCAAAAGCTTTAGAAAGATCACAAAATATACCAATAGCGTTTTTTGCTTTATCCCAAGCATCGAATATATGTTTTAATAGAACTGTACCTGCATCTGTTGTCGATCTACCTTTGGTGAAGCCAAATTGATTTTTATGGAATAACCTATTAACGTTGAAGTGGCAGGTTAACTGAGCGAGAATTATTTTCTCAAAAATTTTACTAAATGCAGGAAGTATGGAAATTGGCCTGTAATTGGCCGGATCAGTGTGGCTACCAGATTTATAAAGAGGAACAAGTTTACTATATTTCATGAGATCAGGAAAAACTCCTGCGTCGACGCAACTATTGAAAATAAAGGCCAAACAAGGAGCCACTTCCTTGATGATTGAACTTAGTACTTTCGTTGAAATACCCCAGAGATCCTCTGTATTTTTGATATTAATTGATTTAAAAGTTTTCACTACATCATTAGCATTTACATGACTAAAGATAAAAACTTCATTACATTTTGCAACAGATGATTCTAACAATTCAACCGACAATGAGGGTGAGGAGTTTAGAGAACGGGTAACAACTTTAGGGATATCAGAAAAAAATGCATCAAAAGCATCGGCAATATCTTGATCTTGTATAAGGATTGAGTTATTAACTTTTAACCTAATTTCTCTATTACATGGCTTTGATTTACCAGTTTCGTTATTTATTAGTCTCCATGTTGCTTTTATTTTATTTGATGAATTTAGTATTTTATTCTTCAAGAATAGACATTTTGCTGTATTGCAGACTTTCTTAAATGTTTTAGAGTAGTTAGTTACATACAAGAGAAAAGCAGGATCATGTAACATAGCTTTTCTATCACTATAAAGATCGTATAGTCTATCCCTACTTCTATGAATGCCGGGAGTGGCCCAATCAGTGAATCCGACCCTGTCTCTCACTGAGCATGTTTTAAGTTTGAATATTTCGCTGTGTTCTTTGTTTATAGCATTCAAGAGATTAGCAAAAAGATCATTAGGGTCATCAGAGCAAGATATTATTAGCTAAGGTTAGTTCAACTTTACTTTGAAAATTCTTAATACGGCTCTCTGTGATAGGCCTGTAGGTATATTCCTGAACATTGTTATTATCTTTCAAATTGTAACTAAAGTTAACACTGATAACTTTGACATTTTCAATTAAACACTGTTTCACATAAATAATTGTTATTTTTTTCTATTTTCCTGCATCGAACAGACTCAAATAGGAAGCAGTCATGCTCCAATAGGAGAGTAAATACGCATAAAAAAGGAAACGTATGATCGCTGTAAAAAAATAACTTCACCTTAATACCAGACACCTATACCTACTAGTGTAAATAGATATGGATCTCTACCCTTAGCTCTACTAGGTAGGTACTATAACAGGTGCGTACCAGTGCACCTGGTATACATAGCGTACCAAAGCGGCATAGCTTACCCTTGCTTCAGCTTTACGATCTGAACTCGCTAGTGACTGTAAAACATAATAATGCCTCTCCCGTCCCCATCTTGGCCATAAATAAAGTTTTGATACAACTTAAAAATCAAATTTGTGTAGAAATATCAGTAATTCACCGCTGACTATAGAAAAATAAAGAAGGAATAGTGCCTTCTATATTTTTCGAGGCAAAATATAGAAGGCTAGTGCCTTCTGCCTTCTATATTTTTACTTATTATATATACTCGTACCTCTATATAGTTTAACTGTACTAATGACATTTCAAATTGACTAGTATAACACTAGCCCAGAACAAGTAGTATTAGGTTTATTGTTCAAAGATTTTCTTTTTCCTCACAGTAACAAAGGGAACACAAATTAATAGTGACAAACAAGATCCGTCAACTGCGCGTCGAGAGTATAGAACTTTTGTCGATAATGTAATAAAATACTCTAGGTACCAATTGGGAGTTGGCCAATTGGGAGACATCAAAATTTGTATATTTATTTTACACTTTTTTTTTAAATCTGTACAGGCGCACATTATGTTTTATTTATTATTTTTAATTTAAACGTAACCAGCAGTACTTGCTCATATAGGTAATAAAGTTTGAAAAAACGGCAGACAAGGCCAAACCATAAGGATTTCTAAACCGGTCTCGAAACCCTAAAAAGGTTACTATAGTAACTCGAAGTAAAATTACTGCTAGTACGATACGGCACAGTACGTCAGTATCACGGCACGTTACTCCACATGAAATATGTCACCATCTAAGCCTTCAAAGCCCAGTTACACACACCTGAACGGATCACCGAATTCGCATATAGTGTACACGCCACCTAATTGTGCGTTGCCGTATCACCTTTCCTGACACAGAGTTCGGAGTTTAATGGAATGGAAAGAAATAATTTTAATTAACTAATAAGTGATTTTAAATTTAAGATGTAAGAAGATTTTTACCACAAAATATTGGTTTTAAACAAAATAAATCAATAAACATGATAGGACAAAAATAATAAAAATGAGTTTTTCTAGATTATTGTTGTTCATCTGGCAAACAGCTATTCATAATCCCCATATGGAAGAATGGAATGGAACATAAAGCAAAGTCTAAATTTAAATGGACGACAAACACGTGAAAATTCGTGACCTTTTTATTTTACATTCAAGAAGAGATACATAACTAATTTTAACTAAAGTTTTTTTCTAATAATGTGTATGTATCGTTGTGAGCCAAATTATGAGATTTGTTTCTTTCATTCTAATCTTAAATAAAAACTACTATTACATAAAAACTTTCTTTAGGCAAATTTCAGGACATTCAAATCAAATATGTATGTACCCATCACCTACATATCACTAAGTTTTGAGTTATTTTGCAATAAAGCATCTATTCAATTTTGAATACAATTCGATTTAGTGTATTCCGTGCTATATCCATGTAACAAGATCTCTCTTAGCGGATTACCGTCCATCAGCGTAGCATTGTATTGAATTCATAGATCTGCGCTGAATTTCCTAGTTGGCAATACCTTCGCATTGTAATTAAGCTAGTTTCTGCTAGCATGCTTAGAGTTGAGCTACAGCATATTCAAATAAGTTGCTTAGATTTCTATTTCATGTTTTTCTACAGTTTTATATGCTTAATCGTAAGCTTCAGATTTTAACTTAAAATGAAAATAATTCATAAATAACAAGGTACATAACAAGGTCTATGTCCAGCAGTGGACAAACATAGGCTGATGATGATGATGATGATGAAGGTACATAACAGATATATAAGTTAGAAATGACCTTATAAGGCTGCAAAAGCTATAAACTATGGAGCGGCCTCATTTTCTACATCCTACTAATAAAACTATTATAACACACCAATATCTTAACTGCAAAAGTATGGACTTAGATGTTCGATAATTCTTTACGCCAAACCCTCTAAACAAAGAGACTTGAAATCCACACCAATCGCACCAATATAAGTAGAATAACTTAATAGGTTCAAAAGACAAGCGAAACCGAAGAAAGAAGCTAGATAAGTATAAGTACATAATATATTCTACCAATAAGTATCAAGATGGCCGTGAAACCTGCACACCACGTGGCGTAGTAAAATCTATTCTTGTACGACGGCGCCGCAATGTCAATAGCAGGTACACAGCCTTTAAACAAAGGAAACGGTACATGTGTTAATTAATAATAAATAATAATAAATAATGCCGAACAATCCACACAGGATCATCTAGCCCCAAGCTAAGCAGAGCTTGTGTTATGGGTACTAGATGACTGATATACATAATACAATATTAATACTTATATAGATATTTTTTATTATACATAGAAAACGACCAGAACGCCCTGAACAAACATCTGCAGATCATACAAATATTTGTCCCGAGGCGGGAATCGAACCCGCAACCTCCTGCGTCGCAGGCGGACCTTCGCCCACTGCGCCACTGAGGTCGTCAATTGCATCGTAAATACGTGATGTCGGCCTAAAATTATTACTTCGCTTTAAAATTATTAATGTTAATCTTTAGGGATAAAAATCAATAGAGACGTCATAGCTTTTCTTTGCTGAATCTCGACTGAATTCGAATAACATCTCTGTATCCCACATAATCATTTATAGATGTAGTTTTATGCGATTAACATGCACAGGACCGTGTTTTCATGTAACAAATTACAACGCAATGAAAAGAACACTAAAACGTTGACTAGATATTATTTCTAGAAAATTCATTAAAATAACATCTTTATCTAAATGGTAACTATGGACAATCCAAAGTAAGTCGTTAAATTCGAGTTAATTTAATAAGAATCAGTAAAATATTGCCATGCCATCTAACCTGATATTTGTTATGATAGGACCTTTTAAAACATCTTCAAAAAGAGGTCTTCCTCTCATTGCTCTTCAATAAACCAACTTCCTTTACGACGTTTTAAATTTTTCATCACAGTAGTTCCTACGCTACAATATTTTCATAAGTTTCTACCTGCAACTAAGCTTGCATTATAATATCATACCCCAGGATACTATAAACAGAAATATATAGCGCATTACATTTACATAACGGGAAACATCACAAATTCTCCCTAGGCGCTTCCAAACTGCATAAAATAAAGTCTTGCGATATTGAGTTTGGTGCGACGACGACGCCGTATTACCGATAAATTGGTTTGGACACCGTGTTGGCAACATTGCGAAAGAAGGGTTATTCCCATCTGATCATATGATCAGATTGTGGTTGCATCTGATCAAATAAAAAGTTCCCGATGGATCATCGATCAGATGCAACTACTTTTTTGAATTAAATTTTGTGCCAACGGATCATAATTATATTTTTGGCGTGTAAACAACTAACAACCTTTTTCTATACGACTTTTTTGTACTTATTAACTACCTATTTTTATAGTTCCTGTTGGGTTGAGAAAAATAAAAAAAAACTGATTTTGATTAAAAAATCAGTCTTATAATTGCAAAAATACTTAAAACTTTAATTAAACAAAATCTACAATAAACAATTCTTAAAACAGATTAAATACACAGAACAATCTCAAATAAATAAAAATTATTTTGATCACAAAATAAGTCTTATATTTATAACACAAGTACTTAAAACAAAATCAACAGTTAAACACTAAACAATTTGTAAAATAGGTTAAATAGACAAAATAATGATAAATATATATTGAAATTTGGGTTGATTAAAGTACTAATTGTTTGTTTACAAACTAAACATCTAAAAATCAGTCTAAAATTTGTAATGGTAGACTAAAATTAAACAAAATCAAAAACATGACATTACAGTTTGCCTAATTAGATACTAATTGTTAGGTTAAATAATTATTTTCTTAAAACGTTGTAACAACTTAATAAATAATAAAAAGTTTTAAGTACTTTTGACATAAATATAAGACATATTTTGTGATTAAAATTTTTATTTATTTAAGATTGTTCTGTGTATTTAATCTGTTCTAAGAATTGTTTATTGTAGATTTTGTTTAATTAAAGTTTTAAGTATTTTTGCAATTATAAGACTGATTTTTTAATCAGAATCATTTTTTTTTAGTTTTCTCAACCCAACAGGAACTATAAAAATAGGTAGTTAATAAGTACAAAAAAGTCGTATAGAAAAAGGTTGTTAGTTGCATAGTAATATTACACGCCAAAAATATAATTATGATCCGTTGGCACAAAATTTAATTCAAAAAAGTAGTTGCATCTGATCAATGATCCATCGGGAACTTTTTATTTGATCAGATGCAACCACAATCTGATCATATGATCAGATGGGAATAACCCCGAAAGAACTAGGCTTCTCATAACTAAATAGTACAAATATTTAGCACTTATTTAGTAGATGCAAGGGATCGCACAGATAAGATAAATCAGTCATTTATTTTTTTCTAGTATGCCTTTTATTTTTTTTTCCAAAACAAGCAAACCTATTACACTGGTTTTGGCCCTATTTGAATTGTTCAACACATTTTCAATTTGTTTTTGTAATTTTTAAATTTACATTTTGTAATTTTTTTCCCGTAACATCTTTTTTTTCAACTCCTAATGAGTTATCGACAGAATATAGCACCACCGACAAATAATGAAATTTTATACTTTATTACATTTTCCTTGAAGGAAACTAGGTCGCTACTTTATATGCTGCACTGTAATTAATAACATTATAAATACAAATTGCATTTTACGGGAAGATTCAACAGTTGATTGGAAATAGAAAAAAAATATGCGAGAAGCGGTGGCTTTTTGTTTTTATAGAAACATAAAATTATGAAGGAAAATTAATCTAGTTAAAAATAACCTTTTGATGTAGTTTCTGAGACCACACTGGAATAGTTAAGTAATAATTAGTATAATTTACTTACTTACCTAGAAACTTACGGCTGCTAAAAAAAATTACCTTGCATTCCCAATGAGTAACAATGTTCATAATATTCATTGCTTTAGGTTTCAATTGTTTTCCCTCGCATATACAAATAACCTCATTCAAGTCAACCTTGACTTCTCCATCTAAAAGCTAAGATGCAAATAAGGTTATTTCAATTTAAAATTACCAAAGCTTTAGACCTGACTACGAACAAAATTCAAGTCTTAGATAAATACCTGTTGCATATATACATAATCAATCATGTCCCTGTTTTACAGCTGATAAATAAAACAACTAGAGCGAAAATAATGAATATCTCAAAGTCGGTTCACTGGTTCACAAAACTCCCATTGACAGAGAAAATATTAACACTTTTACTAGAGAAGGATCTGGTTTTACGAGCCGTTTCTAACTTTGTGTAACAGGCAAATATTAACATTGGATCCATATGCACATTTTGGACCGAATCTGTCCATCCAGATGCTGTGAATACCTTTTTTGGGTTACGCTATCAATCAATTCACATTTGTTTACTTGACAAGCCAATTAAGCACAACATGAAAGGAAGTTTTAGAAAAACATAAACGGAAATATCCATCCATTCTGATTGCTCCGTTTCATACACGACATTTTTCTGTTCCTGGAGATTATCCACAGATAATTGCGTAACAAACTACATAGCAAATCATTCTATCTCGACATTTTCCGCAAATCGTCCTCTAAAGAGCCACAGGCTTATCCAGCCTGCGGTTAGATTTAATCAATAAACTATTCTGCTTAGCTTTGCCGAGGGCCTTCTTTTGATCCGGATTTGATGCCAATCTATTTGTGTTGACGTATGTATCATCATTTTATGTGCCAACTTCTTTGTGAATTATTTTCCGTAACTATGCTAAATAATAGATTTAATGTTTAATTTACCACCATGAAAAACAAACCTAAGTTCTGGCTTATGCTTAGGTTTGTTTGTCCAAAGACAGATCTAGGCACCTTGTCCATAAGATTGTGTATGGAATTATATGCATATGGCAGGTGATGATGCGATTATCTGGGCTTAAAAACCCTATCTCATAATACTCAAACGGGTTAAGCCTGCTTTGGTTGGACCTGTGGACTTCACCGGATCTGTTTTTAAACTTTACGTGCGCGTGAAATAAGTAGCGTTATACAGTCGCAAGAAAAATCCTTAACGTTACGGTGATAACGTTTAAATTTTTTTTAACGTCGTCCTCTTACATAATTATAATACGTATCAAATGAAAGCTAACAGAATGGAATGTTATTTTGATGAAATGTATGGCAGAATGTAGGCATTTTTCTCGTTTAAACAAAGGCTATGTTCATGGTCATTCTGATCGTATATCATCTTACTTTTAATCATGATCAAAGTAATTTTGTCACTCAGTGAGTTTTGCGAAAACGTACATAGGCATTGTCAACATCTCAAACAATCTTAATGTTCAGAAACAAATAACGTTTCAAAGCTGAAATTAGACCAAGTTCTACGTTCTGTAAGTAATTAAATTTATCTACTTTAGAGATTTGTAAATATTAAGTTTACCTTGATCATCGTCCCGTTCTAACACGCGGACAAATAAAATGTAATTCTGTATAATTTTGCTTTGAGAGACACAGTTAATAAATCTTAAAAGCGATTAGGATCTTCGTAGAATTCGAGATATTAGATTTGATTTACTTACTCTAACCAGAATTTTGTTGAGGCTATCGGAAAAATTTATACTTTGAAAATAAATTACTTTACTAATCAAATCTCGTTGAATATCACGACGAATCCGTAATTATACAAATGATTTGCTTGGATTGGTAGGATTTGAAAGTCCCATACGATGACTTCTTAGTAATTTGGTGAGCAAAATCGTGAAATAATGTAAAATAGCAAAACAACTATTTTTGAAAATAGAAATCAGTTTTGTCGTCGATCATACTAAACTCGAGTGGTCAGGTAAACTTCAAACCCCGCATGGTTCCATCTCGAGGGAGGGCTAAATTACGGGACCCCTTAGTCTTGGAAGGAGGAAAACCTTAATATAAGTAAAACAATACAGCCCTTGTCCATTAAACTTTATGCGAAACCAAAATTTATTTCTCTAACTTTCAGATTGGATCCGACCTGTTTTGTTAGGGATTACCCCTAGGTTTGTTTTGAAATTACGATGCTTTAGTAATTTTAAAGTTAGTAGATATTGCTTAAATTCAATACGAATCAAATAACGCGCTGAAAAGAAATTCAGTTTACATCAAACCGTGTTATATAATTTACTGAAGAATGTGTTTATGTGGTTGCAAAACAATTGGCCCTATATATATTTTTTTTAATATTTTGCATAAAGTCGAAAAATCAAGCGTTCGAATATCAGAAGGTTGCACAAAAATCTATCTGAAATGTAAACAAAGAAGCGTTTTTAAAATTATATATGGATCAAATTTTTACAAAAAAAAAATCATGGAGAAGATTATACGAGTTGCAGAGTTTTGAATAATAAGAGTAACGGCAGAATGATTTTAAAATTACGTTACGAAACAGTATTTGAACACACTTTTTGAAATATTTTAAAAATGCTGAAAAATTTACTTTTACTTCCAATTTGGAGAAACATCTGAAATGCATTATGTCCTATAATTCAGATGATGAGAGCGAAGTCTATAATCGGTACTTATCTATGGTACATATTTGAATAATTGACAAATAATCGAAACTGTTGTGTTTTGTTAGCTATTTATCATTTTGTTAATTTTACAAAAACTAACTAAATCAAACTATCTTATTAAATGCTCATTTCAAAATTATAATTGCATAAAGCCTAGCCATGTATTTTTTTCATATTCAGCTTTACATATTCACTGCCCACATAAGCTATGAAGTTTATAATTTTGAAATCAACATTCAACTACAAGACAGGTGGAATCGGATGAATACTAATTATTCTAAATTAACCCTAAAACATTTATCAAATAACTGAATGGTTAGCCCGTAGTTCTCAGCACATCGTTCCTGCGGACTGACTCAATTCGATCAGTATAACTGTGTTCCAAGTGTCGCCCGGCTGTGGGGCCGCTCGCCATCCAAGTCACGGACTACAGGGTGGTGCGTGTTATAGCGATTTGATTTTACTAGCTAGAAAAATCTTTACCGGTGTGGCGCCCTCTGCGCCCACCAAAAGTCCGGTAACGCTGTCATGGCCATCTGCGGTCAACAGCATTATTAGTACATTTGAAAAAAAAAGCTAGAAAAAATTCATAATAGCAGATAGCCGTCAGTAAGTAAGCAGTGTTTAACTTCCTGTGCCTGACCTCTCCCCAGTCATGTTTGTTGCTGTGCCATAGAGATAGATTACGAGAATTGATTATGTAGCTGTGTTTATTGAGTACATATTTTAATATTTTCCTGAGCATTATCATGATTATCGTACCGTTTTGACTGGCCGTCGTTGCTGAAGGGCAGTCAGGAAAATATGGATGATGGACATAATACACTCGAGAGCAATGAATCCGGGTCACTCAAAGAATCCAAAAAATCTCGGAAAGTAAGTATGCAATAAATTGTATTTAATAGACAATTTAATACTCCTTAAATGAAAGTTAAAAAAATATGAGTCACCATACATTTTATTTACACAAAATTACATAAAGAAAAAAAACTGCTGATCTCTCCTTAAAACAAAAATAGGAAACATGAAATTTTTGAACTTTATGACGATTTTCTTGAATTTCAATACTTCGTATTACCTCCTCGTGCTTCCATTACTGCGTTTACGCGGTTTGGCATGCTGTACACCAAGTTCCTTATACGATTTTGGGGAATATTCTCCCATTCCTCTGTGAGAGCAATTTTGAGCTCAGGAAGCGTGATTGGGGGAGGGTTTCGTTGTTTTACGCATCTCCCTAGCTCGTCCCAAGCATGCTCGATCGGGTTGATATCCGGGCTGCGCGCTGGCCACTCCATACAAGTAATGTTCATCTCTTGAAGGTAGTCATTCACAATCCTACCTGTATGAGGTCGGGCATTGTCATGCATAAATATAGCATCCTCACCCAAATTGACCATAAATGGACCAACGTGTTCGTTGAGGATTTCTTCCACATATCTTACGCTAGTTAAAGAGCCGTTTTCTATGATCACCAGCTCTGTGCGACTTTCAGAGGAAATTCCGGCCCACACAAGTACAGACCCACCACCGTAGGCTACTTTTTCTTCGATGCATGCTTGCTTGAATCTTTCCCCTGGTCTTCTATACACTCTGTCTTCCATCGTGCTTGTAGAGCATAAATTTTGATTCGTCGGAGAACAATTTATTGCATTAACCTAGCATTCTTACTTTCCGAGATTTTTTGGATTCTTTGAGTGACCCGGATTCATTGCTCTCGAGTGTATTTTCTCCTCTTTTTGTTTGAAAAAGATAAAAATATCAAAATGGCTAGGCTTTGGAATTATATATCAAATTTAGTAATAAAACATGGGTCCAGATTTCTAGGGACAGACACTGTTACATAACACCCGCTACCACTCGCACTACACAAGCCGAGACTGCGGACAGAGTTCACTAAGAGGTGTTTGTATTGAAATTGATTTATGGAAATTTCGCGGTGAAGACATCCTGCGCCAGAGACTTGCTTCAGATCGTTATAACGAACGATTCTATTGCGTTTCTTGTAACAAGATTTGCAACACTCATATCGTATGTACAGTCAGCTGTGGTTATAATTATGTATAATTTAAAATTTCTTTAAATTTTCCTTACTCAACGACGGCGCCTACTGTGGCGCGTAACTTTTTTTTTTTTTTTTTTTTTATTTATTTATCATCTTAAAAATTATATTACACAGAAACTTATAATAATAACACTATGTAAACCACAGAGGTTTGTAAGGAAGTGCTATTAGTGAGTCAGCCGACTAACTATCTGATAGGTAGGTACAAGTACAACCTGAGTAAAATAATAGTTAAATCACTAAGCGTAGTGTGGTTAGTAGGTTCTAAAGTACAGGTAAAGTAGGTAGAACGTACGTAGTAGGTACTAATTATTACAATGCGATATAAACTATTCTCAAACGTTCTTAATTTGGAATTAGGTAAGTAGCTAACCAAAATCAAACCTTTTGATACCGATGTAGATTCGACAAGAAGTAAGATCGGAGTTTATGTTTAATGTTTTTAGGTGTTAAAGTATCTAGTAGTTCTATGGGAAGTTCATTTATAAGCCGAGGTACCAGATACCTGGCCGTCCGCTCGCCGTAGGCATTGTTTGCGCGCGAAGTGACAAGCAGGTTACGAGTAACAACTATAACAAAGTTTTCTGGGTACATTATCCCTGATAAACATATGCTATAGAATATTTTCAAAAGAGTAAGGAATCCGCATGAAAAATTTAGTTACTAAAATAGGGAAGATTCAAATCACGTAGAATATCAAACTCTGATCTCGTCAGGTAACCTCGTAAACCCTGAACTCATTATAACAATCTCTTTGTAAAAATCTCAACGGGGTGAAGCTAATTTCACCAGCAAACCATACACTTCAGACCGAAAATACACAACTATTGCTTGCACTTCATCACTTAAAAATCGGCGGGATTAACATCCGCGTTCCGTCATTCAATAAACACTTAAAGTATCATGTCCAGGTATGTTTCACGAAACATTTTTCCAAATTAGCAAAAGACTTAGTTACATATTTGGTTTCTATTTTTGTGTTTCATTGGTTTTGCCTCCGCGCAAAATGGTCGTGACGATACCCATACAGGTGGGACATCCTGTATGGGTATCGTCACGAGTGGAGTGATTAGTGGAGTTTTCTGTATATTATGAGGCATACTTATTGTGACGGACGGAGCCGGGAGCTGAAGATCAAGATCGATTAGCCCTCTTTGTAGCCCTTTAGAAAGGGTTTAATTTGTACCCCAGTCTTTCTTTCGCACGTCTTAATCATTAGATATTGTAATGTAAATGTGTTAAAACTTGCTCGCCCTACCCCCTACGGTGGCGGGACAAAGTATTTTAATATAAGTAGCGCCAATTTGAGTGAAAAAGTGTAGTCAAGTAGTCAAGTCAGCAAGTAATAAATAAACAAGAAGAATAAACCTAGTAATACAGTCCACAAGTCGTTTCAATTCGCCTAAGGAACGTGGAGGAGAACCCTACGAGTAGGAGCTAGGACCCCCAAAGGAACGTGGAGGAGAACACTACGAGTAGGAGCTAGGACCCCCACAAGTTTTGGTCCTCCGAAGCCGGATCTGAGAAGCCATCGTCGACAAGAAGAGCGGTACCGGGTTGACTATCGTGACCGACCCCAACCACAAGGGCGGTCACGTGACCCCGACTTCCCCGGTTCGCATAAAGCCGAGGTAGCGGGAGTACCCGAGGAAAGGAGCCGCCAACCGGCGCAACGTGCATCATTCGTCGGGGCGCACTGGGCGCTCGAAGAACCCCGAACGGGGCAGCGTGCATCGTTGTCAAGACCAGCGCCAGGGGCACGGGGTGCCTGAAGAACCCCGAACGGGGCGCCGTGCATCGTACGACGGTAGCACTGGGTGCTCGAAAAACCCCGAACGGGGCAGCGTGCATCGTTGTCAAGACCAGCGCCAGGGGCACGGGGTGCCTGAAGATCACCGAACGGTGCTACGACCGAAGACACGCGTTATCGCGGCCCGCTGGCTCACGGATACCTTGCGGTGTTATTACGAAGTGGCCAACGGGTAAACGCCTTCGGGTGGTGTGGTGTTTGTGCGGCACCACCAGTCCAACAAGAGCGCAAGGACGGCGCGGGCTGAAGTGCACTCCTCGCCGGTAAGGGACACGCAACACGGGCGCCGGACTGTAGGCACACGCCTAAGGGGTCGGACATTCCAGCCGATTCCCGAGCATCCCGTGATTGCGTGTTCCCCTCTGCTGGGTGGAACCCCCCTACCCATCCCAACGTATCCATCCCCGAAGGAGCAAACGTCAGCCTTTTGGCGGCACCTCCTGACGGACTGATAGGGACCGATAGGGACCGATAGGGACCGCTAGGGGCGTTCAAGTGCCGAAGAAGATGACCACAAGAAGCCCGCCAGCTACGAGGACAAGGACTGCCGCGCTGAGGGTATACCAGGACTACCCCGCATCACCATCAGACAGTACGCACCCCGACGCACCACCCGTATCGAACCCCGAAACAGGGGCAGGACCCGGGCCATCCGCGCCTGAAGCACGAATCGCTGGTGATACTACTGCTGACGTGACTACCAACCGCGCCGTAAATGGCAACGCTCGTGCCAATACTGCGCGGGACATAGCCGAGCTAAGCACTATCGAACCTCAAAGACTACCAAATAGTCGCGCCCAATCAGTGCTCTCGCAGCAATCGAACGTTAGCATCGCGCTGCGTATCCGTAAAGCGGAACTTGAAGCAGAAGAACGGCTCGCGGAAATACGCCGAAAAGAACTTCGAATTCAAGAAAATCTTATCAAAAAGAGATTGGCCGCAGAAGTCGCCGGAATACGTGAAGAAACCGATGCAGTTAGCGTTACTAGAGAAGAGAATGGTACTGCAGAGAGACACGTTAGTGAGTGGCTCAAGAAGCATCGCCTACGGGGGGAGCAGAGAGGATACGATCCAATAGAAACGGATGAAGGTATTAGGATCCGCTCTGCTTCAGAGGAACGAACTGCTCCACGACAACCCACAGCAAACCAAATTACATTTGAATCAAGACGACAGAGATCCCCTTTGACAGAACAACATAGAGATGAAAACGCATTCGATAGACTGACAATAGCGTTAGAAAGAATGGCATCAAACAGACCACCTACGAGACAGATGCACGAACTACCCATCTTCAACGGTGGAGCCAAAGAATGGCTACCGTTCAGAGCAGCTATGCGAGACTCTACGAAGCTCTTTAAACTGTCACCGGCGGAGAATCTAGCCAGACTGAGAACGTGCCTGCGAGGCGAGGCACGAGCTACGGTGTCAGCACTGTTGTTCACAGCGACTGATCCATCTGTAATCATGAACACTCTTGAACAAGTTTACGGACGTCCAGAGATGATAATAGACGATGCTATTGAGGATATTAGAAGAATGCCACGTTTAGGAACAACCGTAACAGAGTTGAATGGTTTCGCAATCAAGCTTCAAAATATAGTGGCAGTAATCACAAGCCTAGACGAACGAGGATATCTACAGAATCCCATGCTAGCGCGTCAAGTTACAGAAAAACTGACTCCACATATGAAGGCAAGATGGTGCGACTATGCCGAGGAATTCGGAGATCGAAGGGAAGCGGAAATCGTAACTCTATCTAAATTCCTCATGAGGGAGGCAGATCGCGCCGTACGTCATGCATACTCGGCCGCTCGCGGACATAGTTTGCGGCCGAACGAGGGAAGTGCAAAACGCACTGAAGAGCGGAACCCTGCGAATGAACGAAACCGCAGAACCGTTCTTGCTACTACTGAAGAAAAGGACAACGCAAAGACTAAGGAAGATAAATGTCTCTGCTGCGGCGGTGAGCACCGAACGCCACTGTGCCGGAAGCTAGCGGCCCTGACCGTAACCGAACGATGGTCATGGGCGCGAGAGGCACGAGTCTGTTTTCGTTGTCTTAATAGTAAACACAGACGTTTCCGATGCAAGAGCAAGAGATGTGGGATTGATGAATGCACTCAATCGCATCATGCGTTGCTGCACTCGCCAGAGAACCGAAGGGAAACGCCCTCACACAATATCGAAGAGTCTGCCCTTACAGCAGCAGCGAGGGCACCTGAGGAAGAATTGCAAATATTGTTAAAGGTCTGTCCAATAACTGTCCGAGGTCAAAACGGCAAAGAACTGAATACTCACGCATTACTTGACGAGGGGTCAACGATAACACTGGTCGACGAGGAGATCGCCTCGCTGTTAGGAATGAGAGGACCAGTGAGAGCGTTGAATATCGAGGGAGCCACATCAAGTCAACGTGAACCCGAAAGCCAGATCGTAACATTCAGAGTGCGAGGACAGAGTCAGGAGAACTTTCATCAGATAAAAGCCAGGACGGTGAAGAACCTGACTCTGGGAAGTCATTCGGTTGGAATAGAGCTTCTCCAACTACCCCACTTACGGGAACTTAACCCGAAGGCCGTCTGTTACTTGAACGTAAAACCACGAGTACTTATCGGCGCCGACAACTGGCATCTTATAGTAACACGGAAGCTGCTAACAGCTAAACGAAACCAACCAGCTGCCTCGCTTACGGAGTTGGGTTGGATAATCCATGGAAGCGCCCCTCTAAGAACGATTGAAAGAGACGCTGAAGTTATATGTCACGCGCGTACTCCTCAAGGCATTCCAGACAGGGATGACGAGTTGAACGAACTCGTAAAGGCGCATTTCGAAATAGACGCTCTCGGAGTCTCAGCCAAGAGGAAACCTAACCCTAATGAGGAGCGCGCTATAGAAATATTTGAACGAACAGTCAAACGAAAGAAAGATTGTTTTGAGGTGGGATTACCGTGGGCGATCGACCATTCAGAAATGCCACCGAGCTACGATATGGCCGTACGCAGGTTGCAGGGCATAGAACGCAAGATGGATAAATCGCCAGAGTTCAAGAGCGCCTACACAGGACAGGTGACAAATTTAGTTGAGAAAGGGTATGCGGTCAAGAGTAACGAAGACCACCCGCAAACAGAACGGTTATGGTACCTACCGCACTTTCCTGTCACGAATCCCAACAAACCAGATAAAGTTCGAATGGTATTTGATGCAGCCGCGCGTTCAAACGGAACTTGTCTTAATGACGCGCTTTTAGATGGACCGGACTTACTTCAGTCGCTCCATGATATATTGTTTCGCTTCAGAATGAAGCCGGTTGCGGTCACTGCTGATATACGTGAGATGTTCCTTCGAATAAAGATAAGACACGAGGATCAAGTAGCTCAACACTTCCTGTGGCGAGGAGATGATCGCTCCGCTCCGCCACAAAAGTATGTGATGGAGTCTATGATCTTTGGAGCCCGTAGTTCACCCTTTCTGGCTCATAGCGTGAGGGACCGAAATGCAGCAGACTTCAAGGTGTCACACCCACTTGCGTACGACGCTATTACTTGCAGTCATTACATGGACGATTGGGTACAAAGCTTTGACGATGACGAAATAGCCGCCCGCACAATAAAGGAAGTGCAAGAAGTGCACAGCAAAGCTGGTTTTGAGTTGGCCAGCTGGAGTAGCAATAAGGAACACTTACTCAGAGGAATACCCGACGAAAACCGTGCACATGCACCGAAAAAGCTCGCAGCTAACGCACATCTATACGAGAAGGCGTTAGGAATTCTGTGGATACCTACTTCAGATGAACTGGGATTCAATACTGCGATGAACAAAGTACCCATGGAGGTGAAGAAAGCCCAAAGGCCGCCGACGAAGCGCGAGGCCTTAAGGGCAGTGATGTCTCTGTTCGACCCGCTGGGCTTGCTAAGCCCATACACTATAACTGCCAAAATTATGCTTCAGGAACTATGGAAAAAGAAGGTGGGTTGGGATGACCCGTTACCACCCGAGGAAGCCTCGGCCTTCGATGAATGGCAGTCTGATTTGAGGCACATTGCCAAGTTAAGATTGCCGCGATGCTACGATCAAGGAAGCAACATAACGCGGCGACAGCTTCACGTGTTCTGTGATGCGAGTGAGCAGGCGTATGCGGCCGTAGCGTATTGGCGCTTGTCAAGCCAAGAAGGCATTAACGTTTCAATAGTTGCCGGAAAAGCTAAAGTCGCACCGTTGAAAACGCAGAGTATACCGCGGATGGAGCTACAAGCCAGTTTGATCGGAGCGCGACTAGCGGCTGACATAGTACGTTGTCACAAATGGCATACCGAAGTGATATTTTGGAGCGATTCGAAAACCGTGTTACACTGGATCAGAAACGATACGGTCCGTTACACGCCGTTTGTCGCACATCGACTGGGAGAAATAGCCGAACTGACAGATGCGGACCAGTGGCGATGGATACCAACCGCTCTGAATGTAGCAGATGACGCGACGCGCGCCGGAAATACGGAGCTGAAACGAGACAATCGATGGTTTACTGGACCCCAATTCCTACGAGAGAGCGAAGACTGCTGGCCCGGCCCGCATGCTTCTGAGACCTCAGAAGAGGAAGTTGTGGTGTCGCACGCCAGAGAGAAGTCGACGCTAGTAGAGGTGTCACGTTTCTCCTCCTACGAACGTCTAGTCAGAACAGTGGCGTATGTCCTCGCTTTCATCGACAAATGCAGAAAGCAGGCGAGGAGACTTGGCTTGAAGCATATACGAGAAGCCGAACGCCTGCTGATCCGAGATTCGCAAAGCGACACCTTCGCCGAGGAACTAATGCGATTATCAAAAGGACAGACCGTCGATCGCACGAGTCGTCTCTATAGACTTGATCCCGTGTACAAAGACGATAAGATAATCCGTTTGAACGGAAGAATTAACGCTGCGACGGTTCCGGACGAGATGAAACAACCTCCGATCTTAGATGGGAATCACCCGATCACGCGCCTAATAATCCGACAAGAGCATTTGAGCAGCGGACATATGGGGAGAGAACACATAGTGAACAACCTCCGTCAGCGTTATTGGATTTTACGCCTGCGACCAAATGTACGAGCGGCGCTACGTGAGTGTGTATGGTGTAAAATTAAGAGAGCCAACCCAGAGAAGCCAGTAAAAGGTGACCTGCCTCAGATACGACTTAGTACACACACAAGACCGTTCTCACGCTGCGGAGTCGACTGTTTCGGCCCTATGTGGGTGACGATTGGCAGACGACGTGAGAAAAGATGGGGAATGTTATTCACTTGCCTATCAACTAGAGCAATACACGTGGAGCTAATAGCTAGTCTAGACGTGGATTCAGCTATCATGGCAATAAGACGAATGGCTGCACGTCGAGGAATGCCCTGCCTGATAGCGTCCGACAACGGAACGAACTTCCAGACGCGGAACTGAACAGAGCTTTCGCGGAATGGCTCCCCGCCCTCAAGGATTACGCACTCACGAAGCGAATCGAGTGGAGGTACATCGATCCTGGTGCACCGAATCAAGGGGGAGCCTGGGAAAGGATGATCAAATCCGTTAAAAGAGCTCTCGCAGTGACGCTCAACGAACGAGCGCCTAAAGAAGAAATACTTGCCACTCTAATGACCGAGATTGAGCACACCGTCAATTCGAGGCCACTAACTCATGTACCAGTAGAAGCAGAAGACCAAGAGGCCCTAACGCCCAATCACTTCTTGTTAGGAACTTCGGTGGGGCTGCCCTACGTGGGAGAATGCAACAAAAACGACAGGCGAACATGGCGCGCCGCTCAGGCACTTGCTAATATGTTCTGGGAGCGATGGATCAGAGAGTATTTACCGACCTTAGCACCGCGAGGTGACGCCAGGCGAAACCAAACGAATGTCAAACCAGGTGATATCACGATAATAGCAGACGGAACGCTACCGCGAAATGTTTGGCCCCGAGGTCAGGTCGAGCGCGTATATCCGGGTCCTGACGGTGTGGTGCGAAGCGTGGAGGTGCGAACTAAAGGAGGGATCTTCAGACGACCAGTAAGAAGGCTCATTGTCCTACCGATGAATAAAGGCTGCGAGGATCTACGCCGGGGGGAGACTGTGACGGACGGAGCCGGGAGCTGAAGATCAAGATCGATTAGCCCTCTTTGTAGCCCTTTAGAAAGGGTTTAATTTGTACCCCAGTCTTTCTTTCGCACGTCTTAATCATTAGATATTGTAATGTAAATGTGTTAAAACTTGCTCGCCCTACCCCCTACGGTGGCGGGACAAAGTATTTTAATATAAGTAGCGCCAATTTGAGTGAAAAAGTGTAGTCAAGTAGTCAAGTCAGCAAGTAATAAATAAACAAGAAGAATAAACCTAGTAATACTGTCCACAAGTCGTTTCAATTCGCCTAAGGAACGTGGAGGAGAACCCTACGAGTAGGAGCTAGGACCCCCAAAGGAACGTGGAAGAGAACACTACGAGTAGGAGCTAGGACCCCCACACTTATTAATATAACATCCATAAGCAAAGCTCCACGAAGAAATATGTTTAGTTTACCTTAAATATAAATGGCTAAAGTTCACAGTTTCCATTTTGTCGAATATCTTTGCTTATCAATTCAAAAATAAATTATTTTAATAACCATAAATCAAACCCTTTACCTCGTTGAGCCGCTACTTGAAATATTGACAACGAACATAATCAATATTGAAACACTTTGATCTTGAAAGTTATTCTCGCCGCGTAGAGCTGTAATCAGAATTTACGCGATCAGGCCTCAGTTTTTGACAGTTTGATTAGGCAGGCACTTAGATTATTCTATTAGACGGGTAACGCAGACGCCAATCTGGCTAATAGCTCCGGTTTTGGAGATCAGTACCAGTTGGATCACTGTCTATACCTTAGACTATTATTAGGTTTGGGGAAGTTGGCGCTGTTGCACCTCGGAGAGCACGGTACATAGGCAATAAGGTATACCTTGATTATAGGTACTTTTAATGGAAATCTAGTAGTTATCTATTAGAGCAAAGTCAGGTGTAATTTTTGAGGCATGTAAAATATGGAAAAAACTCTATTTTCTGTTATGCCCTAAGAAAATATAGAGTATGGGTTCAAAACAGTCAACTTCTGTGGCACTTTGTGACGCAGGAGGTTGCGGGTTCAATTCACGTATCGGAATAAATGTTTGTGCGATCAGCAGATATTTTTTCTTGGTATCCTGGTCATTTTATATCTATACTAGCTGGGTGCCCGAGGTTTCACCCACATATTTCCCGATCCCGTAAGATTTTTAAGATACAAAGTAGCCCATAAGTTATGCTAAGTCATAAATTATCGGTGTACCTAGTGTCATCAAAATCCTTTTAGTAGTTTTTGCGTGAAAGAGTAACAAACATCCATTCATACCTATTAGTAGGATTAAAAGTATATCAGTCGTCTAATACTCATAACACTAGCTTGGAGCTTTAAGATGATCTGTGGATTGTCCAGCATTATTTATTTAGAATAGTGCTAAGAGACAGAGATAAGTAGTGACCTAGCTAAACTCATTATAGTGAGGCTTAGCTATTAGCTGGCTTATTTATAGGACCATCAAGGACAAGAGCTTTCTTACAATACTTACTTTAACCAACCTAACTTGATTTTGATCAATAGAAAATACTTATGTAGACCGAAAAATCCAAAACGTCCAGTTCAGAAACATTAAGTTATGTAACGCTATTATTTTTTATAAAACTAAGAGCAAAACTATTTCTTTATCTTAAGAGTGGTTCAAAGCTTAAGCTATTTACCATATACCTATCTGTTTTCATTTTATTTTATTAAGGTACAAAATTATCCTTTAAATAAATAATATATAAAGCAAAGTATAAATATTAATAAATAACTTAATTAATCAATCTTAAAAAGGTAAGAACTTAGGAGAAAAGGAGAAAATAAAATTTTCCTAGCTATGAAAATATACGAGCTGAAATAAAAAAAATATAAAACAGACAAACACGATCAGAAAATTATTATAATGAAGTCCTGCCTCTACCACTCCACAAACAATAATCTCCCATTGATTACCGTCTCAGCTAAATCATAATATAAATCAAATTCCAAGATAAACGCAAACCTGGGGTAAATGCAGGCAAATGAGCCCCATGGGACGTTCCGAGACGTCGATTGAACGCACAAATTAGTGTAATGGAGACGGGAGACGAGCAGCTGAGGCAGCGTCATACTTCAATATAGGCGATGGTCCATGGAGCGAAGAATGCCTAGCAATCTTGTAGACGTGAAAAAGAAAGTAAAAATATATTGGATTCTATTCGGAGAACAAAAAGTTTAACGTTGGGTAACATTATTGAAGTTATTTCATGCAGATCCCTTACTCTTTAGAAAATATTCTATAGCCTATGTTTATCAGGGATAATGTAGGATTATAATGGTGATATAATTTTATAGATATTGACTCACAACCAGAAGCTAAAAGAGGAAGCAGAAAGCACTGGGGCCAGATGATGCGGTGTGAATTGTCCAGCATTAGTTATTTATTTCGTAATTATCTATGTTTGTATACAAAATAAATGAATTATTATTAGCGTAAAACAGTATACATAAAAAAAAATATAAACTTCTAAGCTTTCATATCACAACATTGCCTATTTGTAAAAATTTGCGGCTAATTTACCTCTCTATTAGTCCGTAGCTTTTCCTTATCTCCGCATTGGACACAGATGTGCGGGCACTACGCCGTACCTACGTACTGTACAAAGTTTTGATCAATATGATTTTATATTACGACAATTTATTATTATAATAGACTTTTAAGCTTGTTCATAAACTGACACAGACTTTGGGTAGAACCAAAAACGCAAAATTTATGGAAATATTACGTTTTCTCGTAGGACTAATTGTAAACAATTTTTTTTTGCCTTCCCTCCTTACTTTATTTTAACCCTAATTTATATCTACCTTTTTGGGGTCACTTATTTCTTACCTACGTGTTTGGGAGCTTTGTTTCTAGATTATTAAACGCCGATCTACATACCTTAACTTTACCAAAGTAATACTTATTTTTAGATACCAATATATACTCATTCTAAGTGGACTTGTTTGTTCTTTTTGAGCATGAGTAAAGACCTTTAAGGCGCTACCCAACGACAGACATCGAAAAACGACCACTTTTTCGTCGCACAGTTAGGCTTACTGCGACATATTACAAGCCCAAAAAAAATACAGTTCATAGTCAAGTGTATGGAAAAAAGACTTATGTAAAAATATTTCATAAAAACCATCTAGGAACTTGAAAAAAATATCGCAAGAAAGAACACGAAAATACTTTTTCGTCTCGAAATGCTCGATATTTTGAGTGATAACGTTTTATAATTTTGTTACTGTAAGAAGGGTAATTTTATCATCTAGAGAAATATGTATAAAGATTTTAATTTACTGGTGTATTTACTTTTAAAATAAATTAAAACCGATAAATAATGTTGAAATTGTCGAACGAGAGATTCAACTAAATCAAACGCATCACCATTTTCAACTTTATTTGTCAAGCGCTAAGAACTACTAAATAATACTACTAATACCTAAATATTGCCTTTATACAGCCCCTTAAACAGAGAAATTTACGAACCTTCCAAGCATTTCTGAAGTGATTAAATTACGTGGTTTGATTAAAGTCTAAACAAAATACTCATTAGTGGTACAACTAATGTAAAAGCTACTTCGAAATCAAGTCTTTGAAGCCCTTAATCTTAACGACGCGTCATTCAATACTGTTGTAAAGCATGAGATGGAACTACGATGGCACGCTTTATTTTCTTAGAAAGCCCTTGCCTTTAATACACACTTAACCACATCACACAGTTTATTCACACATAGCTATGCGGCGAGGATCCTAGAGATAAAGGGACGGGAGACTGATTTATAAAATTACCTCCAAGGAAATACCCTCATGGATTTTTCACTAGAGGTAATTTTATAAAAAAAAAATATTATGGCATTATGTAACGTAAATTACCTTTACGTTATATAATGACAGTACCATGTCAATATAATGAAACCTTGACATTGATTGATAAATGAATGCACGTCACACTCATCGAAATTTCAATCCCTAAAAATAGTGATATCATAATTTTATTACGAGAAATAAGAATAAATTCGCTGTGCCCACTTCTATTACACAAAATTCATGTATCTTTTACAGGGCAATCAAAATAGATGCTTCTACAACAAAACACTATGTGCGTTACAAAAGTTTAAGTTCAAGTTCATTATTCGTAACAATACCTATATTTAGGTTACATGTCATAAAATTGTCATAATAATAAATTACGTTTAACCAATAAAAACATTATCAATTAGGTAACAATACAACATAAATAAATTTAAACATTATCTATAAAAAAACTCATATTTATCACTATAACTCTTAGTTTTTTTTGTATTTTGTGACTCATCTAAGAGTCCTCTAAAGTCTAAAGGAAATAGCACTTTGATATTTGTCAGATATTTGAAATTTAGATTTCTTACCATAAACCTAAAATATATAGGATAATATTCACAATATGACTGCAAGGACTCATTTGATAGTTTCTTCCTTCCATTCCAAAGAAAAAAAAGTAAAATTTCTGCTCTCCTCCAGTTATCAGAGCATCGCTTAGAGACCTCTTTTCTGTGAAGTGTTAGAACTTAAGTGAATAAGGCAGTCAAGATTCCCATTTTTTAAACCTACAGGGAATAAATGGAAAGGGTTAAGCAAATATTGCCTATTTCACGGAGGTAAGCACACTTCAGCTAAATTGAAAAAAATGTTCTCAGAAGTTCCAGACCATAGTGTGAATATTGCAAAACACTGCCTACGATTGGCGGTTTGGGAGCTATAGAAACATGCTTACTTCTACTCGTTATGTCAAATGAGAAAGAAAAAGGCTAAATTCTTAGTTTAAAAGAGGATGGATTATGTATAAATGATTAGTTTACTCCATGTTACCATCCCAGCTAGGCTGGGCAGCGTTCGGAAAACTACGTCGAGTCTTCTCGTCATCCATACCGCAATGTTTGAAAACGAAAGTTTTTAATCAGTGCGTCCTACCAGTTATGACCTACGGAGCTGAGACGTGGACACTCACGATAGGGTTGGTCCACCAGTTCAAAGTCGCTCAGCGAGCTATGGAAAGAGCTATGCTCGGAGTTTCTCTGAAGGATAGAATTCGTAACGAATACATCCGACAGAGAACCAAAGTCATCGACATAGCTCAGAGAATTAGCAAACTGAAGTGGCAGTGGGCCGGCCATATATCGCGAAGAACCGATAACCGCTGGGGTAAACGTGTTCTTGAGTGGAGACCGCGACTCGGTAAACGTAGTGTAGGACGCCCTCCGGCCAGGTGGGATGACGATCTGCGAAAGACTGCTGGCAGATGCTGGATGCGACAAGCCGAAGACAGGGCGCTATGGCGCTCATTAGGGGAGGCCTATGTCCAGCAGTGGACTGGCGTAGGCTGATGATGATGATGATGATGATGATGTTACCATCTATAAAACCTTTGTATAAAATTTATTATTATGAATAAATAAAGATGATGAGTTATATTTCTTACAAATCTTTTGGAGTTATGCTATGGGCATGTATTTATACGTGAAGATAATATCAACTGCGTAAGATTCCAATAAATTACGATTCTTCATTAATCTAAGACTCAAAGGTCTTTAATATGGGAATTTAATTTACTATATAGTAAATTTTATAAGAATCATTCATGTACACCTCGTTTTGGCTGCTGTTGAGTCAATTATTGATCAATTAATGAGTCTGTCTTATATGACAAAAGGCCTGCAAAGACGATAGACGACGCTACCGAAAAAAGCCTTAAACCACTGTGCCGCAGACGGCTTGATGGGCGAAGATCGCCTCCGACACAGGAGGTTGCGGGTTCGATTCCCACCTCGAGTATATTTGTTCCAGATGTTCTGACTATGCATAGTAAAAAATATCTATCAATGTAATACATAATATTGTAGTAAGTATAATATTCAGTATAACACAAGCTCTATCTAGCTTGGGACTAGATTATGCTCTGTGGAGCGTCCAGCATTATTCATTTATTATTTATTTTATTATTATTCCTAAGCTCTAGCAAAATGTGTTTGAATTTTTCAGATATTGTTGTTCCTTTTTTGTGCTTTTGTATTAGAACGATGTAAAATTTTTCAAAGTGCCTACCTAAGTAGCAATTTTTATCAACATTGTACATTTTTTTTACTCAATCACCAAGAGACGATGCAATGTTAAAAATCTTCTTTTAAAATTGTGTTCATTAATACAGAAAGGCTCTTCCAATTTTTATGTCCCGCACGAATTTTGCGCAGCATTATAATAAAAGGCATAAATAATAAACTAATACTGTTGGCCATCGGCGACTGAATACAGTGTTAATAAAACAAATATATTTCCGGTAGAGCTTACATTCGCATGTACTGAATCAAAAACGGAGCTTCACAATATTCCCAGTGCTTCAAATAATAATCGTATCGGGAAAAAGATTGCCAAACTACTATGAGCCCTTTTGGTGATGATGTTACATTGATGATATGGTAAAATATACAAATTTAATTCTACAAACTTCAAGTTATATATCTAGTTATATATACGTACTCGTATATATAAATCAAGCTATTTTTTACAATTCAGCGTTACCTTGGTAATAAAGATATCAAAAATATTAATATCTCCAACTCTGCTTAGTACCTTTATTTACAACTGTCAACTATCGCATCTATAATCACGTAGGACAAAATAATTATAAAAAAAAACCTAAAAAGGAGCAAAAAACCAAACAACATTATATATGAAACATCAATCAGTTCACTGCAAATCTCTCCACATTCCTCCGACGAACACAATCCGGGGACGAATTCAAACTTTTCGAAAAGCACTAGCACGAACATAGACTTGGTACGTGAGTAATTTACTAATGCATCCCGACGTCGCGCACTTTCGTTTCGCATTGGTAAATGAAACGGAGGCCGATGGTATGGTAGTAGGCGAAGCGAGAGCGGAGCGGATAGCGAAGCAAAAAGTAATTATAAACGACTTTATTTATTTATTTATTTGGTTTACCAGTGGGTGTATCAATGTTACAATAATATAAAAGCACCATAAAGTAGATAATTGATCCAATTATAGGTAAACACTGCATGCGAAATAGTAGATGTACAGAAGAATAAATTGAATTCATACCTAGTAGGTACCTAAGGAATTCAGTTAGACTTAAACACGTCGTAGCACAAACCGATGTACATACTAAAGATGATTTTGTTACCAAAATCACGAAAAAATAAGAGATCACGTCAAAGAAACTTGTTGTTGACTGAACTGTAATGACAAGGGACGGATATAAGGTTAGCGTGGACAGACTGGTAGACGGTCCGTGCTTATCGCATCACACGGATTTCTTGAGCGTAATGCCGGATGAACGTCCACTGTTACCACGGCAACCGGATTGCCGATGCTTTGTGAATACGAATAATGACGTCACCCGCGTCCGATGCGTCCGGTCCGTGTGGTACGAATCAGTGGACGCAGTTCTATGGTGAAAGTGTAAATAAATCATTCGTTTGACCCAAGTTAACATAATATAATCAAAAATATTCTCTAGACTCCCGAAATAGTATAAACTGTACATTTTTCAGGAGTCAGCTTATCCCACGGAAAATATGAATAATATTATGTATATTTTGTCCTTATATATATATATATATATATATATATATATAAGATTATTATAATTCGGATAGACCACAGAAACATTGTTTTTGGAGATTTCAGAAGTGAGTTATTCTATATATTATATTTTATATTTTATTTCGTTTTATATTATATAATATATTATATAATATATTATATAATATTATATAATATAAAACGAAATAAAATATAAAATATAATATATAGAATAACTCACTTCTGAAATCTCTAAAAACAATGTTTCTGTGGTCTATCCGAATTATAATAATCTTTATTGTAGTGATAATTAATATTTGAATGAAGTGATGAATGAAAACTTTACTGTAGATTATTAAAAGTTTACAAAATATAGTATAATCTTATGTCTTAAACAAAATGTGCTATAGGCGGCATTATTGCTTAAAACATTTCTTACAGGCCAACCTATCAGTTTGGTACTTCCAGGACGCAGCATCATTTGCCCGCTAGTCGATGCTAGGCTACTACTAAATGGCAATCTCTGGTTTTGGTGGCAAATGTAGATTTCATGTCTATTAGCCATACCAGCATTATGATGAAAAAATTTAGGAACCGCAAAATCCACAACAAAATTATACAAATAATTCACAGTATCATCAAAATTTACTTTTAGTTGATTATATTTAAGAACTAACTACAAAACTTTGTTTCGTGTTACTTTCCGCTAGTTCCTACACCAAGCTCGCACCACAAAGCTCGCACCACAAAGTTAGCGCCTCAATGTAAGGTATGCATATGCACCCTGCATCATATTCGCAGCTTTCATTACAGATATTAAAAACTATGTAGCAAGCATCTGATTCATTATGAAGATCGCGGAGTACGTTCTCAACTCGAGAGTACTGAAGTTTTTATGTTTACTGGTTTGTTTATAATATTATTAATATTTCTTTGTAGTTTGTGCTCAGGTTTAGGAATACTTTTTTTTGATTTCATTATTGACATGTATCTCACATTAAACTTAGATTTAGATTGGCCATACCAACAACAAACCAAATATTATTTATTTATTGTTGTATTAGACACAAAAGTTATAAATAAATGTACTACACAAAATTGAAGTAAAAAGAATTTTTATTAAATTGCTTATTTCGCAGGTAGTTGCCTGATGGTAGAAGCCTAAAGAAATATAGTTATTGAAATCTGAAATCTGGGTTTTAGGGTGTATCCAGGATGTTCAGGAGGGACCAACAGGGTGTTATTTTTCAGCAGTTGGACGCAATAAGGCTCATAGTAACAGAACGTACTAAGTTCTAGAATAGAGTAGATGTTTTTGCAACTCATAAAAAGGCACGCTGACATAAAAAAATTAGCGTTCAATCTCGGTAGATCCATTGTTCAGATCCATAATGGATCTAGTGAGATATTTTTTTCTCTGTAGATCGGTTTCCCAATAATTTGGATCTGATGAGAATTTTTATTGCTAAAAGATCTGTTTTTAAAATAACGGTAAAATTTATTGGATCTCATGATTACTACTGTCCCATAAGCTATAATGATAAATTAAGAGGATTTTGGTCTTCAAATATTATTTAATTAAAAGAAATGTTCCTACTTAATATGAATATGACCTAACGCAACAACAACAACTGATCCATATCAATGCCAGTTGGAAGTGAACCCAAGATGCTGGCTGCATTGCCACGCGCTTGATGCGCTGCGCCAGATATTGACAAGCTCTCGGGTCACACGTCGCTTCAACCATGGGACAAGTGTCATACCGTTAGCCTTTTTGGTTAACTTTATACCAAATGTTTTAGCTTTACAATACAAGGCATTAGAAAAATGATAGTGACAACCATGGATTTCTACATCAATCCTAATAATATATAATTTAATTTAGGATCTAGCGAGAATAACATTTCTCTGTAGATTCACACTGACAAAAGTTGGATCTACAGTGTAATAAATATCTCACTAAATCCATTATGGATCTGGACAATAGATCTACTGAGATTGAACGTCTCAGTAGATCCACACTGTCAAAAATTGGATCTAAAGAGAAATAAATATCTCACTAGATCCATTATGGATCTGGACAATGGATCTACTGAGAATGAACGAAATTTCGGATAGACCAAATAGACATTATTGCAATGACTCACGAAAAGGTCTCTGTCTCAGAATGAGCAGGTTATACACTCGTTACAGGCAACGCTGGTCTTCAGACAGAGATGTTTTGTGAAGACACGCAAATAAAATGGTAAAAAAAAATTCAAACAAGCAAAGGTGGAAATGTATGCAGTTAATAATACAATAATAAGATTTCATAAAATAAATATAAAGGTTTCTTATATATTGAGAAAGCCGAGCATCTCACAAAACTATATCTATCAGTAAATAATACGTTAGTTTTACGTTTTATAAGGTCGTAAAATAAAAAGCTTACTTAATTTCCAAATTTAATAATAGTGTGATTCACAAATGAAAATTACCAGCTTCGCCACGAAAATTTAATATCGCTCCGAATCGATACGTTACCCGCAAAAGCCACAAAAATTTAATAATTGATGATTACTTTTAGTAAAAGCACATCAGTTTCAATACGCGTGCCTTATTCTCTAAGTGTTAGGTATTGCATTTATACAATCTAAAAGATAAATCATTGTATTTAAAATAGATAAACATATGTCTATTAATCATGTAGATAAAAATTGGGAATGCAACGGTCATGCTGGGACAGCATGACCGTTGCATTAGATCATATTTGTCAAATATCGTCCGCAATCAAGATCGCGTCGTTTTCATTCCGGTGAAAGTTTAGTTTAAGAATTATTAAATTAATTTAAAATTTGAGCGGAAAGCAATCGCAAGAGTGAATAGGTATCGTACATCGTCGACCATGTGGTGGACAATAAAGTGACGATGTCATCATCATCACTTTTCATCAGGTACGATCGGTCAAACGAAGGAATATAATAAAAAAAATTAAAGTAACAGTTTAAACGGTACTATTTATTTATTTTAAGTTTCTTTTCAAAACTGTAATAGAGCGATAGATTAAGTAACATTACGGGATATTGTAAAATTTTGTGTGGCTCAGCGAATAAGGACACAGCCATATTGTCATAAACCATGGTTAAAACACGTCGATATGTTAGGGAAAACGTCGGAACAGCGGTCAATGTTAATGTCGACCAGAAAATTTATGTCCATAGTGCACAAAATGAATGGAACGCACTGTCATAGAGCCTACGATGCATTCATGCATTGCATTGAAAGCTATGCTAGCGCTTGAGCGACTTTTTGTACAATTTAGCTGAAATTTATTGAGACCGAATTTTAAGCTTTTTCCTACATCGCTCCGTTGTGATCTACACGAATGCTCCTCAAAAGTGTTTGTTGTTATATACACAGAATAGATTTTGGAGACTATCTCGATTACATATACGAAGAAGAAGTCTACAACTAATAATGGTGACGCATTGATTAATTTAACCTTATTCGAGTAGAGTTGAAATTAACGACCACACATACTCGATACCGAACTCGAGTATGTTTTGAAGGAATACTCTAGAAATCCCCCAAAGTTTGAGTGAAGGATTAGTTGAAGAATTGCCTAAGGATAATGGGGGTAATGATTACTTATTTCATGCTGTTACTCTTAGACCATACTATTGTTAACCGGACATCATGAAAGAGACTGTGATTTTCGCTCGCAATCTTTATCGAAGCGACTTTTACCTATGGCTTTTAAGTTTTAAAAACATACGCGATCTGAATCTTTGATCACGACAGAGTGTAAACCTTTTGAAGCGTCGGGAAAATAGGTTCATTAAATGTGATAAATACCTGTGAATGTTTTTAATTATCAGTGGCTTTGTTACTTGTTGGTATGCTATAAACACTGAATTTTAAAATTCAGTCTATATTCTAACCAGTCAACAAAAATACACGTTATGCAAAAACTGGTCTGCTAATCGTATTCCGAATAGTTGCAAACAATTTTTAATTTAAATTACAATAATGTATCCATACCTAGTATCTGTGTAAAAATAATCAACTTCGCTTTATTGTAGATTGAAGGCTCATTAAAAGTCTGAAAATGGAGCGTGAATTTTATTTGACAACAAAAACATACTTTTCGCAAGTTTCACCTCATCGTCAAGCTGATTTACCTACGACCGTAACACATGAGACCTGAATCAAATTATTGTTGTTGTGACCTTCGAATAAGAATTATACAGGGTTATAGGTAAGGTGATCAATAACTTCTCAAAAGCGACTTGAGAACAACAGTTGTTCGTCTTGATCCATCCAAGTCACTAAGTGGTTATTGATCACCTACCTATAACCCTATGTATGCCAATAAAAACAACGAAAAGCTATTTGGGTTCGTGGCTTAGGCCCCCAGTGGTCGACGCACCTGTGGTTGACGCCCCCGATTTTATTAATTGTATTATTATTATGATTTGCACTTTTGCACTTAGTACAGTAAATGCCAAAAGTGTATCTTACAAACCGTTTTAGAGATAAGCTCAAATGACTTTTAAGTAATTGTACTTTATCAATAAAATACTTCTGTCTTTAATCCTACTAATGTTATAAATGCAAAAGTTTGTAAGTAGGGATGGATGGAGAGATGAACAATGGATGAATGTTTGATACTCTTTCACGTAAAAACTCCTGAATTGATTTTTGCGATTGGGAGGTGGTGGGTGATTGGTTGCGTGACGTTGGTAAACGGCCTGACGGTTACTAGTCCTTTAGACATCCAGACATTTTATTTAGAAATATTATTGCTAAAAACATTCCTGTTAGCAGGCGAAAGAAAGCGACAAGAAAGAATGAAAAAATGATAGCCAATTTGAATGAGTAGTACAAAAATAAAAAAATTACTTCGATCATATTTTTAGTACAAATCTGCCAATAATCTGCTGAACAAATCTGCAAATATGTGGAAATCCGAGCAAAAAAGTAATAACTAATTATTAAAGAAGTAAATAAGATGATTTTGGTTGTTTTCTGTTGTTTGTAGACAATTTTAGTTCATATGTATTTATTTATATTTTTCATTTGTTATATAATAGTTGATTTTTTGCTGTGCTGTGTGGTGCCGGCATAGATGCTGTGTGGTGCCGGCATAGAATTTCACCACCCCATCTCTTCCCACGGGTGTCGTAAGAGGCGACTAAGGGAAACACATCGGAGGGCGAGCAGCAGCGCCCTCTGCAGAACAACTCCACCGAACTGCGATCCCCAACCCGCATGCCCAGCGTGGGAATTATGGGCATTAACCCCCAAATGATAGTGCCATCTTTGGCGCTCATTAGGGGAGGCCTATGTCCAGCAGTGGACTATTATAGGCTGTTGATGTTAATGATGATGTTGTAGTTGATTATTTTTGATAATTATTATTAAAAAGGTTAAAAATTACATATTAAATAGATAATGTTATATGTACCTAGGTACCTATGTTATATTGATAATGTAAAGAATTTTTTTTTAAACTTATTACGTACTTTACACTATAAAATTTTAAAATAAGTTTGTTTGTTTGGATGTTTGTCCGTCAATCACGCTGAAACTACTGAACGGATTTTGATGAAATTTGTTATCAGACAGGGTATGAGCTGACTTGGGTGATATGGTTATGATATAATATATTACAAGCTTATGCCTTTTATGCCTGCCAGTACATTTGATAAAAAAAATATTCGGATTAAAATAAACTGACCGGGGGCGTCGACCACAGGTGCGTCGACCACTGTGGGCCTAAGCCACGAACCCAGCTATTTATCCATGAACTAGCGGTCCGTAGCGGCTTCGCACGGGTATTTAACAAAAATTTAATTTTTCATGCGGATCCCTAAGTTTATTGAAAATATTCTATAGCCTATGTTCATCAGGGAAAAATTAGGATTCTAATGGTCAAAGTGTTTTTCAAATCGGTCCTGTAGTTCCGGAGCCTATTCTATTCAAACAAACAATCAAATATTTCCTCTTAATATTAGTATAGATAGCTTTTGTCAATTTCGAATGCCATGTTTTGGCGTGGTATGGTAACACACAGTCATCTAAACAAATAAAACATTCAAACTTTCGCATTTATTATACATATTAAATGTGATGCTATGCAATATATGAAATAACTTTTAAATTGAAATAACTTTCTAAGCTTAGTAAGTACATGACTGAAACTTTTCCACAGTCGACCAACCTGGAAAACAAATCTTAGAATTTAAACTATTTCCGACCCAATATTGCGTAACATAGACTCCAAAATTGTGTGTGCAATTTCGGTCTTATCAAGGTTATTGGTTAGTAAGAGTACGTAATTGAAAACTGGCATTCAGGTTTGGTTAAGATTTAATAACAGATAAGCACAGCACTAAAGTTCCATTTTGGCTCTCCACCAGCAGATTTTGGGGAAATACATTTTACTTCATTTTGAATAACTTTTAGGAAAGTCAGATTCAAGGCTGAGGTTCCGCGAGACGAGAAGGAGACTGACTAGATGCAGAAAGTGACGTCACAGGAAAGTGACGTGATAAATATTAAGGGATTTTTTTATCTCTGACTGAACCTTTCCATACTTTCATTATTTTGTGGGATAATATTTTGTTTCCTAAACAACAAAAAAAATCTGCCCACAACATTTACATTCACAAATCTTTATCTCAAAGTTCATGGCCCACTGAATTTCGGGCGCGAAAACGATTCTGTATTCTTCCCTCAAGATGTTTTTCAATCACATTTATCTACACAATCACTCATTATATTCACTTCTAGGCGAGTGCGTTATCAGTATAACAAGAATCAGCCCGCGGCTTTGCATGAATATAAGTACCTAATATAATAAAAGCGAAAGTTTTCGCGTAAAGATTTTTGTTACCTATCATTTTCTACGTCATTATCTCTACAGCTAAATACTGAAAAGTTCATGGTGTAATTAGGCGCACACATAACTAGTGAAACAAAACCTAATAAGACCTATTTAGGAATAGGATATGCGAAGCCTGGGGTAGACGTTAGGTTGATTATTTTTAGACACAGATGCAGTATCATAGTTTCAGTTATTAACACACGGCATAAATAAACTTCCAAACTCCTCTCGAAGAGCAATAAAAGAACTGTTTATCCATCTTGTGTGTCTAAACAAAACACTTATTTTTCCTGAGTTTGCATCGTGCACTTGGTATAAGACAAACATCCGAACCTAATAATTTATGATTTACAGATCATATTGTTGTTATCAGTGACTTAGAAATTGAACCATCTAAACCAACATCCCGGGGCTCGCCATTTGAGATATTCGAGGTTAAATGCACCAAGATCTTATACTTTATTGAATGCTTATTGACAAATTCAAAATGGATATCACTTATCGAATTCTACTAATATAGTTTGTAAGTATGGATGGATGTTAATTACTCTTTCATGAAAAAACTACTAAACGGATTTTGATGAAACTTGGTAAAAAGATAGTTTCGTTTTTTAGGGCGTGGAGTAAAATATGGGCCTTTTATCCCGAAAGTCCCACGGGATCGGGAGTTAAGCGGGTGAAACCGTATGAACCCAGTTAGTAAGAAATATTTTGATGTGACATTTTGTATTAAAATGGCCTGTTGTTGAAAACTTTGCTAACAATTCAACAATATAGGTACCATACCTTTTATGTAACAAAATATTTTATTTGAAAATAACTTCACCAAACACAAAGACTACGAAAACGCCTGTCTTCCATAGATCAAACTACTCCAAAACCACTTCCGAGCGCCATGCGCCACAACTCAACCTCTACAAACTCGTAATTCTCATAAGTTAGCAAAGCAACAACGAAATAAATCGCGAGACAGAATGGTCGGGACTTGTCAAAGGCATCTTGGACTCGCATTCGAGGGGAGCGAAGTACCCTCGCCAACTTATTTATGAGTGAACTTCTCGGGCGCGTTCAGTACGGTACGACTCCGTGTGAGAATAACGAGGCGGTTAATTTTTACTACTAAGACTAGAAGAAAACGGAGGATTACTGGTTTTAGGAGTCCATAATTACTAAGTTACAATACTGTATTTGTAATCGCTAAAACAATGCAAGTTTTTGTCGCTCCTTTCTCAATCTACCTGAAACAAAATATTTCTAGTGTAATTTTTTTACAATACTTTTCAAGAACGTAATGACAAACTCTAAAGCTTACGTAGTAGGTACTGTCATACTTTTTTGCGATCATAGTTTGCGTTCATAGAAATTGTCTATGTTTATTTTTATGAACACCATTGCTATTAGTTTTTGTACAAGTAAAATGTTTGCTAAACGATACGATTATTATTATCAGAGCTTGTAGAGCAAGGATTAATTTGTGTGCAGAAGCTTAGAACGTTGTATCAATAGATTTTTTTTATTAAAAAATAAATACGCTGTGGTAGGGTTTCAAACAACTCTGATTTGCAAGGTACATTGTGGTATATGTGCTAAATACACCACAATGTACCTTGCAAATCAGAGCCTCCGAAAAATTCTGAAAAATAATTGCTTTTGTGTCGGTTTCCATACGAACCTAAACCTAACTAGGAATCAAAAGTCAAACAACAAAACCCGAAAAAAACACTGACAGTCACGTTGTCAGTAAATTCACGTATATATGTAGTATGTTAAAATGCTCTAAGGCAAAAGATATTTGATTGACAAAGAAAATAACAAAATCAACTTCTAGCCACTGAACAACATAGTTATCTGCAGACTGTTGCTAACAATTTATGGGTAAATCAACTGATCCATATCAATAACAGATGGATGCGTCCCCAAGAAGCTGGCTGCAGTGTCTCGATGTATGTTTTATTAACTAAAAATAAAGAAGTTTAAAGCATGTAGTAAATAATGAATAATATTATGGTTAGGATCACCATATTAATGTTTGTTATTTCGAAAAAATAACAAACATTAAGATTTAAGAAAACATTATAAGTTGTGTGTAACATATTAACATAATGTAAAACCTTTGTAAATTTGAAATTACAGGTCTATAATTTTAAAAGCCATCAAACAATTGTAAAAGCCTAAAAAACATTTTAAAAAGTTTCTTTGTGATATACCTATATTACCAAAATATCTGGCACTTTAGTAATAGTAATTATAACAATTAAGTTATTAAAACATGTTCCACGACGATTTTAGTACCACCATTACCCCAAGCTTTTAAAATATAAGTGCTGCTATTATGCATGACTAGCGGGCCGCCCCGGCTTCAAACGGGTATTTAACAATATCTTCAAAAAAAATTACACACTTACATTCACTTTGGGTTACATTCTTGAAGATTTCATAAGAATCCCCAAGTTTTTTGAAAATATTCTATAGTCTATCAGAATTCTACATCAGGATATTGTAAGATTTTAATGGTCAGTGGTTTTTTTCAAATCGGTCCAGTAGTTTCGGCAACTTTTTAATCGTAACAAACATTTTAAATCTTTCTTTTTATAATATTAGCATAGATAAAGATACTAGCTAGCGGTATCCTTCTACACTAATACAGACTTCTTTAGAAAGATTTGGTCCTTAGGGAATATTTATCATACTGAATAATTACCACTGGTCATTTAAACGATGCCGGACATTGTTACTGAACGAACCCCACAGCGCAACGCTGTATTCTGTGCGGGTATGAATCAGGGCAGAATAGTTATGGCGACTGCTTTGCATTTATGGACGTTGAGAAAGTTTCGCGTCTAAGTCATATACTCGTAAGTTGCGCAGTCTTGGTCAACGAAGCTAGAACGCTTACAATGTTGGCGACATGTGATTGTTTTGGAACTAGTACGGCAACACTGGGTGAAATCTAGTGAGAACAGTAAAAACTTTTCTCTGTTGTTATGGATATTAGCGAAACCAATCCATTTTCTTCTCTCCTTCCGGGACCAAAGTTTTTACTAGGTACTGAAATCTGATATACATATAACTCTACATTAGGTAAATATTTCAGTATTGTGCATCTATATATGTAATGGTATAGGTCTATATACTCGTATGTAATGGTGTAGTTAGTATTAGTGGGTACAGGGGTACACAATGCGTAAAAATCCTCCCAGGGCGCCAAAATTACTTTGTATTTTGCTCTCGATAGGATTGATAACTTTGCTTTCTATTATAGTATGTATGTAAATCTCAAGAGAATTTCGTTTTAAATCTAATAAAATATTCACCAATTTTATCAAATCAAGAACAATTAATACTTATACAAAAAAAAAATACAGTAAACGTCACGTAATAGAACATGTCAAACCAAAAAACAAAACAGAGATTAGTTATGATATGGGTATACTGAGTAAATATCTACAGATTTTTTATAATCTAAAGCAACGATGCTGTTTCAATGTATAAATTTCGAACAATTCCCGTCCGCCGATAAAAAATCAACAGCTAAGCGACCATCTTACTCTTCCCAATGCGTCCATCAATAACAAAAACCATCTACAGCCAAGACTGCAGCCGATCCGGTCGATATCCAATCAGCTGGCGAGCGGCCGGTGGAATTACCTGCCGCTGATTAGGTGCCGCGTAAGCACTGTTACTGCGACAACTATAAACTTCCAGGCTCTATCACCCTTCTATCGCCTTCCTTGATAAGCTATTAATCGAGTGAAGTAGAAACGACACCTTTCTGTTAGGGTTCATCATCATCATCCCTCCCCTGTCAATCTGAGAAAATTGGTACAAGATTGCTTTTTGTAGTTTTCGTTCATAGACACTCAGGAAGGTGAATTGAAAGGCCATTAACGAATGGTTATCATAAGGTTAATTAAGAAAGATAATTGCACTGTCTATAGAATGTATGTATATATAAGATAATTTTCGTGTACCTACTGAATGACCTACCAAATGAATGAAACTTCCAGGTATTTTTAATGAAATTGTCCATATTATCGTTGATAAGGTACCACGTAAGCACTGTTACTGCACAACCATAAAATCCAGGCGCTATGACCTCAGTCCTCTGACCTCACCTTACTTAGCAAATACGCCTTTTTACTGTTGAGAGTTACCGCCTTTAGAATAGTTTTGCCTGCTTAGGCAATAGATCGTCATCAAAGATTTTTAATGACGATAATCGATGTCAATTTCTTAAATGAGTTCGTACAGGATTTTAATATCTTATGATTAATTGAAGTGCCTCAGGATAACTGATTTTATATTATAGTTTATTTATATGAAACTAATACTGATGTTGCTAAATTAATACCAAAATAAAAATAAAGTTTTAATATTTAACACTCGTTAAATACAGATCGCCATGTCAAGTCCAACGATCCTATCCATCCACGGTTGTCTGGTAGAGATCGCTCTTGAGCGATAAAACCGCCAATTGTAACATGTACTGTAATTTTTATTTTGTTTATTGATTTTTTTTTAGTGTGTCACAATAAAGAATTTTCTATCTATCTAAATAGCAGGAGTTAGTGAGTAATAAATTTTAAAACGAAAATAAAACAAGGGTCAAAAACAAAAACTTAAAGAAAACTCTACGTGGAGTCCCATGAATAAATTGACTTTTGGGCACGGATAAGCAGGTCCAGCCTTATTTGTCGCTAGGACACTGCTGAGCATTCTTGGTTTATTTGACAAGAAAATTATAGAACACTGCTTTCCTTATAATATTCAGCTGCTTAGTAGCCGTACATTAAAAGAAAACAAACCCCCCGGGGTTTGTTTGCAATTCGTTTTTACAAAGTAAAGTTTATTTTAAAATAAAGTGGCACTATTTAAGGATAAGGCTTATAATTTATAAGTAAGTTTTGTAAGTTTTTGTATTTATAACAAGATTCTCTTCAGGTGTTGTTAGAGGTAATCAAGTGAATGTACTCCGTACTAGCTAAAACTGTATTACGGGAAAATGTATTCCATCAAAGGGTTGTTTAATGATCAGTTAGTTAACAGCTTTAAGTAAGTCGTAGAGCGTATTGATAGCTCATAATAGCTATTAATGATAGCGATAAGTAAGTTGGAATCTTGGAATAGGCAGATCATCTTATTGATGAATGAGGAATCCATCTCACTAATCCGAGTCAAATTATCACGCAGATTGCCCAAACATAATGCGAATGATGGATGTTCTGCTTCAGTGTTGTGGTGCAAACTACTAAATACAGCGAGATTTAGTTTAGATTACAACGTAAGGGCAATATATACAAGCCAGCAAAGATTAATAATTTAAATGTATAGTTTTTCATATTTATTATACTTATAGTATTTTTTATTATTTTTTAAACATAAAAATATTATCCTCAGACAGAAACTTTAACTTACCACACAAAATGTTTTTATGCATTTTCGTTTATTACTCGTGCTAGAACTCTATTCGAAGGAAAATTTGATCTATTTTTTTAAAAGTCTAACTTCTGCCCAACATTCAAAAACAAGCAACAAAATTGTGTGCATAAGATTAATAACAAAAAAAAGTAATGTTAATTATCTGTATACTTGACATCTCTTTCTCACTCAGTGATAAATCAGTTTCACAGCTTTCACAGCCAGCTGAACCAGATGACCAGCGCAAGAGGGAACTAAAAAGTGCGGTGCGAGGGACGCAATATTTTTTTTAAATATCTCATCGTGCTGGTGTAAAAATCGCTAGCTCTTCCCTGTATATTGATGGAATAGATATACATATAATATAAAACGAAGATATTAATGAGTACGATTTACATGACGCTGATGATGCACTGACCTTCATAGGCCGGTCCGCGCTCGCAGCACAAATAACCTATATACATAAGTCAAACTTCAACAGTTTGACTAGTGTGGATGGTAATAAACCTAGGTGATCGATTGCATCGAACAACTTGTTTCTTACACACATACTCTACCCTAGATGACAAGAACGTCATGCTCAAGATAGGTCCAGTCCAGTACATACAATAATAGCTCGATCCAGCGATCAATGGACGGCCCCATCCGCTCGAGCAAGGCGCGCCATGCGTGTAATACACGCTTTACCGGGCTGTTCGCTCCGATACACAGAACAGGTGTGAGCCAGTAAGACGCGACAATAAATCGATGAAAATGACCATTAATGAAAGTCATACGACGCGATGGCAATGTCAAACATCGTATGAACGTTTGCATTAAATATAATCGTTCCTTCTATAGGCTCTTGCAATCGATTGTTGTGATGCCTGTGAACATGATATAACGGAGAATTACAATGAAAAATATGGCAACTCTATTTCAGAATCATATTAATTTTCTCGGTAGCTTTCTGACATTATATATGTAAATAGGTAAAGAAATAAATAGTGCTGAACAATCCACAAAGGATCATTTAGCCTCAAACATAGAACGGCGTTTGTATACAAACTTGTGACTAATGTATAGTCGCGACCTTTAGTCGCGTCTTATAAACGTTTCCATCTTACTGGCCAGTAATTAACAACAAAAGCAAAACAGAGTATGGGATAGATACAATTGTTTAACTAATAAATATAGCTAGACAAAATCTACTTACCTAATTAAGTTGTTTATTGATGATTTACGAAGTCGTCAGTAGTCCATTGTTATGTCTTATTATTCCATTGTATCTTACAAAAGCTTTTTTTATCAGACCATTAATAACAAAGAAACCGTTTTGCTAGACTAAATCTCAATATATAGCTGTTTAAAATTCAGGCAAGATAATTACTTTAAAAATTCTGTAACCTAGTTCGCAAAAATAGATTAAAAACATTATTTCTAGCGTAAAAACACTCTGCTCAGTGTAAAAGCACGCTTATTTCTTTCCCTCTCCCGAGCACATACGCTCGTGTGAGCAGGTGAGTCGATCAGTTAATAATAACACTAGATATTGGCATACAACGTCACAAATAAGGAATCCAACCAGAACTCTCACTCACATTGACACCTCTGTGGCGCGGTGGTGGAAGGACCGCCTGCAACGCAGTAGGTTTCGGGTTCGATTCACACCTCAGGAAAAATGTTTGTACGGTCTGCAGATATTTGTTCAGAGTGCGCTTGTCGTTTTCTATGTTTACAAAAAAAAATTGTATCTATGTAATCTATTGTATTGTATATCAGTCATCTAGTGCCAGCTCTACTTAGCTTAGGGCTAAACGATGCTGTGTGAATTTTCAAAAATTATTATTATTAAATAAGTAATCTTTGTTGAATACACAACTTTTGGATTGGTGCGTTTCTTTCTATTTTGTGGTTCTTCAGAGTGTTTCTTCAACTGACACTGGCACCGACATTATCTTTGAAGCAAATAGAATTCAATATTACAAAAAAAATATAATGTTCACTGGTGTCAGCGCCAATGTCAAACAGCCAATGAAAAAACACCTGATTTTAGACTTAGAGCTTGAGACCTTTTGACACTGGATCTGCGTAACGTGTGCATGCAGTGAGATGACTTTCAGTCTCAGTTTACCTTCTGGATGTAAGCTGGCTCGGATATTTCGTGCCAATAATATAAAGGTCAGGGATCAATCAGGGTGAGTGTTCATTGTCCCCTGAATAATCGGTTCTAGATACCTACATTATATAATGCTTGGCAGCACTTAAAGCATACCTGAGGGCATTTAATAAAATAAAACTAATTGTTTCTTACTAGACTTGCAAGTAATGGAACGGATCAGTATTTTCAGTATATTTTTATTTTCAGGTAGAAAAAATATAACTTTGTCGAACGCACTTGTCATTATAATGAGAAAGAGAGGTCGTCAACATGTAGCATAAACATGTTTTACATTAGCCTCAAAAATCAACCTGCTACAAGAGCTATGACAATGCGTAGCAGTTGCTACGTTGTAGAGGTTGCTCTACGTCGTAGCTGCTGTGTTACTACGATTGTATTCGTAGACTGCTACAATTCGGATTCAGATTTGTACCATAATAAACTTTTAGATAGTACATTTTTAGTACATGGACATTATAAATTAATTCCAAGTTATTCCACATTCCTTAACTCAAACCGCGATACAAACCGAAGCAAGAAACTAGTTCCGGTTCACACTAAATAATACATTTGTTACGCTCCAATCATATATCCGACAATATCATTTCGCGAGCCGGCGTACCATGAAATACGCCTTGAGTGACTCGACAAGACGTTGTGCTCCTTAGCAGTTAAGGGTAACAGTGTACTGAGGAACATTATTACAGCTTTTTTGTTTTATTTTATTCAGTAAAATGTAAAGAGGCAGTGGTTAAAAAATATAGTTTAACCTAAACAAAGACAAAAACACCTTTTTTGAATGTCATAGGTACACTGATCGTAAATAGATCAATACTGATATCATCTCCTCTTTGCGAAAGATCTCAGTCATCTATTGAGTTCTAAAATAAATAGGAGATTTTATTTTGTAAAATGCTTTACCTTTTTTAAGAGGAGTGGAGAGATTATTGAGTCGTTTTCCAAAGAAAAAAATCCTTTTTACCATACAATTAAGTAGATGCCAGGGATCTTTCACAGAAGAATAAAGGTTGTGGTAAAGTCTATATAATTACAATCCAAAAGCGCCACCATTTCAGATTTTTTTTATAATAACGAAAAGGTCTTATTAGTTAAGTATTATGAAGCTATCTCCCAGTGTCACTGAACCTTACCTCATCTAAAGGAAACTCGTTGGTTGCAATATTTTATCCCCCTCGAAGAGCCCTTATCGAAATCATGGAACTTCTTTTCAGCTGATTTGATGATATTGCACTTTCTAGAAAGCTCAAGTTGGGGTCCGCAAAAAAAAGAAACAAGATAAATGATCACGTGGCGAAAGAGATGTGAGATTGAACGTAGGTAGATTCAGGGGAAAGAGGTCTATGCATGACTGACGTTGTAGAAAGTTTCAAAGATGATGCCGGTTTTTTTTATACATAAAGGAGGTTTCATACCTGCATTCATACGCTCACTCGTGCCTACTACAAAGAGTTTTTGCTACAAAAAGTATGGCAAACAGAATTGGTGGTTGCAGTAGAGGTTTTAAAAATACACAAATTAAAGCTGTTGGACTTTCTCTGCTTCCCTTAGTCACCTCTTACGTCACGCATGGACTGAGTTGGAGGTTCATTACGTCACAACTCTTATGACGTCTCACTTTTTTCTGTACCTACTTTGTCATAGAAAGAGTGGTGTTTATATTACTTAGGTAATTTTATTGCTACATAACTAAAAACGCTGTGATTTCTACGAGGATAATTACATTCACATGAAATTAACTAAGAAATAACGAAAACAAATAGTCGATCCCTACTCACAGCAGGCTCGTTCAATCTCCATCTTTTATAAGAAAAGAACTAATTCATATTAAGAAAATCTTTCAATCTCGTTACGGAAATAATATACATACAATACATCTCTAATCGAGAAGATATTTGCCTGGTAATTGGAATATTATTCAAAAAATTAAAATATGTAAATCTGAGCGTCTGGTCAGAACGACTTAAGACCCGAGTGCTGGTGAGTATCTGGCGCAGCGCATCATCATTACCATACAGCGAGGCAACCGACGTCTTGGGGACGATTCCGTGTGGTAATAATATGGATCAGTTGAGCTACCTGTAGATTGTTTGCAGAAATCTGTAGTTAGCACAATTTTTTTAATTATAAATACAAGTTTTAAGTTAGTTCTGGTTTTTAACAATTAAAAATAAAATAATTTAATAAATAATTGTAATAAAAACTATGATTTAACGGATAATACTTCTTGTTTACTCACTGTTGGGAGCTTTTTCTCCATTGCTTCCAGACTTATCTATTTGTCCGTCATAAATTCACTAAATAAACGAAAATTAGTGACCTGCTAGAAGTATTACTTATATGTTCAGGGCTTTTATGATTGTTGGCACTTTTTAGTATCCAAATTGGAACTAACTAGTTTTTTTTTTTTTCAGAAACCTTAAGAGAATTTTGCATTTGTTTTCTTAGAAATATGTCTTACCTGTCTGTTCCTCCTGCTATTGTCTTGTACTCTTGCAGCTCCATGACGTCACCCATGTACTGCGTGAAATCTAGAAAAAAATATTTACTTTAGTACAAAACATATTTACATCAAGGTAATGCCTTGACAAAAAAAAATATCAAAAAACGATATCCGCTGTTTAAGTATTTAAAAATTATGGTGAATGTAAACGCAGACAACATTATACGCCTATATTTGGGTATTAATGTGAGTTAATTTAAATTACCTTTTTCAGCGAACCCAAATATTTTTTGCAAAAATAAAAAACATACCTAATAATTTACTAAAGTAAGGAAACTTCACTTGCAAGAATCCAACTGCGCCTGTTTGTAAGTTATGTCTCGACGGAGACAGAGCTACGTTTGTCATACTAGACCTTAGATAAGTTTATGACAAGATGGGATAACTTTGAATATGAACTATGAATTTCTGATGCTCAGTAGAACTACCAGTTGAAGGAGTAAAGTGCCTATATTCCAACTAGATTTCATAAAATTATATTATGTAATATATTTTCTACTTTGAAAATCAAATAAGCATAACTGAAAAAATACTCCTAGGTGTCTTGACAAAACAAAAACCCTATTTATCTTATAAATAGCAAATTGGGCACAAACAAAACATAAATATTTATATCAATGGTGTTTTTAAAAAAACAGATACTTAAGGTATCATTTTGTTCAATATTAAAGTAGCTTTCATAGATTCTGAAATGAAAAAACTATTTAAAACTGCAAAATTACATATTGGACACTCTTTTTGGGAACGGGGAAGGTATATTTGTTAGAGTTCACTTATCAATAAACAAAACAGACAACTCCCCAATTTACAGAGTAACCTTATTTAGTCTATACCCCAATGTCTAAAGAGGCAGATAACCATGTTTGTACATAATCTGTCGATTCCATCTAACAAGGAGGGGACGGAATCAAACTGCAACATCAAAGGAAGAGTTATCTGATTCGTCAGAGAGATTTAAATTATTAATTGCTAAAACGAGTTTTAGCTTTGAATATAGATTCTTGTTCAAAATGTACTTTGATTCGCCAGTTTAAATTCCTTAATTTATTTTGGAGATAGAGCAAAAAGGTTGTGATATTTTATACAGGGTGAAAAAATCATAGGCTCTGATGGGAAAAATAGATAATTTTATTTTAAGAAAATATTCCTTTATTTTTTAAATGAAACAAGATCATAAAATAACTTTGCTACCCAGGAACAGAACCAGCTAAAATTTCAAAAAATACATACCCCTATTTTTTCTACTAATTGATATGATCTATGTTCAGAATAAAATCTAGAAATAATTAAGGATTTAAAATGTTTCAGAACCCATTGATTTTCTCCATTATATTTTGAGGTTTACTTCGAAAATCGGTAATTTGACGGTTGACATCGATTGCACGAAACGAACAACCTTACCACCAAGTTGCTTGTGCGTTATCTCTAAGAAACAAAATGTGAGAATCATTTTCATAGTAAGGACGTCGAAGAGACGGTTTCGTTACGTTTCGTGCGATCCAACGTTATTCGTCAAAATCTACTACTAAGTAGACTGCAACGTAATAAGCGCCCCTTGGATTTAATCGCATGTTCGACTTGATTTTTCAACAGTGATTTTCAATAAAATTTTGAAAAACATTCTACGTCAAAGTATCTGGATGGTTCATCTGGATTACGTTTGAGTATTTGGGGGTCAATCAATCATATCCTATGAGCACGCATTAGCGTCCTACACCCCAGGCCTATAAATCTAAATTAATATTCTAAAGAGGAAAGATTTGATTGTTTGTTTGAATTGAATAGGCTCCGAAACTGGACCGATTTGAAAAATTCTTTCACCATTAGAATTCTGAATTTTCCTAGATGAACACAGGCTATAGAATATTTTCAAGAAATCGATATGAAAACTGGGCGAAGACTGGGCGGACCGCTAGTTTTTATTTTACATAGAAAACTACCGTAATATGACGCTTGCATACAAATACATCAACCTTAACCCTAGACTCCATTGATTAGAGGTTGACCGATTTGCGATTCCACCAGCCGCTGTGGTTGTCAATATCCATTTAGGCGGTTGTCCGCGCGTGATTTGCCCAGCGCCGTCTGCGTGAAAACTGAGCTGAATATTAAGCAAAGTGGCCAGTAAGAGACTGGCTAAGGTTGCCCGCAGTGGAATAATTAATTTTGAAGGGAGGTATGGTTTCGGGTTATGAGTGAAACGACTGCATCTGACTGCTGTTGATTTATTACTGAAGAATATATTATCTAATCTAGCTTAAGACATAGTTACATACTACACCTCACCTCGGGGGTGAATAGAAAAAAAAATGTTTAGTTATGTAAATACATTTTTTTTTATGTTACTAATGGTTTAGTTCTATTTTTATGTATTATATAATCTTTATTATTTTTACTTATTCTAACATTTACTCCTAAATCTTCTATGACTACAAATGGACCTTCCCATAAGCTATCTAACTTACTTGCTATTTCATTTTTTATTAATAATAATTGTCCTTTAACATACGTTACATTGTTTATATTTTTGTCATAAGTATTCTTACGATTATGTTTGCTTAAAATTAAATTGTTACGAGCATCTCGATGAGCTACTTGTAATCTATATTTTAAACTTAATGGATAGTCTTCAGGGTTATACAAAGGCTCAATAAAACTACTTACTCTACATGGTATTATACTAGGTCTACCAAAAACTAATTCAAAAGGTGTGTATTTAGTCGCTGTATGAACCGTGTTATTGAAATTAAAACACCAGAATGGTAACCAATGACTCCATGTATCTGTTTGACCATTACACATTATTCGTAAAAATGCTCCTAGATTTTTATGTGAATTTTCTAATGCGCCTATTGTTTGATGATGGTACGAAGTAGATGTTCGTTTTTCTATTTCTAGTAATTTACATACCTGCTCCATCACTGCCGATACAAACTCTGTTCCACGATCTGTAATTATAACCTTAGGAATACCAAATCTTAAAATAAAATTATTAACTAAAGCATTAGCTATACTTACTGTTTCTTTATTATTTAAAGGATACGCTTCTACAATTTACTTAAACCACATTGTAGTGTTAAAATATATCGATTATCTTCTATATCTCTATCTAAAGGACCAACGATATCTAAATAGATATTCTCAAAAGCATATGAAGGTGTTGTAGTAATCTCCATGGGCGTCTTGACATATTTACAATGTTTCATTTTTTGGCATTTAACGCATTTACTCACAAATTTTATTACGTCTTTGTCTAAGCCTGGCCAGTAAAATCTTCTTCTTATGTTATTTATCATTCTACGTACACCTGCATGACCTGCAGTGGGTAGCAAATGAAAATCATGTAAAATATAATTCTTTTCATCATCGTTTTCTATTCTTTTCACGCCTTTTAATACATAAATTCTTGGACCTGTCCAATCCTTTCTTTCTTTTATTTCTTTTAATAAGTCTTCAATAAAACTTTCATATTCCTTAATTTTTACTATGCATAGTTCATTTATATTTATCTCTTTGCAAAATTCTCCTAATTTAGTCACAAATTCGTCTCGCGTAAATTGTGCTCTAAAACTAAGATCAATATACAATGCTTTTTTACTCTCACTATAAATTAGACTTTCTTTTTCCTTATCTATCTCATTCATTTTTCGTAATTTATTTAATTCTTCTTCTTCAATAAATGTCAATTCCACAGAATCACTAGGCTTTTTTAGAATGTCTACAACTTGTGGTTGATCAGGCCACTTGTCGTTTTCTTTACTAAAATTAGCTTGATTCAAATCTTGATTCAATTTCCTTGTCTGAGCTCTTGTCATTACCGAAATTATTTCCTCATTCATCTGTTTTAAAGTATCTGATGTTAAATTAATCCTAGAAAGTGCATCTGCGACACTATTCTCTTTTCCTTTCACATATATTATTTTAAAATTATACTCTTCTAGAGCTAGTCTAAATTTAAGTAGCCTACTCGATGGATCTTTCATCGAAAATAAATAAATTAAGGGTCTGTGATCCGTCATTATGGTGAATGTTTTTCCATAAACGTACGGTCTGAAATATTTAACAGCCCACACAATAGCTACTAGTTCTTTTTGAATAGTTGGATAGTTCAATTCTCCCTTATTAAGTGGTCTGCTAGCATATGCAACTGGTTTCATATTTTTATTACATAAAACTGCACCAATGGCGGTACCCGATGCATCCGTTTGTATTACAAACTCATTATTATCTGAAAAATCTGGAAAATCTAATACAGGTGGAGTGCTTAAGGCACTTTTCAATGTTTCAAAAGCTTTTTGACATTCAGGCGTCCAAACGAATGTTTCATATTTTCTTGTTAATTTATTAAGTGGTTGAGTTATTTCTGCAAAGTTTTTAATGAATTTTCTGTAATAGTTGCAGAATGCTACAAATCTCTTTACCTCATCTGTATTACTTGGTCTCGGATAGTTACGTAATACTTCTACTTTAGCTGGATCTGGTAATACTCCGTTATTCGATACAATATGACCTAAATATAAAATTTCTTTTTTCAAAAAGTTACATTTTTCAGGATTTAATTTTAAATTTACTTTTCTCAATCGCAATAGTACATCATTTAAATTTTTATTGTGTATATCTAAATTTCTGCCAAAAACTACTAAATCATCTAGATAAATAAAACATTTATCAAAAGTTAAGCCTGACATGGCCACTGACATGACTCTAGAGAAAGCACTCGCGCTTGACTTCAATCCCATCGGTAGCCTCTTCATTTGGTACTGTCCCGTATTTGTAGAAAAAGCTGTGTACTCTCTACTTTGCTTGTCTAAACGTACCTGATAATATCCTTGATTAAGGTCTAAATGTGTAAAATAGACTGAACCTGACAATGAGTCTAAAATTTCCGTGATGTTAGGTAATGGAAATTTATCATCTACGATACAATCATTTAACTTCCGATAATCAACTACTAATCGCCATTTCTTGTTGTTATTTTCGCTTTTCTTTGGTACTAATAATATTGGACTCGACCATTCACATTTCGCTTCTTCAATTATATCGCTTTCTAACATTTTCTTAACCTGTTCGTTTACTTCACTTCTCAAAGCATGTGGTAATCTATATTGTTTAACGTAAACTGGACTAACATTTGGTTTTAAAGTTATTGACTGTTTATAAATATTTGTGGTTGACAATTTGTCCCCTGGTAAAAAGAAAACATCAGAATATTTAGCACATAATGCTTGAATTGATTTCCGTTCTTCTATATTAAGATGATCTAATTTTAATGTTCGCAGTAAAGTATTCGCTCGCTCTAAACCATTCGAAGTTTGTTCAAATTTACATAAATCATAGTCTTTCAATGAAAATAATTCAGGTTGAAACATTGGTAAAGTCACGTCATGTTCGCTTGTATTCAAAATTTTTACAGGTAGTCTGTTGTTCTTTACCTTGCCTATACTTCCTGCAAGAAAAATATTTTCCCTCAACTGCTGGTTTTGAACAATACAATCATCTTTCATATCAGTATCCAAAAGTAAATAATGAATAGATTCACTTCGTGCTGGAATGTGTAACACTTCGTTTGAGTAATTGATAGTGTCAAACAACTTCAAAGAATATTCCATTCCATATTTAGAAAGTGTCATGATGTTAGTTTTACAATTGATATTCGATGCATAGCGACACAAAAAGTCTAGTCCCAATATTCCATCGGCTTTTAAAGGTATGTCATCAAAAATATGAAGCTTGATATCAAATTCGACTCGATGTTTATCTTCTAGATGCATCAAACTAAGATGAATAAAACCGGTTGACGTTATTTGACCTGCTATACCATTTACGGATGTCTCCTCTCTTGTTATGACACTGTTACTAGGTAATGAGTCGGTTTTTATTACAGATAATGATGCTCCTGTATCTAGTAACCAAAAGTATTTTCTATTGCCAATGTAAAAAGATAGAAATTTCGCTTTGCCATAAAATGCTAAGATGTTATGCTTAAAATCGAAAAAACTGCATGTTATTTCCTTCAGACTTTTGTTCCGTATTTACCGAATCATTCTTACTCGGTTGCTCCGTACATAACACACGGTGATTAGGATTACCTCTACCACGCGTCTCATAATTCGATCGGTTCTCACTCGGACCTTGGTAACCTCGAGTACGCTGATTATTATAGCGATAATAAGAACCTCTATTATAACCACGATTATTATACTGTTGTCGGGGTACGCCGCGAGAATTGGCATAATTGCCCCTGTTGTTCTGGTAACTCCCTCGGCTGAAATAATTACCTCTGTAGTTCGAGTTCACGTTCGAGTTCGAGTTTCCACGGTAGTTTCTCTGTCCGTTCCTGAAATTATTATTATAGGTATTCGACTTACCTCTTCCTCTCGAAAAATACATGATGTTTTCATCACCTTTTGGAATCGACTCCGCTGATAACTCCTCGTCTTTGGCTCCTTGGATGGCATCCTTCAAGGTCTCGTAGTTACGCGCCGCTATAATCGTGCTAAGCCTGCTGTCGCGTAAACCTCCTGAAAATCTGTTAATCGCTAATTTCTCATTTAATGGTTGCAAAACAGCATAGTTGTCTGAATTACCATCTGCTTGCGAAACTGTGAGATTAGTGAATAATTTCTCGATCTCAGTCGCGTACTGGTCGATTGTGCGCCAGCCTTGCTTTGCTGTGAGTAATCGGGATTGTATAGCCGCAAATGACTGTTTCGGCAATAAATTTTTCCGCAAATCTGTGATAAGATCACTTACGGCCGAATATTCCCTAGAAACTCTCAATTTTGCATTTTCTGACAATCTACTTTTCACTACAAATTTTATCAATAACAGTTTACCAGCCTCTGATAACATTTCCGAATACATTTCCACAGAGTCAATGATACCTTTGATGTTACTTCCGCTATTGTTCATTACAGGGATTAAGCTACACGCCGTTTTTAAGTCGAACTCCATGATTGGTTCTGAAGTTGAACGATTTTGACCTTTAGAATCACTTTTTTCAGAACAAAGTTCTATTATTTTTACATAACACTCATAAATTTCATCTTTCCTTTCTCGCAATAATGTAACATAATTTATATCTAAGTCTTTTTTCTTACTTAATAATTCCAGTAATACTTTACTTTTCTCGTAAACATTTTCTGTTTCTCCCAACTTATTCGTTATTACATTTCCTTGAAATCTAGATTTACCTTTTTTAATTAAATATTTCTTTATCTCTATTAATTTATAAAGACACTCTAATAATTCTTCCACTTAGTTTAATACACAATATAAAAAAGATTTTTAAAATTACATACCATTCTACATTCGAGTACATTACGGTAGTAGGGCACTTCGTTGTTCTCGAAACTCTCGGCACTCTCCGTATAAGGTAAGGACACGAATTCCAGTGATAGAAACACTACACTATTTTTAAAGTACTTATTCTTACTGTTCGTAAAATACTTATTCTATTTACTCTTTATTATTGTAAAATGTCATTTAATAATGGATTACCAATTTTCGCATTTCGCTAAAGTTCACTTTTCCGCACTTTTCACTCTATTGCCGCAAATAAAAAAAATAATAGGATATTCACTGCACTACATACGCGCACTGCAAACGATTATTTTTTTTTCGTCTCCTACTCATGCTGTCGTAACGCCGGCCTCATCCCTCTGGACTCCTTCTATCTCCCGGCGCCTGAACCAACTGTGACTCCTTCTCAACGTATGTTCGTTAATCTCCTGCTGGATCCACTGTCGGTGACATTTTTTGTAAAGTCGGAACGCTACGTAGAGCAAACCCAGCACCATAATAACGCAGATGATCCCAACCGTAAAACTTGTGTAGGTTGCGTGACTCTTCAACTGCTCAAAATCCAAAGCATTTCCACCGCCGCTCGCGTTTTGGGCTATAACAACTTCTTCTCTCGAATATGTTTTTCCCATTATGATATTTATTTAAAATTTTAATTGCACACAATAACTTATTAATTGAAACCGATCATCGCGGCTGTGTTCGCGTGACGCACCGATCGCGCCCCATATCCTGGCAAGGTCGCCATGAAGGGAGGTATGGTTTCGGGTTATGAGTGAAACGACTGCATCTGACTGCTGTTGATTTATTACTGAAGAATATATTATCTAATCTAGCTTAAGACATAGTTACATACTACACCTCAATTTAAATATTTGTGACATCAAGTAACCGAGGACTCTGAATAACAGCTAGTTAACTTGACAGAGATTAAAGTAATTTAGTTTTGAAAATTATGAACTAAGGTCTTCGATAGCATAACCTCAATCCGAAGGAACCAATCTGTAGAGTAAGTTCATTGATTCGGCGGTATCGTTTGGCGGAAGTGATGATGATGTAAAAAAAAAAAACAAAAAAAAAAAACTGGAGGTTCTGATATTTAATTGAAATAAAATTGTAAACTAAATCTTGATCCATAGTGTCACGTCGCTTTATGTATTCAGATACTTAGTTATCCATAATACACACGAATTTCTTTTCCGCTAACTCTTTATTTTGGTTTCCCTTTGCTTTAGTAGGTAAATAAAAAAAATAGTATTGGACAATCCACACAGGATCATCTAGCCCGAAGCTAAGCAGAGCTTGTGTTAATGGTACTAGGTGACTGATTTACTTAACACTATATAATATTACAAAGATAGATATTTTTATTACGAAACGACCAGAACGCCTGGAAACAATATTTGAAGATCGTACAAACATTTAACCCAAGGCAGGCATCGAACCCTCAACCTCCTGCGTCGCAGGCAGACCTTCCCCACCTTGCAACAGAAATCCTCCGTCATAAAAATGCAGACCTCGGCAAAACTTAGTATTTTCATAATTTCAAAGTAAATAATTACGTCCACACCAAGAGGGGCTCTTTCTGAAGGACTGTCGCGTCGGGGTAAATGAATGGCAAAGATTTTGCATAATTAAAAAGGGGTCGCAGAAATGGTTGCTTATTTCAATGACTAATGTTTCAGATGACAGCTGACACCGTATTGTGAACGCTTGTTGAAAGAAAAGCGAGATGATTCAAGGAGGTAAGGAAATATAATGGGAGAGCTTTGTTATTATTAATGGGTCTAAATTGTAATTATCTCGCTATTTATTGTATTTTTCACTTTTTAGCATTACGATAACAATTACCATTAGCAAGGCAATGCAGCCAACGTCTTGGGGACGCTTCCGACTGGTATTGATACGGATGAGTTGAGCTACATGTAGTTTGTTTGCAACAGTCTGCAGTTAACCCAATTCTTATAAATGTAAATACTGCCTATCTGATAACCTACATAATTGTAATTTTGTTTATATCCACGATAAATACCCATTAAATAATATTAAATAATAATTTGTTTGTGTCAGAAAATAAAATCATAAAAAAGCTTACAAGAAAACGGTTTAGCCCAAGGCACATAATAATGAACACCAAAAATAAGATTCTAATTGGATTGATCTTAATAATTTCGGAGAAATTTTTACAACACAACAGACAACAATTATTTCAAAAACCTCTGACACAAAGCTGCCAGAAGCTAAGGAATTATATATTTCACATGAAAATCACTAAAATGATAGCCAAGCAGAGGAAATGTCACCGACCTACGACTTCCCCTAACGAATATTTGATGGCAATCATCTATTCCGCCAACATAGTAATCGGAACACATTCACAACAAAACCAGAAACTGTCGCATTTCCTACAGTTTACTACCAGTTTTCGGGAATTCAACAAACATATTTTTGTTTATTAAAATACATTTTAAAAAAAGTAAAATAACGATTGATTTATTTGTTTATGTCAGTTGACAGTTAAACTGACAGTTAAAGCATAGATTATAATGATATATATCTTATTATAAAATTATCAATTAAGTTTTTATTCTGAGAACTAATTATTACAACTAAAAAGCCTCCCACCACTTATGATTTTTGTTATGTTTTTGTGATTTTTTTTATTTCAATACTTTGTATTTTCCACAAAAATTACAAGAAAAACAAATTGTTAATAATACCATTAAGAAATAGTTTTTCTGTACTTCTGTTTCTTTATTTCTATTATTAAAACGAGTATTTAGTAGTTGGTGTATATATGTGATATCCTTACATCCGAAATAATGATACACGTAGTCCATCAGTCTGTGGTGTATTGCTAACGCTCTTGCTCTGGGTAAATAACCTTTTACCTAAATCAATATCGTTTGACACATAATTTTTTTCACAACAGCAAAAATCGCACAAGAGAAATAAAAAACGAAAAAAAAAAAAATACACCGATATACCTCCTATTTTATCAGCTCGTAGCGTTTTATCTACGCCGTAGCATTCGTAACACCCTTTAGGACTTTGAATTAATGTTAGATGTAGACACTTAAGTAATCTTGATATTATGATAAGATCAATCTTATAATGGTTCAAAGACGAACCATATTTTTATTTTGAAGACATTATTTTTATTTTCGTTGTTTGTTTTACAAAGAACAAATATGTTGTCGGATTAATAAGCTGGTAACCTGTTTCCTTTATGAATACCTGACTCCAAGTCGATGAATAATGATGTTTCCCAAATTTATTTTCCGCTCAAAGCTTGTCGGGGAGACATTGCTATTGCTTGGACGATTAATGACGTCATTTCTTATGGATATTATTTAGTGCGTTTCGGTATTAATATTTTGCAATGCATCAACATTTAGAGCAAGAAAGGGAAACGTAATATATAGCTTCTGCCCGCAGCCTCGCCTGCGATATTTCTATGGAAACGTTTTCAAATTATTCCTAAATGGATTTATGAGCAAAAAAATTGCATTTTATTCCACTGTAAACCTCAAAAGTAGGCTGTTAATGTTATGATGGAATTTCGATGACCCCTTTCTCAGAAAATGCCATTTTTGAGTATTTTAGTTATTAGGTATTCTTATTGTAGTAACCCACATCTGGGCATTCACTTCCTTTCTAATTGTTTCCCTATTTATTAATAATAATATTAAATTGAACAATGGAATAAATTTATAATTAAATTTTATTTATTTTCCATACCCAAAAATGTATTTTGGAGTTCGATATTAAAAAAATAACAATAATAAATAATACTGGTCATGACAGTCAAAGATAAAATCACACATCGCCTTACAAAACGCAACATTTTCCGGTCAAAGGAAAAGTTATCTCTTAATCCAAAATAAGAAAGGTCCAATCTTTGGATTAATTTCACCCCGACACCTACCGAGGGGATCCCGAAATAATGCAGTCGACGTTAAAAGATTAACAGCTCCACTTTTTTTTACCTTTTGGTTGACACAAAATTATCTGAACTAGCTCAGAGTTATACTGTTACTTTGAAGAAGACAAATATATCCTGAGTACCAAAATATACAACGTGAATTTATGAGTAGGTTAGTAAAATTGTTGTACAGGTTTGTTGAAAACTTCAATGGCTAGACATAAGTAAAAAAAAAAAAATCTTTTTTTAATATAAAAATATATATAAATCGTTTCACTTTTTCGTTACGTACGCAATCTTATTATCTTCAGACTTCAATAGAGAAAAGTTTGAGGCTCTATAGCTTAGTTCCTCCTTTTGAGCAAAAAACATAGTACCAGGTGTTAGTTCATAAATCTTTTAAAGAACTTCCATAAAACGCTTTATCTTCAAAAGGCCGAGTGAGATGGAAGGAATGCAAAGGATCAAATAAATCAACCTGGAATAAAAACTGACTACTTTGATGCGGAAGTTTGAGGAAAACGCTTTTGTGCTGCCAACTTCAATGTAGGTCAAATAGCTATTATCATCAACTAGCTTTTGTGCGTAGCTTTGATTTCTATGGCCAAAAGTGGTATATAAATAGAAAATAAAACCTATATAATAATTATTTGAATACAAACGAAATGCTGCGAGCATTCATCGCAGCAGGGCATATATTTTTCGCAGCGACATAAAACTGTATTAAAGTTGACAATTGCCAATTCCTTCGTTCGATATTCAAATTATCGTAACATCATCGCTGAGCAATTTATAAAGGGAACGCAAACGCGCGATCTTATTGAGGGTGCGTAAAAAAAACAATTTCGTAAGAAAATTCGAAAAGTTAGAAGGTAGGGTTCCTTTAGCAATTTAACACGTACACCGTAAAACTGAGTCTTGAAGCGATTGCGTAATTTCGTGTTTTTGAGTTGTAATAGGCTTGTGTAGCTCCTTGATTTTTAGTTAAGTGTATTAAATTACCCTTTCAATGTTTACGATAGAACGAAGAACGTAAAATCTTGTATTTTTTACAGCCTTTTGCAAAAGTTCTTGCCTGATATGAAGTCTTAAAAAAAAAAGTGCGGCAGGGCAAGCCGCAAAATCAAAATCAAAGTGATATATTTCCTTTAAAGTCTAAAGGTCTAATAGTTTAGACCACAAATGACTCTTGGACACGCCACAAAATACAATTTAATTCTGGGAAAAAAACTGATCACTTTGATTCTTTGTTTACTTCAATCCTTTTAAGGTAAAGTAATGAAGCGAATAAGAAACCTTTACTTAGTTAGTTTTCATATTGAAGCAAAATCGTCCCAAATCTATACAAATATAAGAAAGAGGAGAGATTTGATTGTTTGTTTGAATTTAATAGGCTCCGAAACTACTGGACCGATTTGAAAAATTCTTTCACCATTAGAATACTAAATTTTCCGTGATGAACATAGGCTATATAATATTTAGAAAAAAGTTATGGTTCCGCATGAATAATTAAATGTTTGTTAAATTCCCGTGCGAAGCCGGGGCGGGCCGCAAGTCTCTTTATAATCAAGGTATAATCTGAATTTTTTTATTAGGCCTTTTTGTTTTTTTTTTTATTTTGTTGAATTTGTTTATCAGCCGATAACTTAAGAGCGTGCCATACCTCAGCCAAAATTCAAATTTCGAGCAGAATGACAAGATATGATTTTCGTATGAGTGAGAAGCACAGAGCGATAGACGTGCTCCGTATTTTATATTTCCAAAACTGTTATACCTAATTACAAGTTATTTACACAACTAATCGAAAAATTAAAAAGACGAAAACTAAGAAATTCTACTACGTTTCTTGACAAAACAAAAATCCAACAAAAAAATGAGGTGGTTCCTGAGATAAATAGCAAAATGTGTGCAAAACATGTATTTTTCAAAAAATAAAAGTATCGAGAAAATTTTCACCAATCGTGTTTTTGAAAAGACGGAATCCAAGATAAAAGTTCGAATTATCATTTACCTAAATATGAAGGTGGTAGCTTTCACAGATTCTGAGATAAATAACGTTTTCTAACTATAAAATTACATAAGGTACACTCTTAACTAAAAGAACTGTCGTCTAACTACAATAATATTTATTTAATGAAATGTCGCATCAATGATAATTTTGAACATATACTCTGAAAATCCATCACAGTAATATTTTTATCCTACAATTAGAATTTTCACGTAAAAACACTTTTTCAATCCCCAAGAAATATTTAAAGACCAACTCCTGCCACAATAAACTCCAAGACGGCTAGCAATAAAAAAAGTTGTGACGTCACGTCCGTGTGTCACGTGCAAATGTCAGAAAGGGGAACGTGATTACAGGACAGTGTTGTAGCAGCCGCCGTTACGAGCAGACCTTGGTTTTAATAAGAAAATCTTTATCTTAGGCAATCCTCTATCATCAGATATACCAAGTAAAATTTGGCATCCGTATTCTCGGCCAGAGGTCAATCGAAAGTGGGATGACCTTATGCTTACTCAAGTAATATAATAGCTTTGTTTTGCTTAATGGTTTTTCATTCTTTATTTAATTTACTTCTAAGATTGCCCATATTATACTTATTTTGCGAATTGCGCTGATTACTGAGAAGTATCTCAGTCTGACTTATGGCAATACTTCTATTGTCTGTCTTCTTCGAGACAGAGTGAGATATAGAAATGCTTATTAGCAAACTATTATGAATAAGGGGGTAAAAACAAAAAATATATACCGTGAGATGGAATACAGATAAAGGGCAATTTTTAATTGTACCTTCTATACGTTTAAAATTTTAAACTCTTGTTACCTGTCTCGCTTTAGCTTTATCAGCTCATTGGAACCCAAAACACAAAATCCGACAACTATTAAATTCACCAAGTTTACGGACCAAAGAAAAGCCTCGCACGTTTTACGACAGTCCTTTCAAATCACAGAAAAAAATCAAACGCAAGTGAATTTGCGCGGGAATTACCATAAAGTCGCGGTTGAACTGTAATCATCGTGGGCACATTGCTCGCTGAATACGGAATTACTCGCTACTTGTGCTTGTGTACATAGCTGGCTCAATTCACACAGCGATGGCAGCGGACGGCGGCGATGCGACGACCTCTTTCAGTGTCCAACCACTTTTAAACTTTTCAAACGGGCCTCGCACGGGTACATGACAAACTTCAAAAATTATAATACATCTTTACACATAGATACGTACGGGTTACATTAGGTTACATTAGTTATTGCAGTTTTCATACAGATCCCTAACTTTTTTTAATATTCCATAGATTAAGTTCATCAAGAATAAAGTAGTCTAATGGTAAAAGAACTTTTCAAATCGGTTCAGTAGCCTCGAGGCCTATTAATTTTAAACAAACAAACAATCAAATCTTTCGTCTTTTTATGATTAAATAGTATAGAAAGATATTCACGGATATTTATAGCTTTTGATTACAATCGAGAAGGACCGGTTTCAACTTTCTGCCTCGTGGAAATCCAGTAATAGCCAAGTGTATTCGTTTTGAATCCTAGTGTACAGATGGGCATTCCTAGTTATGAAGACCAAGTGAGGGTAGCTGTAAATAGTCCAGTTCCGATTCCACCCACACCATAGTGTAAATCTGTTGAAACGTCGGGAAAAATAGGTAGTGAACGCGATAAATACGCGTGAATATTTATAATAATGTGTTCGGATGGCGTAAGGTTATAAAAGTTAATTTTATAACACCTCCACTGCGACTACTAATTGGACTGCGAAGCGTTTTGTTAAAACCGATTAGAGGCATGTTCATGTCCAACAATAAGAGCTATTTATGCTCATGGATCTAAATGTAACGGATTGATCCAAAGTGAGACGCAGAAAGGTCCGATTCCCGCCGCGGGAGAACTTTTTGTATGATACCAATATATATTCCGGAACTGGATTTTTCCACTGTCAAAAAAATTGGGGTTAACTAATGATGGCGTATAAAATGTATTTTATTATAAGCTCTTACTTTTAAGTTTTATTTATGCTTTGTGTTTATATTGATTCTTGTTTAAGCGTTCCTCATCCTTAGAAATTTCAACACAATATTTTGCAAAAACAAAACACCGTTTAACAATCGCTCAAGTTGAGCAAGTGAATGTTTGCTCTTCATACATTTTCATTCTTCATTTCATTATGCCTAAATGTGAATGTAAATGGACAACATTTACATCCACAAATACGATACCGCAGCTTTTACGCTCAAACAAACAAAAGAAAACTGTTATCGTCCTCAGAAATATTCAACGATGTAATTGTTTTTAATGAACAATTTAAAGGGAATGTCTGTCTGTTTAGATGCGACGACGCAAATAATATTTTTATTCACAGAAAAAACATAAGCACAGATTAGCAAAAAGTGAATATGATAAGCAAGATTATTTTGAAAAAAGTCAAAACTGACTTCGAATTCCTTTATCGTATAACCATAATTATGTGTAACATATAAGTGTATAACAGAGGGTGTAAGGGTGAGTCGAGCGCAGATTTTTGCAAGTTTTACTTGATTAAAAGAAATAGGCTGACAACTATTTTATTATTGGAAAACCTGGGGATAATTTTCTTTACAACTTCCAAATAATCATAAAAATTGGTCCATAATTGATGGAGTAATCGCTGAAGATACAACGATAATCATGCAGCGGAACATAATATAATACGTATTTTTAAAGTTGGTTACAAATATTGGGGTGTACTGAAAAGATTGAGTGAACACATTGTGATACTCAATGTTGCCAGAACGGCCTACCAAGTCGGACTTTTTTCAACGGGGCGAATGAAAATTATAACTACACAGCAAACTTTCATAATTTAAGTACCTAAGTCTTCCATAACTGCACACATTATCCGATAATTATTGCTCCTACCCGATTTCAGATTTCACTTTACAGTATTGCCAGTGCCAGTTCAATTTGTCGTTGCGTAATTTATCGCCTAGCGAAGGCATTGTGTGCAATTACCGTCGAAGGCTTGCCTATAAATAAGGCTAATTGGCTACGTCATTCACAAGAAGCCCTGGGATCGTGCACGAATATATTACCCCAGAGGTAAGGGTTCAGGTATTTTTGCTTTGCTTGTAAGTTACTTTAGAGGGACAAATTGCCGGCAAATATGGGTTGCAAGATGGCAACATAATTAGTCCAAAATATGAAATTATTAATACATAATATTACTTGTTATTTAATAATTTTAACATAAGTGTCTCAATTGAACAGATGTTTGTGATTTAGTGCTTAAACGCATTAGCAATTATTTTCCATGTAATTGAAACTCATCGGGTCAAAAACTCATGAAAAAATCTCGAACTGTCGCGTAGTTGCGTTTGGGTCTATTGGTGATACTATTTCTATTTTGTTACAAAAAATTAAATGCTAAAAAATGTATTTGTATAAATAGAAGCATCAAATCATTCTACCGTTCCGTATGGTTCCAAATTTTTAACCAACACAAATTAATTAAATTTCAACACGATGTATTGAAAAGTTCTGTCAACCCGTAATCCCTCTGGAGTACAAAAGTCCCGCTGATAATACAGGAATCCATAACATCTGGAGCACCTCCAAAAAGGTTGACCAATCCTTTGTGATGAAATTCCAATATCGTTCGGGTGTATAGAACCCGGTTCCATAGAGTTCAGCCTATTCATGTAACTTTGTACAGTCGGCAGCGAAGTTGATTTGAATGGGATGAAAAGTTTTAGCGAGAAAAGCAGTGCGTGAAGCGTAAAAAGGGATTATGTCGGTCAGTTTTGCGTATCAATGCGACGAATTTAATATGTTATTATTATGTTCGTAGAAATAATAAAACAAAGTTTTAAGCAATTCGATGCTAGTTATTTTAATAGGGCAATTTTATAACAGTTTTGGATACGTCGTAAGCTACTTACGCAATACTATTATTATCGGAAAGAAATCAATAAATTTTCTTTATAACTATAAAGCTACGTTCATTGTAAATACTTTTTATAATTTGTTTCTGTGATATTTTTTGTTTATTTATGTTTTTAAATTTTAACAATGGTCTCTTATCTGCTAGGTAGAATATTTCTTTAGCTATATTTTACGCGACCATCGTTATTTTGAATGCAAAAAATGCTATATATACGTATATAAAGCATTTTTTGCGCTATCTGTACTTCAAAAAATCTGACCCTACGTATTGTGAAGCCATCCAAAGAATGACTTATAATTATGTCTCCAAGAGAGGTTTCATTCTAATTTAAACTTTTTCCCTATTCTAACTTGTTTTCTGCCTTCAGTGTTCCTCTTCCTGGCATTTTTGTTAATGTTATTCTCTTCAAAAATAAGACTTAGACTGAAAAAAGAGTGTTAAATAAGAGTCTAATAGTTATATTCACAAATTTGCTCGAAAAAACTTCAGATAAAACAAATCAACGATACCCATCACAAAATAAATAAGGCTGGTCTACACTCGAAAATTCCTCTCCGCCTCAATAAGTCATAACCAGTCATTTTAAATTTCTATATGTATTGATTTCCTCATTCTTTCCCCTTGCTATAACGTGGGGGTGTCTGCAATAGTCAATATGTTCGAGGGTAGAGAACATTATCTTTATTAAGTCCAACGCTATTAAATTTTATCTTTATTTTGGAGGGATTTCGAAGGGTACCACTTCGAAATAAATCATAGACAAGCCCGTAACAAAAATGTCAAACTTATGTCGTTAAGCACAACAATATCACATTATTTGCTAAAGTTTACAGATTACAGGCAATTTTAAAATATATGGACGATCATTTTAAATTGTTTTATAAGTCAGTGACAGAAATTGCTTAGTCGTTTAATTAATTAAGAACATAAAATAGACTGGTCTCCCAAAAACGTTTTGAAAATAGCTTAGATACATGAGAAGCACTGTCGGCGTCGACTGTACTTAGGTAAATTAAACAAATTTGCAACGAAACCATTATTCATTATACTAAATGCCAAATAAGGTCATCCACCTCATCTTCCATGAAATGACAAAACGCACTAACATTATCGCTAATCTGTCGCTTTCTATACAAACCTAAAGCGATACCGGTATCGCTAGGGTATCGTGGTACAGGCGTACTTACTTAAGAAGTTACATACAAATAACACCACACAAAATTCAAAATTAGAAATTGGATATAATTTAATTTACCTAATAAATAATATTTTATTTATTAGGTAAATTATTGAATTATTATTATGGTTATAAGTACTTAATTACATAAACATTAATGAAAAAAGTATATGAATTGTGTGATAGATATTAATTTAAGTATCGAAAACAATCAAAATAAATTCATGTTAAAGATTAATATTTGCTTTTCATCTTATTGTAAATACTGTAGGTAATATTAAAACATAGTCGCCAGCTGCAAAGAAACTAGAAAAAAGTTACCTTAAGTAATCTCATTAAAAGTGAACTATTTAAGTTTTTAGTGAGAATAAATTCTTAAAACAGAAACCGAAAACGTTTATAAATTCATCATAACGTCTAAAATTTTATAGGTTTCAAAGAATTTTAAACCTTACACCAAAAAATTCAAAATTTTAAGTTGTGCCCCTTTTGTGACTCTGTGAAGGAGATAGCTTGTTACCTATTGCCAAGCTATCTGGCACCAAGTATAACGAAAACGTATCTCAAAATCGGACAAGAAAAAAATCAGTTAGAGAATAAATATCTATCTCCACTGTGCCAACTATCACCTCGAGGCTAACAGACTCACAACCATTCAATTTGACGGGATATTTTTGAATCAATTACTCGCTCGACTACGTACCTACCGTTCACAATCTCACTCGTGCGTATAGTTTTATGATACCACGACTTACTCTTCCATTCACACCGAACTAAAATGTGCGTAAAGTAAATATTTCCTTCAGCTGTCTCTTTCGTACGCGAAGATTAGGAAAAAGACAACGCGTTAAATGAGATTTAGCTGACAGTTTACTGTCGGTGTAAATTCAGCCTTATTCAATAACGCAGGGGTAAAACAATAGAATGTGGGTCGTTTGATTTTACACCTTATGGTATTGGTTGATGCGGGTGCTCAGTGACGTAATTGATATCAGTAAATTGGGGTGAAAATCGAGTGAAGGTAGTAATAATCCAATGTACCTATGGTACATAATGAAAACATAAATCTTAGTTATTGATAATGATCACAGTCACAGTCTGATAGTAAATAAAATTTAATATTCTATTTAATTGTGAACCAAAAGTTAAAATGAGAGAAAAAAGGAGAAGTTGTTAGGGCAAGGCAATCCAAAACTCAAAAATCCTTTCTTGGGGGCTGAAATTTTTCTTATAATAATGATTTTAAAGTGTATCAAATCTAATAAAATTTAATTACGCACCAATATATTACATTATAGAGGTCACCATAATACCTAATACGCTTTCATCTAAAAGTTATCAAATTAATTCGGATTTTATGATAATCTGCTTAGAAGAGCGTGTTTGAAAAGTATTAAGCCTTTACACACGTTCTCGGAGCTCACTAACAAATTCATGAGCATTATGCTTACAAACCACCGAGTGGACCGAGCTTACCCAGAAATAGAACCCTAAGTCGTCATCATCAAAATTACACATTATGAACACCCTTCAATTTGTGTTATTATTTTCACCCCAGTTAAGGTGACGTTTCGATTCTCGCATTCACAGTCCAACCCAGCAGCCATATTCTCTATGATATAGGAGATTCCTTGCTCAAATCGTGTGATGTCACAACGTGTTCTAAATACGGTTTTGTTCGATTCCCCGCCGTCGTATATCTTCCCATATATTATGTGTTACATGTGTGGATTGGCAGTAGTGAATCAAGGCCCAGGCACTGCGGCCAGCAAGGGTGCGCTACCACCACGTGGTTGTGCTGGGGATATCTGCGTTTTGAAGACTTTAAATAATGTCCCGACGACGACGCACGACCTTTCCACTGACAGTACGGGATTTCATTTCTTAGAGATACTCGTAACTCCGAGTGCACTTAACTAAGTAAAAACGTTAACTAAGTAAAAAGCTAATAATAGGGAGTGCTGCCCCGTTCAACCCACAAAATTTCTACCCAATAGGTATTTTGCCCCGTTCGACCCAAAACCAAAAATTTGAGTGCCCCTCTCTACCCAAACGTACTTATTCCAAATTTCTATTGTTTAAATTCAGATAAATGACACAGTGAAACAACGAAGTAGACGGGTCACCAGACAAAAATAGGTTGATACATATTGTAAATATTTTTATTAATAAAATCATTCAAATGCATTCAAATACATTCATAATAAACATCCTGTTTTTCTAAAATTATATTTTTAGTAGTACACCTTTTGAATCTCATGTGCATGCAAATCCCCTAATTATTTATTAATGACTTACATATTTATTTCCTCTAAGCAAATTTCTTAATTAATCGATCGAAGTTAGACCAGTAAACACAAGGCTCTCAGCCTTGTGTTTTACTAAAACCTAGGACTAGACAAATTTAAATGATCAAATAAAACAACACTCACATTCAAAAATTTCCGACAAATTTACTATTAGATTTTTGACAAGGTTATTTCAGTAAAATTTCGATCGATAGAAAGCGACAATAAGTCGCTAGTCGCCATTTAAAACAAATAGCACCTTAACCGACTCGTAGTTTGATAATATCGGGTCTATTGATTGGACACGCGTTCGAAGCGACATCTATTTGATACGGTATGCCTTGACGCCATTTGGCATGTAAGCTATAATGTAAAACGTTAAACCATTAATAAGAAAAGTATAAAGCTAGAAGTAGACTGAGCCAACGGCACGCAACGTACCAGACAATATGTGTACCTATACATATAAAGTATATAGTAAAGCGATTGGTTATCAAAATTCGGCCCCTGAATGCTTCACTTTATATGAAGAACTATGGTCGTAAGTCACACTTATCGCCTTGCTATCCATCGAGTACCATTGCAAAGCAGTTCAGTTTGTTTCTAGCTACACAGCTGAATGTTTTTTACGAGTTTTCATGTCGTAGGTATAATTTTTCTAGCAGCTCTATCAGCAATAAGGCCGTCGCAATGTCTGTCATTGAAATCAACAGCATGACGATTTAAATCATCATGCCTATAATATACAGCAAACATTAACTTTCCTATTCTAGTATTAATATAAAATATACAAATCACTTATTTCTGTACGTCTTACGTTGTTGGATATTAATAATACAAATATTAAAGTTTTTAGACCTAAGTTTCGTAAACTTGTGACCTCTCGGCAAATATCTCCAACTGATTACATATCTTCAGTAACTTTATACATAATATGTTAAGTCATTATATTATAATGACTTAACATAGTTTTGAATATACATTAACACACCTTTAAACTAATAATAAATAAATATAATCAATTCTTAACTAAATATAGGTATATTTACTTCTACTTATAGAAAAATATTTTTAATATACTAATAATTAGAAACTTTAATAAATAAATAGTAAGTATATAGATAATACTTTATTCTGAAAAACTAATCACTAAAACAAGATATAACTAAAGCATAAAAGAATTAGCGGCCGTATCGCAATTTATGTACCAATATTCCCTTTTCTGACAGCAAAAACTCCTTGACACGAGGTAAGGAAACTGCTTTTGTAATGGAAAAGTTTTACGAATAGATTATATCAAGCAGACCTTTTTTCCTTTTGATGGGTAAGCCTCTGTTTGTTTAGGTATGTCATGTCATTCATCTTCGTCAAATCATGGATAAATCAAAAGTAACTTTCCCTAAAAACAATCTGATCATCGCTTGGGTTTTAATTCAATTTACTTGGTGCTTTCCAGATAAAATTTTCAATCTTAATTACAACCAAATAGAGTTCATTGTAGCCACAAGCGAACTGACGCTTCTGTTTCCTGTATCGGTCCAATCAAGTAATTACACGATGTTTCGTGTTACTGTAGACCAATTCAAGCCTAATGCACGGCAATTTGCTTTCCATGTCTAATAATACGCATAACGTTACCTACGAATAATTGCTACGGATTTGGTGTAGGGTGTAGGGTGGTAAATAACGCAGTTTTTTTAATATTCGTTGAATGCTTGTAGCATTCAACGAATATTAAAAAAACTGCGTTATTTAAGTAATTTTTGGATATTGTTCAATCATATAAAAGAGCATTTTACCTTCAGAGGTACACTCAATGTAAAAAGTCAATATTGCCAAAGCTCCCCTTCGTATTTTCCCGTATACACATACAGGCAAGTCGGAATAAACAATATGAAAGCCGAAACCTGCGTATTGCATTCCACCCTACACAGCGTGTGACGGTTAAATGACGGGGTATGATGGATCGCACGTCATTTTTGTCTCACATCTTCATTTTATTGAAATTGATAGCACTCTGTGCAGGACAGTACCCGAATGTTGAAACTGAAGAGTTATTAATGGTGGGGTTATTGTTTCGATATTTTATTGCTTGATTAATTTATGGAGGATGACACTCTGTTGCTAAAGGTAAATTCAATTGAAACGGAAAAGAATTTGATAATTACTAAATTCATAAGGGAGGGGTATTTACCTATTAATTTAACATTTTGCTTTATTACTTAATAACTTTTTGCAAATTTTTGAGCAGCAACAATATTACAATGGCTATTGTATATTTGGAAGAAAAAAAATTATAGCATTTATCTTACTATTCAAGATTTCATTCGAATTACCAGTGTGGTGAACTCTTCCAGGTATAATGTTTTATTTCCTATTTTGTATCTTTCGCTTCTGATGCAATTAATTATTAATTTCAAAAGTTATACCCCATAAACAGCGACTGATTAATATCATAATAGAATGGTTAATACCAACTAAGCGCAGGTTTATGATTAGCTTGGCGCGGGCAGCGTAAGGGCTTCACCCCGTTTCGAGCGATCCTAAGGCTTCCACTGCGCTGTGGCGAGGTACAGTTGCTGAGAGTGTGCACTCACACATCTCGTTTATCTTGATTTTATTTAATTGCACGGGCTTAGTTTTGGAACAACGTTTTTAATGACAGTGAAGTTTCTTATGAATAAGGTATTAATCCTTCTGATATCCTAATGCTAGTTTATAGGAAATTTACTGGTCTCTGCGATAGAGGTTTAACATAATAAGTATGTGTAAAACTCTAACTAAATTCGTTTCCCAACTTATAGCTCTTTCTCTGAAAACTTTATTATATTTTTCACATAGATTATTTAGCTCTATGCTAAAAAATCTAAGTGCCTAAAAGATATAAGAATTTATTTAATTTATTAAGATAATAATGTTTTTGGACAACAGATCTTGATCAGTTGTTCAGAAAAAAAAATATCTGATGCCTACAAAGCTTAACTTGATTCGGTACTAGATGATACTGTGTGAAGATTCCAAATGAAATATCTTTAAATGAAATATCATGGTAACCAAATAATATAAAGTTCAAACAAGCGCATTAATTTTAGATCATCAAAGCGCTTGAAATCTTTACGCCTCGCTATTAAATTTGAACACCGAATGCCGCGAATACCCAAAACTAAGTTAATTCATAAATCGGCAGATAGTTGAAAACTTTCAAGTGAATAACTTCCATTATAAACCAAAACTTTGTGTTGGAGAGTGTACTGTAGTGTACTAGGGTATTAGCGTAGCTTTAATCAAACAGCTAGAGTAGATATTTACGATCGTTATCATCCTCAATTATACATTTAGAATTGTAACTTTGCCACATCACAGATAGTAAACGTAGGCAATAGACAATATTCCGTATACTTTAATTGCGATGTCAAAAAATCAAGACAAAAACCAGACCTTTGTCTTGTTACGTAGTTCTTTGTGGTGATACTTGAACCACTTACAAAAAAAAAAAAACCAAATACTTCTACATGTATTATTACTGATTTTCAGAAGTTCGGTTTTTTGGCACTGTTTCGTATCACAGAGGCGTGGTCACTATCGAGGCGCGGGAGAAGTCGCGGAGAAGATCCACTTGCGATGCGACGCTGAAGGTTGTAGGTTCGAGTCCCGCATCTGGACAACTTTTTGTACGATCTGCAGATATTTGTTCCGGGTGTCCTGATCGTCTTATATGTATAATAAAACATATCTGTCTATCTACGTACTACTAAATATATATAAGTTATCCAGAACCCATAATAGCTTGACCTAGATTGGATTGTCGAGCATTATTAATTTTATTACTTTACCTGTAAAATAAATATTTTTCAAAGATACGCTAGGAGAATGTTAAATGTGATATTGCTTTTCGAATATTTTCGGTTATAAATGAATGAAATTGATGTTTAAACTGTTTTGTATCCGACTACAAAACTGAGCAGAATAACATAAAGTACTTAGTATAAAACTTCTTCTGCAGGTGTGTTAAAGCTGTTCTAATTTTCACTGTGGTTCTATGCAATGAAAGTGCTGAACCTAATAAATGATGTTTCCACGCAAACTTTTAGATGCAAAAGAGGTCGGAGCCATAGAAGTTATGTTTTTCAAAGTACCTACTGAACAGTGTAATGTAGAAGCAGATATATTGTTTTCTTATTGTACAGTTTAGATTGATTTAGCACAACGTTACGAGCTGTTTAACATTTTTGTCTGAGCACATTGATTAAAAAAATGCTTTGTATTATTACAGACAAGCTTGCAACAGGATCAAATGAGTTTGTGCAGGTATTAAGTAAATTGGCTAACCGAGCTTGCTTACCACAGATTAAGAAAATACTAATAAAAATAACCAGCATTTATTTAATTCACAGTAAATTGTTTTAAAAAATCAACATTGTAAATTCACCGCGGCGCCCCGCAGGGCTCGACTCTTGGCCCGTTCGTGTTTGATCGTTATTTACAAGGCGGGAAAAGTAGATTGCGTTTCTGTGGATTGATTGTTGCTGCAATCCCGTGAGATTGCAGCAGCACAGCAATGTTGCCGACCGTCTGATTAGAGTGCCGAGAAAGTATTAACCCTTGGAAAGTGTTCGATGCAAAAAAGGTTGATTTAAACTTTGAATTAGAAATGGTTTAAGCTTTTGACTGGGCGATGGGTATTCTTACAATTTTGTTGCAAAAATTTGTGCACTTGTAAGAAGCAAAAGAGAAAACGTATTGTCTGGCTTATTATTTAAAACTTTATTTGTAGGCGTCTCATCTCCTAGTAGTAAAATAAGATATAAAATAAACACACAGCATCAACTAGTAGGTAGAGCTTAGGTGGTGTGGTTATGATATGACTCATGGAAACAATACATTATATGCACTCGGAACAAATATTTTTAGATCTTACAAATATTTGAACCAAAGCGGTTAGTAGTGAGGTAGCCGTAGAGCAAAACTGAATAATTTATTTACTTTCGCGCCTGTCACCCAATAAGTCTCTTAGACTCAGACAACTCTTTTCTATTATTCATTGACGTTACACAAATCTGTTTGAATATTAAGTACAATAAATTTAGTTTTACTCCTGACAAATAAGCCAAAAATTATTTTTAAAAGCTTCAAAGAAACTAAAAGGATTTTGCCAAGATTCTCGACTTAAATTAAGCTTAAAATAAGTGCATTGCTAGACTCTATTAGCAAAATGCCGGGGGAAAATTCTTAACTATGCGGCCATCTTGGAACATTATTAAAATATTTTATTTAACATTTTAATGCAGCAAGGAAGATCCCCCCTACTCGTTTTCTTTACAACATTGTGCAAGCATTTTTATAAGAAATGCCATCGCGTGGGGGTGGTCAGCGGGCGGCTGTGTCCCGCTTTATTTGGAGTACATCCAAAAAACTTTTCAAAATAACCAAAACTTACATTCGCATCTGGCGAGTTCGCAAGCTAAGTGAAAAGTTAGCAGCAAAATTACATTTCACGAAAAAAAAGCGGCGAATATTTCCACCGTTCGGTCGTGTTAAGAATATAAGAAGCTTAAAATAATGAAATCGGGGTTTTCTCCTTCTCTTGAATGTCGCGAGAATTTCCAAAGTCTCTACGTGGGGTGTGTCATGGAAAAGTTTTTTCATTCGCGAAGGAATCGTGCAACTTTGAATCCCTCGTTTGATTTCGGTTCGTACGAAGTCCGACACTTATACACAGGTGGTTCGCTTTTTGCACAACTTTATGCAAAATAGTATTTGAGTTTAATATCGAGACGGGTGTTACGTTTCAGGGATTACTTTCGAACATTCACAAGCTTGGGGCGAACTTGTAATTCTTTATTCAAATATTTTTCGAAGTTGTCTAGATTTTCCTATAAGCTTCGTTGTTTAAGTAGTTTCTTCCAGAAATATTGCAGATCTTGTGCAGTTTACTATTTTAGTAAAACATACAACATATGAACCAGAATTAAAGCCTTGTTGAAAAAAAAAACAAAAGTTAAAAACCGAATAAAATCACAACTTTCGAAAACTCTTGCCCGCACGATTACAAAACAACACGTGAAAGTTTTCAGAGTAGTATCTAGAAAACTGTACAAACACCATTGCAAGAAACGATGGCAAAGTAAGGAAACGGTGATTCCAACTGTCACAGACATTCAGCTGCACCAGCAACTCTAGACGACATCTACAAAAGTTGAATAAATGAGATGTTTGTTTAGGGCCGCGTTTCGACACTAAACGTTATCGTAGATACTTTTCATAACGACATCTATATTCTTTCCTAATTTTAAAGAGAAAAAATATGTATGTTGATTGAATAGGATCCGAAACTACTGGATCGATTTGAAAAATTCTTTCACCATTAGAATCCTAAATTTTTCGAGATGAATATAGGCTATAAAATATTTTCAAAAAAGTTATGGAAAATAATATTTTTGTTAAATTCCCGTGCGAAGCCGGAGCGAACTGCTAGTCGTAGATAATTTCTTAATCACATCTACACTCTACACATACATCTAATATTATAAGAGGAAAGATTTGATTGTTTTTTGATTGAATAGGCTCCGACGATACTGGACCGATTTCAAAACTACCTTCACCATTAGAATCCTACATTATCCCTGATAGGTACAGGATATTTTCAGAAAATTAGGGATCCGTCTGAAGACTTCCATAATGTAATCCAACATGTACTTGTCTTTGTGTTGTAAAAATTGTTGATATACCTATGTAACAGATTTTTTTTTGGGAGTTATACACCCACATGATTGTCAGCTGTACTTCTGACTAAATAAAAAATGCTATTTAATACCCGCGACTTGGCTACGCCCTATGGTTGAGTGGGCGAAGGTCCGCTTGCGACAGAGATTGCGGGTTTGATCCTCGCAATTTTTTGATATTTGTTCCGGGTGTAACAAATATCTATCTATAATGTAATATATTATTTTCATCAATTAACCATAAAACAAACTCTGCGTAGCTTGGGATTAGATGACGCTGTGTTGATTGTCCATCATTATCTTGTAATGTACCTACTCATATTATAATATATAAGCCTTTTTTTTTCACCAGATTTATAAGTTCCAAAATAACGCTCTTCAAATAAATTTATAAAAAAATATCTTTACAATAATAGTTGACTACAGCTGGCTCCTGCATCTTCATTCATGTGGTACTGGTTGATAAATCGTATAAACGGGTAACATTATAAACAAACCAACAAATTTGATCTCATTTCTCAATATAATAAATGTGAAAATGTCCGTAAGGCCAAAGTTGTATTTATTTTATTTGACTTCATAAAACTCGTCCTTAACTCCGAACCACAATTGTCCCGCGTAGGGCAAAGAGCCACCAATATTTAGATGGGACGCCGCGGATATGGCAAAAGTTTCTGCCTCTCTCGTATTAAGTAAGAAAAACTTGATAATCTCTATATTCTATGGTCGTACTGTGACCGAAATCTTTTGGATAAACTTGTTTCTTATTTGCGGTATTGAAAGGGTTTCGGAAAATACGGATACTGAGTTAGTTTGAGAGCTTCGTAAGCTAAATTATTACAACTTTGGTAGTTGTATATTTACCAAAGTAGCTAACGTTTCATAACTTAAGTATTCACGCGTATTTTTTGCGTTTATTTTCCTATGATTATCCTGGATCGACGGGAAAATCTATTGTTATTAAAAACGAGACATAATGAGAGTATTCTCGTTCTGCCAAGGTATAAAAGCATTAAGATGTGTTAAATGATGATGATGATATCATAAAAACTTTTGTAGTTCGAAGAATTCATTATTAGGGTTAACTTCGAACCTAGTTGGGTTGGGACGAACACCAACGTTTCATCCCTTACAAACTAGGTTAACCTAACATCCGTAATGAACGAATGATGATGTTCTCCTACCCGAATATTGGCTACCGAGGCCATATTAATATTATACCTAGTACACAATTGTGCGCACAAACACTCTTGTACTTTCTATTCTCTCACTTTCATAATCCGATGGCACCAACAGAACAGGCGGCTAGGCTTAGGGCCAATAGCTTAACTTGCTTTCCGAGTTCTGTGAGTTGTGTGAATTTGTCTTGCTAGAAAAATCCAAATAACACAAAACTTGGCCCATCCCGGGATTTGAACCCGGGTTTTCAGTATCAGCTGAATAGCATTTTAATATTAAAGTAATTGTTTCTATATAGAATGAGAAGGAAAGATTTTTAATATCTTTGTACCTAAATCAGATAAGCAATGAAAAGGAAACTTGAAATAAACCTAATCAAAATATGATTATGAAATGCATAAATTCTTTTTTTATCTAGTAAAGTTTTTATAGTGTCGTAATATTTTTACGTGCCTTAAGTTTGAATAAGCGAACTTAATTTTTAAAACCATGATAATATTTTTCTTTCAAAACTTTCTACGGGTAAAGTTAAACAGCTAAACGTTAAGTACTCACTTAAGTGCTCCAGCTTGCCGTCTTTTAATGAACTGAAAAGAAAAAACCAACATTAATTATACGCAGGAGGTATTTCGAGAGTATTTGAAAAGCCACGAACGTTTTCTTACGATGAGTGGTTCGTTTAATGCTAGCAAATGCTATACGAGTTATAAGGTCGAACTGTCTATCTGTCCTTGTCTAGTCTCTCTTTGACTGAACAGCTTAAAAAAATCATAAATGTTGTTTTTTAGTTTGAAGCACTTGTAGTCAACAAGCAGAATAAAACATGGTACCACGGGATAATTTTTGATACAAAACCGAAAAAATGCTAGAAATCAGATAGGCAGAGATACCAATCTAAACTAGCTAATACCTAACATTGTAATCGAGAATTTGCACATTTTTTATATCGGTTCAAACGAGTTATATTCCTCGGCTACAAATAAAACAGTAAACAAATGCATACAAACCTAACCAAATAAATTATCTGAAAACTCAAATTCCGTAAACATTGTTATCTCATTATTATTTCTGTAAATTGATTTCGACACGCTTAGCTCCAGAAAATATTCATCAATCAAAATATTCCGAGACATTCGATTGAAATCGTTTCTCGTTATCTAAATTGATGACAGATCTGAAGAATCAAATAATGAATAAACTCAAGACTAAGGCGTTTTCACCCCTGCTAACGAGAAAAGTTGAATTTTGGCTAATACGCTTGCCACCGCACATTTTACTGTCAAAAGGTGAGATGTATTGCATAAGCGGGAGCGTATATTTATGAAATTGAACTGCAAGCTTAATTAATAATTCAAATATTCAAATCAATAATTAATTTGCGTCAAAGTTGTACAGCTGGAATAAATAAAAACAATACTCGTCTCGACATGGTCTAGCAGGCAATATAACAATAATATTTACTATTAAAAAAACCAGTTGCTATGCGACAGTAAGTTATAATTAATTATTGTTAAAATCTTTGGGTATTACGATTATATTTTCTAATGGAATATTATTATTCCATTAGAAAATCAAAGAATCAAATTTGGCCTCTGTGGCGCGGTGGACGAAGGTCCACCTGCGACGCAGGAGGTTGCGGGTTCGATTCTCGCCTCGGACCTCACGATCGTATAAATATTTGTACGATCTGCAGATATTTTTCAGGGCGTTCTGGTCGTTCTATGTATCGTAAAAAAAAAAATTATATGTATTAATATTGTATTATGTATATCAGTCATCTAGTACCCATAACACAAGCTCTACTTAGCATGGGGCTAGATGAATGTTTCTAAACTTACGCGATCTGGACACTTATTATTAGTACTATTTTAACGATGTCGTGAGAGAGTGCAAACCTGTTGAAATGTCGAGAAAAATTTATAATAAAACGCGATAAATACTCGTTAAAATGGTACTAATTATTTATTATTTATATATTTATATTTATAAATTATTTATTTATTTTTACTTTATATACTTATTCCCGTACGTCGCGAAATTATACTAATCTCGCTTCGCTCGCTACGTCACCCACCCCCGCCTATACGGAATGATTGCCGCGCGCTACTGTCAGCATTTCTAGTTCATCTCCCTCGTTAGAGCACAATGCAGACGTGAAATTAAAACCGCCACCCATTCAGATACGTCATTGTGAAATGTGAAATTCTAGTCGAGTCCAAAATTTACTGCTGCGTGTATTTTATAAGCTGGAGCTTATATTATTTGATATGCGGCTCTATTGTCTAACACAACTGGTAATCGTAATCGGCTTCAGTTTGGCATTTCAAACCTAGCCTGGACTTCGATTGTCACTTTCGTATTGTGTAAATAGCTGAAACCGAAGACCAGTTGAATACCTTAGACAATACCGAAAACATTCTGACTGGGTCTACAACTGGTAATCGGTTTGAGGTTCACTGGTAATGAATTTCAAGTTAGACAATAAGGCTAATGGTCTTGGTATAGCGCATCAATACATAGTATAAAACATCGCTTTCCGCTGTCTGTCTGTCCCTATGTATGCTTAGATCATTAAAACTATGCCACGGATTTTCATGAGGTTTTTTTAATAAAAAGAGTGCTTCAAGAGGAATGTTTGATTAACATGCATTAGTATCAGCATTGTACCCATCCGAAGCCAGAGCGGATCGCTAGTATAATAATAAAGCATTCATGTCATTGCCCATTGTTTGGTGTCCAGTTTTATGTTACTGACGAATGACGTTGAATAAATAATATTGGAATCAAAATGTTTGAAATATCTAAATTATAGTAAAAACTTTCAGGTACAAATTTAAAAAAAAATGATAAAACAGCTTTACGATGTAATTTTCTATTATTTATAGAATTTTCAAAAACCTATGTTTCTGAGTTTGCCTCACAAATAATACCAAAATATAAACCAAAGAGAACCCTTAAAATATTAATATACTGATTTTTTTATGAAGATACAAACAAAAAAAGTAATACAAAATGGAGTTTGTCCTCTTCGTTGGTAAAACACAGCTCCATCAAACTCTTATCGCACGCAGCATACTCAAACTATAATTATTAGAACAGTTCCCTTTTAGGGGAGAGAAGATTTTAATGCAGGGGGAAGTTATCTATCATGAACATACGTAGGGGTAATAGTGGGTAAGTATAATAAAGTCAAGGCAGTGATCGTACCTTGTATACCTGATTACGAGACAAACCTGCTGAAGTCGTGACCTTGGTGATGTGATGAGTTAACCGATCCTATGTAAACGTTTACCAATTTAGTTTAGTTAGAAAATAAAAATTAAATAACAAAACCAAATTAGAACTAGTATTTAAAATTAAACTATAGTTAGACTGTTGTAAGCAATGTAAGAAAAAAATGATAAATGTATTTATAAAGAACACTAGCCCTTGGCCTCAGAACTGGCTCGGACGCTTTTGCCCTATATGAAAAGATGCTTATTAATTTTATCGGGAAACCCTAATTTCATTTAAATCCATTCAATCATAAAGATAACAGACGAACAAACAGAGTTACGTTTGCATTTATAAGAAAAATGACATAAAAGTATTTTGTTATACTATTTTGGTATATATTATGGGATATTATGGTACTTACCTACTTAAATTTTAGTTATCATTAAGATACGAGTATGTATGTTCAGTGGGTTCAGTGGAGATGAAATTTAAGTTAGATTATTAAATTTACTCTATTATTAGCCTTATAAGGTTAATCATCAACATAATGCAATGGTTGTGGCAGTGGTTAAAGGTCCTCGAATTTATGATACGTACATTAAATAAATAAATAAACTTACTTTAGGTCCAATTCCGGTTGAGACACACTGGACGCAACATATGTAAGTGACTTATGCAAACCCTGCTAATTTTGGAATACACTCTAACCAAGCAGACTTATTAATAATACGTAGGTGCCCAAATGGGGAACATTTTACAGTAAACCTGCTGCGTCGAAGCGGTAAGCCGATTAAATTCCCCGATGAGACTTACCCTGGGAAACTTACGGGGATATTTCCTGGTGAGCTTTAGAAAATTGTACGTTAGACGATTAAAAATTAAGTGTAGTCTTCTTATGTTTACATTCACAGAACCTTGTAAATTCAGTCTCATTATTAGTAAAGCGGCAGGTGTTGTCGTAGTATCAGTCCCTGATGAAATTTTTGCAGGAGTGCAAATTTAATCTCACTTTCAAAGCAATTTGAGGAAGCAAGTGACTGAAAAACTAAAAAAAAAAAACCAAGAATCGCACGCAGACGATGGCGAGACTCCAAGATAAACAGGCGTACGGCGCATACTCCTTCCACTTCAGGTTAGGAACTAGCGGCTTGTTTCTGTTTGTTAGGCCAACTAAAACCTGCGTCTCTTCAAGACACGAGTGAATAGATATTTGGTGCTAGAGCTTCGTGATGCATCAATGAAAGTAAGGTTGAGCGACTTCATAGAATATGATCAGATTAAAATGAATTGCAACTCGCAGCTCAAAAATTACGTCTTTTTGCCCAAGTAATTGGTGTTACTACGAGTAGTTTATAGAGTTGGAAAAGGTCATTGCACCTTTAGAAACTCTATAACGCGGGTGTTTCCCTATTGTAAGAAAGCAAACTTTTGCATAAAACTTCGTATGGTAACTATTGTAAGAACTGTTGTAAATAGGTCAATACTTTTAACGTAAAAAAGAGAATTTGTAATTACCTTTACACACAGAAATATTGCTCTTCGAACTAACACAGAGAGTCACGGTAACACGGATTATGAAAAAAAAAGATCGCGACACTGAAATTTCGTACAAATAATCTAAATCATAAAATCAAAAAGACTACATAAAATAAAACACACAACACAAAATAAAAACGAAAAATTTTAGTCACATTGCTCGGCCATTTCTCACGCAACTGCCAAAAATATGAAGTTTTACCATCAAGACGTCATTTTAGACGTCAGGGTCGACATCGACTTTAGTTTTGTCAATATTTCAAAAAAAGTTTTTATTTAAGATCAACTAAAATGTTTTATATCTTAAAACTCAGATAGGAACATAGGTTCCAAGATTTTTCCTCTTACAAACTATGTATTATTAGACCAAGATCTGTATTTTGATACAAAAATCTTGAGTATTCAACAATCTTCTACAAACATTCCCAAAGAAAACATTAGAATTCAATCTAAAGCCAACAAATCTACCTCTTCCAACCTCCAAGTTATAATTTATTCATATTATTATTACCCAGTTGGACTGAGTTATAAGTTAGCCTTAGGACAGGTGGAAACGTTCCCTCCCGTGTGAACTAGAACACGTCGTGTTATTGCTTCACGATACGTAAATTAGTAGTATCTTTAGACTCTGCGGCGTCTAGTATATTATGTATGTTAGAATAGGTGAGGATGCATTTATCAGTGCGGCTGATATTCAATTAGTTCAATAAACATTTCACGCATAAATTATGGTCGCTTTGTGGTCATTTGAGGAAGTGGCCGTTCAGAGAACTGGTCGCTCATAGGAAGTGGCCACACAAAGAACTGACCTTTCACGGGAAGTGGCCGATCAAGACTTGCCGTACCCACTCTACTCGAACTCTAGTCCCACATGATGAAATGGTGACAACGAGCTTTTTTGGACACTACAACAACTGATATAGTATTTTTCTGCTTCACAAGCCTTTATTGTTGAATTTTTGTGTTTACATAGCTTATGTGTCTACTACTTATCGAACTAATGTACTATTGACCGTAATTAACTAAATAAACTTTAAACTTTTAATACTGCTTCACATATGGGATATAAAATTGACACGAGCGCTAGGATTCAAGCTAAAGATATTGCAAGAATGAAAAATCTGTCTCGAATTCACTCTGTAGGCGTAGCTTCAAAGGATAAAAATAATTTCATAACTCACCCCCGCTATGCACGAAAAATTGGAAGATCCCTTCATAAAAATGCTAAAGCGTACCATGAAGTTTATAATCATATTTTATCAAAGTCAAATCGCGTTTCGACATCGCCATACCTGACCCGATTGCATAGTAAATTGTTCATGAATAAATAATATTGGAGGCCTGGATTAAAACTAGGATGGGAGATGTGGCATCCTAATTTTTAGGGCGGTCACATTCTAAAACAAAGTTCAACTGAACACGATTACATAAACAGATTACCAAAAATAATACAAACGGCAACAATATACATAAAATATTATGTAAACATCATAGATTTTTAGCAAATTAATGAACTTGTGCTACTCGTACTTGTTGTAAATTGTGTATTTCTTTAAGTAAATCCAAAATATATATTATATTGACCCCAAAACACGAGCCACTGATATAACGGTGCATACTATCTAACACTTCTCATTAGCCAAAATCATTTTTTGGCTTTGTCCACAACTTAAAGGTTTGAAAGACATCTAAATGTTTAAGAGAATGTTCATCTACGGAAAAATATAGATAGAAGTAATTTACTGAAATTATTAATGTCGAAAATCTCTCTACAATCGCCAACAAGTTATATAAAATTATATCGTTTTATCACTTACCAGATGATCTGATCTGCCAAAGGTGAAACCCGTAGGCCCAGCAATCAAGGACCACATTATTTATTAATCTTAACTTTGGAGAATAGCGTATCTTTTTCTTCATAATCTCTGATCAAAGCGAACACTTAAGCATAGGACGCGCTGTAAAAGATTGATTGTGTTGCGTTAAATTGAATTCTCTTAGTAGTAGAGTAACTTATTTTGCAATATTGATAAGGTTTAAGTGATTCTGGAGGCACCTGAAAGAAGCATGTCTGTTAAAAAATACACAGATTGAAACATAGGAGCTTTACGCTCGCGGGTAAAGGAGGCAGTAAACAATATACGTTCACAAAAAGGTTTAACAAGGTTAAGATAAAGGGAAAACACAGGATACCTTTTATAATATATAATTTATTTATTGATGTCCAGTTAAATTTAGTGGTTTTCATTCCATAGGAACACACAATATAACCTTGGACCTTGCCGTGTGGTGCCGGCATAGAATTTCACCACCCCAACTCTTCCCGTGGGTGTCGTAAGAGGCGACTAAGGGAAACACAGCGGGGGGCGGGCAGCAGCGCCTTCTGAAGAACAACTACACCGAACTCTGATCCCCAACCCGCATGCCCAGCGTGGGGATTATGGGCAATAACCCCCAAATAATGATGCCATCTATGGCGCTCATTAGGGGAGGCCTATGTCCAGCAGTGGACTATTATAGGCTGGTGATGATGAACCTTGGACCTTAAATTTACAATTTAATAACATATTTATTATGGACCAGGCTATTGAAATATGCTGAGGTGTGGGTTGAATAAATACGAAATGTACAATACAATAGAAAAATAAGACTATCAGCTGTATATCCTGACAAAAATAATATAGTAAAAAACAAAAAATAATTAAATAATGCCGGACAATACACAGCATCATGTAGCCTCAAGTTAAGCAGAGCTTGTGTTATGGTTACTAGATGTCTGATATACAATATTATTACATATACACCGTGTAACAAAAAATGTGTACTAAGCGAAAGGGGGTGAATTCCCACCCCCCCGGGGACCCCACAACTGATCTAGTCTTTAATAATTTAAAGAAAATACTGTACAGAGCTATGAATAAAAAAATATGGAAATAATTGAATCAATAATTCTTGACTTGAGTAGAGACTTGAAGCCGCATATTTATGATCATTCCATCTTTCGTTGAAATTCACGAACGGAAATAAAACCAGGGCTAGTTTTATGTATGTGTAAATTAATAGGTCTTAGAAGAAATACAAAATCTTTATAATAACATAATGTAGGTATTATTTATAGGATGACTACCGCAAAAGTTGGAAACTGTGTAACAGAGCCAATGCCTTTCTCCGCAAACAAAATAAACAGATTTTTTTTTTTTTTAATTTACTGTTAGTGGCTTTAGTATCGCTGCGGCCATGGTTAGCCTATTGTGATCGCCACTTTGACGGTTCACCTCCGGAGGCGCGGCGTTATAGTTCGCCACTTATCCTTGCAGTTGCTAAGAACTGTAGGATATCCTTCGGGGTGATATCACGTAGTTCGTCTGGGCTAAGCAGGTGCCTGCCCAAACGAGTGCTACGTTTTTGCATCAGTGCACCACATTCTCCTAGCAGATGGAGAGGCGTTTCTTCCGCCTCATCACAAAATCTGCAGGATTTCGTGTCGCTTAGCCCCAATTTGAACATGTGCTTGTTAAGGCGACAATGTCCAGTTAGGGCTCTTGTTATGATGCGAAGATTGTTCCTGTTTAGCGCTAGGATTTGGTTGGTGTACCGTTTGTCGAAGGCTTTTAACAGTGATTTTGCATGAAGCATGCCCGAGGAATTTTCCCATAGCTTTATGGATTCCTCGTAGCAGGTGTTCAGCAGGATTCTGTTAGCCAGGCTTTTAGGAATGCCACAGAACGGCTCTGGTCCAAACTGAGTCCCCATTGCCCCGGACTTTGCGAGCTCGTCGGCATTCTCATTGCCGTTGATGCCCGCGTGGCCCGGTACCCATCTTAGGATAACTCTGTTATTCGAACCCAGAGCGTTCAGGCGTGACAGGCAGTCCTCGACTAGCCTGGACGTGATGACCTTCGAATCCAAGGCTAGAAGGGCAGCCTGACTATCGGAGTTAATAAAAATAGTTTGGTTGGAGTATCGCTTTTGCAGATTTATATCAGCACATTCGAGAATGGCGAATACTTCTGCTTGGAAAATGGAGGCGTATTCTCCTAGGTTTATGCTCCTGGTAAACCTAGGACGCTCTCCGTATATTCCACAGCCTACATCCAATCCCATTTTGGAGCCATCTGTGTACCATGTTAGGCACCCATCCTTGCAGGGGAGCTGGCTATTCAGCCAGTCTTCCCTGGAAGGCAGTTCCACTGTAAAGTGTTTATCAAACACATGGCGTGGGAGCATGGCATCAGTTGTCATGCTCAGGATGGGAGATTCCAGAGTTGAGTCTTGAAGAGATCTCATTTTCTGGGAGAGCCAGTTCCTTCGGCCTCCAATGCAAGCCCTATACATGCTGGTCTTTGCCTCTTTGTGTATGTGTATATGAAGAGGAGGAAGTCCCCGCAGTGCATTAAGTGCAAGCCCAGGTGAGGTGGACATGGCTCCCGTTGCCATAAGGCAGGCAGTCCTTTGTAGGCTGCTCAGTTTGGTGATTGCGCTGGACTGAAAGGCTTTGTTGTACCATACCATAGAGGCGTATGTTGTAATCGGCCTCACGATGGCAGTGTACAGCCAAAGGGCAATCCTGGGGTTAACGCCCCAGTTTTTACCCATTAGTCTGCCGCTCGCCCCCAGAGCCATCTTTGCTTTTTGCAAGACGTTGGCTAGGTGAGTGTTCCACGTTAGTTTTTGGTCGATAGTGACGCCCAAGTATTTTACTTCTGTGGAAAATGTTATGATTTTACCGTTGAGTACAGGCTTCACAAGCTTGTCTAGCCTTCGTTTGTTAGTGAAAGGTATAATCACAGTTTTGTCAGCATTGACTGAGAGCTCGCTGTTACGGCACCAGTCGCTGACAGTGTTGAGAGCTCGCTGCATGATACCAGAGATGGTGGATTGGCAGAAACCTCGCACGACAATCACAAGGTCATCTGCGTAACCTTGCGCATCAATGCGAAGGTCTGCCAGATCACGCAGGAGCTTATCCACGGCTAAGGTCCATAAAACAGGCGATAGGACTCCGCCTTGGGGGCATCCCCTAGCCGTGGATATTTCAATAGTTGATTGTTGAAGGGCAAGTTTTGCTCCCCTATGCGTGAGCATATCCTCCACCCATCTGGTGGTGGTCGGGTCAACATTTTTGTTTTTCAACCCACTCACCAGAAGCGATGTAGGGGAGTTATCAAATGCCCCTTCAATATCAAGGAATGCGCAGAGAGCTATTTCCTTGTCCTCCAAAGCCTTCTCCACTTTGTCAATGAGACTGCTCAGCGCAGTTTCTGTGGATTTGCCCTTACGATAGGCATGTTGGCTGTGGTGGATGGGAGATGTAGCGAGCGCTACATCTCTGATGTATCTGTCTACCACCTTCTCCATGGTCTTGAGAAGAAATGAAGAAAGGCTTATTGGTCTGAAGGACTTTGGCTGGCTGTAGTCCTTCTTTCCAGCCTTGGGTATAAAGATAACTTTGACTTTAGTCCACTGTTCTGGCACATATCCCCAGGCGAGGCTCGCCCTGAATATTTTTACCAGATATGGGGTGAGGACGCTTATTCCCCGCTGGAGAAAAATTGGGAGAATTCCATCCTCACCACAGGCTTTGTTTGTTTTAAAAGAGTTCACAGCCCACCTGACCTGGTTCGGTCTTATGATCCTGGCTGCTCTACTCTAAAAAATAAACAGATACGTTCCATCATAAAACATAAATAAAAACTGCACACAATCGTGTGTACTATGCTCCTAAAGACAACGGTCTCAAATAAGTCCAGCCATTACATTACATATTTAAAAAAAATGTAAATGTAACTGTATTTTTTTTGTGATATGGGTTTTTTGCTTGAAATAAACGAATATTATTATTATTATTATTACCAGTGTATGTGTTTGTTTGGCACAATGACCTTGCCAAGTGGTTAGGCAATCGCATTAGGTGTAAAAATAGACTAAAGCTGCTGCCCTTCCTCAAGTATCCCACGACGTAAAGAGGCTGAGTTGAAGGGGTCGATTTTTACGCCGCGATCGCTACAAGTGTTTAAGTCTATTCTTATCTACTGATAATAAAATATATATGCAAGGTATTATAATGTGAAGAGGAATTCCCTTGGGTCCAGACAGCTAAAAGTAATGAACAGATTGGTGTGAAATTTTGCATAGAAAAAACATGCAACATCTTTGGAAATTTGTGGTTTAAAAGATTACTTGGATCTTGCATGCGAAGCTGCGGGCATTATGTCTAATAATTAAAGCCCAGGATTGAAAATGCCTCCCAAAGCCCCGACCAAAAGCGTTTGTATATTTAAAATCGTGTTCTAGTATTCCACGTTACTACCGATGTAACAACCGCTGAATTATTGAAGTGCTTGTTAACGGCATGGAAATCGTGGTTGCGAAGGATGACTTATTTACATGTTTTCTGCGAATTACAAAACGCAGGGGTTTCATTCCTTTCATTTATTAAAGGAATGAAACATCATTTTATCATCACTGCTAGGATATGTCGTTATAAGTTTTTTTATAAACCTTTAGAGTAGCTGCTCTTTTAGAGATAATGCTCTTTTAGGTTCGTTATTGGTGTTTTCATAAGTATTTTTCTATTATTATGTACATTAGTTAAAAAAAAAAACGCTTCATTTCTCCGAGTGAATATCAGTTCTGAGATAGATAAATGAATACTTTTGTGTAATGAATAATTGTCTCATAACTTAACCATTTTGTTGCGCCAGTTAGTATTCCACTATTTGTAATAACGCGCAAAAACACCACCCTCCACGACCCTCCCAATCAATCAATAGCTGGAAATAATATATGTTCCTTTGAATGAAGAAAGAGCCATTACCATACAGTCCTCAATCGATACCACTCAATACTTTATGAGCAGTAACTTGGATACGGCAGTACAAACTGACCGATATGAATACAACGAATGAATGGGAACAAAAACTTTCTGACACAGTTTTGTGTGTTGTCTTGATATTTTATACAGTTTTGTTATAGACTATGACTGTGCCTGTCCGGAAAACTCGATATACGTTTATTTGGCACTGATAGATACACATTATTTAAACAACCGTACTATACAGAAAACTAGCGGTAGATGTGCGAAACCGGGCGTGGTTTCGCACGGGTATTTAACAAAAATTTAATTTTTCATGCGGAACCCTAGCTTTACCTTTTACTTTTACTTTACTTAACCCTCCCTTACCGCCATAATTAATATCAGGGAAAATTATGGATTGTAAAGATGAAAGAAAATATTCAAATCAATCCAGTAGTTTCGGATCCTATTCAATTCAAAAAGACAAACGAACAATCAAATCTTTCCTCTTTATTATATCAGAATAGATTATAAGTAGATTATAATAAGGTTGTGAACCAAAAAGGTCCAGCCTGATAGGAATAAGTTTTGATAGACTTTCTCTTGTTTTTAAAGCTAAGTTTGGATGGATGTTAGGTTTAAAGAACTTTTTATTTTTCATAAAAACTTTACAGTTAACTTAAAATGAGATAAATCTAAACAGTAATTATGTACTAAATCTAAGATTAACTAATTAAATGGCTCCTGAGCTCTGATGCTTAACTAATATTATGATGATGACTAATGATTTATATGATGTTATATTTGTTAAGTACGTCATCGAACTAAATCTACCGATTTTCATCGGACTGAACATTGCATATTTTATTTAGTTCTAGATCTGAAATAACAGACTACCTACCAATATTCCAGGAATAACGCTTGAATAAGTCTCTGAAACCAATCCACTTTTAAATTGAAATTTGTCGGGTTTCGGTTCAGTATACCTGTTGGTGATGACATCGTGCTTTTTTTGTCTACCGCTAAAAGTGAGCAATGGAACCCCAGAAGCCAGCAAGTTACCAGCATAGTTCTTTAAGGACGATGTAACTATTTAGTTATTATTCACAGCCAAAACTGGTATTGGATTGTTTTCCATGAATCTGCGATCGGGTAGACTTGGTACGCTCGTAGGTCACAAGAGAAAAACTTGGTGTAGGTACCTTGATATAGAGAGATTGGTTACTACCAATGGTAAGTTAACAATACGATTAACCACTTGAATAAGGAAATGCTGAGTCATGTTTTTTTATTTCTCTTATATCACCAATTACGGTCCAATCTCCATGAATGTTTCAGTGAGTTTTTTTCAGTTGGTCACCTTTGTTGATTTTGTATCCACTTTCATAAGATCTATTGCGCGAACGCGATGGCCGCTGTCATTGCAAAGTGCAACAAATCACTCAAAATCATTCGAAAACTATGATCGAGTTCATTAGATGGTTGTCACACTACGTAAGCACTACGTAGTTCCTCTCGATTTGGTAGAAGCTCTGCAAGGCGCGAAATGTATAGAAAGGACTCGAAATTACAGGAAGTATTCGAAAGGAATTGCGTCGGGTCGAACTAGGCACTCAGCTCTTGCCCATATGGTGGCCTCAGAGTTGCTCTAGAGTATTTATTCAGACCTGACTTATTTAAAATTTTAACTATAGTATCCATTACTTTATACATTTATTTTTTCAGCCAGCTCAATGGTTAAATCAAGTGCTAAATATTTCAACGGAACGTTGTTACTGCATTAGTGAATTTCCCCCAATTTCTCGCTGCATTCCGACTTCACTAATTGTTTTGGAGTCCATCCAAAACACACACGTACCGAGAGAATTGTTTCGTACTTTGTGGGTCAAGTAGGTATCCAATTAATGTTTACTAGAACAACAAGATACTCAATCGTCGAGGTAACGTTCTTTATTATTATTCTGACTCTGGTCTTACTCAAAAAGATCCCATGTTATCAAACACTTCTACATTATATTGAAGCAGCCGTAATAAAGGAGCGGTAGTGTATAGTAGGCAGAGAATACGTTTAACTGAACGTACTGCTTTCTGATCTAAACACCAAATCTATTGTGTGTTTAAGGTTTGATTATTGCCTTCAGCGAGAAGTGAAAAAAACTTTTAAAGTTGTGAAACCGCATGAAGCTCGCACGCAAACTTTTCCCCGAGCCAGCTTTCTTTGGCGATTCTTTGGCTCCATCAGGGCATTTTGTAGTTATGGATAATATTAGCAAATTAGCTTATTTCATTCCATTCTATTATTATTATTATAACTAAGGGTAAAACCTTTAGTAAAGGAAAAAAATACAATTAAATAACCAAATAATAACCAGTATTTACAATTGAAACAAATTAGCTAACTACAGGCCGTTACGTATAATCTATAGGAAGTTCAACTGATCCATTTTAATACTAATCGGATAGTTAATTGTAAATAGACTCTTAATATCTGATTCAATCATGACCTGTTTTTTTATTGTAGCTACTGAGAGAAATATGCATCGTATACATTTCACGTTGCAAGACAGAAATAATTACAAACTCGAGGTCACACCTACATCTTCGTTTTATTTTCGCGTATCTTACTGCCACAGTTTATATATCACGTTTTACAGTGGAACAATTTAAAACATTAATTAGGAGACGTTCGAAATATAAATTGAAAAGCTGGTAATAAATAAATAAATAAAAGTAATTCTGTCTATCTGTTACTTTATCAGATCCTAATGAAAATTTCTAAGGTATTAAGTACGTTCCAAACAAAACTACAATTAAATGACAAAATGAGAAGTAGTTATTTAAAAATGAATCAATTTAGCGGCGATAAATGATGATTCAATATGTTTCAGTAAAAGAAAACCACTATTTCCCTTAGAAATAGATGACTCAGTAGTATCTTGCGGAGAGAAAGGATCTCAATGGGATGTCAAAATAAGTAAGACCGTATCCCAGGGAAGGACAAAGGTTAATTTTAATCCCCAAAAAAGCACAAACTAACTTATCGTTTATTCCATCTAGGCCTACTAGCAAGTGGTTCGATTATATAATTGTTTGTACAGAATAATTCTAGATTTTTTAGAATGACTCATCAAACTTAAGGATATGCAGATTTTGTTTCAAATAGAGCAAGTGAAGTACAAAGAAATAAAAAAGAAAAACTAATTTAATTACCTAGCTATTTTTATTTCATAAACTATTTTTATCTGTACCTTCTGAAGCCGCCGTCTCTGGCTAGTATCATAATTGCGGACAAGACACAAAATAATACAGAATAATAATTCTGTATTATTTTGTGTCTGTCTGTTCTTTTCATGCCTAAACTGCTGAACGAATCCGAAGCAAAAGATGTTTCGGAGAGGGGACTATTTATTAAAAAGAAATGCGTTCGAGGCTGCGAGCGGAATCACGTACATAATGTAAGTACATTTTTATCATTCATGACATGTGGCACAGATTAAGTATTAAACGTAACTAATCAAATTATGGGTATTTAAATAAAAACGAATAATACAATTTAACAAAATGATCAATAATAAATATCAAAATAACTAAAACTAACAGTTTTAAGATGATATTAGGTAAACATGGCAATTAATTTAGCAAATGTTTGCGTTGACATTGACATTCTTTCGTTATTTTATATTTTCTATCAAGAAAATGGTTCTCTTATGTACTTGAGACAGCTTTTTTAAAATAAAATTAAAAATAGCATTTGCCGTTTCTTTTCACATCCCATTGACAACCAAACTCAACGCAAAATATCTATTGAGCCATCTATTTCCAGGATAAATTTGGTTTTATTTCGCCGATATAGGTTTTTATTTTTCGATATTCTTTAACTTCGGGTACTACCTACTTCATACTTAAGAAATTTTCATCAGCACTATTTAAGTTCTAAATAAATATTGGAGTCATTTTCTCCAATGGGTCATTCAGTCATTCAATCCACTAGGTATTATTTGTCAATGTATAGGTATATTATGAATTTGCTAAGCAAAAATTTTACAAAATTTATTTATTATTCTCTCTCATTAGCTAAAAAAGCCTTGGAATAATTTGCGTCATACCATGTAATTTATAATGTCAATACGGTTATAAAACGTTCCTTGATATGCTGATAAAGATAGCCCACTCACAGATGAAGTGACCTGTTGATAACCCGAGGACGACACGGGTCAGTGAAGGACTGCAGAATGTGGATTGTCCTTTGGTATAAGTTAGCTGTTTGCCCTATTTTTTGTTTAAACATTCTTGACCATACTAAACTTTGTTTGGTATTAATGATTTGTCCTTTTTGTGGGAACTTAATTAAACATCAGTGCTTATTATTTTACTTATGAATTATTATGTTGGTTATTCTTAATAAAAATGAAAAAGCCATTCCGCTCCTGCTTTCACTATAAATACCGCTTCAACAAAGATCCTAAAGATAAAAATAATAATGAATGACACTCTTTTTTTAGAAAATTTTTATCATCAATTTGTTAAAAATAAAATACCAACAATTTTTTTGTCACTTTCAAGTATTATAAATATTCTGTAGGAGGTAGTCTTGAAATCGTAAAAATGTAGGCGTGGATTTCGTAAAAAGTTTATTTGGTACATAAAAACAGTGAACATAAATCAACAAGATCTAAGGTCATTTTGAATATCTAAGTCATTAATTTATAAACAGAATGCAGGTCAGTATAATCATCACCTAGTTTTTTTATTACCAATATTTTACTAATTATTTCAAAGAAAAAATATAACGACTACATTTCATCGTTTACGATTATTTATGCAATAAATGATTAAACTTATTATATTAGACTCATTTTAACGTGTTTTCATGTAGTAAAGTTTTTTATACAGATTATTGCTGATATTTGCGTTATTTATTGAATCGTGATATTATTTAACATAAGAATTAAGAACTGATGAAAATGGGATTGAGGATGTATTACTCAAATTATAAATGCTGTAAGCAAAATTACCTATCAATTTGATACATTTATTTCAAAACGCGTGATACATTTCCGGTAATTACAAATTTTTTGATTCTGTCATTTTAACCTTTAAATAACGCAAGAAGAGGTCATTTTTCAATATCTAAGACATTAATTATAAACAGAATGCAGGTCAGTATAAATAGATAAATGTTACAGTGATAAGAAAATACATTTACTTCCTTAATTGATAGCTTTGTTAGTGGTAAGTAAATTAGCATTTATTATGGAAGAATAAATCAATTTGATTCTTGTTTCTGTATCGAAAGATTTTTTAATTAAATATGAACTTATCATTTTAATTAAGATAGCTGCTCGCGTACTGTGACGCAATATCTATGAAAGATACCAAAAAAACGAACTATTTTCAACTTACTAAACTTTGTAGAAATCATCCAACACTGGCCACAAACACTGAAAACACTAACAAAAACTCACACACAGAAAGCACTCCACAATTAAGTAGGTAACTGCGGAAACAAACTCGGCTAATCAACCGAATGGTTCGCAAACTTTTACAAGACCACGTGTTGCACCAAAAAGCCGGCTAAACTCCAAAACTAAATAGCGGGAAATAGAGGGAAAATAATTTTATTTTATTGACCGACACGACACGCGTCCCTCTACACTGACAACTGACTGACCGTTTGGTAAATTTTCTTCGATAAAACATTTTTCATAGACCTAAACGCAGTGATATGCACTCACACATAGAACGCAGGAAATATAAAGTAGTAAAAAGTCTCGATAGCTTTTTTAATCGCTGTTGATGTTCTAAATTTGAAATTTTGCCAATGACGCCCGCAACGCGGCGAACGAAGCTACAATCGACGTTCTGCAATTTCTTTTCCGACACAATCTTAAGTTTCGAATTATTGTATATTTTATTCAAAATCAAAAAATATAAATAATTATATACAAGCGTGCGAATGGAAACAGTTCCTATATTGTAGGAAAAATAATTTCAGCATTCTATTGATTAATAAATAATTAGTTTGGAGAAAATTGTTTGTTTTTAATAATGGTTGGTTGATGCGGACGTAAAGTAAGCAAACATTTTTATTTCCTGATTTCTCCTGGTAACCTAGCATCAATATTTAGCTACGTGTAAGGCTTGTAACACACTCAGATTCACAACATTTTATAATCAATACATTTAGAACTAGAACTAGACTTAGAAATTTGCTTGGCGACGAAAAAAAATGTTATATTTATTAACAAAGAAGACAGAATGAAACAATTACACGTAGTATTTACTCTTATATCTACTATTTGAAAATGTCAACCATTACCAGAAGCCAGAGTGACCAGAATAAAAGCCAGCGTTTCAATCACCTTTGGACTCCATTAGTAGCTTTTTGAGGAGTCCAAAGGATTTTTGAGGAGTCCAAAGGAGTATTTCTATTTCATTTATTTTTTAAGCGAAGTTTGCTTAGTGGTCTAACTTGCAACTAGAATAACATCCCCAAGGATGTATAAATATTTTCCGAGACTCAAGTCTAGAAAAACATTCATACAATTCGTAATAGGTTGTCTCTGACATCTCCCATCCGGGATGTATATTTCGACGAGTACTTTCATTTCCCTTGAAGAACCCTAGCGTTGTGAAGGCAATAAATAATTATGATATGGTGTCTATTCAGATGTCATTACAACTTATATGACAGCAGTAACATTATGCCACCCTTTTTATATCGAACGTTATGATAGGGACAGCAACATTAAAGTTCTGTAAAATTAGTCAAGTTTAGTTTTGGCGACATCTGAATTCAAGATTGACCGGTGATTTTAAGTTTGACAGCTGCCGTCTGAAGCTTACATCTACAACTTTTTATATGGTTTCATTAATCTTGATTCAAGAAAATGTAAATTTACTTTGACTATTGAAATAAAAATTACTCATAAGACCATGAGCCATGATCAATCAAGACATTGTGTGTGAGTGTTCTAAGGAAAATAAAAAATTTAGTAGCCAAAGTAAAAGTAGATAAAGGTAGAACTTCGACCTAAGGTGGTCGAAGTTTTACCTTTTACAATGGTGGTCACAACTAAAGTTAGCGCACTTTAGTGCTTATTCACATAATTATAATATAATTATAATACAGTGAATAAGGGAGTTAGAATATTGCACCTGATATATCCCACCCTAAAAGATCACAAGGGACAGAAAGAAAATTACCACAATCGATATAGTTCCTTCAATAATTGATACCCACAACACAAAGGGCCGAACGAATCAAATTCTCGTGGCAACAATAAGGACATTAGGGCAGAAGTGAAACTCTAAAGAGGTGTCTATTCTTTTTTCTATTCAATTCTAATTGTAGTGGTCTAGTCAAGTCCAAGCCTAATCATTAAAAGCCCCTAAATCTCCCTAGTGCAGTAAATAGATAGATGATGTTATTTGAAACTTCAGACATATACATACAACTTCAGACATATACATATACAAATTACAACAATTATTATTATACAGTACACAGAACTGTAGCTTTTAGTGACAAACAAATAAAAATAGAATATAGTTAACTGTTATGAACAAAAAATAATATATTTAAAATCTATGTTAAATGCTGCACCATGGTTATAATTTAATGTCTATGATTCATGAATTATCATGAACCATATTAAATATTTTATTTATGCCAAATTTTTATTGATATTTAATATTTTTTAAGGTTTTTTTTAATTATGCCCACATTAGAAGATTACTTTAACTGTATCCTGTCTTCTGAAATGTACATAAAGTTCACTCTGTAGGCGCTTATTTAGTAATCGATTTTATAAAAACAGTCGTCACAACCGTCCGTTAATGTGCGTTTTGTCATGACAAATTTAATAGCATATCGGTTGATGCTCCTCGCATCAAGAGGTTCCGAGTTCAATTTCCACCGTTAGACAAATGTTTGTACGTTTTGCAAATATATTTAGCGACTCTGGGTGTTTTTATACACAAAAAGTATTTATTAGGTATGTAATGAATTGTGTATAAGTACCAGTTTTTAGGGTGTTGACATTGGTTTCAAAACCCTTATGGGATTCACTTTGATTCTGTTTTGTGTTTTGAATCCTTAATATCTCGGAAACTGCTGCAGCTATTGACTTGAAATTTGAAATAATAATAGATTTTATGCGCCCGCACATATTTATAGAAAAATAAATGAAAAATCAAAATGAAGATTTTCAGTATATATTTTGAAATCAAAATTTTAAATGGGTCCTACAGGATTGAAAGTGGTATCAAATGAAAGGTATTGGTCTGTACATTTCAATACAGTTTTGGAAATTTCGATACATTTTATACTTTTTGATATATTTTGAAAAAGGTCGAAAAATTTACCGGACCCCCCCCCCCTATCTCCGAAGATTGCAGAGCGATCAATGTGATATGTAGCAAGTGTTTGTAGATATGGATCTATATTTTACAGGAAAAATATAGATAAATCTGTAATAATAATACTTTTTGAAATATGGTCAAAAAAGGGCGGGAAAAATTTCTAAAGGGGTGATTACCCCACCGAGTTGGGTATCAAATGAAAGGCATCAATTAGCACATTCAAAAACAGTTTTTTGAAATTTCAATAGGCTTTATACTTATCAAAATATTTTGAAACAGGTCGATAATTTGACCGTGCTAAGCTTGTGTTATTGGTACTACTACGATAGATGTTATAGTTAATAAAGTATAGGTAGGTATCACATTAGATGATTTATTTTTGTGGACGTAGAAAAGGACTAGAACACCCGAACAAATAATCTGCAGATCGTAAAAATATTAGTCCCGAGGCGGGAATCAAACCGCAACCTTCTGCTTCGTAAGCGGACCCTGGCCCACCGCGCCAAGAGGTCGTCAATATACGTACCTACCTAAACGACAAATGTTCAAAACCCTCGGCGCGCGAGTTACACTCGCACTTGTCGTACTTGTTTAATCCTACCATAACACAAGCCCTGTTTAGTTTGGGCATCGCTGTGTGAATAGTCTAGCACTATTGATTTTATTTACATATTTTATCAGTTTTATAACGGAATGATAACATGAAAGCTACAACTTTATTAGCGCAGCGGTCCGCCCCGGCTTCGCACGGGTATTAAACAAAAATTTCAGAAAATTACACACTAACACGATGGGTTTCACAGTTTTCATACGGATCCCTTACCTTTTTTAACAGAATTGGGGTTTTTGAAGTTATGGAGTGCTCACTCCATAACTGACAGTGGCCGTAGAGAAAAAGCAAGCACCGTGCGCTATATATATTCAACCTCTTTTTGAATATATAGCGCACGGTTCAATTATTGAATTTTTCATGTGGATCCCTAACTTTTTTGAAAATATTATATAGCCTAAGTTCATCACTGAAAATTTAGGATTCTAATTAGTGAAAGAATTTTTCAAATTGGTCAAGTAGTTTCGGCCTATTCAATTCAAACAAACAAACAATCAAATCTTTCCTCTTTATAATATTAGTATAGAAAAGGAAGCGAAGCTTGCTTTCGTAGCTAGATGGCGATACTAAAACATTACAATTGCTAGAACAATGAAACAAATACGCTAGACAGGGGCAAAATCCTTTTAGTAACCTTTTAACGCCTAGCGGTAGATACATAGAAACGGCCTAGTACAACTATGTATAAAACTTGACGCTCTAAGGCTTCCACAGTAAGCTGTGGCGATGTCGAAGTAGGGCAGTCTGATAAAATGGTAATAAATAATGTGACGCACCTACTTGCGTTTATAAATATATTTCTATCTGAAGTGCTGGACTTAAGTTTACGACATAATAAATACTTGAATTTTAATTTTTTTAATAATTTTAGAATGATATTAAGCACCTATTTTATTGAATTTTGGCAGTACGACTCAGTAATCAGTCGTAAAATATATCTCTTCTATTTGTATATTGAGCCACAAGAGGTCTTAGCCTGAGTTGTGAGTATAAGCTTACGATATTATTCGTTTTCGAAAACCATTGACCTCGTATAAGAAAAAGGCTTAGGATCAGTAGACACTAACAAAGTCAAGCCTAAAAATGTGACAAGTACGTTTCATTTTCGTATACGAATCGTGTGCGTATACATGAAAGCACTGAAACTACCTATAATGTCAGTCTTTTTTCTTTTTTCTTCAACTGTAAATTATTATTCATCTGTTATTTTTTCTTTTTTTCTGTGGAAACTTATAATTAGCCGTAAGTTACACATCGTTTTGTTTATATATTTACCTAGCTGTTAGTTTTCCAAAAATTGTAAAATAAAAAAATAAAAATAATTTTGCTTGTCTTTAACTTGTCATGTCAACTTTTAAATTATCAGTTAGGGCCCAATTTATATTAATATTTAAGTGAGTTTGATTTTTGTTACGATTGGTCAGTGACGACTGTGTCCAAACACGATGACGATGGCGTTCATCTCTGTTGTTGATTCACAGTTGTATCCACTTACCTTGGCGTGAACGCTAAGGCCGCTGTAATGTAAAAGTGCAACGAATCACTTAAAATCATTCGAAAACTATCATCGAGTTCATTGGATGGTTGACATAGTAAACAAAGTAGTTAAAAGAAAAACTTGGACTAAACACTCAGAGCCTGCCGTTTCAAGGGTTCTTCGGTATTAATTTCTGCACAAATAAACAATCAATTGAAGACCACAATAGTATTTCGTGCAGCACATCAGCATTGCCATATAGCAGGACAATGCAGCCAGCGTCTTAAGGACGCTTCCGACTGGCACTGATATGGACCAGTTGAGCTACCTGTAGATTATTTGCAACAGCCTGCAGTTAGCTCAATTGTTTTCAAAGTAAACACGAGTACTAATTTGTATCTATTATTATTGTCTGCGGGGCTGATTGAATATTCTATTAATAATATTCAATTCGATCTGCCGATACCGGCAACACGTTCCTGTCATAGAAATCCTACAGACCAATTTATTTAGTAGTTTGTTTGGCATAGCTCCATGTTGGTGTCCTAGCATGGCGCGTTTATTACACGCATTTATCTCTCCTCTGATGGAGTAATCACCTATCCAGCATTGTCATATTATTAGAGTTGTTGGTTTACATTTTAGGTTTTTGTTTTACATATAACCCATTCATAAGGGTCCGTTAAAACAGCAGCTGTGCATTGTTTATCTCGCTCTGATTTATGTCAATAGAGGAAGACATAAAGAGAAATAACAGTGTTAAAACACTATTTTACATTTACCATTAGCAATCTTCGACATCCCGAGTAAAGCACAAAAAATGTCTTAGGTTATACAGAAAAACTCCTATTATGACATTTTACTAGTCTAGCGCCAATCACACCCCTTTTATTACAGACAAACAAAATGTTTACAAACAAAATGTCTACTAACAGCAGTTTAGTAGGGGGACAAATTCGAAATGCACTGGAACAATAGTCTGTACTTCCAACAAATGCCCCTCATTATGTACAAGTACAAAACACTGGGTGTTTTAAAAACGATCGAATGTGCCAATTGTTTTGGACAAATGGGAATGGATTACGTTTAGGCTAAGTCTTTTCTCATATTTTATTTGAAATCCCACAAAGATTTAGACAACGTAATGATTAAAACTAAAAATGTCTAATCAAAGAAACCGGTGGTCCTTATAGTTTTATCTATATCTATCTTTACTAATATTATAAAGAGGAAAGATTTGATTGTTTGTATGTTTGTTTGTTTGTTTGTTTGAATTGAATAGGCTCCGAAACTACTGGACTGATTTGAAAAATTCTTTCACCATTAGAATCCTAAATTTTCCGTGATGAACATAGGCTATATAATATTTTCAAAAAAGTTAGGGATCCGCATGAAAATTTAAAAATTGAACCGTGCGCTGTATATTCAACCTCTTTTTCTATTATGGCGCGTCAGAATAGAAAAGGAGGTTGAATACATAGCGCACGCTGCTTGCTTTTTCTCTACGGCCAGTGTCAGTTATGGAGTGTCGAGTCAATGTCAAAAATCCCAATGCTGTTAAAAAAGTAAGGGATCCGTATGAAAACTGTGGAACCCATCGTGTTAGTGTGTATAATTTCTGAAATTTTTGTTTAATACCCGTGCGAAGCCGGGGCGGACCGCTAGTTTTAATATAAAATATGTTATATGAATAATAGTCAAATCATTTATATGAAACTCTGTAGGTTATCTATAAAATGTTTCAGTTATGAAGTAAATTTATCGGTATTTAATTTTAAATTTTTTTTTAATGTTTCCTAAAATTTTATAAATACGTTACTATTAATAAATTTCGATGCGACGTAATTTTTTTATTAATGTGTAAGTTTTATTTTGTTGTTGTTAACTTTTACTTTTTTCTACTTTAACTGTCACCCTTGTGGCGCGGTGGACGAAGGTCAACTTTTTTACTATACATAGCAAAAGACCAGAACAACCAGAACAAATATTTGCAGATCGTACAAATTTTCTGAATCTTATACAAGAAATAACGTATGGAGCAATTCGTTTTCTTGAAATTCTTGACTCAGGAATACCAGGACCCATCATTCATAGGTGAAGTTACCAACATGTAATACACACGTTGTATTGTGTTGTTTTATACTTTTTAACGATAGACACAAACGCGGTTATGGATCTACTTATCCATTGTCATTATGAATTTGCAATTGCCTTCGGACAACAACAACTAGAGAGCATCCTGTTGGCACGGTTCCAAACTCTGGATGGATAAAACAGAAGGAGGTATTTGACAGGGAAATACATATTTTTCCCTGAACTCCCGTGGTGATAGCCCAATTTATTATAATGAGGTGCGCGTTTAAGAAAGGGTGATGTTCGGATGGAGTTATATATTATGACGTGTAAACAGATAAGCGGGAAAATATGTCTCGATCTTCGTGTTGTGATAAAATAATATTTGAAAGTATAGTTTAGTTTCGCTATGGGAACAATTTCTCTACATCTAACATTTCATTTTCTTTCTTTCTTCTTTCTTTCTTTTCTTTCTTTCAAGTGTCTCTTTATTATGAAACTTAGTAATTATTATCTGTGAATAATGAAAATTAATGCAAGATGGTCCACACAGCATCATCTAGCCCCAAGCTAAGCAGAGCTTGTTTTATGGGTTCTTGATGACTGTTGAAGGTATTTAATACAATATTATATAATATACATTTTATAAAGTTATATATTTAAAAAGTTATACTAGCTACCCACTCAGGATTCGCTCGGGTCCAAGGCTGAAAAAAAAACCGCATGAAAATCCGTTGCAAATTTAAAAGATCTAAGCATACATAGGGACAAACAGACAGACAACGGGAAACTACTTTGTTTATAGTATGCAGTGATGTAATATAATATAAATTAATTTATTTATTAAACTAAATCCACAGCTCTGAGATCTAAATAATACAAAACCTATAACGTAACGTAAAGCCAAAACATGATTTAAATAGTATTTAAGTAATATTATAAATAAATTTAAAATATATTTAGTAAGATGTGCCACAACATCCGGAACAAATATTTGTAGACTGCACAAATATTTATCACAAGGCGGGAATCGAACCGCAACCTGCCTTGCAGGACCTTCGCTTGCCACGCCACATCGGTCATCATTGTCGTATTCTTCTTTTTTTATGTGGTTCTAATTATTTGCTATATATCTATGTACACTCTGACATTTAGGTGGAAAGAAGTAAGACTACTCGTACTCTCATTTCGTGGCTTCTGGCGATGTGCCAAGTAGACTACTAGGTATATGCTCAAATAAACTGGACAGATAACAACATTCTGAAGAATTTCATTCAATTTTCTGTGTAATTTTTAAACACTGTGTCTTTGCTTATCTCGAAGACAAAGTTTAATCGTGTCTAGCTAAAAGTTACTGCGGATAAGAACTGGTTTCTAAGCAATTAGTATAAGGCCAATTGCATCGTATTTTGTAGGAGTCGTTCCTTCAAAACATGTCCATTTTCCAGGCAAAATTGCTGTAAATAACCATTAAGTGGCAACTAGAGTTGTGGAGTGCCTCCATCCGTTCCCGCAGTTATTTTGATGAGAGGATAATGGCGGCGCGAACTGAAACGTTTGAATTCAGTTGATTTCTTGAGTACTTATAATTATGTTGGAGGATCTTGAATGACCGTTTTACTTTTTTTAAGTCGATCTGTTACAGGTTTTGAATTCAGTACAAAATAAAAAGTTACAAAGTTTTTGTTTTTTCATTGGGTATCCAATCATAATTATCATCCAGTATTGTGCGATATAAAACAATTTGCCAATCTCCTAACAATTAACTAATCTTGGATTTGTTTTGTTTTTGTTTTTTCTAAGGTTTTAAGTCATCATCATCATCATCATCATCATCATCAGCCTATGTTAGTCCACTGTTGGACATAGGCCTCCCCCAATGAGCGCCATAGCGCCCTGTCTTCGGCTTGTCGCATCCAGCATCTGCCAGCAGTCTTTCGCAGATCGTCATCCCACCTGGCCGGAGGGCGTCCTACACTACGTTTACCGAGTCGCGGTCTCCACTCAAGAACACGTTTACCCCAGCGGTTATCGGTTCTTCGCGAAATATGGCCGGCCCACTGCCACTTCAGTTGGCTAATTCTCTGAGCTATGTCGATGACTTTAGTTCTCTGTCGGATGAATTCGTTACGAATCCTATCCTTCAGAGAAACTCCGAGCATAGCTCTTTCCATAGCGCGCTGAGCGACTTTGAACTGGTGGACCAACCCTATCGTGAGTGTCCACGTCTCAGCTCCGTAGGTCATGACTGGTAGGACGCACTGATTAAAAACTTTCGTCTTCAAACATTGCGGTATGGATGACGAGAAGACTCGACGTAGTTTTCCGAACGCTGCCCAGCCTAGCTGGATCCTCCTCTTGGCTTCCTTCTCGAAATTGTTTTTACCCAACTGCAAAATCTGCCCGAGGTAAGTGTACTCAGAAACAATTTCCAGAAGGTGGCCATGTACGATCACCGGTCTTGGATCAATGTGGGCATTGATAATGACTTTGGTTTTATCCAAATTCATCCCAAGACCGATACATCGGGAGGCGGAAGCTAGACTGTCCAGCATCCGGTTCAGCTCCTCTAGCGACTCCGCCATTAAGACTATGTCATCAGCGAATCGCAGGTGTAAGATGTAGTTGCCGTTTATGTTGATGCCCTTGTCTTTCCAGTCCAGCGTCTTAAACATATCTTCCAACGCGCTCGTGAACAGTTTCGGGGATATGACATCCCCCTGCCTCACTCCTCTGCGCAGTTGGATCGGTTTAGTCTGCTGGTCCTGTACTCGGACACTCATCGTAGCGGCTTCGTAGAGACATCTCAGCACCTCGATATAACGATAGTCTACTTGGCATCGCTGTAAGGATTGTAGAACAGCCCAGGTTTCAACGGAGTCAAAGGCCTTCTCATAGTCCACAAAAGCCAGACACAGGGGCTGATTATACTCTTCGGACTTCTGTATAATCTGCCTCACTGTGTGAATGTGGTCTATGGTACCATATCCTCCGCGAAACCCAGCCTGCTCCGGTGGCTGAAACTCGTCGAGTCTCCTGGCGAGACGGTTCGATATAACTCGTGAGAAAAGCTTATAGACGTGACTTAGGAGCGAGATGCGTCTATAATTTTTAAGAAGGGTTTTATCTCCCTTCTTAAAAAAGAGCACCACCAAACTCCCACTCCACGCCTTTGGAGTTCTCCCACTGTGAAGGACGGCGTTGAAGAGGCTCTGTAACTCCTGTATAGCAGGGTAACCTCCAGCTTTCAAAAGCTCTGATGTTATTCCGTCCTCACCGGGGGCTTTTCCATTTTTAAGCTGCCTCAGAGCTAACACGATCTCGTCTTGACTGTTGTCTGGCAGTTCGTCGGTATAGTGGCGTATCAAGGTGGCTCTAGAATCGTGGTCGTCTCGTTGGGAACGGGGAGCATGTGCAGCGTATAAACGGCCATAAAAGTCCTCTATCTCGGCCGATATCTCCGGCTTCGACAATACGGTCCTTCCGTCGTGCGTTGAAAGCTTCGTCAGGTGGCTCCTTCCAAGCTGCTGAGTGAATACTTTGGACCCTCGGTTTCGCTCTATCGCCTCTTCAATGAGGCGTGTATTAGAGCTCCGAAGGTCGCGTCGTACCATCTTCGCAATTCGCTTGTTCAGGTCTGACCTCTCTGACGAAGTCGCTTGGGAGGTTTCCCGTCTTTTTGTCATCAGCCCAAGAGTCTCATCCGAGAGTTTGGACTTCTTACCAGTACGCTGCTCTTTGCAAAACTTGATGCCCTCGTCCCTCAGCGTTTCTACCAGATTGTGTAGGGTCTCGTCAGCGTCATCAGTGGGTTCCAAGGCAGCAAATCTATCCCCGAGAAGCTGCTGAAACTTCTCGGTGCCCGCCATGATTTGGATTGGGTTCGGTCGGAGCGTGGACTTCATCAGACGGTTTCTTTCAAGCTTCAAATTTATATTCAGAGAGCCTCGAAGGAGTCGGTGATCAGATCCGGTATTAAACCTGTTGATCACTGAGACATCTCTGAATATATGCTTGCTATCCGTCATGATGAAGTCGATCTTATTTTTAGTCACAGAATCGGGACTCCGCCATGTCCACTTCCTTTGGGGCTGTTTCTTAAAGAAAGAGTTCATTAAGAACAGCCCCTCTTTCTCCAGGAAGTTGACGAGCATTTGTCCCCTGTGATTTCGAACTCCAAAACCATGCGGGCCTATTCGGGATTCACTGCCAGTCTGGGTTCCCACCTTGCCGTTAAAGTCCCCCATAACAACGTTGAAGTGAGCCTTGGTGGTGTGATGTAAGGCTTTGGATATGTCTTCGTACATATCCTCCACTTCATCATCCGAGTGTGCCGAGGTCGGCGCGTAGACCTGAATAACCTTCAAGCTGTAGCGCTTAGACAGCCGAAGGATCAGGTACGCTACCCTGGTCGACACACTGGAGATTTCTTCGACGTTGTTAGAGAGGGCCTTATTGACGAGGAAACCTACGCCACCCTGGGATGTTTTATCACCCTCGCGAAAGTAGAGAAGATGGCCCGAGTCTAAGGTTACAGTGTCCTCCCCCTCTCTACGGACTTCACATAACCCTAGAACATGCCACTTAATGTTCTCTAACTCCACTTCCAACTGCGCTAGATGGTGATCAAGCCTCAGAGTGCGTCCGTTAAACGTTGCCAGGGTCAGTGTGTGTGGGGTGTGGTAGCCTAAAGTAGCCCGGAGATTCCTAGCACCCCCTGCCCCGCCGTTACCGTGGCCGCTACCATGGCCAGGAATAGCGAGGCGGCCGGGAACTGGGGGCCATTTTTTGGCGGTTCTTGTCATTGGGGGGTATTGCCCATAATCCCCACGCTGGGCATGCGGGTTGGGGATCGCAGTTTAGTGGAGTAGTTCTGCAGAGGGCGCTGCTGCCCGCCCCCCGGTGTGTTTCCCTTAGTCGCCTCTTACGACACCCACGGGAAGAGTTGGGGTGGTGAAATTCTTTGTTATGCCGTCACCACACGGCAAGGCAGGTTTTAAGTGGCTTTTTATTATTTTATTTTGAGATCGTTTCATCTAACCTAAAGGGGTTTGATTTCTGAGTTTCGTAAGACGATTTTCGACATAAAACAATACGGGGCGTCCCACAGCCATGACATATGGAGTAGGTAATACTTTCAAAGGAAGAAATATTTTTATTATTTAGAAACCTGTTTCGAACCTTGGTATCGAATAAAGCCGAAACGCTCCCTGCGGTAGCTTTGATAGTCCAAATCGCGTCTTGATCTCGCCAGAAGCTCGGTTTGTAAAAAGGTACGGCAAAATATCCATTTCTATTTGAAGATCGCCACTTTTAAAATTTTTCACTCCGTGTAGAAATTTACATGTTTAAAACTTCGACACTAACAAACAAAAATGTAATAACTGCTAGACAGATTTATCAAAAAACAAATACAATTTAGCCCCGAATATTGGGCACTGTCACATTTTCAGCTGGAAAAACTGATTTACGTGTTCAAATTATCATGCAGTATTGTGCGATATAAAACAATGTGCCAATCCCCTAACGGTTGACTAAGCTTGAATTTGTTTTGTTGTTTAAAACGTAACTCAAAAAATTTTGACTCTTGAATGGAAATTAAATAACAAGGCTTGTTTACGCTCTTGATAATGAACCTCCTGGTAGTACCAATTAGTTTCAGAACGATTGACATATAGCTTTAACTATAAACGACTACTAGGAGTTGAGCCATGATACAATTAGTATTTTCATGATGGAATTCAAATATATAACAACTCCAACAAACAAAATTGACAAACAGAACTATGGAAAATGGCGAATGATATCATCAATCGCTTTTAAATAGAGTTGTGCATGTCTGTGCGTGAAAGAGCCCGGTTGCAAAACGCTTCCCTTTCGAAAATGGTCTTTAACGTCTACTGAGCTTTGTGTAAATAATGTTCGTTTAAATTTATCGCCATAATAAATGTTCGTACCCTTTTTCTATGAAAATAAGTTTAAATTTACCAGACGGGGGTCAAGTTATGCCAATTTACGTTGTCCCGGAGTTTTATGGGGTGATTTTATTATTGGTGTGATAGAGTTGAAGCTGATATTACCAATATAATAGATTGCAAGTATTTTATATTTGTTCTTCTGGTCTTTTATAACTTTATGGAATTTGACTTGTGTAAGTGCTAATTTTGTAAGCATATAGAAATAATGTTATCGAAATCTGAAAAATCTATCTATTATCAACCTAAGGTTGCATATCAAAATTTAATTTTTATATATTGGATCACTGTGTTTTTATGTGATTTTTGTGGGAGAAATTAAATGAGCTCCTTTTTCTTAATTGTAAAAAATATAATCCTGCTTCTTCTTTTGACTTCACATATTATGTTAGACAAACTAGAAGTAAAAGTTTGCAGATGTGATTAAAGGGTAAAAAATTAAAATTTAAAGAATATCTGAATTAAATATTTGGTGTAGTGTATGTAAAACATGATTTTTGCAAAAATCTTTTGAAATCACAAATAAAAATACGCATCTCTAGGATAGCATTCAGCATATAGGTACAGTAATAAGGACCAAAATAAACTAAACGAACTCAAGCCGTATTTATCTGTTCAGATGAGCCCATCGACTCGAGTTGCTCCTCTGCAAAATTTAATCCGGGTATAAAGAGCATCGCACCCGGATTTTCGGACTGCCGGGTATTCGGGTATTATTATCCCGGTTATATCCCGTCGAGTGGTCACGTGGGGATTTGGTAGTCTACCCGCAAAATAAAATTTACCCACAATTGCAGTTTTATTCACGTAGTGGGGTTAATCTACATATTTGAGCAGGAGACAGTGACATTGCACTATCGTCTGCGGTAGCTGATAGTGGGTATGTAAACAAAACACTGACAAATTTAACTTTTTGGCATTTTAATTTTCTATTGGTAGATGAAAGTTCAAAGCCCTAATCCAAGAAGCATTTCAAAAACAAAGCAAAAGGAATTACGTCTATGTAGGTATTGCTTTAAGGACTTCTACACTCTGGACCCGTTGAGTCGGCTGAATTATTTTTAGAATCGTTTCGGTAACAACGGTACCTGGTAACTTGTGGTGACATTTCAGTTTATGATTATTGCAGGCCATCGACAGCATTTTGTCAACTTTGAAGCCCCTCCGACTAAGCCCGCGATATCAAACCATATAAACGAATTGCACGAACTTTGTTTCCATTCAATGTAAAGAAAAATTGTGCGACTTATAAATAAAAATAATAGTTTTACGATTAATCACCTTGCACACATAAGAGTGAGATTTTGTGTGTGAGTTGACAAACAACTGCAATTTTATGAGCAATAAGGAAATTGATTTCTGTTTTCAAGATCATTAGAGCAACTAAATATAACCGTATGTCTTAAAAATTATAAATAATTTTTTTTGAATACTCATACAAAGACCTATCTTTAAATCACACCTATTCCAAATTGTAAATAAAATCTCCAAATAATCCCCTTCAATTATCTCAATTATCTGAAATGTAATGCACACCTGTCCTGGGGTGAAAATTAGGGGTTGAATAAACTGACAGGTAGGTAGTGTACCTTACATTAGTGTATTGTGAAGGGTTGCTGTGAGCATAACGAACTAAGGGGTGAAATTTCAACAACATATCAAAATTTTGATTTTACGACCAATATTAATACCGTATATATGTATATAGGTATAAGACCAATATTAATATCCCTTTCAATGAAGTTCTTTATTGTTATATTTTCAAAGGCCTGCTACGATTCAGAGTTGAATTTATTGAGGATTGAATTTGATGGATAACAAATTGATTTCATGTTTCCCGCAGAATACAGCTGATGCAAATTCTTTTTCTGCCTTTAAAAACAATCGCTGCAAAACCTATTCCGTGCAACAATATAAAATAAATCAGGTAGAACGAGCATAGCTACGCTCTGTCTTTGCCAACTGCCTAAACCTATCCCGAGAATGCGTCCTATCTTCAGTTTTGGACAAATGCCGAGAAATGGGACTGAAAACTTATCGTGCAGTGATCAATTATACAAACAGCAACGATTTACCATACGGTGTTTGTGTAGACTGCGCCGCTTCGACTTTGCTCAGATAAAACCAGCTTGAAGCATACATTTCAGGTGATAACCCAAATTAATGCATAATTTTGGAAAAAAGAAGCTGTTTTCCTACTTTTAGCATTTATTGGAAAATATTTTTATGTTGATGATAATGACAATGATTTTAGGATGACAGGGATGAAACTTGGTTAAAGGATTTTGTAGTCAGCAAGCTTTGGAGAGCTTTTGGTGAGGCATGACTAGGGTCCTGTAATAAAATTCTTACTTATTTCGATTTCAGAATTCCTATAGGACTAAGGTAGAAAATAACTTAATTATGTCAACAAATTGTAGGGAAAAATCTCATTTTCACCTTTAAATTTGAGTTATTAAAAATATTTACTGATACTATTTTAACTGGTACCTATCGCGTTTATTTGTCCAACATCAACAGTTATACACACTGTCGTGATCAAGTTATAGTGCACATTAATGTCTTCAGATCGCGAAAGTTTAAAAATATTTAATATTTATTGAAGAACGGATCTCAAATTTGATTGTGAATTACGGCATCCCGTTGCATGCATCTCGAAAAAAAACAAAAAGCGAAGGCAATACGCACATTGACAAGAACTTCAAATAAAGTTTACAACGAGTAGTTTACATTACATACTGCATACGGAATCAAGAATGAAGAAATAAATGAAATGAATGAAAATGAAATGAAATAAATTAAGCACTTATTTTTTTTCCGAATAATGAAGCTGAGTCTAAGGCTCATATGTATATATCGTAACCACACGGGCGATCTACGAATCGACAGATTTAACAATGCATACAATATTAGTTATTTCTAAGCGAAACCTTAAAATGATCTAGAATTTTAGGCTTGAGGCCGTATTTAGAATTTTGGACTGTTGCCGAGACGAATCAGGACTCGTTCTATATATACTACATAGTCAGGTAAATAAGTCTGCCACTAAGTGAGCCCACACAATAGCAAGCTAATTTATTAGACAGCGCTTTTGGTAGTGTGGCCATAACAACGATAGAGCACGAGGTAAAAGCAGAGGTAATAGTTTGGTAAAAGCTTCTGTGAATTCACTATTGTAGCCAGTCGTTGTTTCTGATAGGCCACTTTGAAGAAAGCTGCTAATTAACAGCAATTACCCAAAAAGATTCATTAAAACACAATAAGGCTGCCTTCGTTTAAAGAGAACGTTATAGAATGCGGTTTATGAATTACCTAATAAAAATGATACGAAATAATTGATACGAAATAAATGGAAAAATGAATGGAACCACGAGCTGAAGGACAGGACTAACCAAAGACAAAATTATGACTCTGGAACTTATTTTATAGATACAGAAACACAATTAGTAGTTAACCATATCACACTGCGCTTGTCACTAAATTTAAAATTAACAGTAATACAAAAAGACATAGGCTCAATGTGCACATGAAACGTGGGTAAAAACATGATCTCTCGGGCACGTTTCATTTCATGCTAAATGGCTCTCCAATCACCATGAAGTTGAAAAATAAGAAAATCTGAATGCAGTGAAGTAGAGAAATTAAATATTCACTGGACATAAGGACCTAGAAAAATTATGAACGCAACGTTATATGATCGTAATTGGAAAGCGTAAATAGCGAAGTTTCATAGCCCCGCGGTGGCAGGTAGCTGGTGAAATTTACACCCCCTACCCGGTCGCGCGCTCTCTTAACAAGCTTCCTAACAAACACTGACTGCGAATTATTGGAATTCGCGGTTTCCACCCCACCCTGATAGGGGTAATTAATGTTACTAAAATAAAATTCGGTATTTAAATCTGGAACAAAAACTATTGGAAAATTCAGGTAGAGTTTCAGGCACTGTTTTTTATGTTTTCCCTGTAGAATTCATTTTTGAATGTATAATAAATATATTAATTTCCTACCAAAGAATGTATTATTCAGAGTAACGAATGCTGAAATAATAAGGAAAACATATAAGTCATAATCTCAAGTGCAAATAAATAAATTCAGCATTACAATCGTTACCATGACAAAGCTCCCCTTACATCCGGGCAAATTAAGTCCCCTCGGGGGGATATTAGTAAATCAATAATTGCTGGGGTAAACTATTTATTTTGAGAACAATTAAGAAGTGTACGCACCGTTGCGTCGTATCGCGTCCCTTGTATTATTAATATCTGCTAGTGAAACAAGAAGTATGATAACATGAAGGAATTAAAAGTAATAATCTTTCAAATTCCATTTTGGAACAGTATATTTGAGGGTCCGGGCTTAAGTCGGGCTCATACGTCGAGTCTCATATTAAGAGCTGTCTTATGTTATTAGCCTTATCTTAGGCGAACATTCATATTTAATGACTTGCCCATGTCTTATACGCGTTAAGCCCAATGGTCGAGGATTAAAACTGGCGTTTTGATTCTGATTCTTTATGAACTTGAGAGTTTTTTTATTTTTAAATATAAAATATGTAGAAAAGCTCCATTTATTTATTTAATAAGTATTCAGTATGGTTTATGCTTGAAAAAGTGATTTTGAAGTGTTAGTTTCTAAGAATTTTTAAGCTATTGCTAAGCTATTTATGTATGTAGGTGGAAGGCTGTAACAAAACCGTCCCACCACAGAGTTTTCCTAGTACCTAGTAGATTATTTTACTTAATTGTGGGTTGAACGGGGAAAAATAATATTGGGTAGAAAAATCGTGGGTCGAACGGGTAAGCTCTTAACTTCTAGGGTAGTTTGAAAGGAGTGAAGAAAGTAGGAAGATTTTTGAGCAAGGTAATTATAAATACCTACTTGCGTTTGGCATCTCTAAAGTACCTTATGGAAGTAAATTTATTTACAATACATTTATTATAAAGAAGAAAGATTTGATTGTTTATTTGTTTGTTCAATAGGCTCTGAAACTACTGGACCAATATGAAAAAAATCACCATTAGAATCCTACATTGTCTTAAATGAACATTGGCTCTAGAGGCTTATTTGCTATTAATTCAGCTATGTCTGGGAGAGGTCGCTCTTGAGCGATATGCAAGCCAATGGTCGCTTATTCCATAGTAATTATCATATAATTTATTTGTAAGTTGGGTCATAAATTACTATCTATCTGAATAAAACGAATGCCTACTTAACGAGAAAAATGTTATGCAAGGCCATGAAAAGGAATGAATGGATTCTATTGAATAATCAACATCAACATCACCAGCCTATAATAGTCCACTGCTGGACGTAGGCCTCCCTTAATGAGCGACATAGTTGGCATTATTCATCATTTAGGGGTTATTGACCATAATCCCCACGCTGGGCATGCGGGTCGGGGATCGCAGTTCGGTGGAGTTGTTCTGCAGAAGGCGCTGCTGCCCGCCCCCCGGTGTGTTTCCCTTAGTCGCCTCTTACGACACCCACGGGAAGAGTTGGGGTGGTGAAATTCTATGCCGGCACCACACGGCAATTATACATACATACCTATATTATACGTATGTACATTGTACATACGTGTATTATAATCTAAACTATTCGTAGGTATGTAGATATAAAATGTGTCACTGCATTCTTGAGGCTAAGGCTGACGATACACGTCCGATCTTCTGTCTGATGGTCAGTTAAATTTGTATAGAGATAAGCGTATTTGATTTTGCGGGTATAAAAAGAAATTGGCTGATCAGTGACAACATAATATTTTATATAAAACAAAAAAAAAACTTATGAGAAGGCATTATGTTTTTAATGAAGTTCGCCTGTTATTTTTTATAATGGACGATGTAACAACTATACGATTTGTATGTTTATAATGGATTGATTACTGAACTGCGATCCCCAACCCGCATGCCCAGCATGGGGATTATGGGCAATAACCCCCAAATAATAATGCCATCTATGGCGCTCATTAGGGAGGCCTATGTCCAGCAGTGGACTATTATAGGCTGGTGATGATGATGATGAATGGATTGATTGAACCCCTTCACATATACGACCACCCATCAAATAAAAAATCGAGTGTGTATCACCACCGTGTGTATACACATAATCAAGTATAGTTTTCGAATGGTATTGTGTGAATTTGTGTGATTCCATTTTTTAGCACACATGACATTGTCAAGTCAGTAGCAAACATGTCATTATAAAACTAACCACACTTATTTACGAGTAATACTAGCGGTCCACCCTGGCTTCGTACGAGTAATTATATCCGATCCTTAACGTTTTTCAGCATCCCTAATGGGATTTGTGACATTGACTAGATAGCAGTCTTTGTCTGCCTCCCGCACCACAGTGCCGATTTCTGATGTTTTAAAATAAAAGAAGAAGAAGAAGATTATGAAACTCCATAACTGACACTGGCAGGTCGTACAGAAAAGCAAGCGGCAGCGGCGCCATAATAAAAAAAAGAAGTTGAATGTTTAACGCACCGTTTTATAATTGAATTTATTTTGATATAGATAGATGATAGTAGAAGAACTTTGTAGGCACTTTTATTATGTTGTACGACATAGCAACCGTGTTATGTGCGTCGGCTTAAAAATGGGGGTCTGACCCCAAAACCAAGGAATCCAATAACAGAGCTATTGGTTTCAAAGTGAACTTCAAAGCAACGAATACAATATCAGATGGATGGGCAGCCTTGCGAAGTTATTCATCAACAGCCTTGTCTCTTAGAAATAAACATGTTTGGGCCAAGATTAAAATAATTACGAAAGTATTAACATAATTACAAGTTTGCCTAATTACCCTTGGTCAAAAAAATGGGGATCGAAAGTTCTATTTTTTTAAGTTTATAAATGTTATAATTCATTTCATTCAACATTCAATCCGATAAGTGTTTTTTTTTTTATAATAAGTTTATAAAATGGACAGCATGTTTTGTATATTTCAATACTAATGACCCACATCGGCTTCGCACGGGTCCATTGCTGATAAAAAAACCCTCCCTTTAAATCACTCTATTTATTAAAAAAACCACATCAAAATCCGTTGCGTAGTTTTAAGCATCTAAGAATATAAACATACAGCGGGAAGCGCCTTCTTTTTATACCATGTAAGGATAGTAAGTTTATCAATATTAAATCCTGTTTTGTATATTTCAAAATTCTTCCAGAAAAACTAATTTATGCATGTACCAGGAATTCAAATGAAACGAGCCATACGTGCAGCATTTTCTGTCCGATAATAAAGGCTTAACAATACGCAGATCTAGTAAATTATATGAGAGGAAAACAACTGAACCTTAACTTCCCAAAACTAGTTTACTCGTTGATAAAGGTTACAAAGAAAGAATAAAGAAAAGTGACTTACAAGAACATTAAGATGAAACTAGCTGGTTTATTGCTAACGCTGTAAGTTTCGACTCTATTATAGAGGTTAATGCGAGTGGAAGAAATTCCTGTCTAATCCTGTCTCTATTTGATCGGGGATGCTCGGTTACTTACATAGACCGATACGACCTCCCAGTGAAGTAGGGAACAGAAAAGTGTAAGAAGAACACGACTTATACCACTACTTATGAAAGTCGTGGAAAAAAACAGTATTACAGTAGAAAACAATTTACCTACAACTTTTCTAGCAGAAGTTATGATGATGCATACATTCAAGCTGCAAAAACTGTTTTAATTTTTTTTATGCTTAAATTTATCTATCCCACATTCATCCATTACACATATACCTATAATTATGATAAAAAGCAATAAAAAATGTTGAACTATTCACACAACATCATCTAACCCCAAGCTAAGCGAGCTTGTGAGTGTAAGACGACTGATATTATTAAATACATTATATTACAAAAATACACGTTATTTCTTTTACATTACATACAAAACGACCACAACACCATGAACAATTATCTTCAGAATGAACAGATTTTTTTTCATTACTGATTGACCTTCGTTTGACCACGATCGCACCTGATGGAAAGTGAAGATGTGGCTGACGGCGGATCACTTATATATTTTTACCGAGACAGGAATCGAACCTGCAACCTCCTGCGTCGCTGGCGAATTTTTATCTACCGCACAAAAGGTGTCGTCGAATGATACGAGTCTAATGACACTTGATACTGATACATATTATACATTTTACTCTACGCAGTGTTTCAAACGATGTAAGAATCTGAAAAAATAACTTGTAAGAGTTTTTTACATCGAACCGTTCTAAACGCCACGTTCTAGTGAGCAGTACCTATAAAATATGAATGGAGGTAGATATTGCTTCACCTTACATCATACAGTTCAACAAAATTCAAAATTGAACTAGAATGTGCACTAAATATTTGTCTAATCGGTAAATTATGCACATTAATACAAGGCTATTTAGTACATTAATGAATGGATTTCTCTTGGTCGTGGTCCGTAGGAGAGCGAACTTTATGTAATTTTGGTTGTTATGGCACCTTTAAGACAATAATATAAAATTTGGTCAACGGAAGAAAGAAAGACAGAAATACGTTTATTACAACTAAAGATACACATTACACATTAGTAAAAATAGCTTAAAAACATAATAAGCTAGAGTCTACGCCATGGCATGTGTGAAAATTTGCATGCCCTAGATTTAGGCAAAACATGTACCTTTTACCACTCTTCTATCTCTGTGACAGGTTTGCAAATAAAGAATTTGATTTGATTTGATTTGATGGCCAAGCATCGTACTCAATGTCGCCATGTGAACCAAAAAGGAAAAGAGTTTTTCACAGATTTTTGAATTGAATTTTGATCTGGAGTAAGTGATACACTTCTCAAGAGATTTTAGTTTTTATAAGGCATTATTAAGGGTTGAAAAAATCGGACATGGACAAATAACCAGCATTATTTATCTATTTTAGAAAATTTCGTCATTTCAACTTACACCATTGCTTAACGCATCCTAAAGAACCCAACAACGACTGATTCTGCTCGGCCTACATTCACCGTTGTACCGCGACATTGACAGTTGGTCCATTTTGTTAAAGCTCCACTCAACAATGAGACTCAACACGACTCAAACAAATCAGAGACGTGAATGTCGTACCTCGTAAAAGCCACCTATTAGCAGATTGGACGCGGGAAGTACATCAATCAATGTTCAGGGATGACCGCAGCCTGTGATTTATTGGGGCTCGAGTATTGAGTGCATTGTGTTTTTTGCGAACCCTACGGTTCGTTGAAAGGGGCATGACAGTTCAAGGTGGATCAGATGAAGGCTTTATGTAAATACCTGTGATGTAGGATTTTCAATTCGATAAAGTATTTGAAATTGGTTTTTACACGGGGTTTGTTGAAATTTTTGGTAACCTACCCTACCTATGAACCTATAAAACTGTGACGCGATAATCAACCCCTGCAACTCAGCTCGTGGATGTCGTCGGAAGAGACTAAGGAAGTTTATCTTTCTTTTTTGATCGAGAAAAGAAGAATGGCAGCAGCTTCCTTCTGGTCATAGTAACCTTCACTGCAATCCCCAACATGCATGCCAAGCGGGGGATTATAGTTATGACATGGATTCAATTCAAAGTACGGAACTTCAGAGTTCAGACCAGTTGTAAAGAATCTGATAATAATTCACCCATAGGCACAGTGACTACGAAGCAAAACTTGATTTAACTGACAAACATTGAAAAATCTTTCAGCTTTTGTGAATATCTCCCTAATAATAATTATGTATCGAATAATTGGTAATGAGTTGTTGAACACAATAGCAACCCGTTTCAATGTTGTCAAATCACATGCAAGGCAGTGTTGCCAAATCTAAGAACTTAGGCCAAAATTGAGAAAAAATTGTTCATTCAGCTTTATGAGTTCGTAAGCTTCCTTTATCACTTTTTCTGTTACGTCTTATGTTACCAACAAACACAATCATCAAGCCATCTTATTCAATTCCCTGGAACATGGTCCCTTATCACGTGATAACATCTCACGTTCAGACGTATTGTCCCTAATCCCATTGTGCGAACTTCGGAATTGTTCTAAGGAGAATTAATAGAAGTTCCGTACGCGGAACCGTGTTGTGAGGCTCGTATCACAGAAACCTAGTTACAGTGCGAAATGAGCTTTAGTACTTGGGATTAAGTTTGAAATTGCAGATACCTTTGTAGACGGAAGATCCAGATATATTATGTTCTTACGAGTATTAGTTCTGGTTGAAAACAAATGATATTTTTTTTACAATCGCATTTTCAGAATTCGTGCACAATTTGGTCTTCCAAAGTCAAGTTTATTTTTGAAACAGGAGCAGAGTGAAATATTATTACCAAAGCACTATTTTTTATTCCGTGAAAGAGCCCTATTGTAGCCTGATTTATCGGTTAAGAACAATGATAAATCAAATAGGAATTGCCCCGGCGAGCGTTCGATAGGATTAGTTCTATGGTGTGGTAAAAAGATGCTTCGATAGATTTATCTTATAGATCCAGAACTTGCCGTGTGGTTTTTGTCTTGAATTTGTGGTTAACCGAGAACATGGCAAAGGAAAAAGAGGACGGTTACTGCAGATGGAAAAAAGAGACTTAGGATTCTTTACGATAGGAAAACTCAGCTATCAGCATTGCTAGCTCAGGACACCCAAAAGTGGAGTCTGGAGGAAGATTTTCTATTCATAATAATAATAGTAATACTGGACTACATACATAATGTAGACCTGCTGGCAGATGCTGGATGCGACAAGCTGAAAACAGGGCGCTATGGCGCTCATTAGTGGAGGCCTATGTCCAGCAGTGGACAAATGTGGGCTGATAATGATGATGATAATATAGGAAACTACCGGAGAACCCTGAACAAATATCTACTCTTATTATTTGTATTATATATTTTTGATTTTTTAGTCTGATTGATTAGAATTAAAAGATATGCCGAGAGTGCTTTTGTAAGATAAATTTGGTGCAATGTGAAAGGTCAAAAAGATTAGCTAAGAAAATAAAGCATTTTCTTTGGTTGAGCTTGAGATATTTATTACGCCGCTTACGTACTGACTCATTTTGGTAGAAAAGGACTGTGTGTGTGTGTGCAGATGTTCAATGAAAAAAATAGAAATAGAATTTCTAAGAACATAGAAATAGCAAAAAGCTTCTCTTCAAACTTATAAACATTAATTAAAAAGTTTAAACTTTTTATCAGTTGAACTATCTGCCAAGAAAATCTTATTTCTTGATCTTAGTTTTGTTTTCAATTAATTTTATTTAAAGGTCTCTATTTAAAATAGTTTCTAGGAAGATTCCTAGCTTCTATTCGAAGTTTATTTGTGTCTTAACCATTATTAACTTTTCAATATTGGCGCATTAACTTTGTTTTTATATATTTCAACCAAGACACAAAAGACTTATGGTACAATAGACTATTACACCCATTTTTTATTTCTACTAATAAAATAATTTAAAAAAAAATTATATTATGAAATTACGCGCGTACGTCAAAGTTCAGCTACGACGACATCGTCATCATTATAATCATGTGTATGACGGCCAGATGCGACAAGCTGAAATAGGGCGCTATGTCACTCATTAGGGGACACCCATGTCCAGCTGTGGACTAACATGGGCTGATGATGATGTTGTCACGGTGTAGAAGTTGTGATTTCATGACCATGACAGTGCGTAAATCTGTTCAAACGTCGGGTAGAAAGGTTAACGCGATAAATACACGTGAATATTTATAGTAATGTCTTGAGTTTGCGTAACTTTGTAGTTATACAATATATCGTACGAGTAATTTGGTTAGTAGGTACCTACTCAAAATCCTCAGATGTACCAAAACTCTGTACAACGTTATTAAAGTCAATCAGCTTTTTTACCAATTTAAGGCAAGGTCGTGTCTTGTTTAATTTGATAAAAAATAAAAACTAAAGGCGTGTGATATTAAGACATATATTATAATTATATTATTATATACTCATATTATAATGAGGCAAGATTTCATTGATTGTTTGAATTGAATAGGCTCGAAAACTACTAGACCGATTTTGAAAGTCTTTCATCGTTAGAATACTACATTACCCCTGATGAACATAATGTAAGTATTTTCAAAAAAGTATATTATATCTGAAGTTTTTTATGTTGACCACATAAAAACTTCAGATATAAAACCATGCGCTGTAAATGTTCAACTTCTTTTTAGGGTTTTGCCATCGGTTGCAAAACCCTTATGAAATCGCTTTGGGTCTGTTTTGTGTTTTGAATCCTTAATATCTCAGAAACTACTGCAGCTATTGACTTGAAATTTGAAATAATAATACATTTTGTGCGCCCGCACATATTTATAGAAAAATAAACGAAAATAAATGAAAAATCAAAATGAAGATTTTCCATACAAATTTTGAAATCGAAATTTTAAATGGAACGTACAAAGTCAAAAGTTGTATCAAATGAAAGGTACACGTTTGTAGATTTCAAAATAGTTTTTGAAATTTTGGTAGATTTTATACTTTTTAAAATATTTTGAAAAAGGTCAAAAACATGACCGTTCCCCCCCTCTATCTCCGAAGATTGCAGAGCGATCGACGTGATATGTACCAAGTGTTTGTAGATATGGATCTATATTTTACAGGAAAAATATAGAGAAGTCTGTAAAAATAATGGTTTTTGAAATATGGCCAAAAAAGGGCGGGAAATATTTCTGAAGGGCTGACTACCCCACCGAGTTGGGTATCAAATGAAATACCTTTCATGGTTTGTACATTCCAATACAGTTTTTAAAATTTCGATAAGTTTTATACTTTTCGAAATATTTTGAAAAAGGTCGAAAAATTGACCGGTACCCCCCCCCTATCTCCAAAGATTGCAGAGTGATCGATGTGATATGTACCAAGTGTTTGTAGATATGAATCTGAAATAAGGTCTTTGAAATAAGGTCTTTGAAATAAGGTCAAAAAAGGGCGGGAAAATTTTCTAAAGGGGTGACTACCCCACCGAGTTGGGTATCAAATGAAAGGTATTGATTTGTACATTCCAATACAGTTTCTGAAATTTCGATAAGTTTTATACTTTTCGAAATATTTTGAAAAAGGTCGAAAAATTGACCATTCCCCCCCCCCCCTATCTCCGAAGATTGCAGAGTGATTGATGTAAAATGTACTAAGCGTTTGTAGATATAAATCTATATTTTACAGGAAAAATATAGAGAAGTCTGTAAATATAATACTTTTTAAAATATGGTCAAAAAACTAATTTTCATACAATGGGGGCTATTTCATTGAGAGTAATATCAAATCAAAGGTATGGATTTCGACAATTCAAAACAGGTTTTGAAAATCGTCTAAATCTCATACTTAGTGAAATAGGTTGAAAAAAGCCGAAAAAACATTGTAGGTACCAACCCACTTACCTACCCACTAATCTCTGTAGTAACTGTAATAGGAGTTCCACAGCGCACCAAAACTGTTGTTTTCAAAATTTTTGAGAAGAGAAAGGTATGTACCTATCCTAGATAATCCACATAGTATCATTTACCCATGTTATTGGTATTACTACGATAGCTGTTATAGTTAATAAAGTATAAGTATCACTTTAGATGATTTATTTTTGTGTACTGAAAAGGACTAGAACACCCGAACAAATAATCTGAAGATCCTACAAATATTAGTCCCGAGGCAGGAATCAAACCTCAACCTCCTGCGTTCTAAGCCCACCGCGCCAAGAGGTTGTCATATACGTACTACCTAAACGACAAAAGTTCAAAACCCTCGACGCGCGAGTTACACTCGCACTTGTCGTACTTGTTTTATTATGGCGCAGCTTGTTGCTTTCTTAAGGCAATGAATAAATTAATGAATGGCCACTTTTTGTGCATTTGAGATAATTTGCAACAAGCTTAAAATAGGCGGCCATATTGCTTTAAGCTATTTTCCAGGTAACTTTTTTATTCTTATTAACAAAAGACAGACCAACATGCCATCATATAGGTTCAATGTAAAATAAAACTTTCGGGTTATTTACATACCCTCTTTTTGTTGGAAGACCACCCTCAAAACTCACTTTGCAAGAAAAAAACCTTGCAAAACACGTAGCAGAGCACCTTAAGGCAACTTTTACATGAATTTTCGTATTCCCAATGGATTATATCAAGGGTAACCCTCGAGTCTTCGATTGAATTCCATCACTTGTCGTAAATCAATATTTGTAACAAAGACCTACATGTTGACAATCTCATTACAAGCTTAACTTGTAAGAGATTATGAATAAAAACTTACTATCCTAATTTGAAGAATTCATTACGAATGCTAGCGGGTTAACTACGAACCTAGTTTGTATTGGAAGAATACTCAAAACTCACCTTGCAAGCGAATACTAAAAAAAAAATCTCGCAAAACATATAGTAGAGGCACCGAAAGGAAACTTTTACATCAATTTTCGTATTACCAATGGATTAAATCCAGGGTAACCCTCGAGTCTCCGATTGGATTCCATCGCTTGTCGTGAATCAATGTTACATTTGTATTCTGGACGTGAAGCCACTTTCCCTGGACGTTGGAGAGAATTTAAAAAGTCTTCAATGTTGTTTTGGCACCTTGACTAAGTTGTGGCAAAATGTGCTGAGCAACTTTTTTGTAAGAATGGTCTGCACACATGCATCACAATAAAATACATAAACATATTGCACACTGAGATAGAAAAAAAGATAATAGAAAAACAGGCACCAAAACAGCACAATGGGCGGCCTATCGCTAAGAGTGATTTCTCCCAAGCGACCCTTGGATGTATGAAAATATAAAAAAACATAGTTATACAAAGTGGACGAGTTATAAAAAACGTCACTTTGTTATGATTGATGATTGTCCCCTTACAACAAGGCGAGCTATGACTTTCAAAGCATGTCAATGCGCAATAATTGACACAATTTGCTTATAATTTCTATAAACCAAACAACAATAAAATCTAGCCACCATGTTGCAATATTTTTATACAGACATAGAGGATCAAAATACTACAATAATTCAATTTAAACTTTTCTAATTATTGATTGTTGCAGTTTTGATAAAGGTGTTCCAATCTGTAAGTTGTTCAGCTACTTTTGATCAATCACTACTAATATTTATTCTGTGGCTATGTTATGCGACTCACGTGCTTGTTCGGGGCAGTTTGGTTTTTGATGTTATCCATAGGGATATTTTGTTTTCCAATACTTGCTGTAGAAAATGGCTTACGCTACCTTTACGCCACCTCTTAAAAGTGGTCTTGGGTGAAAATTTTATACACCTAATCACATGTTTTATCGGAATGTTGGCTTTTATTTCGGTTAACGGATTAACATCGCCCTCCAACGTAGCAATGCTGCCAGCATTCTTGGCACTTTGGCTTCTGACGGCTTAGATTTCAGGAAATAGGTGAGCGTTGTAATTGTTTTATTTCTTTCTTAATAAACTCATTACAACATGAAGATATTAGTTTTTACTTTGACTTTTTCCTCTATTTACACGAATGCCCAAAACACATATAGGTATGCGCCCCTAAAACCATACACTTCTTGTGTATGGTCTTCATGGTACATTATGTATCTAATAAACTTGAACTTTTTCTTTCCTCAAACTATTATAAATTTTGAACTTTTGGACACATAAAAATGAATTGCATTATTATTCATACATTACCCCAAATACTTCAATTAAAAATAACTGATAAGAGTTTGTTGTTCCTTTTAATTTGGTATTATAATGAACCCATTGCAAATATCATGTTTGATACAAATATCATACAAATATCAACAAATATCATGTTGTAAAGTAAAGTACCTATTTGGGACACCAAATAGGTACTTTCCAACCGGATAAAATAAATAATAAATAAAGCTGAAAAGCCCATCCTAGCCAATCCTAGCCCCAAGCTAAGCAGAGCTTGTGTTATGGGTGCTAGATGACTGATATATACATACATATACATACATACAATAAATTAAATAGATAGATATGTTTTATTACATATAAAGAACTACCAGAATACCCAGCACAAATGTCTACAGATCGTACAAACATTTATCCCGAGGCGCGAATCCGCAACTTCCATTATCGCAGGCGGACCTTCGCCCATCGCGCCACAGAGGTCGTCGAATACCTTGTTTCCAACATTATTATCAATGACCTTGTCTTACGCATAAGTTACGCTTATCATTCTAGTCCTTGTGTGGATGACATTGACATCGTCACGGTGCATACTTACCCCTGACCTCAAGGCGAACAACCGGATGTTAGCAGTTAGCATGAAGATGCGCCTAGCGTTGATAAAATAACATAATAAAGGTCTATAAAAATATTATATTTGATTAGAACAAAACTGAGGAATCTTGCATGAAATATATAAAAAAACATTATAAAAAGGTCAAATAAGAGCCAGGAAACCGGCAGATCGCTGAGTTAAAAAGCCCTATGGCGTAGATAGTGGATGACGTAGAATGGCGATCTACTATGTTTATAATAAAATATAATAAGGCGGATTTTATAAAATCCTATTTTTTGTAAAAAAAAATTATCGATGATTTTTATTGGTTTTGATTATATTTATCGGATTACGATTTATAAGGTATGACAATATTTTATTTATAATATTACCTATGTAATTTTAATCATTTTAACGGCCCCAAGAATCTCTGAGGAATTTTATTTAATGATTTTTATTTTAAAGACCTTTATTGTATTGAATTGGGTACACCTTTAAAGATAAGTATGTAATTGAATAAATAAATACGATAAGTCGGAGGCCAAGACCCAGTTCGGGTTCGATGCGCCACGATAGTGAGTGTGTGTTAAACCTGTAACTATTGGTTTTATCTAGATAGTTTATAAAATACGACCTAAAGACGCTTACGAACAAACTGACAAAGGAAATCAAATTCTGCCAGACTACATAGTCTTCAAAAAAATTCTGCCAGCATAGTCTTCAGTAACATTTTTAGAAACAGCGTCTCTGCTTCAAATCTGGCAAAATTTGATTATTCGCTCGCTCGTTCAAAATATGCAAAAAAATCCTCGCTCTCCGTTACTTTTACCTTTTCACGATTAAACGGTTAATTTTTACAAAGATGCGGGTAAGACCTTCTAAATGTATGAGTCGAGATCGTCCCGTCATCTCAGTTTGGGGTGTGCCGTGGCGTCACCGTCTTCCACCGTGTTGGTGCCCTGTCCATATTGTTTTGACCCAAAGGTCACCTGGCAATTGGTCACATGTGCCCAGTATGAGCCCGAGGTATTCGCTATGCAGAGCGGCGGGAAAATAATTCGCTCGGTTTCATCGGGCTTTTTATATTAACCGCATATTAGCTGGTGCTACCGCTTTGCGTAGCGAATACCGCGTAGGTTTGATTGAGCATTTAGTCTGCTTCCTTGTTTACATACATTATAAATAATAATTATTTATTTTGTTTATTTTAAAACGTACACTGCTGAACGTACGAACATGCCTCCCTCAAAGAAAGCGAGTTTTACCACAACGCTTGGCAGGTTGGATTCAGTGATCGCAGTATAGGTGATAAAATACATAGACGGAACCTGCCGGTTCAACGTTGTCCTCCTAGTCTAAACAATCTTTACTCTCGTACGACCCGCGTGTCTATATTAATTGGTGAGTCACCGCCGCACATTATGACACATTATAATAATGCAGCTATGATCCCGCATATAATTTTTGTCGCTGAAAGTACTTTACCTCTGTAAATATTGACACAGCTGATCAACGCCTGCCTCATCGTGTGTGCTCAATTTATGATTCATTTTGTGATGCTCGCTGTAAAGGGCTCAAGGATTTTGCTATCATTTTAATCACAGGGTGACACGTCCATCCTAAAGGTTACCAAAGAATAAGCAAAATTAAGTGGCGTAAATTGTCTTAACACATTAGTAGGTCTGCTGTAAGAAAACTCTTATAGGGTTAAGCTCGCCTTTGTACATGTCCATTATTTTCTTGAACATCATGTATTTATAGCTTGTGTGTGCATTAAGAATTTATGAATTTAAGTGGCAGTAGGATATTTTGCGAAGAACCGATAACAGCTGGGGTAAACGTGTCCTTAAGTGGACAACGTTACTTCGCAAACCTAGTATAGGATGCCCTCTGGATAGGTGGGATGATGTGAATGAAAATCTGCAGGCAGATGCTGGATGCGACAAGCTGAAGGTGGGGTATTATGGCGCTCATTCGGGGAGGTCTTTTCCAGCTGTGGACTAACATGGGCTGATGATTATGATGACACCAGTCCAGTGGGGGATTGCTTGCAAATACATTGCGACAAAATCTCCGAACAGGGTTCATATTCACAAAAGCGTCGTTATGTGAACGAAACGAATTCTGTTTTGAGAAAATCGCTTTGAACGTTTTTTGTCGGCGACTGTAGTTTTGAGTTTCTGAAACTTATCATGTACCTATGTTATGAGTAACAGCTTATGATGTACAAACAAGTCGAGTTTATAGTCTTATTTCTTGATTAATATTTGAGGCGATGACGGCAATGAGGTTTAAACAATGACCAAACCTAAAAGCATAATACGTAACTATAAAAAAAATCTGATCTGACTTTTATCAAGAACTTATATACCTTTAATGAGAACGGGTATCGAAACCGCAACCTCTTGCATCGCAGGCGGACCTTCGCCCACTGGGCCAGAGAGTACGTCGAAATATATGTATATGTCAAACCATAGTTTTTATTACTCTACTAGCGGCCCAGGCTTCGAAAATTTTAACACACTTTGGGTTACATTAATAAAGTTTTTATACAGATCTCTAACTATTTATTTTATTACCTATATTCATCACAGAAAATTTAGGATTCTGATGGTGAGGGAATCTTTCAAAGCCGTCTAGTAGTTTTAGAGTCTATTCCTTTCAAACAAATACAGACTCAAATCTTTCTTCTTTATTGTTATAGCCAAGAAGAGCTTATTCGTCGAACATTCGTAACGTTCCGCTACATTTAACTATTTGCAACCTACCATTTCCGTACAATAATTCACAGTGCAAAACTTACATAATAATGCATTAGCATGAGATTAGCATCGTGCATAGCTTTTAGGGTTCCGTACTCATAGGGGTTACGTTCACTAAAACTTGTCAGCGTAATCACATCGTAACATTTATCTATGTATAAGAAAATAAACTTGTCCTCTGGGTTTCCTTCAGACAAATACTCGAAGAGGTGTTTTTAAAGGTTCAAAAAAGGGCAAAATTATATTACTTAGCTATATTAATACATTGGACTTGTGTTTTGTCTATTTACCGGTTTCTTTGCATACCTTTTTTTATTACAATTGTTTCATAACCCTTTCACAACATTTTCTATGGAATAAAAATATCATTTATAGAGACCGTTATATTATTTGTCCGTAAGTCCGTCCGTCATATACGTTATTCAGATCTAGAAACCACATAGATCAACCAAAAATGGATACGAAACCCTCAGTGCATGAGCTTGACTCGAACTTGTAGCTACAAATTTTAACGATGCAACTCATTGTCTTGGTTTTGAAGATGCAGCGAGCATGATGCTTGTAAGCCGTTAACTTTAGAATGAGGTTTTAATTCGCAAATTGCTTTCTGTATAAAGTGCTAGCGGTCCGCGTCGGCTTCGCACGGGTATTCAACAAAAAACAATTTATCATGCGGAACCCTAATTTTTTTGTAAATATTCTGTAGCCTATGTTCATCACGGTACATTTAGGTATCTAATGGTGAAATAAATTTTCAAATCAGTCCAGTAGTTTCGGAGCCTATTCAATTCAAACAAACAATCAAATATTTCCTCTTCATTTATAATATTAGTATAGATATAGATATCGGGTATAGAAATAGCGTTATAATAGTTGGTACCTACCAGATCAAATCAGATTTTTTACTACTTTGTTTTCTTTTTACCCTTTATAACAGCTTGTTAAAAGTAAAAAAAAATATTGAAAGTCTACTTATTTAAAATATTGCAATTTGTAGTCTGTTTTCATCTATTTACATAAGTCAGAGTGAGAAATAACTAGTTAGCTAATTAAGTTAACGACCATCATGAGTATGAGGAAAGCAATCAAATAATATCCTGAAAAATGATATTGGAATTTAATTGAATATCTGAGAAGATGTTTTAACCCAGAATAATTATTTAATAGTACCTAGGACATAATTGCCTATCCATTTATGGATTTATAAATGGTTTAAGTGCGAAAATGCCATAAAAGTAAGTACCTACCTAGATAGTATAGAAACTAACTGGTTTTCATGTACTTGGCGCGAAGACGGTAGTTCTTAATGACTCGTCATCTAGTCATGACAATTGGTACGTTCGAATTGTCTCATGATCAGCTAATGATGAGTCAATTTGAACTCCAAGTCCACTGCTGGACATAGGGGAGGCTTAATGTCTCATGCGCAAATCAAACTCAGAGCTTAAAATTGTCGCATTCATATTGAGGTCCGCAACGGTTCGCACAATCATTTCAAAAATTATAATTTTTTACACATACAAGTTCTTGACAATTATTGAAGTTTTCATACGGAACCTTAACCTTTTTGATAATATTATATGTTCATCAGGGACAATGTAGAATTTTAAAGATGTAAGATATGTTTTAATCGGTCCATTGGATCCTAAGCCTATTCAATTCAAACAAACAAACAAGAAAATCTTTCCTCTTTATAATATTAGTATAGAAGTATAGCTGCTAGTATAGAAGTATACCTTTGGACCATGTCTCACCTGATAGAAAGTGCTGTGTACTCTAGTCTTGAAGTTTGTAGTTAGTCGGAAAAACAGAAGCAGGAAGCGAGTTCCATTCCTTTGTGGTGGACTATTATTGAGTGTTTCTTTGCCCCGAACTAAAAAGTTTTATAACATCTTAGACCCTTTTAATGGCCAGTGATCACTGACCATAACCATGGGTAATTATTCTGTATTTTTATTTTTACTCACTGACGTTAATTTCCATAACTGAGTAGTGTTGTACTCAGTGTACCGTGGCGTGCTCCAGCGCATCTAGTGATGCGACTTTGTCGATAAATTTAATCGATGGGAAACAAAAAGGGACATTCGGTAATTGTTTAAGCGCCTTTTGTTATGATTAATAATGTTTTGTGCATTTTATTAACAGTTTGAAAGATCTGCATTATAAGACGTGAATAAAAAGATGAAATTTATTAATCATGAAAGATCTTTAATCTCGTAGAATTCTTACATAATATTATGTGTTGAATGGATGGTGTTATTATAAATTTAAGAAAGAGTGTGTATAAGTAAAAAATTAAGTAGTTTTTGAAAAACATTCCAAAATACTTAGCATAGCCTAGATACCTTCTAGGCCTAACGTACCTGCTAAATGGGTTAGGTACTTTAAAGTAGGAAATATAAAGCGAATCAATTAGTTACACTACATACTCTCGTAAATCGTGAAGCGTGCGAATAATTCCTTTACGGTCGCTAACCTAGCCGCGCTGTTGAAAAGGCATGGTCGATTATAACTTATAATAAATAAAATAATAAACAATCGATGAAACTCGATCGACATTAATCCCACACTATCGCGCGCCTTCCTTGTCAGTAATTCAGTTCTACGTTGGACGCATGCGCGCGAGCGTCTCATTCGTGGCATCTGAAATTCAAAATTCGAACACGAAAAATAATTTATGGCAGTTGTGACACAACCGTGTGGTGAATTCCGTTGCTCCAAGTACATCGGTTGTAGGGGAAGGACTCCGCAAAATGGCTGGGTAATCATTTTCTCAATGGTTCAGTTGGCATTGACCTTGTTTTGTTTACAGATCTGGAAAAGGCTTCTAGTTGTAGTAGGTAGGTTTCCGCGATGATGTTTTCTTGAGACCTTGAAGGCGCACTTGACATAGTCGTTAGTTATTATTAATTTGCAACTTGTCTATGGTAACTTGTTCTTAGTTACATCAGAGTTTGTAATGGTTAATTGCATCTGTTTTATATTTACTTATATTCAAATTTAATAGAGGCAGTTAACAAATATTTTGAAAGGAATGTAATGCAAATGTGCCCGTCTTAAACTATTCTTACTATATAGTTTATTTTATTTGTATATTTTAGGGAATCTTTTAGAGAACTTATTAATACTTACATGTTATCTCTACACGTTTTTGTGAAATGCATACGGACAGTATGCATTTCAAAGATAAAAAAATATCTGTCAAAATGTAGACAAAATAGTTTTTCAATTGAAACGGGATGCAAGTCAGTCAATCAGTCAGGTCTCGGCTTCGCACGGGTATTTAACAAAAAATTCAATTTTCATGCGGAACCCTAATTTTTTCAAAATATTATATAGGTTATTTTCATAACGGAAAATTTAGGATTATAATGTGATATAATTTTTCAAATCGGTCCATTAGTTCCGAGCCTATTCAATTCAAACAAACAAACAATCAAATCTTTTCTCTTTATAATATTAGTATAGATGAATGCCCCTACAAGTCACTTGAAACTTTAACTAGAATTTAACCATCATGGGTATTATTAATACTTAATTCATTAATTGACAATTGACGAACTCTGTGGCGCGGTGGGCGAAAGTCCGCCTTCAACGCAAGGGGATGTGTATTCGATTTCCGCCTCGATACCAATGTTTTTACGATTCGTAGGTTGTTCCAGTTGTTCTGGTAGGTTTTGTATTTGTAGTAAAAATATTTTATCTATTTAGTACATCAGTCATCTAGTACCCATAACACAAGATCTGCTTAGCTAGGGGCTAAATGATGATGTTTGGATTGTCCAGCATTATTTTTTGAGTGAACTACGGCATCCCGACGTACTCTAATCTGATAAAAAAAACTTTATCAGTCGCTCTGCAACAGTGGTGATTTCGTAGCAAAAGACAAAATATGAGGATAGTTCGTTTTATCCAATAAATACTCACTCGCAGTATTTATTGGCATTCAGTTATTTCGTGATCATGGCGCATGCAAGTGTACTGAAATATTGGAAACTTTAAATACGTACATCATAGTGAATATCTCGTATTATATGACTTTACCTACGTAAGACCTGACAAAAGATGACAACTGCAGATGATATAAGATGGTGAGTTCTTCAAATCCATTTTTGAAGTCTCATTCTAATTGAGATAAAATCTATTCTACACCATAAAATATACGCGAAAACATACATTTTTAAGTCATTTATAAGTAATAAATGACGCGCGTAATTTGACAAAAGCGCAGGACTGGACGCTGTTGACGTCATGACGTTGGGTGGTCATGACGTCAGTTGGCTGTGTGAACGGAGTACAAAGCCCATTCAGAATGTTTTTTTGACAGTAGACAATTTTTATTCTACACAGACGTATAAATTCATAACATGACAGCGAATATAATAACAAAAGAAAATAAACTGAACTGAACATTTTGAGTTCAATTTTAAAACTAATTTTGTTAAATTATGAAACTCTTTGTCTTGTCTCATTAAAGTAAAATAAACTATTCCGAAGGTTTCTTAGTTTTTTTTTTTATTATTAAATTTTAACTCACGTGTTCTTGTAGGTACGTACTGAATGCTAAAATTATGTTCATTAACACAAGACTCTCCACGTCTTTTTACTTTCTACGTGCTTCTTTCGCTTATCGTAATTGGGTTTATTTTTAGGGGTCCGTGCCCAAAGGGTACAAACGGGACCCTATTACTGAGCCTCCGATTTCTGTCTTTGCGTCTGTCCGTCCATCTGCCAGATCTCATGAATCGTAAAAGATAGACAGCTGATATTTTTATTTATCTTGACGCAACAACAATAAATAATAAAAAAGTTATTATTAAAGGAGTCCAACGATGACTAACGATCACTAAAGTAAGGCAAACATCGTGGGGCCCGTTCTGTACTTGGATGGTGGATGGTAATGCTGGCTTTTTTCTTTCGATTGTTGAAAAAATTAGTTACTTATTCATATTTTAGCTATGTACGAAACCCTCCGCATGCGGATCGACTCGCACTTTACTGTTTTTATAATATTAGCTCACGATGGTAGTAGGTACTATCGGCAAAAGATATGCCTGTCCAGTTTGAAAATATTTTGCTTTGCGTTTGTTTTGAGTAACAGGTCACGCCTGTTTTTTTTTTGTTGTCTAGTTTGACCAATACGGAGTCTGCACAGTCAACATCTGCTCAACAGAATTTTTTGTATAATTATTTCAAACAATAGAAAACTTCTCGCCATCACTAGGTAAACATCTGTTTAGTTTGTTCGCCCCGTTATTTTTATGACTCTAACAATTTTACAAAAGTTGCAGCCCTGAGTTGCAACAGTCAGTTGGATTAGTTTCGTATTTGTATGTAATTAAAACATTACCACTATTACAGGTAGACCTAATACAATAGAGTAGGCATCAAGTAAAATTTTCATATTGTCATAATACTAATCTCAAAAAAAGACAATCGAAGTCCAGGCTAGGTTTGGAATGCCAAACTGAAGCCGATTACGATTACCAGTTGAGTAAGACAATAGAGCCGCAGACCCACGAAATACGAAGCTCCTATTGGTCTTTAAAAACAAAAGAAAGTTAGAAAGCCGGGGGTGGCAATCGGTCACTTCACAGAAAAATCATCCTTGTGGTGTCTAGGCAGATCTTTTGTCGATAGTACGTATGTTTTCCGTTTTCATTTCCCGTGGACTCGCATAAGGGCAGGACTGGGCACTTCTTTTAGACGAAGTGACATAATATATTAAGATTTGTATAAGTAGGCAAAACACACATATAATATATGAGTAGAGACATAACATAAGTGATGGTATGTAGGTAGTACAGGTAATTTTCACTTCTATGGAAAAAAGTTTTAGTGAAGTGAAAATGCTGATCATTTGCAAGTCTAAGGCGACCACAAAGTAAGTTTATAATCAAAATCATACCCAATGTTTTTTTATGATATATGTAATTAATTCTCTGATTCATTACTGTCGTAAACTATTTGATTTCATTTTCTATACTAATATTATAAAGAGGAAAGATTTGATTGTTTGTTTGTTTGTTTGAATTGAATAGGCTCCGAAACTACTGGACCGATTTGAAAAATTCTTTCACCATTAGAATCCTGAATTTTCCGTGATGAACATAGGCTATATAATATTTTCAAAAAAGTTAGGGATCCGCATGAAAAATTCAATAATTGAACCGTGCGCTGTATATTCAACCTCTTTTTCTATTATGGCGCGTCAGAATAGAAAAGGAGGTTGAATAGTATATATTCAACCTCCTTTAGTTAGTTTGGTTAAATAATTAACCAAACCTTTAAACACTAGCTCAAATCCGGTATTTTAATAATAATAAAACAAACATTGTAAACAAACATTATATTAGACACATAAGTTATATAATATGAATGTACTAGTAGAGGTAGTTTCTTAGTCACTTCTTCCACTAGTGGACAAAAAATTTAAGTGAAGAGAAATCAATAACAAATTATTTCTTTTTTATAATAATTATCTGTATGAAATTTGACTTGTCTAAGTGCTTATTTTGTAAGCCTAAAGAAATAAAGTTATTGAATCTGAATCTGAATCTAATTTTCTAGTTTATTAAAGGTTTTATCCCGTAGAAAAATAAGCTTCATAGTTAACCTGATAACAACCGTATTGAGCTATTTTGTTGATAAGGTTTCTTTTACATAGAAATACCTAAGTTAAAGTTTAAGCTAAGATTTCTAAAACAGTCGCTATAATAATTTGTCCAAGTTCTTCTGTTGCTTCCCAACTTTGTATGTTATTTATGTTAAACAACCCTAACATCCATCCCAGATTTCGGGAACAAAGCGTAAGTTTCCGGCTTCTTGTTTGGGGAACCTATCTATGTGCTTAGATTTATGATTCTTTATTTCTAAAGAAAGCAAACAAATATGTACCTAAATAACATGAGAATTAAAAAGATATTAATTTTTTTTAATCTTTCGGGTGAGAGTATAAATAAGTGAATTTTAAAACTTTTGCGATTTGTTGACATATTAAAGACTGTGTATATATCGGGTATCGGCATTGGTATTTACATATAATGCTATGTTCACATGCGCGCCGTGCAGCCCGGCGGGCTGCCTGGCGGGCTGTGCGGCATGCAGCCCCACACACGCACGCGCCGTCGCGTCAGTCAGTGCATTTGGTTCGCGGTATTCACGTTCACAGGCGCGTTTACGGGCTCGGGCGTACTGTTCACACGCTCGTGAACGTGAACGTGCACGTTGAATGTCGAGTTGAACGCGCGCATGTGAACATAGCATTATATGTATATATAAGGTATTTAACGTGTACCATTTGTTTTATTTTGCCTTACGTTTCCATCGTGAAACGGAAATAATATGTTTTGTTTTTTCTGTATGTATAAAATATGCCTGTGTTAGAATAGACTTGAACTTTAACATTTTTTGGTAGAAAATGTATGTTAATAACCAATTATATACTGCAGCTTTAAATTAAAAACAATTGTTTTACCCAAAAAGAAAACAATAGGACTTTAAAAAATATACAAGATAAATTATTATCATAAGTTAAATACAAGCTTCTAGTAGCTTCGCCCGTTTTTTTCTTTACTAAATCTTCGCACCAACTACTGTTAATTAGTTTTTCTCATTGTTTGTAATCCCAAATAAATAAATATAGCTGGAAGCGATAACGTATTGCCAACCTAAAGGAATCTTGAGAGGGTAAAATGGCCGTGTTCATAGACCATGACCACATTGAACACAGGCATTTTAGTAGTGTAGTATTTATCTGTACAGTTTTTATCCATTGAGCAAGTAATTAATGTAGAGGCTAAAAAGACAAAGATTTTACAAACTGTACCTACCTAAGTGTGTAAGTGTACTCTGTGATATTATTTTATTAGTAAAAAATAAAAAACAACAATAAGAAAATATTAACAATTTGTTTCAAACTAAAATACTTGCTTTTATTATTGTTACGACTCTTTTTCTGTTTGCCCACTGTTGGCAAAGGCCTCTTGCCTTTTCCACCCTGTTCTATCTATCGCCAACCTTATCCATGTATTCCCCGCTATGTCTTTAGGCTCATATTCCAACCTAAACTGTCTTCCTCTATTATTTTTATTATAATTATATTGGAACGTGTATATACACGTATACAAATAAATGTAGGTACCAGATTGCATGTTGAAAATAATTCCTTATTATTTACTATAAAAGAAATCAAAATAATAATAAACAAAAATTTGAGAGCTGTTATTATTTTGATAGCATTGGGTATAAGTAAACATTTCCAATGGAATTTAAAAATATAATAGAATAGTTTTGAGATCAATCCCTGTTACCGAAAATAGAAGACATTATGTAGTATTTTTTAAAAGTACCTACCTAGATTAAGTAAGATCCACGTAAAAGTTATTTGTTGATTACTAAAGACGATTATTATTCAAATTGACTCAGTTCTAAAACATTGTGTCTTATTTAATAAAATACCCAGAGGATTGCATTTTGGTACCCTTAAAATTTTGATACCAATGTTTCATAAATCATTTCTACGCAGAAATGTCGGTACAAATAGGTCTTAATAATAAATAATAGTTTGAATAATGGCTTATAATTAAAATAATCCTTTAGGTCATAAAAAGCATCTATCCATCAACCACATTTTTAATTTAATTTGAAATAAATTAGAAGACAGGTTTTTTTATAATCACAGAGTAAGTTTATTTTAAATGCGTATTGCCTGATGATAAACATTACGATTAACAAGTTATAAACTAAATTTTAGTACACAGAGTCGTTTTTGTGTCTTTTTTGTCTCACTTATTTGTTTCGTGGCACATTTCCGTAAGTCCGCGTTAGAGATGACAGTGTCCGGCCAGAAGAATCCCATACTCTTTATGCAGGTGTTAATAAACACCTGGAATTGTATATTTTCCATGTTTCGGATCCATATAGCATTTCCTCCTTAGCCACTTCATATAACAGAAACAGGTGGTCATAAAATGTGACAATACCCCATCATCCATGTTTGTTTTCGAGCACAATAGCGAAATTCATAGTGGATGACAATGAAAGGTGCTCAATTTACCAAACAATCGATTGTACTATTTTACATGAACTCCTTAGTCATGCTGTGCACATATAATTTTTTCTTAGCAGGAATTAAGACATTGTTGGCTGACCCAACATGTTGTTCGAAACACAAAACCCAAACCTCGGATTGCTTTGACTTTTCGACTGCTTACTCAAATAACTACGTGTTAACTACGTATTCCATCCTATCAATTAATTATTTATTATATGGATCAGTTGAGCTACTTGTAGATTGCTTGCAATAACAATCTGCAGTATATAATTGTACTTTAAATATTTTTCACGCAAATAAAATCAAATATATTTAAACTCGTAGCTAGCTCTAGTAGCTTTGTGACCGTTGCAGAATCATGTCTACCAACTCAGCCTGCTATTGTCGACTAAGGGATTCTACAAAACGAGGGAAGGTTTCCTTCTGTTTATATTGAACTAACAGAGTTAAATAAATAAATAAGATTGGTCACATTCACAAAGCGTCATCTGGCCTAAAGATAGACAGTGTTTATGTTATGGATACTAGATGACTGATATACTTAAAACATTTTATTACACAGACAGATATTTTTTTATTATTAGAAAACAATGAATTAACATCCTGATGGTAGTGTCACATATATCTGCAGATTGCAACATTTGCCTTGAGGTGGGATCCGAACATGCAACCTGACCTTTGTCGTCAAGTTATTCAAAATTGTTTAATATACTCGGAAGGAAAGCTGGCTTTTTCCCACTCACAAATCTGCACAACTACATCGTTTCAGATTCTTCAATATCTACTACTCGGCTAAATTCTGAGAATCGTAGACTCAAATTGAAATTATTGGAAGTAACGGTATTTTTAATCTGCGGCAATACCCTACGCGTTTTTCATGTCGTTCTTCTTCAAATTATATTTTTGAATTTGGAATGCTTTGCTAAATTTTGATGGTGTAATATGTATAACTGTATAACACAATTATTGTCGACAAAAAAAAAAAACTAAAGACGCTAAACAACGTTCAAAGTCTAATTACGTCCGTTCATGGCTTGAAAGAGAACACAAACTCGCATTAGTTACCTCTTTGGTTTATGTCCAAAATGAGGTTTTACCATTTGATCTGGATAAAAATGACCAGCAATAAGTCAGAAAAGTTGCTCTGAGTGCATTTTTGAGCTAAGTTACTGTAACATAGACTAATCAGCCACAAAGTATACAAACTGTACCTACGTAGTGTAGGTAATTTCTTACGCTATCTTTTGAAGTGGAAAGTGTATTTGCGGTAGTTATTTGTTAATTGTCGGTTCGTTTTTAAATTCAAATTGTAGTAATGTAACATAACGGCAGTTTCATATTGGCCTTGTAGTGTTGCCAAAATATCGATAGTTTGGCTATCGATAGTTGACCTTGAAAATCAGTAACTCTTTCGAAAGAGTACAATATTTTATTGGGAATAGAGTGCCTTCTCTCGGTTTTCCTGGCACAGACTTTGAAACGCCATCTTTAGGGATGTGCTAGAGTTTAGCCAACTCATTAATCGTTTAAACTTTTACAGGCTACATAAGTCATCCTTCATGTGCCATGAGAGGCGCATGTAAACACAGTTTATAACTACGTTTATAAACGTTAGTAATAATTAGTTATAAATAACTAATTCAAAATATATGTTGTTACAGTCAGTAAAATCAACATGCGACTTCATAAAAACCCAGCTATGCACCATAGCGTTGACCCTGACGCTGTTCAGCTCAGTCCATCTTCCCCGGGAAGCGTTCTACTATGGAGCTGTTCCTTACCTGGTGGTATACACCTTCTGGCTGCTGGCCGTGGGGCTTCCCATCACACTGCTGCAGTTGGCGATGGGACAGTTAAGTCAGCAGGATGCGGTAGGGGTTTGGAGAGCTGTTCCTATTTTGAGAGGTTGGTACTACTTTAGACGTTCATATCTAGTGAGACATTTCTGACCAGCAGTGGCTGGTAAAAGAGTTTTTTTTTGTTTTTTAACTCATCGTTCAACGTCAACGACATAAATCCTCTTTTATATCTCTTATTTGTACTTATGTTTTTAACTCGTAACTATATGTATGAAATATAATGTATAAGTGTCTAAATGCTTAGTCACGACACGAGGCAGTAAAAAACACTGGCTCTACTAGCGGTTATAGGTTAGAATGTTTTTACAATACAACAAAATACAAAAATGCTTTATTGTACACCAGAAAAGAACATAACAAAGACAATACATAGGACAAGTACAATAGGCGGCCTAATCGCTTAGCTTGTTTATAAATGTTATTAAATAAATCGGTGCACGGTGAGGTTTTTATTTATATTAGTCAAAGTTGAAACACAAATTAATAAATCATCATCATTTAAATATAGAATATTTCACTAAATATTTGAATATTCACTTATTATCTGAATATTTAGGTTCCAACTTATTTTTTTTCTCCGCGCAAAAAACCGTGACTCATCAATATCTCGCTGCGATGCTCTTCTGAACGATCCTATTTTTAGCCGATTTAACGAGGGCTCCAACAATAGTCACAACGCCATCCAAACCTAACTTTGAGCAACAGGTGTCTCTCTATGTAGTCGCTAGAATAAGTAATATAAATCTGACAAAGTTCAAGCTAAGTTCTTTTTTCGTATCAACACTTAATTAGGTTACATGTCATAAAAAAAAATATTTATAATAATTATGTTTTACACATAAAATACACTTTCAAACAAATTAGACAAACAATACAATATAATATACTGAAAATCAAATAAAATAAATTGTCAATCAAAATAGAAAAAAATATAAAAAAAAAAGCTATACCTAAACACTTTTAATACACACTCCGACAGGAGTGGCTTGCTATAATGTAGGTAATGGATGATGTTGATGATGCTATGCGAATTGTTCAACATTATCTATATACATTATGTAGGTATATAAAAAAAGTCCTGTTAGTTAGACTATAATTATAATAACTGAAGAATGACTGAACCGATTCAAAAATCGGTAAGGAAGTGGTTTAGAACCAGGAGACGGACATGATACTTTTTATCCCGGTGTCATGAAAGTATGAATAAGTTCGGAAGGAGTCTCATAAAAAATAAAAAGAAGCACTCGGTACTCTGACATACTGTCTATGATTCAAATAGTATGTCACTTGCCGCCATAACGCCCATAGACACGAACCTAATAACATCATATAAACAAATCAAAACAAAATGAAAAACACCGTCTTGTGTGGTCAGATGTTGACAAAATCACAATGCATTTGTCAATAAAAAACACCGGATCACATTTCGTAGATAAATTTCTTATTTCACCAACTTATTATTTCGATTTGACGCAAAATTATTATCAACATAAAAATCAAACTATAAGCACAAAATCTAGCCAGTGCTGCCAACATGTAAACATGTAAATTTTCCAGTAAGTGTGGGAGGATATTAAAAATGTTTTAATTCTCATATTTAATTGACTTTAAATTATGAATCAGGTAAATAGGCATTTCACCATCCTGGTTATATAAAATAATATGTGTTAAGTATTCGAAATATAATTAGGATACCTATTGAATTTCACTTTGTAATATCTATACAATAGCTTAGCTTTAGGGATACGAATTTCGAAATACCTATGTTTGTTTTTTATTTGAGCCAACCTCCAAAATAGCTGAACCCGTTTGGATAATACTTTTACTGACGATCATGCTACGCAGATGTTATATCGAGATTATCGATAGCCGTGGGGCATACTAATAGTCAATATTTTTTTCATATTTCCGAGTGATGAAAATTGGAAGTTAAATTGAATTCGCATAATCAGAGAATCTCATATTTAAAATAATTTGAATCCTACTAAATCTAGTGTAGCATACAGTATGCATAAAGATTTTTCATGTAAAAGCATTCGGGCATTATAATGTAGGTATACATAATTTTTCATTTATTATGTACTTATCAATAAACAATGAATATGAGAATAATGTATATTTTTTTTTCATTATTAGGAACGTTTCATTGATATTCCCAGTAACAATCATAAGATGTGGCTGCAAATGTACATATAAATAATTATAATTTTTATTTGATTTTTTTAATTATATTGGTTAGGCATTTCCATATGAACAACGTATACGAAGCCGCAGGCAGAAAATGTTGTCAGCCAGTTAATAGGCACAAAGAATAATTTATTCAAACTAAAATTAGACATGGAACGGAGACTTTGGATGTGTTTATGTTTGTTACTTCTGCACACACACTCAGAGGCCTGAACAGATTTTGTTGAAATTTCTTCGATTAGCAAATAGGGGTTGCTATTTAATCCCGGGAACAATCAAATTCACTGCAGTTAGCACCATAAATATTCATAATTAATGTTTTAAATAGAATTTGTTGAATTATTATTTTTACTAACATAATCCAGATTTTATTGTCACTTTCGTGCGATACTTATTGTATTAATTAATTTTAATTAGTTAGTGTAAGTGGTTGTATGACCGTTCTAATTAAATGAATAAATAAAAATAAAGCGCTGGCGTATATTGAAAATTATAAAAAGTAGAACTAATAAACACGATTACCGTGGCTAAAGCAGTATTAATATGTAAATTATAATGATTCATTATAATTTACATATTCATATGTAAACCATTATTAGGAAGAATATTTATAAAAATTATGGGTATTTTTTTCTTTTGTTGGCAACTCTCTATACACTGACACTCAATGTCATTCCGCCATTGTTAGGAATCAAGTTTGATTTGATAGGATTCCGTCTGAACTTTTCTCTAAGTCTATGCCCGGTGTCATGTTCCCGCGGGATAGACAGAGACATAATGGACAAAGTCGCGGGCATTACTATTAATTATTTCATTATTATTGATTATGAATTTTACGGGTTAACGAACCTAATTCGTTTTAAGTATGTTATTCGTATTTTTTGAAATATTTCTACTTTTTTTAAAATCTTTTTTAACTTTTCATATATCATTCATTGACTTTCACATTTTTATTATTTAAGCAACTTGTATTTTGTGACGTGTCCAAGAGTCCTGTAAGGTCTAAAGGAAATAAAGCACTTTGATTTTGATTAATTTTGTAAAACGTTAGATTACTTTTTAATTGTACATAAACATTTGTATATTATGTTTAGTAGGTACCTAATGCTGTAAGCCAGACCATGGCAGACTAGAGTTACTAAATAGATTAATATAAGACCGACACATTACCACCTAGTAAACAGTAATAAAATTCATTAATTCATTCATGATGAATTCCTCAAACTTCGATAACAATATTTACTAATGTATTTAATTGATTCTTTGTTTCCAGGTGCGGGACATTTGAAACTGTTGACGTCATACCTCTGCTGTATATACTACATGCTGTATGTGTCTCTGTCTGCAGCGTATTTAATATGGATTGGAAAAGGGACATTCCCTTTAAAGGATTGCACTAAACTATTCATAACGCCGGTAAGACACCTTTGCAAGGTTTACAGGGACACCCCCCCCCCCAAGTCAGTCATCTAGTACATAACACAAGCTCTGCATAACTTGGGGTTAGATGATGTTGTGTGGATTGCGCATCATTATTTATTTATTTATTCATTATTCATTTATTTCGAATTCCAAACATAGTATTTAAATTATATATAAATTTGCGTTTGTATAAATTGTTCGGAACTCTATATTGGTTTTTCAACATTTATTATTTGATATGTTGTATATATGTTGTATGATGATTAATTATTACCTATCAGTTGATATTGTTTGCTTTTAATCTGCAAATATTTATTATTTATTTTTCAGAATGGATATGAAAACAGAATGAACGCATCCGAATGTTTCAAGTAAGTAATTATCTCTGATAAAATGGTAGGTATTTTTATACACATTCACTGTCCAGTCACCTCACCCGCAGAGAGTAGGCCGCAGAGAACCACAATGAGTTACATGGGATATGAAAGTATTAATACAGTAAGGTAATATACCTAGCACAAGTACTATATAAAGATAATGGTAAATGCGATATTAGGCAGGAGCGGTATACGAGCAGTGCATTTTTTGCGATGAATTTAGACAAATTCTGGCGATACACATAACTAATAACAAAACGTCTTCTCTTTTATTTACTGGTCATTGATCAATACAAGAGGCCATCAGTTTATAAATTATTTATTTTTTCATACCTACATCACTATGGTACACTTAAATGGGAAAACCAAAATACATAAATGTCAGTATCTGTTTAAATTTGCATATTAAACATAACCACCATCAACATAAAATATTTAATTGTTCAATAGTATGGTAGTTTTTACGTTTACAGTAAAGTCACTCTATCACGTAATAGTCAAGCATATCAATTCAGTGGAATGATGCGAGAAGCGAAAGTGGCGTGCGCAAGGAAAAGTAATTCGACGTATAAATTGCTATTTTATACCATCCGACTGATCGACGCTGCTGGAGTGGACATTTCAATCAGGCATTTCATATTTAACAGCTTGTGGGCAAACAGTTACAGCTCAAAAGTTCAAACATGGTTCACACCCCATTATTCAAAACCGTCGTAAATAATACTTTTGAATGTTATAGTTGAAAGAGAAATCCTTCAGATTCATTGTATCGAAACAACAACAACATCAGCCTATATCAGTTCACTGCTGGACATAGGCCTCCCCTAATGTGCGCCAAAGGTGGCGTTATTTCATCTGGGGGTTATTGCCCATAATCCCCACGCTGGGCATGCGGGTTGGGGATCGCAGTTCGGTGGAGTTGTTCTGCAGAGGGCGCTGCTGCCCGCCCCCCGGTGTGTTTCCCTTAGTCGCCTCTTACGACACCCACGGGAAGAGTAGGAGTGGTAAAATTCTTAGCCGGCACCACACGGCTTGTATCGAAAGATTCTAATCAATTTTTTATTATCTACAGACACTGGTTTAGAATCTTTCGTTAAATTAAGTAAGTCTTTTTAAAAATCTGTGGGTTTGTATTACTAATAAATATAAAATAAAGTAAAAAACGAACGTGACCCTAACTATTACCAGCTAAATCAAGCATCCACTTTTAGTATATAAATAAAGATACTTATGTGAAAATACAAATAAGGACTTATGTATAAGTACTAAATGCAGCCGATGACGAATCTCTCATATAGATCTTACAGCATAAACTAAAATGTTCGGTTGACTCCGAACAGACGCCATTTTGATCATTTAGTAGATGCAAATAGGCCAATAGCTACTTTCTATGTAAAGCTTTCAAATTCCTCGTTCGATTCTAAATACAAAAACGAACCCCCCTTCCCGCGCGTGCTTTGTTACTCTGCACTTCTCGGGAATTACGAAAATTAAATGTCATAACGAAAAAGGTTCAATTTAATAAACACTTTTGTTTCAGCTCTACATTTCTAGCGCCTTTTACGGAATACCCGCAATATCTAGGAATAATGACGATACTTGTTTTCTTTTTATGGTTCTTCGTACCCATTCTGTGAGTAATAATGTTCTTTGATAATAAGGTAATTTAGTAGCGTGTAATTTATACTATCTACCTGACCTGCTTAGGACGACTCCATTCATATTAATAGCAAACCTAGTTGTTATGAAGTACGAATGTTATCTGTTGGTGCTCACTTTTGGTAACTGTCCCACCAGTGGATCAAATTAGTGGGACCACGAGTCGCGACCCGTTTTAAATTATTGTTTGAAAGTACGTTGTTACAGCCTAAAAACTACTTAAAAGTATCTATCTATTATTTATAACAATAGGCCTATCATAGTCATATCTAAAATATTCAAAGATTTTTTTGTATATTTTGGTCTTATAATAATTTGACACCTACAAAACAGTTTTGGTTAGACTTTATAATGATATATAAATTTCAGATTGTATCGCCTGCGCAAAACTCTGAAGGCATCACTCAGCATCCTAGCCCCCATTGTCGTTGTTATCGCCATACTGCTCTCTTCATTTCTGGGTAGAAGTGGAGTGCTGAACTCAATGTTTGAGTCCTGCGAGCAATGGTCACCGCTCTCCCAGCCATACGTTTGGCACAGTGCGTTGGTACAGGCACTGTTGTCGACTCAGGTCGTTAGCGGGTACTTGATAAGTGCTGGGGGGACTGTTTACAGACACTCCGATGTGCGGTGGTAAGATATTTACGTTGAGTTAATTTATTAGATCATAATATTATCCTAGAGAACTCTAGTGACACCTAAGTTAGGATTTAAGACCCTACTTACCATAAAAATTTAATCTTTTTTTATTTGTAACCGCTATCCATCTATTTTTCTATCCGCCAATATTCTGAACATGTCAATACGAATAAATTTTTATTCAGCAGCAATATTGTTTTTGTCGTCAGACAGTTTTCTTATTGAATGTCTTGAAAAGTTTTTATTCGCAACTGGTAACGAGACACCGGTTTCCTACGCAGCCGAATTAATTTTTCTACAATCATTGAAACTAAAAATACCGATTATGTGGAAAATACAAATAAGGATTGGGACCGAAAATTATCGCCTCTCTTTTGCGCTGTCCTGCTTAACTGCTGACCATCTTTTCAGTATCATCTAATAGACAGCAGGAACGAGGCAGGGATTTTCAGTCCCGATCTTTATTTGCGTGACTTGTTAAAGCTTAATAAAGGACCGCAATTCTCATAGACCAAGTGTAAAGTCCAAAGTTATTATCAATAAAAAATTATTAATCTATGTTATGTAATACGTATGTATATATACCATATATTTATAGGTTTCATTAGAATTTATGTATATTTTTATATGACTACCTATTTATTTATGTATGTACATAGGTTCCTTATAGTAAACATTAGACTTCAATATTATTACGCAATCGTCTATATAAATTTACGTATCCATCCAAAGGTTGCCTGGAAGAAATCAATCTTAGCGATAAGGCCACCCATTATGCAACTGTTTGTGTTTATGTTTTTCTATTCCGTTATTATCTATCTTGGTGTGCGATAAAGAGTATTGTATTAAATAAATAAATAATGAAAAACGATTCACACAGCATTATCTAGCCCCAAGCGAAGCAGAGCTTGTGTTATGGCTACTAGATAACTGATCATACATAATAATATACGAGTAGGTACATAGATAGATATTTTTTATTATACATAGAAAACGACCAGAACACCCTGAACAAATATTTGTAGATCGTACAAATATTTGTCCCGAGGCGGGAATCCCGCATCCTCATGCGTCGCAGGCGGTCCTTCACCCACCGCGCCACAGAGGTCGTCAATTGTATATTGTATTGTAATAAATAAATCTGCTCTTTTCAGGACATCAGCATTCCTAATAATGTCGAACATCTTCGGCGGATGGCTATGGGTTCTGATGTGGGAATCCATCAGCAGTGGAGGAGCACAAGATACCAGCTTCATCTCTATTCTAGTCCTGATATACCAATCCTCAGTCACAGAGAGGAGGACCAAGGCATGGCCTCTTCTTGCTTTAGCGTTAGTTCTTTTGTCAGGTGTTATTTCTGTGGTAAGTGGATTTTGCTTCACGACATAGTATAAAAGGCGCTATGGCGCTCATTATTGGAGCCCTACGTCCAGCTGTGGACTAACATGCGCTGATGGTGATGATATAAAACAAAGTTTCTTCCCTTCTGTCTATTATGCTTAGATCTTTAAACTAATTGGAATTGAAAAATTAAGGATCACAGAGGTTTTAAATTTCAAGCCAATCTTGGGTTTTGTATTGAAACTACGTCCTAAGAGGTGTTGTGGTGTCGATGGTGGCCTAATTTTGATTTCTACAGAGTATAATTTATATTTATTTACGATATAATTTTTTAGTTCAATTACCTCTATTAATTTATCAAGTGGCGGGAATCGAAACCGTGCCCACCTGCAGATATTGGTGTAGGGCGTGCTGGTTGTTTTTTAGGTATATAATTTTTTATTTACCCACCTTGGTGGGTAAATAAAAAATATATGGAAACAATTAAGCTTAATGCAGACAGTTTTAAATAATCTACAGGTCACTAATTGATCCATATACCAGTCACACGTCGGTTCGACCAGACCCTCAGATCAATTTTGAAAACTTGGAGAGCCTCGGCCTTATAAATAACAAATTCATTATCCATATAATTCATCATTACAGCTGACACTTCTCTTCCCAATCTTCGACAAGCTCCAACGCTTAACAGGCGACCACTGGCGGCTCTTCGCAACAGCTTTATCTGCTGCTGGTACCGCCCTCACAGTGGGAGTCCTGGCTCGAGGTTTAGAAGTCGTGGTCATTCTGGATGAGCTCGTGGTACCACTGCTGGCTGTGTTTACTGCCATTGTCGAGGTGCTTGGATTTGCTTTTATTTACGGTAAGTTTTAAATATAAAAGAAAATGAGCAGTAGAGAGCCCCATTTAAATTCTCCAAACCAATCGTATCGGCCAATTTGTCTACTCTATATATATGTTACGGCTAAAGGTGGGTGTGAACATAAACTTAAGATTAGCCGGCTAAACCTAGGTTTATCTTCGAGGAGGTGTTAATGTTAGTTTCGTCTATCTTTAGCCGGCTAAACTCAAGTGTAACCGCAAGCCCTTGGCTAAAAATGTAGAAGGAAATGGAAACTATTTTGACACGAAAACTTTAATTAAAAAATAATCACTCTCATTACACATACTTTTATGTACCTATGTAGGTATTCAAAATTACAATTATTACAATTACAAAATATTAATCACTTAAAACAATATCTACCTAATCATTAAAATAAAATAATAAGGAACCATTTGTTCATTAGTCATTACAGATACTTCTGTAGGTATTTAAAATTACAAAATAAAACTTGTGTGCGCGCATTGTCTCCCCACCACCCCCTCAAACCCTCCGCCTGCCTGGCGCGTCCATCGAATACATTTTTAACCGTTTCGTTTCGGTTAATGTGCACATTAACCGGCTAAAGATGGAATATCACGACGCAAACTAACATGATATCGAACTTTAGCTGCTTGTCGAAGATAAACCTAAGTTTAGCCGGCTAATCTTAAGTTTATGTTCTCACCCACCTTTAGCCGTAACATATATAAACCGAATTAATTTACCAGTTTGCACAAAAAATCACTGTTTTGCAAAATTTAAATAGGTTCTCAGTAACAATGTCACCAAAAGTAATTTAATCTTAGATATCGCCATTAGCACCCTGACATTTCTCAAACCACCTGCAATGCATATTGTATGGATATAGTTAGGCCTTTAAAAACCCCATATAATAACAATAGTGTCAAAATATTTTTAATTAATTTAATTAATTTAGATACATTTTAAAAATATTAGAAAACTATTATTAATAATAATAATAATAAATAAATAATTCTGGACAATCCACACATGATTAATTCATATAATAATAACGACAATAATACTATATATTTGCCTTGAATCTGCTTTACTTCCTAGTGTAGACGGAACGGAAATTTGAAGTAAAAATTTCTTAATTTCCATAAATAATAGAGATAAGCTAAGAAAAAGTCTTAAGCTTATAATTAAAGAGAGAGTTACGTGCGACAGAAACCCACAATCTCGATGATGATACCCTACTTAGTCGTATTCTATGTATATTAAAAAATATCTATGTACTCGTATATTATTAGGTATATCAGTTATCTAGTAACCCTATCTCAAGCACTGGTAAGCTTGGGCCTAGATAATGCTGTTTGAATTGCCAGGCATTATTTTCTTATTATTAATTATTTATTTACTAATTAACCAATTTATATTTGTTTAATCTGAGGTCTTTTATACAAAAAGACTGTATGTATGAGTAAATAAGACTACATGTAAATTATCCTACGTTAAGTGCATGTGTGGTGCCGGCATAGAATTTCACCACCCCATCTCTTCCCGTGGGTGTCGTAAGAGGCGACTAAGGGAAACACACCGGGGGCGGGCAGCAGCGCCCTCTGCAGAACAACTCCACCAAACTGCGATCCCCAACCCGCATGCCCAGCGTGGGGATTATGGGCATTAACCCCCAAATGATAATGCCATCTATGGCGCTCATTAGGGGAGGCCTATGTCCAGCAGTGGACTATTATAGGCTGGTGATGATGATGAAGTGCATGTGTAATTAGTGTATTTTAAACAAATTGTATTTGTATTTGTTATTATAAGTGTACCAATAAAGAATTTACTTACTTACTAGGTACTAGGCTTAGTTACTAGGTACTTACTGATAGGGCTCGATATCATCAGTAAAGTTTGTTGTTTAACCTGATATTCCATTTATGAATTCTGTTTAATTCCAGGCTGGAGCTACTTAGCAGTGGACATCGAGTTCCTAACCGGGATAAAGCTCCCTTGCTTCTGGATCAGCGCTTGGTGGTCCACTCCAGTTCTCCTGATCGGCGCCACTGGCTGGTGGCTTCGGTCACTACTGAAGGTGGCAGGGCCGGAGATAACGTGGACTTTGATAGGAGTCGCAGCTGTTATAGCTTTCGTGATGGCTTTGATGGCAACTATTGCTGTAGTGAAAGAAGAGCAGTTTAATTTATGGGCGGTAAGATTTTGTTGAATTACTTTTTTGGTCAAAGGTCGCATGCGTTGAAAGATTATTTCTATCAAGTGTTAGCAGTTGAGTTATGCTTCAAATTATCTTCATTAATTGAAAACCAGTCATGTCTACAAAGACATATTTTTTTAAGATTGTAAGTTTTGTAAATGTATCTAACTGGATAAAATATTTATTACTATTCACACATTCTAGCCAGATTCCGTTAGTCCACGTTCGTAACTGATATTTGATAACTAGGAATGTAATACCACAGTACCTAAGACATTTCAATACTTGTTGTATATATAACGTTTTTATTGATCTCACATCTTATAGCAACCTATGGTTTCTTTTATTTCAGAAAATGACATCAGCATTTAGCCCAGCTCGTCTATGGGGTCCCGAAGAGCCCCTTGCAAGATATATTTGGATGTCGCAACGATACCACAACGAATTACTTAGTTCAGAGAACGATACCACACCGGAACCTAAGAATTATCCAACGATATACAACATAGACTTAGAAAAGAAGTATGCCGATGACTGGAATACAAATGTCTACCAGAGAACAGTACCTTATGGTTACAAAAACGACTTTATTGACAAAGACGAAAGACTTAATATAGGTAAACCGATTTACGCAACAAATACGATTCATAGAGGTAAGAAGATAGAGAATACAGAGAAATTTCGCTCGCCAAATATTTGTTTAGCACGAAATAAGCTCGGTGGTCCATTAAGTTGCAACTGCAATAGGCATTTCACGCTGAACGTTCCTAATATGGATTCAAACGAGTCAACGACAAGCCTATGAAACAGAATTTGAACAACGAAATCCCTAGTCGATATATTTAACAGCTGATCAAAGTAAAAATATTCTGATCTAGATGAAGTTATAATAAGTCACATTAATTTAATTGTACAGACAAGATAAATAAAGAAGAAGCATGCATGATACGCTACGCTTGTAAATATAAAGCTTGTAAGAGTCCAAAAGATAAAATCTAAGAAAAAATTAATAGGTTTGGATTAACCCAAGTCACTATACATTGAGACTTAATGCACTCAATTGTGGTTGAAAAATCATCAAATTGCGAAAATAATTCGTCCTACTGACTACACTTTACACAATGACTACATTGAATCAAAATTAATTAGGCATAGTCAGAACCCTACTTATAAAAATGCTGTTAAAAGCGTACAAAACACTGCAGCAAATTATATATTTCTAGTTACTTACAGAGTTTTATATTCACATTTTCCTGTCCTATTGTGAAGCAAAAGCCTGCCTTACAGCTCTGTTTCCTGATGTTTTAGGCCTCGAGTTTTTATTGCATTTGAAAAAAATAGAACAAGAAACGTACAAAACTTTTAGGAGTAAGATAAAATAGGAGGATGATAATCGTTCACACAGTGAGAAGACCCAGGCGGAAAAAATGAGAAATGGTGAAAGTTTTTAACATAAATCTTACAGAAAGTCGGGAAATTATTACTTGTGAGCCTTCCTTTGCGCATCGAGTTTCAGTGCTAAGTGGTGGATTGGCTTGTTTCTACTTTTTTGTTTGTAAAAGCAAACAAGCTGCGTATCTTGATTTTGTGTTTTTACTAACTGATTAGCAAAAATTTTTAACATTTTTAACTGTGTTTGAACACAGTTATTTTGCCACAGTTCTGGGTATTTAGAACCCATATAACTAACATTGAATTATTATTTTGCATGCTGTCTTCACCTATACTGACCCTTGACAATATGATCTTTATTAAACACCAAAATATGTTGGAGATCAATAAAAACATTTTTAATAAATTTTTCGAACTAGGAGAATAAGAAGCGTTCGAAGGAATCGTTCAATCAAACAAGAGGAAAGAGAACTGCTATTTACGCATTTAATATAATAGCCTAGCACGACACTGTAGCACGACATTGATTAAATTTGTCTATATTATACTTAGTACAGGTTTTTTCAATGCTAAGATAAAAGATCAGATAGCTTTTATTCGAAAAGTAGTTATGCTTGGTTTTTAAATTTAGCACCTAGGACGACTGAGGAATAAAGTTACCTATTACTCTGAGGGGAACATAGGGTTGTATCTTCCATACCTGTGAAGTTTTAGGTTATGTTTGACAGTTTTATTCGTTTTGTTTTTGTAAAAATTACAAACCCCTAACTACATACAGTAATTGGATGGGCAACATCTGTTTGAAGCAATTGACGACGAGCGAAAGTTAGTAGATAAGTTTTTTTTTTGTAACGAAGTTTATATATAAGAACAATGAAGTCAAAAAGTATATTCTCCTTTACTTTATAAAGCCACAAGAACTTGAAAAATCTCCAAAACAGTTTCAATTTTCATCTCATCTTTTATCTACGAAGTGTTCCGAGCTCGTATCGTAAAAACGGGACATAAGAGAAATCTGGGACATTATCCAACACCTCGTAATAACCGGTGTATAAGAAATCTCAGGAGGCGGACTGAGTTACTGCCACATTTGTCCCTGCCATGTGACCTACCTATCTGATTGTAGGGGTGCCTAAAATTGCGCCTTTACTCATGAATTGTACATTTTTATTTTCACAGGCTTTTCTGAGTTTCGGTAAAGTCTTGTTAACTTTTTCGCAAGTAAGATACTTACCTGAGAGTTTGAAAGCTTTTACGCATATTAGTATATTGACTTGCTACTTGACAACCAACTTTATGAAGTAGGTGCTTAGCTCGAGATTAAACTGGGCGCTGTGATCGTCAAATAATAATAAAAAAAGAAGTTGGTAAGCCAGCCTACAAATGATACGGAGAGGCCCTAAATACTGGACCGAAATACTCCAGGACATGCCTCGACCTTTCAAGGGATCGTACCAATAAGGATCCGTCCAAGACGGATGATCACCGACGGGGTAGCGGTCGAATCCAACCGGGAACCCGCAACCCTGCCAAGTGCCAGTGCGTCATCCAACGAATCGTCTAGCGACGGGTTGTTTGACGACGCTCTGGCATTAAGGTGAGAGAGGAACTATCTGCTAACACTCTGTAGTAGGTCAGTGGAGAGTCCAATATACCCCTCTAGCCCCGTCACGCTAGTGATTATGCGCAAACAGCATTTTTCCATCGTAAAAAAGGCTACGAATGATGATGACAGATTGCGATAGCACCTTATAGCACATTCTACTTCTTAATAGATTTTTTTATATATATTTTATAATTAAAACAAAAGCATCAACATAAATTGGCGCAGCCAAAGGCGCCATTTTAGCCACCCAAGTCACAGCTCCATTATTAGATGCTATTAATTTGATACAAACCTCTTTTTGTCTGGGTCTTCCGGGTGTGGTCCTTTAATCTTGAATCTTTTGGTTCCCCGTTTATCGGTAGGGGTTGACCGCTGTTCAGATTGCAGAAAAAAGTTGAACTAGGTAGGTAAGATCGAACTACTTTTTTGTTTTATTTTGCGATTACACCGTAGTAACCAACACTGATTGGTTACTTTGATGTGTGAAGGGTAGGCTCCTTTTTCATCACGAAACCTAACGATTATTTTGCCCAAATAAATGACATTATGGAGATGATTTCCAAATTCCAAGGGACTTTTGCTGATTATTTGAAACATTAAGTTACACTGCCTGTTCTCACTTGACTTTAAATCACTACTTCTCAAAGGTGACAGTTCCTACAAAATCATTCCACTTGGCTAGATCATTCCGAGGTATACCATCGTATTCCGTTTAGCTTTGATGTAACTTTGGAATGGAAAGTTTCCAAACTACTGAACTCTTAATAAGGACCGACGGATATTGCAAGGTGAAACGCGGAGCAATTAAGAGTGAATCCAGATTAGGCGACAGGTGGCATCTTATTAAACGGACAAACTTTATGCAATATCCATGGGAGAAGTTGGTGTTGGGCATTTTGGGAATGTATGACTTGCTGATATTAAATTTGCCCTTCAGCTTGACAATCACAATAATTTATCCTTTCAAAAAAGTTTGAACTCGGTGCTTCTGCAGGGTGTAGTATTTCCAAGTTTGTTAGCCCTTCATTCTAAAATTACTTACCGCATAGGGCTGTTATATTGCTTATATTTCTAGACATGGGACAACATTATATTTTTTTTAAAGGGCAAAAAGCCTTTATTAACAAAGAAAATTACAATTATCTAACTAAATAAAAACTAGTATTTACAATTGGAATAATTGAGCTAACTGCAGACTGTTTCGAAAAAACTACAGGTAGCTCAACTGATCCATATCAATACCAGTTGGAATATTATATCAATATTATATGATTTTTTTTATCCAAAAAGAGCGCAGGCCAGATCTAGAGAGTAACTAGTAGGTACATAATTTGGTAGATGTATAAAAAAAAGTCGGATCTGTAAAGCAAAATTTTAAATTGTTAAAAGAAGCACCGCAATTGAATGAGAATGCTCAGTATGGGCTGTACGCATTATTTTATGAATACTTTCTTTGTTTTGGAGTCTTTTCTATACATTTGCGCCTTGCAGCGAGGGCTGAGTACATGTCAAAGGCTGTGCGTAATGTCTTAAGAATGCTTCCTTCATTTTCGAGTCCCTCATATACAATTTATTTCGCGCCTTACAGTTCTACTAACTTTCGTAGTATGACAACGATACATATTATTATAATTAGTATCTTTTGAACTCGATGTTCGTTTTCGGATGATTTTAAGTGATTTGTTGCATTTTGACTTGACAGCGGCAGTCACGTTCAAGTTATCGATGTCATAAGTAAGTGGATAGAGGACTCGTCTGGTATCATTCTATGCCTTTTTCTTCTATGACGTCAATGGTTCTCAAAAACTTATTTGCATGTCCAGCGGTACTAAGGGTACAGAACAGACCCTCGATGTAAACAACTTCAATAACATTTAGGATGAAAATTGTCCAGTGCATAATGCCAGCCAAGATATTCAAATGATAAAACCCAACAGTACTATCTAAATGCATCAGCAATTCCATCGAAGGTAGGTACAAAGTTGTTCTGTCTCTGCCTGCGGGCCAACTCTCTCGGGTGTATTTCTAAGCAAGTTTGCAACTTCCAAGCTTAGAGCTAAGGACATGAGTTTATGATGAAATTATTCTGTAAGCTGGGATTTTTGCTTGACAGTATATTGTGCTGAGTAAAGCCAAATAAAAGGGAGTTTTTTAATTCTATTCATTTATTAATGTGGATAATTTCTATAACTGTATTTGGGTATTGTAATAAGCTTAGTTTGGCCATTATTATGAGCTATTGTGATGACAAAAGTAAGGGAATTAATTCTGATGCTGACTACACCATCAGAATAAATTCTCTGACTTAACGGGATGGATAAGCTCATTTGTGGCATGGGTGGCGCAGCGAGCGAAGGTGCACCAGCAACGCAGGAAGTTGCGGGTTCGATTAGATATGCTTTTGTGTGGATGGTTTTTTTTATATTAGTCTGAGCAATAATAATAGAGTATAGATTGCTATTCTTTTTATTCGCCAATAATCCTAAAAGTGTTGAGGTGTCTTTGTAAAGGGCAATCTCCGGAGATATGCATGTAGTTCTTATTTTAAATAAAATATATCAGGTAAGGCCATGTTATCTGGTACGGTTAAAGATCGAAGGGATCAGTAAATTATCTACATTTTACCAATTCCTATCTTAATTTCCGTGTTTCACCTATACCAAGTTACAAAATACCGCGGGCAGAATGTAGTCATTAACAAAGCAGCAAACACTCGTACGCTAAAGTTAACGAACCACGAATGGTTACGGGGCTGGCCCATGGTGAGTTGCAACAATCGTACTGGCACTGCAGTTGTAAGTGCAAGTAAAGTGTTACTAGCAGGCAAAGTTTTAAGACTGGGGATGTTAAAGTGCTTGGGGATATTCCTCAGCAGTTTGAATCTCGACCAAATATACCTATTGCGAATAAGAAACTTTTGGTTTTCTTACTGACGTAGGGGATGTTTAGGGGAAGAAATCGCCAGTACTAAATGGATTAAGCTGAATAGCATTATGTTTTTATTCATAAAAACCAATACATAACTTTAGGGATAGAATGAAATGAAAGGGTTTCATTAAAGAAACCGACCGCATCACCATTATGCGATAGTTAGCTATGTGAATGTTTGCTTACTTACTTTTTATAAGAAATTACGATGAAATAACTGAATAAAAACTAGTATTTACAATTGAAACAACTTATTTACTTACTTATTTGAGATCAAATTTTCACATACACTAACATTCTGTAAAGCTGAAAACTAAAGAAAACTGAACTTAAAACTTAGCACTAGCCAGAAAATAGTTAAGCACCTATCGACGAGAAAAGTTGCTCAACAGAAATGCAACGAGGTACCCACTCTACTACCATCACCGGAAGTGAAGCACGCTGCCGGAAGTCGCCGGGTACACCGGATATGACGCACAAATTCCTGATATCCGCCATTCCATCGAATTACTATTTACAGCGTTATTTATTTGCACGGGATTTTCTAGCTGGTGCGACATTTTATAAAATTGGATTGCTTTTAATAAAGTCTGATAAATAATTTTAGCTTTCAGTGATAAATTATGATTTGACATCAATTTTAATTTAACTGGTGATGTTGAATAGGGAAAAAGCGAAAGAGAAAAAAGCGAGTTCTAAGAGTTTCCAAAATCTGTTGAACTGATTAATAACTAACAAATAGGAAAACATCATAGATATTTTCGGGTTAGGTACTCAATTAAAAAGCGGAGCAGAACATTTCCAAATGATTTACGTTCACTCAAAGCAATTTCAGCGACAACTAAATCACATTGCTGTAAGTTCGGCAATACATTACGAAATGATGCGCAAAATATTTCTGCCTGCGTATGATTTAGTTCAGACCCATTTGTCATAGGTAGTACGCGTCAGGGGCAACTATACTATAGCACCGGGTTTCCTAAGTGGTTTAGTTAGAATAGGTTACGGCGCCCCGCGGTGTGACCACAATACGATTTTGTGGCGAAGCAGATCTCTCCAAAATACTCATTTAAGGCACTTATGTAGGCCGTGGGTTAATTCGCGGGGTTGAGTTACAAGATAATGGCGTCCATGTAAAACAAACGTAGCCTACGTGAGCGCAATGAAGTATTTTAAGTGTGTCCGAAACTGGTAGGTGAATGTACCTATATTTTTTGATACAAATCATTGAAATAAGTACCTACAAAATATTACATCCTATCAACATTTTCTACTTTCTCTTAAAATGACGATAGTAATTGACATAGGACGCGGGAGGTGATCAATACCAATCGGAAGCGTACCCAAGACGTCAGATCTCCTATCTGACGAAACGAGTCATATTTCCCACAGTCTTGAGTAGGTACCGATAAGATTTAAATTTAGATCAATTGAGCCTCAAAATTGCTTTCAGCAGATTGTTAGCTCAAATGTTTAAATTTTTAACAGTATTCCTAAATTTGTTTCTACGATTTTTATACGATCATTTTGTAGTGTTTGGTTATTTTCTATGTACTTCAAAAATATCTACCTAGTCCAGGAAATGCCATAACACAAACGCTTGTTTGTGGCTAGATGGTACTGCAAATTAAAAAAAATGCTGCACTAACCACTGTATGGTTAAGTGGTTAGTGCAGCATTTTTTTTAATTTACTTATTTCAAAAATACTAATTGAGTTTAAATAAAGTAGTAATTTTCCTTGTCTGTAAAAAGCTAACAACTAGGTATTGAAAAGCAATAACTAGAATTTCGCAGAAGACCCTACTCTATACATACGGATCGAAAATGTGACCAGACTTTTGTGGTGTGAAATTTATAGTTAGCTTCCATTTCGGGTAGTGTATGCAGTTTGTTACGGGTAAGTACATTCGTTCGTCTATATTTTCTGGTCGATAAAGCGTTAGTTTTGCGTTTGGCAGGCGGATCGTTGGAATAAAATGGAAATGTGCTATTCGTTGGACCTGCTAGCAATTTTCCATTAGGTTTTAGGAATGGCAGTAATATTTATTATTGATAATCTCATTTATTTCTGGTCGAAGCGACGCATTACCCGAGTGCTCAGCATTATAGATTAGCATTGCCATCAATCCATTCTAATTTGCTTTGTTAATAAAAGAAAAACAAGCCTAAATAATGTGATGATTAAATTAAATTTTAATATATAAAATACTATATTTTTTCACCACTATCCACTGCGGCCGCATCTGTCGTACCCGTATTTTTTTAAATACTTTATTGCACATATTTAATACAAATACAAAATAATACAAAATAAAAAGAAAAAGGCGTGCTAAAGTAGAACTAAGCTAGATAATAAAACTAATCTAAAAATAGACTGACATTGTGATCTATTAACGCACAGCTCAAACCACTGGACGGATCGGGCTGAAATTTGGCATGCAGGTAGATGTTATGACGTAGGCATCCGCTAAGAAAGGATTTTGATTAATTATACCCCCAAGGGGATATAATAGCGGCTTAAAGTTTGTATGAAACTTTGTACTACATTTTAAACCGATCGGGATGAGAGATGACATGCATAAAGCTACTATGACGTAGGCATCCCCTAACGCAAGCGAAGCCGCGTGCAAAAGCTAATTAGAGATAAAACTACAGCAATATAATATTAAACTTACTTTTTATAATATTTATATTAATTTATGTACGTATATGTAGGTCTACGCATAATGGACCACTACTGTCACAGTCCAAATGCGGAAATAGGAGTATAGAGGTACTTACCTAAACCTCAACCTGTACGTTTTGGTCCTACAAGACAACAGCGTCAGTGCTCAAGCCTTCGTGGATGTAAAGGGCATTGATGATGGTATTTTTTTTTTCTTATGCCCAATAACTTGCGGTAAAGGTCCAGCTATTCTTACGCGGCCCGGTTGCCCATTTCTTCGGTATTTGCACATTTTCACCACAGGATTCCAAATTCCGCATAGTACAAGGGAAACCTTCTTCTCAGATGAATTTCCTGTGTTTGGTTATCTCAATAATAAATAAATAAATAATGTTGGACAATCCTCACCATCTAGCCCCAAGATAAGTAGAGCTTGCGTTATGAGCACTAGATGACTGGATATACATAATACAATATATTACATAGATATTTTTTACAATACATAAATAAAACGACCAGAACACCCTGAACAAATATCAGCAAATCGTACAAACATTTGTCCCAAGGCGGGAATCGAACCTGCAACCTGTTGCGTTGCAGGTGGACCTTCGCCCACCACGCCACAGAGGTCATTAATTCAACATAATTATTCAGTAATCACCTGTGTACTGTCGGTCGCTCTGTTGAGATTACTTGTGGATTGTGTAATTAGATCCAGTGGTTTCAACCAGACTCGAGAACATGCTCCACTATAATATCTATAGTTTTTGTATACATACGACAAATTCGAAACCCTCGGCGCGAGATTTACACTCGCACTTGTAGGACCTTGTTTTAATCTGATCTTTATTACTTAAGTTTTTATATCAAAATTATATATATATTATAGCATATTGAACATGCAGCGAGGCAATGCAGCCGACATCTTAGGTATTTCCAACTAGTATTGATATGAATCAGTTTGTTTGCAACAGCGACAACCACCTGTAGTTTGTTTGCAATAGTCTGCAGTTAGCTCAATATTTTTAATTGTAACTACTAGTTCTAATTCAGTACTATAATTGTAGTTTTTTTGTTAATAAAGGGATTATTCAGTTTAAGAAAATCGATCCGATTTCTTTATTCATATACGAATAAAGCTGTTAAAAGCTCCGGTCAAGCACAAAAGAAGAGCTGCAAAATTACCTGAAAATTCAAGCCAAAGTTGGTAACAGACTAAACCTATTCCGTAACAGTTTTTATTAGACGCCGGAAGCATAAGTCTCATCGTTCCTCTAATTACAGTTAAATGTTATGTAGCTGGTTTATTTAGCTCATTATGCAATCGATCTTTTTGTATTATGAAAGCAAAGAACTAAGAACTAGGGTTATAATGGCATGATTACTTTCAGTTTGATAGTGTAGTGGTCTTGTATAGGTTGACTGGTGAAATTGTCAGTGCAGAGTGGAAAGTTGCGGATCAAGTGCCACCTGCGTTTTTTTTTATATTATGTATATTTAGAAGAATAGCAAATACGCTTCATTCATTAAAGTTAATAAGTACCGTTAAGACATGTAACGCCTTGCAGCAGGTACTGAGACAAAGTTTTTATTATGAGTAGTAATCGAATATGATGTTTACGATAATAGTTTTCGAGTGATTTTGAGTGATTTGTTGCATTTATCCGACTACCAACGGAGGAGGGTTTTTAGGTTGACGCCCTATGCATGTAAATAACCGATTTTTTTAGCGTTAGAACTACAAGTCTGATTGTAACAAATGAAAATAAATGATTTGAGTCAGATCCCTGATGGTTGTACGTTGTATGTTAGCTAAAAATGGGGGTCTAACGAAATAGCAGGTTGAGTAAATATGCTCATCGTTGCAAAATTTTTGTACTTTTCAAAACTGTTTCTGAAGTTTATGAAAAATACTATTCACAAACAATCAGTACAAATGGGAGAAAAAAGTAGTCGCGACTACGCATACCTAAGTCTTAATCTAGCGTTCACCAACGGTCCTATCATTTTCGTTTGATATTTATATAGTGGAGGAAACCCGTCATATAATAATAATAGTACGAACAAAGGCCTCGGACTGCATAAATATCAAAAGAATGATATGGAAAGTTGGTCAAGTTTAAGACTTGTACGTAGAGTTTATTAGTAGTACAACTTTGACATGTCAGCCGTTTAATTAACAAAAACTTTTTGAAGTAATCGTTTTAACTGCTTTTTACCTGCTGAGACATATTTGAATACAGTTTGATACAGGGGAACACTGTGCTTGTGTTTCAGGTTTCCTTTTGTGTTTGGTTATTTTATATCTTAAAAGTGCTGTTCTCTGTTCCCTGTTTTTTGTACCAATATATCTATAACTAGCGGTACGCCTCGGCTTCGCATGGGTATTTATAAACATTTGAATTTTTCATGCCGTAGGATCCCTAACTTTTTGAAAATATTTTATAGGCTATGTTTTGGTACAAAAAACAGGGAACAGAGAAGACTTATAGTAGACACAACGTACACAATATATAATAACGCACTAATTAGTGTTACTGGGTTCCAATTAATTGAATTTCTTTATTTCTCTGTAGAGTTCTAGCTTTTCCGTCTTGCCTTACGTTAATCCCGACGTACAGAATCCCGATAATTAACGCTCTCAGACTGCTTAACGACGTTCAGTTTTACACTTTATTTTTTACCATTCATCCTCTTTAAGAACAAGGATTCATTATGCAGTCCGAATAGATCTGCATTTGTAACTGTAAATACTTAAGGGTTACCTCCTTATACAGTTTTATCTGGCTAATGACACAAAAAGTTTGAGTTTTTTTTAATTGTTTGCCGGTTTCATTTGTTTTGTCATTTATTTTTAACATATATTGTGACTGTTTCAATGCTTAAAAAGTCTGATGCCTTTTTGGAAAAATATTGAGTTCTGGAGACACAATAATAAATAAATTATGCTCATACAAATAAAACTATTAGAAATGCATTGATGAATCCCAGCAATGCAAAAAGAATAGCGGAAAAAAATATTAAATCGGTTTTACGTCAAACCAATATCTAACAGTTGTGAAACTTTACGTTTTCAGAGTGCATGAGTTAAGAGTTTGTCAATTTCAAAGTTTTTCAGGGCCTTTGAGAGCTCTTTACCAACATTGAATCTAAGAACAAGATTAATAAATAGGATTTTTCCTTCACTTTGGACATAATTAGTAACATAAAATCTTTTGACAAATTAATATATGGTTCGATTACAAATCTACGATTTAACAAAATGTTGGTTATAATTTTTGTAGTATGATTACAAAAGCATTTACTGTTTTAATTAAACACAATCACTGCCCAGCTTTATGTTCCTTCAGATTAACCATGTGCATTATGCATCTTGGGCCACAAACGTGTTAAACAAACATGGCGGTTCCATTTGGGCCTTGTAATGGATCTACACACCAATGTCATTTTATGAATAGTGTAAGCAGCCGACAGCGTTTTATCAACCAACTTTGTTGTGTAGACCTATCATCATCTTCATTAGACTATAATAGTCCACTGCTGGACATTGGCCTCCCCTAATTATTGGCCTCCCCTAATTATCATTTGGTTATTGCCATTCATTATAGACCCATGCCACGTTGCAATTCGATGTAACCTTGTCGCAATATAAAATATCATCGGAAAATCGTTTGGCAATCCAAAATCAAATCAAGAGCAATCACTAAAGGCTAATAATTTATAAACACGCGCGCTGATCAAATTACAGACAAACTTTTCTTATCTTCGGATCTTCCAAATTGCGTTAACGTTGGAGATCAGCCTCCATCCGGATTTCATTTAGATAATTGAATGAGGATCTATTCTGACTGTGAAAAGGTTCAGTAGATGGTGGGCTGTGAGGTACGCGGTCAGCATCTACTTAAGTGATAAATACCCGTTTAAATTGTACTAATATTAGTAGTCTAAGATTAATATTATTAAAATCTTTGGGACATACTTCCGAATTTAGCACCGTTGTACCGCAGCCTTGTACCGAAGGATGATCGCGGAGTCATATCTCGCCAAAATCGAAAGTTTTTGGGATAATCTTATAATTGTACTCATTATTAAGGAAAAAACCAATCAAATATCAGATACAATATAATTAATATGGTGTATTAGTATTATTTATTTTTGTTTAAAAACTTAAACAAAATTAAATTATTAGACTTATTGTCGTATTAATAGTAGGTTTCGCTTCTCTTTGAGCTTTCGTTGCTTGGAAGAAATCGCTTTAATCGATATGATTTACCATTTACCAAAATGATAAATTTATTATATTTAGTATTAATAATATAATATCTTGTCAATTAACAGTTACCTAGTATGTATCTAAATAGATCCTTGGTTTTCACTGTTATGTGTATAAATAATAGTGAAATTATGAGTAATGCATTCTATGGCGCTCATTAGGGGAGGCCTGTGTCCAGCAGTGGACTGTCATAGGCTGTTGATGATGATGATGATGTGTATAAATACTTAGGTCTTTATGCTGGATTTTAAATTACCTACAATGATCAAGATCATTCATGACTTTTGGTGGACCCCTTACCTTAGTAGACCCCTTACCTTACCGTAGTACAAGGATCATATTAAACTTTTTAAACTTTCACGATTTGTTGACATATTGACATACCTGAAACGAAGCTGTCAATTTCCAAGATTTCTACGCTGGTACTCCAAAGAGTTTGACTTGTTAGGCCCTGGTTAAGCTGGGGGATAATGCGGAATACACTCCAATTTAAGATGTCAGTCCTAGAGGTATCTACCGGAGACAATTTTAGCCTCCGGATATTATGCAGATATGCATAATTTTTTTTTTGTGGTTATCTTAGGTGCATCGTGGCCTATGGAACGATTTTTGAAGCTCTTGCTACTCTGGTTTGAATTCTAACAATTTATAGGTACGGTTCTTTTACCCACTAAATATGTGCATATTTAATTAATATCGCTAAAGAAGTTTACAACAGCCCGTAATACATGTTTTCACTAAATAACGCTCACTTTCAATAGTTAAATTAAAACCGCCATGTTCATAGCCCGTGGCCTACAAACGCTGAGTATTGTTCGATGGTGGCGTAGGTGTGATTAATTCCGTACGTTTACCTGATTCGCTGCCGGTTCTACTAAGTAGAGGCTTTTTACACCCCTGTTTGTGAACCTGATAAATCTACCGTGAACTTTTAGGGTTGGATTAGTTTGGTGTGGTTTTGGATAGTAAAGGTACAGAATTATTTTGCTTCCTTTTTGAATTTATATAAATTGGCCCTATTAAATCACTAGTTTGTTTAGGTCTTATGATTTTATTATACTAGATGCCCTGTGAACTTTATAAAAAAATAAACTTTACATAACTTTGTATCACCCTTTTTTTTCTTTTTAATTATCCGTATGTTAACCAACAATACAAAAAATATATTTATACGAGCGATTTCAAATTTAGCGCATCAAATCGTTTATAACTTTTAGCGAGACTAACGAAAATATAGATGAGCCCTTAGATAAAACAGGGTGTCCTAATGCAGCGAAAAAAGCCCCATCTCCTTCTATTAATCTCGGTGCTTAGCAAGGAGAGCCCTATCTTTGTTAAATACGTCGATTTCGTCACATGTACATGAACCCCGTAAAGTAGTTGCAACATTCTGAGTTCTTTGTTTGAAAATTTTATACATTTTTTCCTCATATTATACTTAAATTTGCAAGTTGACATTGGTATAGTACACACAGTTAGTAAGCTTATTATAAAATATATATATTATTAAATATTCAGCAACGTAGCAACGTAGTGTAGGCCCTCCTGCAAGGTGGGATGACGATCTACGAAAGACTGCTGGCAAATGCTGGATGCAACAAGCTGAAGACAGGGCGCTATGGCGATCATTAGGGGAGGCATATGTCCAGCAGTGGACTAATATAGGCTGATGATGATGAAATATTCAGCATTTATGGCAAACTTTAGCTTGTACAAGGCCATATTCCACTCTGATTGGATTACTCGATTATTGATTAGAGAAGAAGGTTCTATGTACCTACTAAGTTCAGTCAGCAAATTAAAGAAAAAGCAGATATTTTATTACGCATTCGACTTTTTCAACTTTAAGTTATCAATGGATTATTTTTTTTTTTATCTCAAGCTGATATCAGATCTTAAATCTAAAGTTTAAGATGACTCATACGCATTATTAATTGACTGAGTGACTGATTAACTGATACATTTCTATTATTTTTTATTATTTATAATTTTTTGTATACATATCTTAGTTAGTAAATCTAAATATTCTTTTTAACCAATTTTATCATTATGTTATTCAGAGGTAAAATATAAAAGCGATTTTATTGTATCATTTCTATTATTTTATGTACTGTTCCAGATCATTCATGGCTTTTGGTGGACCCCTTACCTTAGTAACCCCACAAGGATCATATTATTTTTGTGTATCGTGATTTTTATTTTGTGAATTGATTGAATTGATTTTTATAAGCTAGTTCTGCCTTCTTAAACGCTTACTTCTTCGTCACACCGAAATGGATTGCTTCGTAACTAACCGTACCGTTAACGTACCGTTTCACATTGTTCAACCATCTCGGTTGTAATTAACTAGCAGTCAATAGCAGAGCGCCTCCAGAACGGCGAGGCTAGCGCGACACAGGTTATAACATAAGCTACAACGGTAAGGACCTCCATCACTCAAACATAAGATTGCCTTAGCCTAATGATGCTTTGTGAATTGTCTAGCATTAATTATTTACAAAAAAATCTCACATATCCCTTGATCCACAGATTTAATCTGTGAATACATCCAAAAACTACATAAAGTGAAATAAGTCCTGGGGCTCTAGACAAAGTAACATTTGATTAGCGAAAGCGATGGTAGAAACGTACAAAAATGGAATGGTGTTCAGAACCTCGCTCCTCAATACATCGAGTGTGAAAACACCGCGCTAGTTTACGCCGCGCGAGAGTAAAGTGAGCGACTTTGATTCGAGCTGTACTTAACCGCGTGCTCATCAAAGTGAGGATTGGAACGGTGCGCTATTTATAGTCGACTCTGAGAACGTCGCACCAGTCGAAGGCGCCTGCAGTTGCTGCGACACTGAGCGACATATTTTGTAGAAGCGCTGTTCTTTAAAAACCAAAATTACGGTGCAACCTAGGCGCTATTAGTTTTTAATTTATTATGTAATTATTCTTTTTTATTTTGATAGCATCTTATCCATGCATAATGTTATGTGGAGCTGCTACGCGTGACACCCAAAGTACTAAGGTATAACTAGGCAGTAAGTAGATATATGAGATGTATAGGAACCTTATTACCTATATCTAAAATAATTAAATTGTATAACCTACCTAGCAGCAACCTACCTATTTGTTTACTTAGATCACCAATCCACCTGCCAAGCATGGTATTCAGCAGTGGATGGTCAAGTGCTCATAGATACACAATACATTAAAAACTAATAGCGCCTAGGTTGCACCACCGGCACCGTAATTTTGGTTTTTAAAGAACAGCGCTTCTACAAAATATGTCGCTCAGTGTCGCAGCAACTGCAGGCGTCTTCGACTGGCGCGACGTTCTCAGAGTCGACTTTAAATAGCGCACCGTTCCAATCCTCACTTTGATGAGCACGCGGTTAAGTACAGCTCGAATCAAAGTCGCTCACTTTACTCTCGCGCGGCGTAAACTAGCGCGGTGTTTTCACACTCGACGTATTGAGGAGCGAGGCTCTGAACACCATTCCAAAAATGTATGGATTTGACATATTCCTTCGATATCACGCATCGCAACGACAATCATCATAGCTTAAATGATGGCGAAGTTCAATTGGTAGACAAAGTAACCTTTGCGTAGCTATCGCCTTGTCTATACGTCTGATCGCATCGCTAAATGCCGATAAGTTGGCACAATTGGTTGTCAATCTTTTGTTGTTAGACTGTCATAGTTTGATTGAAGTATTGCGCTCGTATTTGTGTTATTAATTAATATTTTTCGAATTATTCATGCAAAAGCAGTGCAAAAGAGATTGTGTTGAAGGTGCGTGCCTTTTGTGAGGAAGAAAAGGCAGACCATGCCCAGTTAAATCCATTAAATCTAGTGCGATCTCGCGTTGCACCATCAATGCAACTGGTAAGTAAAATAGGGATACCAGCTTTATACACGATACCTTTAGAATGGATCATAAGATTTACTCACATAAAAAGATAAAATAAAAAGTAAATTATCCAGGTTATTTAATTTATCTTGTTATGATATCCCTTATTTGTATATATACAAATATTGAATTTTTGAATTTTATATTATACAAATACAAATTTTATGTGTCATTTTCAGTCATGTCGGAGAAAACCACGAGTAGAATACATAATATAAAGAAGCGAAGCTATTGCTGCCTGCAACAAGTCAATTCTGCTGAAAATCGTCGTGGATCTTGAAGATTTCGATTTATAAGAATTTTTTGTGTTGTTTTTTTATGTTCCTTTTGACCATAATTAGTGTCAGAACAATTTCAATAAATAATTTAAAATTTTTATTGTTTCATAATTTAAAACTTTCCTAGTCCTAACTACTTATATATTTATATACAAATATGAAATTAAAACACAAACACACGTTTACATAATGCGGTAAAAGATTCATAATGTTGGCAATATCGTGCTGCCAATATAATGCTGCCAATTCCTGAGGCAGGACAACTTATGGTGTACGGTCTGTAGTCTATAGTTATCGAACTCAATCATTCGCTTATTTCGTCCGTTCACCGTTCATGAAATGACGGGTCAAATAAAAAGGAGTACCAAGCCAAGTAGGTTGTTACCTATAACTTCAGATAGAATTTCTGTAAACAAACGTGATACATAACAAAAAAATTGTTTCGATTTGGAAGTTTACCCAATCTTTTGAAATACTTATGGCAGTGTTTATTGTGTAATTAAAATCAATAGAAAGAAAATAACAATGGTTTTGAGCTGTATAATTATATTATTTAATTATTTTCAACAAGTTCTTAAAATCATGAAGAAATAAATAATTAGGAGAAAATACATATTTTACGACACTCGTATCATCTCGGTAATATTGGAGTAAATAACAGAAATTCAAAACTATTTTGCATTTTGACAATAGACGTTTTAGTTTGTATTGTAATTTCTTTCGACTCTCGCCCTTAGAAGCCAAATGTGTGAATTTTTGCCGATCATATGCAAAAGCTTTATCTTGTTTTTTTCGTTGTTAAGTATATTTTTAATCCCTCGTGGACACAGGGAAAGAAGGGTGCGATCGTGAATGCTACATCCACGCTAGCGCAAGGCTACTTAAAATTTTGACGTAATTCCAACAGCTGTTTATGAAATCGCCGTTTCGATTCGATTTCTACAGGGTCTTAGCATTCGCTAGTGTATCCATCAAGAGAATAGACAACTACGTGAAGTCGCTTCTCAAAACTGCCACTTGGCTAGGAATTTGATGGAAGTGATCGTTCGATGTTGTCAATCGGTTTGGTGAAATCAAAATATTCGTACATTGCCTACCAAAAATCTTGACGTTTAATCCATTTGAAGGTTGCCATCGCTAGAGCGATAAGAATTTTCAAAATCGAATCGCTTCATAGCGAATGCCGGTTGGCTAAGGACCCTGGAACTCAAACGTAGGGTGATTATGGTATGGTAAGGACTACAAGATTGTGGATCTTTTTTTTCGTCTTTTAGCTTTATGGACAGGTATCTATAGAGGTACTCTATATTTATAATTATGTACTCTATATTCTACCTCTATAACTCTATTTTTTTTTACTTTTATTTCTCTGTATCCTGTAAGTCTTACTTTATTACTGACTAGACTCTGCCCGCTACCCATCCCATCTAAACATTCAAACTTTCGTATTTGTAATATTCGTGTGATTCTGTCTAAGTATTGTATTCCGTAGTATAGATGCCTTAAGAATTTTGAATACACCGAATAAAAATAGTTTTCAGTTCCTATGTAAATTTAAAATTAATTTTATTGAACTAAAGATTAGAATGTAAAGCCCAAAAGACCATACATAAGTAATGAAGTGAATAAAATCAAAACATTTTATGCACAACATTTTATAACATTTTATGGCTGCACTTGAAAAGAAAGAACACTTTAAATTAGGTACCTACCTATAGGTACACAGAACCAATTTGGAGTGAGATAGGAAAAGTCAGGCTGGCAAGCCAATTATCCGCCAATTAATTTTGCAATAACAACCCTAGCCGGAATGTGCTTTACAATGCAGGTTTTACTCAATCAAATTAATTTAATTGGAACCCCTATGAATGTTTTCCAATTTCAAACTTATCCTTTTGTTCTAAAAAAACATGTAGCTACAACAACATCCAATACACTGGAAATCATTTAAGAGAAAACTCTTTAAAAGATTTTTATACTATTAAAATTATTAATATAGTGTAGTAACGTTTTTACCTTGTTTTGTATAACAACAATTTCGGCCAAATTCAAGTGATCGGTAGCACAATGCCACCGGAATCACTAAATATCTCAAGCACAGAATATCTCAGTAGAAGTAAGAAGAGATTTTAAATAGAACAAGCAAATGTACTTTACAAATTGCAGACAATAGTTTCTAAAACAACGGGTCCCAAAAAAACTAAGGTTTAAGAAGCCACATCTACAAAAGACTCTTTTCAAAAATGTCTATAAAATTTCGCTCCGAGTCATAGCCACAGAACAAGAAAGCCGCATGAAAATTGTAACATTTTTCAAATTGAATTATTTCGTAGTCCTTTTGCTACATAAGAGGCTTGCCTGAGTGCCATTGGCACTTGATTTATACCTTTTACTGAGACAGCAACACATGATACATATTATATTAGACTTCGCTATGCACTTAGTATACGGAGTGCCGAAGCTTGCGAACATCTAAGAGCTCAGAGAGTTTAATGTGTTTTACTTTAAGATTGTGTATAACATCTACCGGCGTCTGTGTTCACACCTGTGTTTACATTATATTGTATGATTTAGCTATATGAAGTAAAATAACACATTGTGCTTTAGGCGATCACTCTATATCTTTGTATAATATTTAGCTACATGAAGTAAAATAATTATATTGTGCTTTAGGTGATTGCTCTTTAACTAAGGATGCCTGGGAAAGATTATTCTTAGAGATCACGCTGTCCGTTGTACAACTGTTTGTATTTTGCTTTCCTGTTTCTCTGTAGGTATCTTAGTGTCAGGTTCTAATAACCTGGTAACCCATAAATTTAAGTAAGAATAATTTATCTACAGGCATGATAAAGGCACCGTAAACAAAGCAGTGTATAAGCACAGTTATAAGGGACAGGCCCTGTGGTCAGATAATCACCTCTTGACGAGGGTTATACACACCTGTGCACTGAAATATTATGCAGAGGTACCTGAACACCTTTGTCTTGTGTTTGGGGAACATTAGATGACTGAATTAGATAAATAGCAATCTTTGTTTTTGCTGTTTCTTTATGCATGTTAGTTTTAGTATTTTGCCATAGGAGCAGTAAGTATTCGATAAAAAGGGTTGGATGTCAGCAAACTAACGAAATAGCGTGGTAAGTGTCGAACGTTCAATGTTGGCAAATACGCTCGATTAGGGCATGAATACAACAATAAAAAGTCCTAGGTAACAAGGACACGAGCATTATACATAATAATAAAATTGAGATTTTGTATACTTTTACCACTTTTTTTTGTATTGGTGGACCCGTATAATAAGGTAGGTGGATCCTTAGCTTTTTTTCTTATGTTGTTTTTCATATATACCATACTCTCTTACTATCATCATCATCATCAGCCTATAATACTAATAATATGTCTCTACTATTTGAGGCGATGATGATGCTACCTCTAGGCCTACCCTAATGAGCACCGTAGATGGCGTTATTCATCATTTGGGGCCCATAATCCGCACGCTGGGCATGTGAGTTGAGGATCGCAGTTTGGTGGAGTTGTTCTGCAGAGGGCACTGCTGCTCACCCCCATTGTGTTTCCCTTAGTCGCCTCTTACGACACCCACGGGAAGAGTAGGGGTGATGAAATTCTATGCCAGCACCACACGGCAACTACTCAAACCTTTAAATTTAAAATAAGATAAAATAAAAATATCCTTACACAGACAGCCCAGCCTGTTGCTTTTATTAAGACTTGTTCTAACCTAATAAAAGTGGTCGCATCTCGCTCAAAGAGTTGGGTCGTTACATTAAAAAATCATATTTGCGGGGAAAATCTTTGTTTCTCTTCAGTGAAAAGCCCTGAAAATTAAATTTACGGTGGGAGCTTTGTAGCTGGGTTTTGTGGAGGGCATGTCGAATTTAGAATATAATAATATCTTAAGAACTGATGGTGCTGTATTTTTATATACTTATTCTGTTTCATTTAGAATCTAGATAGGTGAACTGGTACAACTTTCATGATTACATAAAGTTGATTTTAATTTAAAAATAATAAATGCATATGGTTTTTTGTTATCACGCCCATCTCAATATTTTTTTTTGCTGGATACTACAAAAAGTATTCTTAAATGATCACACTGTACAGATCTTTTAAGTTCAGGTTTCTAGTAGTTTCTATAGCTATTCAATTAAAATTCCTATACAATGAAATCCGTTGCCACAATACCGAAAACATCATATTTTACAGTCGCGTACAAGCAACATTAATCTAATAAAGCAAAGTGTATTAAAAACTTCGTAGATTTATTATAATTTTCATGTCTTAAACAGGAGAAAGTTATAAAAATGTGTTGATAAGCTACCCGCTTTAACTCCTCTGAAGTCATAAAAATTACGATCTTCTGGTACCGCAAAAACCCTACCATAAAAAATATACACTTCTAACTTATTCTCCAAAGTTTTTTATCATTCCCTAACGGCTCCAATACTATGCAATGGGGACGTCACTCCATACAAGTTTTATGGCCTGGAAGAATAGGTGTCCACACAACACGGCGACACGACATTGACTTTATTGTGCTGAGATTTTATCGGGGTACTCAATTACTCAACGCTATGTCCTTGGCACAAAATTTTACGATGAATTATGAACTCTATACACCAAAATCACATACGCGTCAAACTGAACTCACCGAACCCACAGCGGACACAGCCAGGGGTGAGTTGATATCGGCAGTAGGCATTTTAGAGATTTCTGTCAGCAACAATGCTTCTCAGACGACTTGACGAGTATGGAGTCTTCATAGGAACGTTGGCGACACAACCAGACAGATTGGTGTGACATTTCATTGTACTGGAGGCATTCATTGTATTGTCCTGACTTAGATATGTAGACTACTTAGTGTCTATAAGAATTCATAGTAATAGATGTTCGTAGAGTTTGTTTGTGCCCGTGAACGGTTTATGCATATTCATGATTATTTGTTTTAAAAAACTAAAATGTACCTTAATCTCCAATCACCAGCAAAAATCTATCAATCCCGATGTCTCTACGATACATAACAACTTTATATATCGTATCGCAAGGAGATAATGTTCTCTTCGGCTAAAGGGGTTCCTATCAGGAATACACAGTCCAAGTATTGTACGGTAATTCCCTGTTTTGTTTTCGACCCTCTGAAGTTGATCTGAAAAACAATCAAAAGTTTCCGTGAGTTTTGCAACCGCAAAGTTACTCATTTTACGCTCATTTCAGCTGATTATATTTTAGGAACAATGAGATTGTTATAATTAAGATTGCGCTGTAAAGTTTTTGAGCAAAATGTGACTATTTTAATAAAGTTAAATTTTCAGAAGCGATATTTACCATTTCATAAAAAAAAAATATGTACAGTGACTTAAAATTATCGTGAAGGCGAAAAGATAATTTATAATATATAATATAATATAAATATATTAGAGAGTTTCTTACGAAATATATTTATTGTAGGAATACTCTCCACAAACTACCAAAGTCCAATCATGAATCAGACTAGTCCTCCACAAAAAATGCCGAACCTTTTACGTCATCTTCCGATTGTCACTGGCCCAAATTGATCTCTAGAGGGCACGAATCCCTTACAAATATCCAACGGCGATATATCAAGCTATTTATATTCCGAATGTGGTGACCAATGGCACCTAAATATCCCTTTCACTACTTACAGGGAATCAATCGGCCTGTCAAGGATAACGATGCTGAGGAAATTGGGACAGTTTGGGGAGATGGTGAAAAATGGCATGGGGTTCGGGGGAATTGCGCTTGTAAGGTTGTCCAATCACATGTTACGTATGCTGTTTATAAGCAAATTCTACCTCAAAATTTAACATAACTATAACATAATTTTAATACAGAATATTACGACTATTTTTATCAGAAGCAAATAAGAAATACTATTTACAATTGCAACAACTGAGCTAAGCAAAGAATCTACAGGTAGCTAATCCATCCATATCAATACCAGTCGGATAGTATTAATAAAAAATTATATAATTCTAAGCAGCGCATAGGTTTTGGGAATCAACCTACATGAGTAAAGAAATCGAAATTTTCTAAAGTCCTTTTACACCTAAACGAATAACTTATCTGAGTTTTGCTACTTTATCCTTACTGTTGCAATATTCAAATCTACTTAGTTGCAAATATTGTTATAAAACTAAAGCAGTAAATTGCACTACTGTAGTGCATTTCCAAAAAGTATTCTTGTGAGATAAAACACGTACATAGGAATAGTTTTGACAGCCACGTACTCTGTTATAGGATTTTCATCGAACTTTTCGATACATACCGGACGCTCGTTCTTTATTTGTTGTGACTTGGTACGAGAATTGTAGAACGTTAAATATATTTAAATGCATAGGAAGCTTTTCAAGGTTACCTTTAGTATCAAAACTTCATTGATTCATGCCGCAATACAATGACAGTACGATACAATATAGTCCACAATTATTTTTCTAAGTCGTTCACTCTGCAGTATGGTTGTGGATAATAATGTTGGAGCCATGATCAAGAGACATTCCTTCTAGGGTGCGTTTTGGGTTGTTGACTGTATATAAGGAAAATAAAATACAAAAATTACAAAATAATATAGAAATATATAAAAGAAGTAATGATAATCTAGTTGTGTATGTGTAGCGACCACGAGAACTCTTGCCTTTATTATAACAATGGTTAAAATATTCCTAATCCATCATGCCAAGCCATAAAAACTATACTTTAACCCAATCAGCATACCATGAAATGATTTTCCTTATTCTAGTGCCGCCGTTTGAAAAATTCTAGCATTTCGCCGAACACGATGTCTAGTTTTCGAGATAAATTTAAAAGCGTGCACTAACTTCAGGCCACGTTTGTTTGCAGGAAAATATTTGGAGTGATGCGTTGTACGTGCTTTTCTGGTTTTGTAGATTTCAACATAAAGTAAGGGTTATTGGCATTGACTACAAACTATACAACTAAAAATTCTTCGAGTCGATAGAACATTACAAAGGCTTGCAATTTCGGCTTCGATAAAACTTAGTAATCAGTTTTCAAATAAGAATTTGGAGGAAAAATTTATATTTGTTTTCAATGTAGCTTTTATGCACGTACCCACATTTATAATATTATCTCTCTCTCCCAATAAGGTTTGCTGGAAGAGAACTCTTATTAGGGTAAAGCTCGCCTTTCCCAATATTTTACATATAAAGGATTCATTGTATATTTTATCGTGCAATAATGAATTAAGAAAAAGATTAGAAATAAAGCATACGTCGGTTGTAAAATCTATGGTTTTGTAAAATTGATGCTTTATCAATGGCAATGGTGGAGAATAAATGACAGAGTCCAACCAAAAAAGTATAGTTTTCTACTTTTTTGGTTGGACTTCGTAGTTCAGAAAGAAAAGTACCTACAGGATTAACAATGCCGACACTGGAGCAAGATACCCCATTAAATAAAGCGTCCTCTCAGCGTAATCAAAAGAAATGCTCCACTACAGTATGTCCCCTCTCAATAATAAGCGTCACACGTAACTTATATCCCTCGATGTGGGGAAGACGTGATATATTCGGATTCCTTCACGAATCGTGCGAATGATTTATCAGGAATGGAGGGAAGTGTTTTGGGGGACGAATTAAGGACGGTCATATATCAAGACTTTTAAAGTTTTTTTTCATGAAACTAATAAGAATAAAACATTATTAAGAATTATAATTCATATTTATCACGAGAGATAACACTTAGGGTGCCCACGACGTAAATGCTTGTTGGTTGGTGGCGCCTCAACAGTGAGTGTCTTAAGCTATTCTGATTGTTAAATGAGAGGTTAAATGTATGTTATTTATAACCATGGGGTTGCTTGTTGTCATGTGTTGGTACCTAATAGTACAAATACAAATATAAAAAAATCCTCAAGGATTCTTTTAGTGTTAGGATACCTTAATTCGACATTCTAATTTATCTAAGGAACAGTTTATGGTCAAAATTAAATGAATGAAAATCTTAGCATTTCTATTTGAATAAAAAATAATAATAATTATATGTACCAACTACATTGCCTAGTCTTCTTTTTACCTTATACCATTTAAATTTATCTCAGAAACAGCTAGTGGTGAAAATAAAGTGAATAAAAATCATAGCATTCCTATTTACATAAAAAAACATTTTCTCTCTTTTCTTCTATTATGATTCTCTGTAATATCTTCACCAACTTTTTTTCCCTTGTACACTAAAGCGGGTCCCTGGAATCGTATCGAGTGCGTGTCTTGAGATAAGTTGTGACAAATCAAGGCCTCAACCTTGCGACGTATCTCTATTTAGGATTCCGTCGAGTTGAAGACTTTTTCCTCCTTCCTATTGAACTTTGCTCTGAGGATAATGAAATCGAAACTTTCGTTGATAAACTGGTTTTGAGAGGATACTTATTTAGCCTTAATTCATAAATGATATGTGTAGTTGGAAATCGAATCTGCGTAACTCTCATAGGTCTGCGTACTCTCACATTAAGCGTGTTTTTAAATCATATTATAGAACTCTACTAGTATCTAGCTAGATTAACCTAATTTAGGATTTAAGACTACTGTCCATACAAAAATGTTATCCGTTTTAGCAATAAACGCTAATTGACGACGCATTCGTCGGTGGGCGAAGGTCCGCCTGCAAGTGGTTGGAGGTTCGATTCTGCCTCGGGACAATTGTTTGTAAGATCTGCAGATCAGTTCAGGATGATCTGGTAATTTTCTATGTATATTAAAATAATAATGAATTTAACTTAATTCATCAGTACATCATTCAGTAATGTATTACGACGTGATTACGACATTAGGTACATACATATATAAGCCATCTAGTACCCATAACACAAGCTCTGCTTAACTTGGGGCTAGAAGATGCTTTGTGGATTGTCCAGCATTATTTATTATACTTTTTTTACTTATTTACCAACTTTAAATGATATCACATATAAAACTTATAATCATAAAACTAAGTAAAACACAGAGGTTTGTGAGAAAGTGCTATTAGCGAGTTAGCCGAATGCTAGGGTTGAATTTAGTTTGAATGGGTAGGTACCTACTAAAAATATTTAAAGCAGACAGAGGTTCATCTAACTATCTTGTTAAAATTATAAGAGATGGCAAGCATTTGCTGTGGACAAATATGTGCTGGAGAGGCATTCTAAGATTGTTTATGTAATGATTTTTTTACCCAAAAATATTTTGCAGTTATAAACTCTGTTCGTTAAGCAGTTATAATTATTCGTTTTTAATTGAATTAAAAACGAATAATAACGAACTGATTTTGTTTAAATTTCAATTGAAATACAGTGCATAAAATTTAAGGAATAAAGATAAGTAATAATAATTATAATCATGACAGGTAAGATACCAATTTAAGGCAATTTCAACAAATAATTAACATTTTCTTCTGTTATACCTACATATCTGTAAACATGTAGACTGGTAGTTTTCGGAAAGCTTTCCGCGTGGCTTCAGGCTCATCGCCGCATGGTTGCATAAAATAAAATATTGTACCTACACTTGCAAGCTCTCGACGCTCTGAAAATATTTTGCGTCCAGCTCAATTCCGGCAGAGCTCCGCGAAAAGGGCAATCCGCAACGAACTGTCGAAATTTAATCAAAACAACAATAGGATTGTCCGTGGGATGCCTCTACGAAACAGCTTGCAATGAAAAACCAACTTTAGCTCAATGGAACTAGGTTAAAAGATTGTAAAATAACCTTGCAATTGTTGTCACGTATCTTCCAATTGTAAAAACTCTTGAATACTATTGCTTCTAAACAAGAAAACACATCTACAGAGTATGAATTCCAGTTATTGATAGTCAGCGACTGAAAAATAACTGTTTTAATAAAGATTCAGTTACTTGTATTTTATTTACAAACATCAAACCAATAATATAATCAGTCCACTTCACACTAATTAAAATGACAATATAACTGTAACGGTCCACCGGCCACTTGTCCCTGAGCGGTTGCGATAAGTGTCCCAACACTTTCTTCATTCAACTATTCAAACTATAAATAGTGTTATCAACAGACAGAGAGTACCAGAAGTGTCCAAGATGAAGGCAGTGGTAGTAGTTGGTCTACTCTGCCTTGTGGCAGTGTACGCCAGGGAGATAGAGGAAGAGAAAGACCTAGTTGCCGCAGCTAGTGGGAAGTCAAGTCATCATGAAGAAGGTGGCGGCAAAGAGCACCACGCGCATCACCATCATGAACATGGAGAAAAGGGACACAAAGGACATAAAGGACACCATCATCATCATAAAGGTGAACACGGAGATCACGGCAAGCATCATCACGAAGAGCACCACGCAGAACACGGTGGTGGACACAAGAAGCACTGGGACGAGCACGACCACCACGGAAAGCATCACGAACACGGCCACCACCACAAAGGAGGCAAGCACGGACACAAGAAACACCACGACAAAGGAGAGGAGACCGAGGGATATCATAAGAAGTTCCACAAGGACGAGTACCATAAGGACCATCACTTCTACGATGACCATCACAAGGAAGGCAAGCACCACAAGCACGGCAAACATCACGGACATCATGAAGATAAAGGCGGGCACCACAAGAAGGGTGGTCATCACCACAGTGGCCATCATGAAGGTCATCACGGCAAGAAGAGTCATCACGACAAACACCACTACGATGAAGATCACAAGGGACACAAAGGACACCACGGTCATGAGGAACATCATCATCATCATCATGACCATGGTAAGAAGGGCGGCCATTCGGACCACAAAGACTGGGGATTCCATCATGGAAAACATTGAGTCAAATGCTGTGATACTTAGCTGTAAGTTGTTACGGGTTATACAAGTTTACGTTCCTTTTTTTATAATATTGTTTTTTAAAAATAAATCAATTTGTTAACAAAAACGTGTGACATTTCAATTCTAATTCTAAAGAGATTTCTCCTGAAGATTCTGATAAGCAAAATCCAGTTACCGAAGGACCTCTGTCACTTTCCCCAAAAAGCAATAATTCAAGCACACATCCAAAAATAATCTACCAATTACGAAAGTGCTCTGATTTAGCTCCACCGTAATCAGTCTTCAGACAAGGGTCACCTGCCAGGATTTGCTAGAAATACGTCCGGCTAATTTTAAATCCAATGTGATGGATGATACTTTTTACTTGGTAAATGTAGCTTGCTCAGTAACAAAAATAGGCACCATCGATTTTCCGCTTTTGTGAACAAGCACTGTTTACTGTTTACCCTGACGTACATATAGGATTATATGTGCCCTGATATAGAAATTACACAGAGAAGCTAGAAGGTAGAAACAGATTTCGTTTTGAAAAAAGCAGGAGTCACTTTTATTTTTTGAAGACGAGATCTAGTTAGTTGTTTTCTTTGGAGTGCCTAGCTAAAACGGTCCAAGAATATACCATGAAACATTGCTGTGTTCTGAGTTACTGGAAGTATATTTGCTGCTGGTAAAATTACACACAATTAACACAATATAGGCAAGAATATAGTTTTGGATACGAAGTATTATCAGGTGTACTAAGTTAATATTCTTAGATAGACTGGATAGACTAAATAAATATTCCAAGAAGGACTACGTAGAATAAATAAATATTAATTATATATTAGTTTATGAGTATACCCCTTTATTGAGAAATAAAATTATAAACATACAAGAAGTAAATACAGTTGCAACCATTGAGCTTACTGTTGCAAACAATCTTCAGGCAGCTAAACTGATCCATTTCAATACCACTCAGAAGCGTCTCTAATGCTGGCTGCACTGCTTCATGCAATGCTGTAGCTCTGCGCCAGATACCACGAATGATAATCAGTTGTTGTGATATTGCCCAGGTACGAGTCTTATCTTATACCGTAAAGAAGTTTCACGCTAATACTCGTTGGGAATAGTCTTCTATACACTGCTTCAGGCCGTTTCTATTGTCTAGTCCATTTCAATAAGTACTAATTACCTACAAACACTGTTTCACAAAAGTTGTGGTTCGAAAAAAAGCGGTAGGTGATATAGAAATATTTAAATCAGCAAATTATGCATAGGTAGGTGCCAAAGATATATACGTAATGTAAACACTAACGCATTAGGTTCGAATGTATCCTTTGCACAACCGTGGATCTAGCGACTATTTTAGATAAGATGACGGATATAATAAATAATAGGTTAGCGTCATAAGCAATGATGTTAATAGCCAACATCATTGGCCATAAAGGGCATGTCATGAGGTGGTAAAAATATCATGATATAAGATTGTCAGAGTTTTTAAGGTTACATAATAGAAATAGGTCTAAGACAGGCCAAATACAAAATATGAATCGCATTCATTGTTGCAGAAGTAGATAAAAAGATTAAGTGTCGAGATGACGTCTTATGTAAAGAAAAGAAGGAATAAAGAAGTACATGGAAGAAGAAAACTTTTTGTGTCGACCCATTATCTGGACACATAACGATGTAGTAAAGATATTGTGTGACGATGATCGAAAAGACTTCTTGTGTAAAAGAGATACTATAGCTCGAGTTCTTGTACCAACGTCCAAAAGCAATATAACCCGAAGCTAGTCCAAGTTCAGCCATTTCGCCGTAACTACTAAACGTTCGATCGTAACCTCTATTTACTGATGTACTTACGTGCAATGTAATTGTATGGTTATTTAATTGTTTTAGTTTCGTATTGAATAAGTTATAGTTGGGGATGGATATCAATGCTAATGAGACCGCAAAGTTTTGATTAATCTAACCATTGATGTACGGGTATCGCAATAAAACGGACCGAGTTGAGTTTTAATTGATATTTACTTGAACATGTTGTGACTAAATATTATAAATTCATTAAATACAATTATTAGATTTATTAGATGCTATCAGCCATTTGATTGAACTATTGTATAAATTTATTATTCAGTGATCAAATAAAAAATAATATAACAGAACCAAATTAGATTTATAGTGAACTGCAGACTGTTGCAAACAATCTCTTGGAAGGTCAACTGATCACTATCAATAAAAGTCAGAAACATCCCCAAGACGCTGGCTGCGTTGCCTCGCTGTATGACAATGCTGATGCGCAGCGCCAGCTCATCAGCTGGTCACATGTCGTTTCGATCAGACGCATATATATATATTTTTTAATCCCGAAAAACCTCGGTATCCCCTGGACCTAGGGTCTAGACTCCGATGTGAGTAAATGCGAAGACCCTGTTGAAATCTGCATAATTGCCTGAGGTCCACGGCCAAATCTCTGGTACCATCAATTCGTTTGCTGGAACTTGTTATTGATAGAGCATCTTCGAAGTCCACGAGCAAGGTACCAGTTCTTAACGACGGGTCCATACAACGTCATAAGATTAATTAGTCTCCGTTCAGAGGTATAACAGCTAGTTTCCTGATCAGAAACAGGTGCAAATTGAAATATGAATCTCAATTGTCGTGAAATGCCAATGTCTGTCACGTTGCTCACGGTTCAAGAGAAAACGCTTCCATGCATTTTGGTCTAAGACAAGGGAGATGAACTATGTAAGTAACTTACGGTACTTTATATTGGAAAATCTATTGTGTAGTAATTAACACCACAAATACGGCCAACGTGGGCGCTAATTTCACTTGATTAATCGCTTCAACTTAACAATGGTAATCTCTCAGAATTATACATATATGTATGAATGCCTGGAAGAGATCGCTTTTAGCGATAAGGCCGCCGATTGTGCCATTTTAGATATAGTTAGTATTAAGATCGTGTATAATTGTAAACTTTTAACTGTATTGATGGTGCAATAAAGATATTATTCTATTCTATTCTATTCTATGTATCAGGCATTTTATCTTTGATGAAAAAACTATAGATTGAAGGGATGTGTCTACGGTTGAAACTGGTCTATAAATTTCTTCGTGCAAATAGCACCCGATGCACACACTTACTGGGGTTTATTTTTAAAGAAAGATGTATAGGCGATTCTCGAGATATCACTGTCTCAGTAAAGCCATTGGTTAACAAAATTCGGCTTCTGGTTTACCGTTAAAAGATGAGCAGCGAACGGGATATAACTTATAATACACTCAGAGCTACTGACGTACATAAAGTTTTTATATAGACAAATCGCCGCTGCTTTTTCTACCACTTTGGCTAGGCAGTGAACAGGTTTGGCACGTCAATGCACGCCATGAGTTGACTAACATGTAAATCGCTACATATATAAAACAAATTCGCTTCCCGCTGTCTGAGCGTATGTACCTATACTTAGATCTTTAAAACTGCGCAACGGATTATGATGCGTTGTTTTTGTAGATAGGAGGGGGCTCTTTAAGAATAGGAAAAGGGGTACAGTGCTATATGAATAGGAGCAGATGTCGACCATGCACCTCATCTAAAAGATTTTCTAAAAGCTGCAGCCTGTCCCTTGCTACGTATTAATCCAAGGTCTCATTCGACGCAAAATGGTCGCATAGTAACGCCGAGGGCCCATTCAACCGTATCCATTCGAGAATACTTACTTTGCTCCATCTGTACAGTCAACGGCGAACCGCTTTGTTGTCAAAATCGACTCTATCCTAGTGCAAATAAGAGTGGTGGCAACTGCGTGGCCAACTGTACTTTTTCATGTCGCTTTATCATTTGATCTGGGCAGGTTCATTTCATGATTAGATGGAATTTGAATATCATTTTGACTTTGACGCTAATGTGTGTTGCATAAACTAATGTATGCCTTGAATATTCATTATGAGATTCAGGATTTAGAATGAAAATAGGTAACTTTACGTATGTGTGTATTGGTGTAGTGTGAAATCAAATCAAAATCAAATCAAAACGTTTATTTGTAGTTAAAAATAAGTAAAAAGAATGACAAACAGAAAAGAAAATCGTTACATTAACAGAGAATACTACACATAATTATAATAAGAATAAATAAATAAAGAATAAAATAATTTATTTGCACTAACAGGCTTACAATGGTGAGTTATTGACAAAAAGTAAATAAAAAATGTGAATTACAATGTAAGCCCGAAAGCCACAAAATGGCCTCTGCCTCAGCATGAGTTGGTTGCTAGTAAGCAAACAACGCTGGTCTTCCGGTAGAGCCATTTGTTGGCGTTACGGATAATCTAAAACTAAATAATATAAAAAAATTAGTAGAAATTAAAACAACCGGATTATGCACAGTTCGTTAAATATAAAATACTGTAAATTAAAATTTTGATAAGTCTAGGTTAAAAAAGAAAAATGTACTTAAAAAGAAACTACTAACAGAGAACGAGGTAAAGATGGGAAAAGTGTCTTAATACTAAACATAACAAGGATTTACAAATAAGTGTGAGTAATAAATTATATAAACAAGAACCAGTTAGTTCTCATAATATTCATTATATTAAATGAAACTACTAAATAATATTTCTACATTAATAACAATTTAGTAGAATAGATAATTATATACCTTCTATTAAAAAGTAAATATAGAAAAATACTTTGTGTAAGTACTCTACTAGATAACACTCGTATCATGTATCTGACTCTCCTGCTCCTTTTGATGATCAAGTAGGAATTTCTTTAGCTTTTTTTTAAAATTATGTAAATTTTGCAGGCTCCTTATCGGAGGTGGAATATTGTTCCAGCACTTGGAAGCTGCATAGCGGAAACTGCCTCTAAAGCAGGCAGAACTGTGCCGCTGTGTCTCTAGCTGCTTCGAGCACTGGCGTAGACCACATGAACGGGAGCTCGACAACCATTTCAACTTCTCGTAGAGATAAGATGGCGACTCGTACTTTATAACCCCAAACATAAGGCATGCAAGGTGCAGTTTGCGACGGTGCTTCATTTTCAAAATGAAGTGTTTATTTAGAAACGGCGTGACATGACCTCTAAATGGAACATCAAAGCAGAAGCGGGCGCATGCATTTTGGACTCGCTGAACTAATCTTTGCGTTCTTTTAAGTAAACGGGGTCCTATTACTACGTCGGCGTAATTTAATTTTGACAACACAATGGACTCTACAAGCTGAATGCGTAAATCGGTGCTGAGATACGGTCTTAGTCTGTAGAGGACCTTCAGCCTGTAGAAGCAGTTCCTCACGGACTCAGCAACATGCTTCTCATAGCAGAGGTTACTATCTATCAGAAGACCGAGGTTTCGTGCCTCGTAGACACGCTCCACCGACTTACCCATTAAAATAACACTTTGGCTAGGATTAAGGCGCTGTATCTGATGATTAGTGCCAAAAATAAGGTATTTAGTTTTATTAGGGTTCAACAGGAGACTATTATTACTTGACCAAAGGGCTATACTAGATAAGTCTTTATTGAGTTTCGCCATTGTGCTATCAATTTCAGAGGGCTTACATGAGATATACACCTGAATATCATCTGCGTAAATATGATAATTGCAGTACTTGATGACATTTTGCACATCAGCGCAGAAAATAATGAAAAGAAGAGGTCCCAGAATTGATCCCTGTGGAACGCCTTGCCTGACAGGTAAATAATCTGAAAACACATCAGTACCGTCATTACGAGCTATCTTAGTACACTGATAACGATTTGAAAGATAGCTGTTAAACCAACGTAGAGCCCCCTGGTCAAAACCGTAATAATTTAGTTTGGATAGCAATAAAGTTATATTTAATGAATCAAATGCCTTTGAAAAATCGAGCAGTACGAGCAGAGAGCATAACCCCTTATCTTGTTCGCAGAGAAGATGATCAGTGACATCGAGCAAGGCAGTTGTGGTACTGCGTCCCTTTCGAAAGCCAGATTGTAATTCAGGCAGAATACTGTTTTTTTCTATGTAGTCTGTTAACTGGTAACTTATAACTTTTTCTAATACCTTCGATAGACATGGCAGTATGCTTATAGGTCGAAGTTTATTTAAAACAGTTGGATTGGGAATCTTAGGCAAAGGCAGAACAATAGCCCGTTTCCAAGCGTCTGGAAATACTGAGGTAACAATAGACCTATTTATAATGGCAGTTATCGTACCAAGGGCTTCAGGTAGGGCTTGCCATCGCTTTCTCGAGCGTACACGCGGCCTTTCTTTGTCCACGAGAACCGCCAGTTATGGCTCTTGCATTCTTCGCGGACGCGGTAGAATAATTGCCGGTTGGCTCTTGTAAGTCGCTCATTCACGAAGATACGCTGCGGAGGCGCGGGCAAGCCAAGATCAGTAGTAACGAGCGTACGACGCACGCGCGCTGCACTCAGTAACTCATCGCGCAGGTGCCGACGTGCCAGCCGCACCACCAGGCGCCGTGGACGCCCCTCCGTATCACTGGATCCCGAACGAGCAGGAGCCCCCACACGCTCAGCGAACACAATGTCACGATTTTCAAGGGACACCCCTAGTTTTGCCGCTAAAATGGTGACGGAGTGAATGGCATTCTCGCCTTTTAATTCTGGGAATTGCCCTATGTCGAGGTCAGTCGACAGTGCCTCCTGGTCCCGGTCATTCAATTCGCATTTCAATTGAGCGACTGTTTTCTCAAGTTCGGCAACCTCAATCGCGCCAGAGGCCTCTTCTCGGGCCTCCATCACGTCCAGACGGCGCTCGATACCTCCCATGCGCTCATTCATGGCTGCCATTGTGGCTCGAAATTCAGCCATTTCGCTGCGATAAAGACGCAGCTCCGCCATGTAATCAGCTAACTCACGCCGCATTTCTAAAATACATGTATCCGCAGGAGGGGCAATGAGGGGGGCTACCGATGATGAGGGCAGAAGAGAGCTGACGGATGGGCTGGTAACAGCAGCAACAGTGGTCGGAACCGGTGTGATTTCGACATTAAATTCCTTAACCGGTGTATTATCACCCTTCCTAGATCTCTTTTTACACTGCGGGCAGGCCCAGTCCTTGCCCACAGTCGCCGATTCAGGAATCGCAAGACATCCTTTATGAAAAATGCTTGAACATACACTACACGTAGCGGCCCCTATCGGCGAGAGAAATTTTCTGCACGCGCCACAAGTTACCTTTCCCATGATGGTTCTTCTCGATTTGTGAGAACCATAAAGGTTCTCACAAATCGATCGATTAAAGTATACAGCTCCTCCACACTAGATGGCGTTGACAGTCAGAAATTCATGAAGAGTTGTAGATGGCAGTAGTAGATGCGTATGTAGAGTATAAGGTTCAGCCTCTCGTCACTAGATAGCGTGAGGTACAGCTACTTATCACCAGATAGCGCCTTGGGTTATCAAATTGTCAAGTTCAACCGACTAAAGACGTAACTCTACCCACAAGTTAGAGAATAAAATTTTCGTCCAAGTCTAGATTTTTCTAATATTGCACCTTATTCCAGGCACGTAGGAGTTAGCAAACACTCACTCAGATGGTATCAGCGATTGTCCACACACTGTTAAAACTTTTGAGGGAAAATATGTGCGTTTACTATTTTTTAAGTATAACTTTGTGACACAGTGATGTTGTCAAAGATCGTCCGTAACGTCAAATAATATTAATTTAACCTAGATCTAACTACAAAATGGTCCCAACTCAGCATTATGCAAGTGTTAGTAAAAACACCTGCGCTGGTTTTCTGCTGGGGCCTGTGGGACCGAGGAATATAAATCAAAATTTTATAGAGACGAAGCGTTACATACGATAAAAATACATACAAAATTAAAGTGATAAAGTAAGTAAAGAAGAATTAAACAAAATAAAAAGCTATATATAACTAAAAATATATGAGAAACTATAAAATAACTCTATATAAATGTTTCCATACATACAATGTTAAATAGCACTCGTATCATGTCTGAGAGGTTCCTGCTCCTTTTGCCAGTTAAGCAAAATCTTACATAGAACGTGGAAAATTAAGTAAATTCAGAAATTAATTGAAGATACGTAGTTAATCTTATATAAATGATAAACAAAACGTAGATAGAAAAAGGGGACCAGTCTTTACAAAAAAAAAATGGGATTTGCTATTGTAAAAATAGATCAGTTTTTTTATACAGAAACAAGATATTTTCTGTTATTTTATTAATTTTATTTTGATCATTTTTATATCTATTATTTGTTTATTTTTATTTAGAAAGGTTTATAAATAGGCATGCTATTAACAGCTACCTATTTAAAAAATTTACACACTTGGTCAAATACAAATTATTGTCTGAATCTGAACAGCAAATAAAAGACCAGGTAAAGACCAAAAATAACTACCTCTATAATGTTTTAACATAAAAATATACAACAAAATGCCTTAGCAAATGTTGCATAGCAAAAAAATCTAAATAAAGGATACTATGTATATAAATATTTTCTAGGAAAATAACTTATTATAAAACAAAATCAAATATCAAAGTCAAGCCAACATAGAAAGATTTATTTTAAACAGATTGTTTCATTCACATAAAAGAGATATTCGATGCACTGTTGATACCAATAACAAGGCTTACCTGCACAATAAAATAAACCTTATAACTTCCTATTTACAGTCGAAAGTTGTCCGGTCTTGTTGTCTGTGTCCTGGGATTTGGGATACAAATTGGTTTAGTTATAAAACTGGGAGCAGCGTGCATATTTCTTGGCCTCTGGTGCAACGTTTAGTGCATGTTACGGTCTATTGGCTTCTAAAGTACATATTTTACGAAGTCCTGTGAGACTATTGGATAGAAGTTAGAACTAGTACTGAATCAAATAAAGTATTTTTAAACTCTTTACATACATATAAAACGTTATTATGCGTTACTAAAAGTACTGGTCAGATTTATGAACATGGCTAAAAAAAAACATTTATAATGCGTTGAGATTTATTAAAAATTAAATTTTTAATAATACCTATATTCAATGATATAAACAAATTAGAAATAGTATTTACAATTGAAACATTTGAGCTAACTGCAGACTGCAAATAACCTAGAGGTAGCTCAACTATATATAAACTTTTAAGGTGCATGCATATTTCTTGGCCTCTGGTGCAAAGTTTAGTGCATGTTACGGTCTATTGGCTTTTAAGATATTTTGTGAAGTCCTGTGAGACTATTGGATAGAAGTTAGAACTAGTACTGAATCAAATAAAGTATTTTTTAACTCTTTACATACATATTCGAGCCTGATACGGATATTTATCGTAACCGACATTGACATGATTTTACAGGAGGCGTTTTTTTTAATTTAAAATTTATGTGTAGCTTCTACATTATTGAGATGAAAAATTATTCTATGTTATCGACTATGCTCTATCTGTTCATTATGTAATTATTCTAAAAATCGCCTAAATAATAGGAGATGTGTCGCTTACGATAAAAAATCAGTGCATGATTATTGTTCATTTTTCATTTTGTCGCTTACGTTATAAGGTTTTCGTGTTGGAATTTATCAATAAATCACAAATGAAAGGACTGAAATAAATGTATATAATATTGTTTAATCCGTAAAAAAGTTATGCTTACCTACATTAAAATTGTATTAGGTCTTTACCTATGAAATTTCCGTTTTGTATGAAATTTCCTATAAAATTTCCGTTTCATGTACCTATTTTTTATTTGTATTAATCGAAGTAATCACCCATGCAATCAATGCATCTTTGCCAACGCAGTGGCAGTTTATTGATGCCCTTCTTAAAGAAATCAGAAGGACGGGAGGCAACAAATTCTTCAAAGGCATTTTGTACTGCCTCTCGGTTATTGAATTTTTTTCCCGCCAAGAAGTTATCCAAATTCTGGAAAAAGTAGTAGTCTGTAGGCGCAAGGTCTGGTGAGTAGGGCGGATGACGGAGAGCTTCCAACCCCAGTTCTTGCAACTTGGATACCGTCTGCTGTGCAGTATGAGGTCGCGCGTTGTCGTGCAGGAGCAGCGGAGAGGAGCGATTGACCAATGCTGGTTGGAGATGTGCCAGCTTCTCCATTATTGTGTTCAGTTCTTCACAGTACACATCTGCAGTAATGCTCATCCCGTTTGGTAAGAAGCTGTGATGAATCATACCGGCGGCGCTAGACCACCAAACAGTGATAATAACTTTTCTAGGGGTGAGTTTTCGTTTAGGGCATTGTTTAGGTCCTGAACCAGGATCCAACCAACTTGCTGTGCGCTTGCGGTTATCAAACAGAATCCATTTTTCATCGCAGGTAACAATGCGGTTCAAAATTCCTTCATTTGTGTGTCTGTTGAGCAGTGGAAGGCACGTCTTGACGCGTACTTCGCGCTGGCGATCATAGAGTTCGTGGGGCACCCATTTGTCAAGCTTTTTTACCTTGCCAATTTGACGCAAATGGACCAATATTGTTTTGACATCTAACGTGAGGAGACGTAATGGCAGTATCTACGTGTAGCGCAGTCATAGTAGAGCTAGATCCAGTATTCGTGTACAGATCAGAAGATGAAAAATTAAAACGTCTTGGTCGTTCTTTATTGGGATCGTCCATGATTCGTCACAGTCAGATCCGCTAAAGTCTTTGTCTGAATCGTCGACCGAACTACAATAGGTCGAATCTGAATCTGGGTACGAGACCAATTTGGGAAAGTCTTTGTTGGCTCCTTCTGCTTCCATGTTCGATAACTGTTACTAAAAAAATAGACATGCTACAAACACCAACCACCATAAAATAAAGCAGCTACAGCCTAGCTAGCAGCAGATTTTAAAAACATCAAAAAAGATAATATTTCACTAAATTAAGACTCATGCTAAGGATAAAATATAAGAGAATAATCCAATATCGAGCATCTGTAACTGATAAAAGATAGTTTATTAGTCACCTGGGGGCTAAGTGCTGATTTGTGTGAATTGACCTATCATTATTAATTAGGTACACTTGATCCTATGTATAGTATACTTAAATTTTTCACTGAGTAACTGATTTATTAGATAAGCAAATGTATTGTTTATACAATAAAAGCCTATGAACACATCATTATCTAGCCCCACAGTAAGCAGAGGTTGCCGTATGGGTACCATTATAGGTACATATTATATAAACACCTAGACCCGGAAGCAATTCATACTGGCCATACAATCATTTCACCCACGCGGGAATCGAACCTGCAACCTTCTTTGTCAAAGGTGGACCTCCGCCCTTCATGCCACACCGGTCGTACTTATTATCATAATTTAGGTAACAAAGGTAGGTAGGAACCTTTAGTTAACAAACGTGGGAATAAAAATAAGAACTCCAGTTAAGCATTATTCAAACGTACGTTCAACAAACCAGTAGCAAAACGTGAGCAGATGCTATAGAGCAATTTTCATTCCCGAACAATGCAAAAAGTCACCACCATAATCTAGCTGCATTTTATTTTTGTAACCATACTTATTCTAAGTAAGTTTTTAAATTAATGGCATGAATAAGTAAGTGATCACGTAGGTAAGTACTTTTAACAACTATCCATTATTAACTTTTAGTGAACATAATCTCATAACATAACAATCAGCAAGATTAAACTGTAAGAATGAAATAAAAAACCTAGTAAAGGCCATGCTGCAGTAGATAATAGTAGTAGTTACTTACATTTTTATCATAAGCTATCACTTTCTTAAAGTAGGTACTAGAAATAACGGTCAGTGCCGTCAATGCGCTATTACAAATTTGACGTTCAAACCTCCGTTCAAACGTCATTATCTAACGGAAATGCTATCTGCGTTTCGTTCCGGAAACATACAACTAAAAATCGTAAAATTCTAGTAGGCTAATTCAATAAAGTATCTCCATTTTCTAAGCAACCAAGGATAAGAGAAACATCGAAACGCACATTCATAGAAAATTTAGCATCACAATTTTATCGTAACCGACAAAAGTCGCTTACGATACAACTGGTTACGATACTCTCTGTTGACAACATTTTCAAAAGTGTTACTTTTTGTCGCTTACGATAAAACAAACTTTTTGCTGTCATTTCTTTATTTATGCAGATATCGACCTAGGTGTCTTTGCATTAGGATCTAAATTATTTTAACTTTATGTTAGGGTTAAAAAACGATTTCACGAATTTTGTCGCTTACGATAAATATCCGTATCAGGCTCGTATAAACGTTATTATGCGTTACGAAGGACTGGTCAGATTTATGAACATGGTTAAAAAACTTCTATGGTGCGTTGAGATGTATTCATAAATAAATTTTTAATAATACCTATATTAAATGATAGAAACAAATTAGAACTAGTATTTACAATTGAAATATTTGAGCTAACTGCAGACTGTTGCAAATAACCTACAGGAAGGCCAATACATTAAACATGTTTATAATAATTCAACCTTAATCTGGACGCACCATAAGGGACCAACGTTATAGGAATTGCCGAAACAAACGTAATAGCAAAATGATTTTGTGCTTCGAGCAGATTTCCACCAATTATTTTGCTATTATTTATATTCGAACAGCATTTATCTAGGTTAGTAAATATTTTATGAGAGCGCCCTTCGCCGACTCCTTTTCCATTTTGTCTTTCAGTTCAGTTAAATTTTATTTTGTTTTGAGTTACAAATATAATAATATTTTTCAATTGTTTCAATTATAAATACTAGTTTTTTTATTTAGTTAGATCATTGTAATTTTATTTGTTAATAAAGGCTTATTGCCCTATTAAAAAAAATAAAAATAATAATATTTGATACTTGGATAAACCTTTCAAAAGACGTTTACAGTATTTAAAGCCAAAACAGGTGTAGTGTATAGATGTAGACATATAAATTCTGTCTGTTTACGTATCATCCCTTTCCAGTTTTCCATAATAAATGTATTAGCCTGGCGAATTGGCACACTGGAGGTATGAGCCTGATCAAATATTTTTATGATCGACGCCTTTTTACGAGCCCCTGTTTGCGTAGAGGTAATTGGGCAGGGGTGTAAGTTATACGCAGATGTAGTAAAAATTGGCTGTCTTTGAAGATTAATTGAAAGACGTTCAATGGAAATCATTTGGCCCAGTTAATTGGGAATTATATTTTGACTGACGTTTTATTTGAACATTTTCAAATATTAAAAAATAAAACAACCAATATTTGGAACCTTTCTTAAATAAAATTGAATTATATAACGAAATTAGAACTAGTATTACGAAATTTGAATTTTATAAATGCTGGTTGCATTACCTCGCTGTATGTTGGCAATGCTGAAATAAAATAAATTTAAGTAGATTTTTTTTATATTTACTTCAGCAAATATTTAGTATTTTTTATTAATTAGGCCTATGTCCAGCAGTGGCCTAACATAGGCTGATGATGATGATGATGATTAATTAATAAGCAACAAGTTGATATTTAGTAATTTTTTGATCCTATTACAAAAAATGTAAACTATACTAGGCTCAAAATTATTTACATACAGATGGAAAGCTGGTTCAAGAATGCGTCGCTTGCTGCTATTGTTATATGCTGCAATGGCTTATTATAATAACGATTAGTACTACTATTTTAACGGGTATTAATCGCGTTTTTCCTTTTTTTTTCTCGACGTTTCAACAGGTCATCTCGTGACCGCCACAGAGTGCAAACCTGTCGAAACGTTGAGAAAAAAAAAGAAAAAACGCGATAAATACCCGTTAAAATAGTAGTACTAATCGTTATTATAATAAGCCATTGCAGCATATAACAATAGCAGCAAGCGACGCATTCTTGAACCAGCTTTCCATCTGTATGTAAATAATATTGAGCCTAGTATAGTTTACATTTTCTCATTAAAAATCATGGTGCGGTAAGCTGATTTCATGAGCAAGATATTGTAGCGTTATAATCTCTACTCTCTGTACCTATAATATTACCAAAAAATTAGAATTATAGGTTTTATTTTGTCCCTAGATTGCAATGTACTCAATGGAGTTCCAGATAAACAAAACACAAACTTAAACTTAGCTGTGCAAGTTCATTTTAAGTGCAACTGCATTGTATAGATATCGGTTTTTGTGTTTTACCATTATGGCTAAAGATTAAAATATTCCTTGACTAGAAATCTAAATCATTGAAGGGATTTCATGGTGGAAATTCGCTAAACCTTGATTTCTTCGACCATTTTCTTCGCAGGCGTCTGTTACGTTCTCCAGAGTGATTGCTCATTCCGTATCTTACACATTATTTTGCAGATGGAAAATATTGTGTGTAAATAAATTATGCAAACAACGGCAAATTGGCTGTCTTTGAAGATTAATTGAAAGACGTTCAATGGAAATCATTTGGCCCAGTTAATTGGGAATTATATTTTGACTGACGTTTTATTTGAACATTTTCAAATATTAAAAAATAAAACAACCAATATTTGGAACCTTTCTTAAATAAAATTGAATTATATAACGAAATTAGAACTAGTATTACGAAATTTGAATTTTATAAATGCTGGTTGCATTACCTCGCTGTATGTTGGCAATGCTGAAATAAAATAAATTTAAGTAGATTTTTTTTATATTTACTTCAGCAAATATTTAGTATTTTTTATTAATTAGGCCTATGTCCAGCAGTGGCCTAACATAGGCTGATGATGATGATTAATTAATAAGCAACAAGTTGATATTTAGTAATTTTTTGATCCTATTACAAACTTACTTTTGGGTTGGCTTATGCCAGATGATTTTCTTAAGAGATGAGAGATTTAATTATAGTGAAAGAACCAAAGTTCATAGCGCACGCATTACCAAAATTGGCAGCCTGAAGTGGCAGTATGCGGCCATATCTTGCAAAGAACCGTGAACCACTGCTGGTCTTGAGGGAATTCAGCGATTCAGTAAATGTACTGTAGTACGTCATCCATTGCCATTCGTCAGATGTCTGAAAGACTGCAGACAGAAGCTGACTGCGACAATCTAAAGCCAGAGGCATAGTCTTGGCTTATACCTACTCAGTGATGGACAAGTATGAATATATGTATTTCTTTTTTCTTCTTTCTTTCTTTAAGTATAGGATAATGTTAATGATTGCCATATCAAAACAAATCCGTTTTTTCCAATAAATACGTGACGCGAAACCATAGAACAAAGCTTATCAGCACACCCTACCTTTATTTAAAATGGCTGTTTTTGCGTTCCGTTCACACTTCACACCTTCGTTTTCCACATGCATTGTTTGCTACGTGATGAAAAGCACTGCGCCGGGTTTAGTGGAAACTGGGTATCATGGCTTGCTTTTGGAATGTTACGGAGGAATTTTGTGAAGTGGAATATTTTGCAGGTGATAGTTACGTAGCATGATCGTACAAACTCGAACCCACGTCCTATAGTCTTTTTTATATAATTTTGCTACTTTAACATTGCGAATATAAAAGATGGAGCATTATTGCCATATTTTACCGATAAATGAACCATTGGTTACTGGTTACCAATAGGGTACATTCCACATTTCTTAAGGTTTTATCATAAATGCCACCTTTAAGAGTCACTAATCAGTTTCTGAAGTTTCACTGTCACCTTATAAAATTAACCCCTTCACTGCGACGGGGATTTATGGTAGATTACCTTAAATTTTCTTGACACGCACCAACTAAGTTCAGACTAAGTAACTTTACCAAAATGATCCCCTAAAACCATTAATTACTAACTTCCACAATTCCAGTTCAATAATCCCGCATTCCCCACCAGACACTTAAATCATTGTCACCCTATGGCTGATCCATTATCAGTCTATGGGCAGGCAAAAATATTCTTTGACCATTTACAAATAAACGGGCCGTGATCGATCCGGGATATTTAATCCTTTTCGAATCAGCAAACGAAATCTTATTAAACGCAATAATCGTGATGGACAATAAATGACAAATAAATAATTTTGACCAACTCACACGGCATCATCTAGCTAGCCTTAAGTTAAGCAGAGCTTGTGTTATTATAGGTACTAGATAACTGATTATATAACTTAAATAGATAATATATGTTTTAGTTTTACTATACATAGAAAATACCCAGATCAGAGAATCAAAGCAGATCCGGGTAAGTACAAATATCTACTGATCCTCCAAAATATGCTTCGAGGCGGTCATCGAACCCTGTGCACCCCTAGAACATGCTTGACATTTTAAACAGCATCAAATTCATCAACCCCAAAATACCTAATGCTATGTTCACATGCGCGCCGTGCAGCCCGTCCCAGGCCGGCGAAAATTCAAGCTGTTCACACGCACGCCGTCGTGTCAGTCAGTGCCAGCATGGCGGGCATTCACGTTCACAGGCGCGTTTACGGGCTCGGGCGTACCGTTCACACGCTCGTGAATGTGAAGTGCACGTTGAATGTCGAGTTGAACGCGCGCATGTGAACATACCATTACAGGTAGCTTGTGATTGATTAAGTTAATGTCATATAGAATACCTAGATCGATAGATAGAAAGAAAAGTCTTTATTAGTAACTTCAGGCACACATATACAAAATACAACAATTATAAGGTAAACAAAACAAAATACGTATACATGTGTTCTACATTATAACAAAAATTATAAAAATTTTAATTTTTATGAAGAGTTTTTGTTCCCTTAATGATTGTGAAGATCAACAGATGCACTTCCTTAAGTTCGTTCTTTTTTTATACAATTTTTCTTACGTTACGTTGGGTTGTATCGAAGATCTAAGCATTTTACCACCCCTTTTGTTCTAAAATCTGATTTTTCCATATAACAATTCCAAGAGTATGTATAACTACTAAACATGAATTACTGAGTTTTAATAAATACCCTTTGAAGCGAAAGCTTTTAATTTGTTGGAAAGAATATTTTATGTTCAGTCATAGTCATGAACATAAATTTTAGACATTATGTATTACAACATTATAAGAAGCCTCCATGAAAATAATAGTAAAAAACAATTTATTAGTTATAATTTTTTAACTTATTACTTTTTCCTCTATTATTTTCCTCCAACAAAGTATAAGCTGAACCCCGTATTCATAATGGTCCGCTAACTTAAAACAGTTCCTAAAGCAGTGTTTATTCTGACTCTCACCACAGATAACATAATACTCTCACTATGCTGTTATAATGATATTAGAAGAAACAACAACGGATAAGAAATAGCAATGCTATAAGTTTGCATGCTGATTATGTATGGTACAAGAAGGTTAAGCTTTTACTTTTTAGGTTCAGATACACGCATCAACATAAATTTTATAGATAGTATATTAAACATAATTAAAAATAATAAGGAAAAAAAGAAAGAAAGAAAAATAGTTTTATTTATTTGGCCAAAAACAGGTAGTTACATATTAAACATTTAACATAGAAAGAAGAAAAAAATAATAATAGAGGTATAAGAATACAGCACAGATAATACAACAAGTTATGATTTATTAGCGTCTGTGCTGCCCCTGTCGGCCAAAAAGGGTCAAACTCAGCTTTGTGTCTTTGCTGATCCGCGCTTTGGCGTGGTTTAGCCAAAGCGCGGATCAGCGCTGGTTTTCAGTTTGTTCCTGTTTTAGTGCTATCACGAACGCGGAAAAGGGCTGCTCAAGACAGATGTAAAGGTTTTTCATAACAACGTAAAAAAATATTACCTATCATTATTTTAATTATTTACATAACTTCAACATAAGTTCGTTGTACCGAAACCAAACTACACTTGCTTATCTAATTAAATAATTAAAACTAGTTATTGAGCAAAATTATCTTATTTTTAATGCTTAATTTACCAATATTTTTAATCAATGCCAATTTGGCTTCATTCGAGTAAGAGTGGTATCAAAGAATGAAAAACTTATGATACGATCAGATCAGATCACGATTCTTTGCCTTATCATCACCTACTTACTCAGGAACGTAGTCTATTTTATCGTTGTACTATGTATGAAATTTTCTATTAAAACCGTCAATGAATGAGTTGTCCTCCTTGGCTTTGAAATTAGCTCCCATATGTTATGTTGTTTATGTATTGTTAAATTTCACCTTATGAAGCTAATTTATATTCGTGTGGAAGAAGTTCTTTTAGACGGATTTCAAGATTACGGAATTCAAGATAAAAAATAAATAATAATAATTTACTAAGCGTTTTTCGTAAACCGGAGCCAAAGATCCTTGTCGACCACCCTTCCAAAGTTATGATCGACGATTCCGAGTTTAGATGGAGTCTTCGCACAAGGCTCTATTTTGTACTCAGACAACACTGCTTTTGCTACACTCTTGATAATGCGCAAAGATAGGTGTTCACCTGAAAAAGAAATAAATATATGTAGGTTAAAAAAAAGAAATTGCGTTTCAAATTTTAAAATCGATATCACTTTGGAACACAGCCGTATCGAAGCAGGTAGGTATTGTATAGTATATATTATTTAAAAAATAACATGGAAAATCCACACAGGATCATCTAGCCCGAAGCTGATATTTTGATGCAATATATTACACGCATATTTTTATAATATCTCATAGAAAATGACCAGAACACCCGGAACAAAAAATTTTGTCCCGAGGCGGGAAACGTAACTGCAACCTTCTGCGTCGCAGGTGGACCTTTACCCTCCTCGCCACAGATGTCATCGATTAAACAGCGTTTGATTTTAACCACAAACAGATTTAGCTACATTATGACAATTCAATAACTTTATTTCTTTAGGCTTACAAAATAAGCACTTAGACAAGTCAAATTTTATACAGCTAATTATTATAACAAAAATGATATAAGTTACGTAACCAAACGCATCTACAATCAAAGAGATAGGGTAGAATTAAGTGTTCTATATCCGTGCGAGATCAAAATAGCATGGAATGGAACCTTGTGTCAAAGTAAATGTCCAGTATCACTTGAAATGATCCCATAAAAAATGCACTGAGAAAATTGATTCCTTTTATTTCCATATATTTATATGCATTTGCTGATACTCATTATTTGCAACCACGGGTTACATATAGGCTATATGTAAAGATAAGCCCTAAACCAGTTTTTCCTAAATGTTGGGCATGCAAAGGACTTGTTCAAGTAAAGTGCCAGTAGTGCGAGTAAGATTTCCTATGTTTTCTATGAAGCTAATTTGTTTTTGCATTTAATATGCAGGTATGTGTTGTCATAATTAAATAAACCAAGGTAGTATGTAGCTCAGGTCAAAAGGCCAAAATATAATTGCTAAGTGCCTACATGTAGGTATCTAAGATTCGTCGTCACTAACTTGAGTGTCACACTCACTTCGTATTAACTTCTTTAAAAGGCGTATTCAGTCCCGTGTAGTATTCGCTACATGGATACACTGTAGCGACTAGTGATACATTTCGGTAAAGCAAAACCTTAACGAAATTTACCGCTAAAATGATCTGCGTACCACGTAGTCTTTATAAATTGGCTTTAATAACAATATTAATCGGAATCATGGCTCTTCATAAAAAAGGTACTCGTTATTATCTAGCTTATAGATTTGTATTGTTCCCATTTGAAATTGAGAATGTAATCAGTTGTAATTAGTTAATTTTGACCGTTCTATTTTGATTCCAGCCAAGTTACTAAACACGTACCACCATTTCGCTAATAACATTTAAACACATTGCAATATTCCTTCTTCCTTTTATTACACAAAATATCATAGTTGAGATGGAAATTTACTAATACTTCTTCTGCATTTAAACTGTACTATGCTGTATAAACACAAAGTTATAGACAGTATACTGTAAGATCCTCAAACAATTTCTCCATGTACCTGGCTCAATCGTATGTTATTAGTGCTGTCAAGTGACCATAGTGTTCTGAGTAAACCCATAGTGAGTGCGTTCAGTTATAATAACAGAGCTTTCTCCACAAATCGGGGCCAGGGTATGTGCAGTTATTCAAAGGGGTCAGACGTAGGTATATTTCTTGTGGTTTTATTAACTGACGTCAGCGTTTGCGTCATCTCATGAGGCTGATGCTCTTAGCTATATAGCACTTCTAACAAGGCATGTTCTAAAATTATTTATACTTAGAATTGATTCATTTCTTTTTAATAGTTACGCAATTCATGTTTCATGGCGAAAAATAAGTTCTAAGTAAAGTCATAGAGATGACCTTTAAAAATATCTGAAGATACCTTACCGATGCATTTTCTTGGTCCAGCGCCAAAGGGTAAATATGTGTAACAGTGTCTCAAAGCGGCTTCATCATCCAAGAACCTTTCAGGATTGAAGACGTTAGCATCTTTGTAATACTCCTCGTCTTTATGTATGGCATCTACAGGCACGTTGATGGTTATTCTCTTATCTAAGATGAGATTACTCTCCGGGAACTGATAATTTTTGACGCATTGTCTTGTAATGATGGAATATTGAGGGTACATTCTCAGAGCTTCCTTTATAGTGACGTCCAGAAAGTCTTCCCTATTATTTCTGGACTCTGAAAATCTTGCCTTATTCTGTATTTCTTTGTTGTGTGCCAGTTCGTATAGTAAAGCGGTTAACAAATTCAGACATGGAATGTAACCTTCAGTTATGAAGAGCGCTAAGGTTGAAAATGCAAAATCTCTTTCGTCGTTCTTGAAGTTTCGGTTCTTGTCCTTTACTCCCATTTGGCAGACATTTCCAGCGTTCCTGATAGTTTCAAGCAGCTTTGAGTTTGTCAAAATGTCCTTTGTCTTCTTTGAAGGCTGCTCAGGTAAAGTTACGATTCCGAACAAAACGTACAGAGACGGGAAAATGTTTTTCAGATAGCTCTTTAGACGAGCGATGAAAGTTCGCTGCTCCACTTCAGACCTCATTTCCTTTAGGAGCGATTCATCGACATTATTACCTAGCAGCAAATCTTTGAAAACGTAGTCCAATACCTTAGACAAAAGCTGTTGTACGTTTGCATCTCCGTTTGTTCCCGACAAACATTCTTGTAAACCATTTTCGAATTCACTATTCAACTTGTTTAGAATAGACTCTAAATCCTCCCTCAGTAAAGTCCACTTTTCGCCGTCAGCGTAAAACAAATTGTTTCGTAAACAAACATCCCGAGATTTGTCGAGACCAAGACCTCTGCTATGGAAATTCGTGAAATCGGTCGACAACATCCTTTTTATGACGTCTGGGTCCCGAACAATAAGATCTGGTATTCTGCTCTTGAGGCGTCCCGCGAATTTATCCCTTGGGTGTTCGAAATACAGTTTATTTACATCTTCTGTGCTGCTCCTGATTCCAAGCACCCGGTGGTAATCGCTGCCGAAGAATGGAATAGACGTTTTGTACGGAATATGTCGCACGTACCAGTAGCTGAAGAATTTTGTCACATAATCGAAAATCAATGCTACTATCAACACTATCATAACACTGAGGTTAATGAGAAAGCTTTCGAAAAACATTTTTGCTACGTTCACTCAGTAGGATGTTGGTGCGAGTACTGTCGATCTTAAAGTCTTGCGTTCAAAAGTGGGTCGAAATAACGGTACTTTTCTGTGTAGCACTCGCACAATCTTTGAGATAAGTGTACCTATATCATTCTAGAGTATGTTTTATGTCAAGTATGTAAGAGTGATTTTTGTGCGGCGGTATGCGTGGAAACACAGCCTCCACTTGTTGGTCTTTTGCGGTTTACGTCTTGTTTATTGTAGCTTTGAACTTGCTATTGAAAATGAATATAACCACTATAATGAACAAACATTTTTTAATGTAGGCGTGTTTCTTTACAATTATAGAAAGTAGTTACATACCTAGTAACGGCACACATAGTATTTGGTAAAGTAACTTTACCTTTATGTTAGCTTGGTGTATGAAAATATAAAATCGTTTATTTTGCATAGTACACAAAGGTATAATATTATATTGCATGTTGAACGAAGAGATGAATGTTAAAAACTATGGCGTGGTATATCCACCTGCATAGTAGACGTACTTATGTTAAAATTGTTATTATTTATATTTTTTATCTTAATGTTATATTGTTGTTTATATTATTTTATTTATTATTGATGTTTATATTAATGCTGGATATCACACAGCATCATCTAGCCGTATACCAAGCAGTGTTTGTATTACGGGTATTAGATAACTCATTCATTAATTATTATGAAATCGATACTTTACATTTTTCTACTGCTCATATTAAAACACCAAGAATACCCGAAACCAATCGATCATACAAATATAATGTCCGGCGTGGTAATCAAACGCGTACCTAACCTACCCTGTGCGACGCAGGAGTGCCCGCTAAGTCACTGAGGTTGTCAAAATTATATATCCCATCTGTACTTGCTACTCGACAAAATTTGGCTTAGTACGAATGCACAGTCATGTATTCACAAGATCAAATAAAAATAGCCATATAATCAGAGGTACGACCACCATTAGCTTGACACAGACAGAACATTATAAAAGGCATATTATTACAGACTTATATTATGTATACTATATATACATAATTAAAAGAGACAAGGTGAGAATGAAAATCTCAAACCTGGTTACAAATAATAATATCAGGCTTTCCTTTCTCTGGAGATGTAAGATTGTTGGTACCACAATTAAATCAAATCTATATTATTCTAATCTACCTAACGACAAAATTGTCATTTTTATGGAATAGGTTCAAGTTCACATTTTCAAACAATTATTTTTTGCCTGCCACCTATCCGCTTACTTCGTAACTACTTGCGTCTGTAGTTTCAACTGTTACCCTCAAGAAATTCACTTTGAGGCGCTGAATCTTGTGAACCTGTCCTCAAGGTAGTTCAGTGTTTCCCGTATAGATGGCGTGGCTGCGCCTTGAAAGTTTTCCGTGGTTCTCGTTTGCGATATGGTACCTTACCACCTCTTTCGTGCTCTCTGTAGCTACCACCACTCAGTTGTTACTAAAAGATGCGGATTATAGAATATAGATGGAGCTTAATATTACTTTGTCTATTCTTGAGATAAATAATTAAAAATAAAACCTTCTGTACATATTACGTAGGGTAATGCTGCGCTACTGTCCGATAAAATGATTAAATTTTAATTACATGTGGTTCAATGACAACACCGTGGATTATGAATAATAAAGGCCATTTCTATATTTATTTTGGTAACTATATCACCTTCTTCCCTTATCATCAAAATTGTTTGTAACTATTATAATATATAATACTAGCAGTCCGCCCCGGCTTCGCACGGGTATTAAACAAAAATTTCAGAAATTATACACACTAATACGACGGGTTTCACAGTTTTCATACGGATCCCTTACTTTTTTAACATCATTGGGGTTTTTGACATTGACTCGACACTCCTTATCTGACACTGGCCGTAGAGAAAATGCAAGCAACCTCTTTTTCTATTATGACGCGCCATAATAGAAAAAGAGGTTGAATATACAGCGAATATACAGCGCACGGTTCAATTATTGAATTTTTCATGCGGATCTCTAACTTTTTTGAAAATATTATATAGCCTATGTTCATCACGAAAAAATAAGGATTCTAATGGTGAAAGAATTTTTCAAATTGGTCCAGTAGTTTTGGAGCCTATTCAATTCAAACAAACAAACAAACAAACAAACAAACAAACAAACAATCAAATCTTTCCTCTTTATAATATTAGTATAGATAAATATTATATATATGTATTGTAAGGTTTACACATATATTATATTGCTCTAGTATTATCTGTAATTAGTCAGATATAGCGTAGTTCACTTATAATACGCCCTTTTGTTTTAGCTTCTACCATGTGTGGTTGGCTTGGCAGGTAAATAATGCCATCGGCATTATGCCCACTTTTATTTGCTATTATAAACATGTGCAATAAACAAAATATAAAAAATATCTGAGATTTAATGACCGTTATATTTTGAAAACGCCTGTTAAAAAAAGCAGACAGCACAAGTTGTAATTTTTGCAAAATATTGCTTTCTAGAGACTCAGCTAACCCATTTATAAATTCCATCATTTCACAAAAGAAATTGACATTCCAATCTATGTGTATCGAACAAAAAATAAACTATTCGTCACTCATCAGCATCCGATCGAATCGATTTCGATCACAATAGTCCGATGATCGACCACTGTGATCGAAAATATCTTTTTGTGTACATTATTGATTTTTAATCGACCGTGGAGGCTCTTATACAAAGGGGTTGAAGACAGCCTTAATAGGCACGTGGGTAAAAACGCAGTAGTTGTTATCTAAGGATTGAATTGGTGCCGGTATAATGGCAACAGTGGCCTATATAACCCAAGCATTTCTTTATAATGTCGGTATATCTTTGAACTTTTGGTATTATGCACTTTTGCAGCATATTAACGACATAGTTTTTAGGGTTTTGCCATCGGTTGCAAAATCCTTATGAAATCGCTTTGGGTCTGTTTTGTGTTTTGAATCCTTAATATCTCAGAAACTACTGCAGCTATTGACTTGAAATTTGAAATAATAATACATTTTGTGCGCCCGCACATATTTATAGAAAAATAAATGAAAATAAATGAAAAATCAAAATGAAGATTTTCCATACAAATTTTGAAATCGAAATTTTAAATGGGACGTACAAAGTCGAAAGTGGTGTCAAATGAAAGGTACTCGTTTGTAGATTTCAAAATAGTTTTTGAAATTTTGGTAGATTTTATACTTTTTAAAATATTTTGAAAAAGGTCAAAAAAATGACCGTTCCCCCCCCCTTACCTCCGAAGATTGCAGAGCGATCGACGTGATTATGTACCAAGTGTTTGTAGATATGGATCTATATTTTACAGGAAAAATATAGAGAAGTATGTAAAAATAATACTTTTTGAAATATGGTCAATAAAGGGCGGGAAAAATTTCTGAAGGGGTGACTACCCCACCGAGTTGGGTATCAAATGAAAGGTATTGGTTTGTACATTCCAATACAGTTTTTGAAATTTCGATACATTTTATACCTTTTGATATATTTTGAAAAAGGTTGAAAATTTGACCGGTACCCCACCCCCCCCCCCCCCCTTATCTCCGAAGATTGCAGAGCGATCGATGTGATATGTACCAAGTGTTTGTAGATATGGATCTATATTTTACAGGAAAAATATAGAGAAGTCTGTAAAAATAATACTTTTTAAAATATGGTCAAAAAGGGTGGGGAGAATTTTCTAAAGGGAAGACTACCCCCCCGAGTGGGGCATCAAATGAAAGGTATCAATTTGCACATTCCAAAACAGTTTTTGAAATTTCGATAAGTTTTATACTCTTCGAAATATTTTAAAAAAGTCGAAAAATTGACCTTTCCCCCCCCCCCCCTATCTCCGAAGATTGCAGAGTGATTGATGTAAAATGTACTAAGCGTTTGTAGATATAGATCTATATTTTACAGGAAAAATAAAGAGAAGTCTGTAAATATAATACTTTTTGAAATATGGTCAAAAAACTAATTTTCATACAATGGGGGCTATTTCATTGAGAGTAATATCAAATCAAAGGTATGGATTTCGACAATTCAAAACAGGTTTGGAAAAATCGTCTAAGTTTCATACTTAGTGAAACAGGTTAAAAAAAGCCGAAAAAAATGGTAGGTACCAACCCACTTACCTACCCACTAATCTCTGTAGTAACTGTAATAGTAGTTCCACAGCGCACCAAACCCGTTGTTCTCAAAATTTTTGAGAAGAGATATATATCCTAGATAATCCACACAGTATCATTTACCCACAAGTTAAGCAAAGCTTGTGTTATTGCTATTACTACGATAGCTGTTATACTTAATAAAGTATAAGTATCATTAGATGATTTATTTTTGTGTACAGAAAAGGACTAGAACACCCGAACAAATAATCTGAAGATCCTACAAATATTAGTCCCGAGGCAGGAATCAAACCGCAACCTCCTGCGTTGTAAGCCCACCGCGCCAAGAGGTCGTCATATACGTACCTACCGACAAAAGTTCAAAACCCTCGGCGCGCGAGTTACACTCGCACTTGTCGTACTTGTTTACTCTGCTAATAATTTATCCATCCATCTCACTTGCTGCTCAAAACACAATCTAATAAATAGCAAATTTATAGAAATGCCTCCATTTACCTTATTACATCTATTGCAGTGTTTTGTATTGGTAAAAACTAAATTAAAAAAAAATATTTTGCCTTTACAGTCTGAATCACCAAAACAGTCATTGGGTTGACCTGTAATCATGCGCTCTATAGCCATAAAGATCACAAAAAATCGTCTAGCCGTATAATCGTCATATAATCAGATCAATTTGAAAATAATCTAGACCTAATAATTGGTATGTTGCGCTTTTGTTACCAAATAGCTGAATAAAAAACTCGTTATCGTTATTAGGGGTAATAAATGAGTATATGACGATGGTCCTAATGTTGTGGTCATTAATGTTCTGTCCAGGATCGGTGCAGGCATAGTAGAGGTAAGGATGCAGTGATTCGTCTTTATAGTCTCTGTTATATCGATCGACACTACTCTAAGACTGGGCATCATGTAGTACAAGTATGAAGAGGTTTATCTTTTCATGAACTTTCTTTCGTTCTTGACAGAAAATTATATTATATGTTATGGCCTGCTATATAACAATCGAGCCGATTATTTTTAAACCCAGACAGGATTTAAAAAAAAATTCTGAGTGTCTGGTAGAAGAGTCGCGTGACATGCCTTAAAAAAGCATATATATAATTATTTATCAGATTTTTTGTATGATATTATACAGCTTCAAACATCAAATGTCTATAAATATTGCTATACGCTAACACTTACATAATATGCCCAAGACGCACTATCCAACAGCATTAGCGTCAGGCGGTAGCGGCGCGGTGCTGCGGGTTGTGCCGCAGTGAATGTATTAACTCGTCAAATTTTAAATGAAAAATTGTCAACAAATTAATCTAGCTTCGATATAATATGACTATTATTAAATATTGCCTCTGCATATTTATTTCATAAAGCTATACTATGGCACGAGGGTCCCGTCACAGTGTCGCCGGCAGATACTGGTGATTAGTCTAAACAGCCGTAGTCGATTTGAGCTGGTTATGATCTCTATGGTGCCTCAAGCAATTTAGACAACAAAAGGTACAAAATTTGGGACGCACAGCTCAAGACTCCAAGAGACAACCTTAGTCTCCAATAGACCATTTTTTTCTCTTTCTTTGAATAACTTAAAATTATTTGACACTATGGTAAGACCACTAATAACAAAGTAAATTATAAATAAATACCGAAATTAGAACTAGTATTTACAATTGAACTAACTGCAGACTGTTGCAAACAAACTGCAGGTTTTAATATATTAATATTTTATTTTTATTTAGACTGTATACATAAATTAAGATAAATACTGAATATTGCTTGAATTTTTTCAGAAAGAATTTTTCTACGGTCTTTGGGGAGCTTTTGGAGCCCTGGGGCCGTTGGAACACCACCTTGGGCGCTTCAGGTATTGTTTTCCAGGTCGGGGACAACCTCAGCGCAACGTAAATCAAAAAGGTGGTTTCTCTCTTTGTAGTTTGTTTACTTTGGTTTTGACAGAAGCTTAGTGTTTGTTATTTTTCTGTTTACAGTAAGGAGGGCGTTTCCCGTGGAGCCCGGCCGGGCTATCACGCGTGCGCCAACCTCTGTCTTCTCTATAGTTTTAGTCTATTTAGATTTGTAAGAATTTTATTTACATTTTATAAAATTGATTTGTGATGACACAATGCACGCAAAACGAAAGTGCCATTAGGAATATTACGGAAATCCATCCCATCGTGTCTGTGCAGCCTCTCTTAGAGTGCACACAATGTCCCCAGGCCCGCTTTTTCAAGGGACAGAGAGGCCTAAAAATTCATCAATCAAGAATCCATAAGGATCCTTTTATCCCGCTGTCTGCTCCGGTTGCAGGAGCGGTAGATGTTTTGACGCAAAATTCAGATTATACGGTTGATACACCCTTTTGGAAAGTTCTGAGTGAGTATAAAGCTACTACCCCTATTTTGAAACGTATTCCTCGTGGTGCTCGCATCTCTGTCGCTTCCGCTCTTTCACAGGCCATTAGGAATACTGTATCAAAAAACACCAAGCGAGCTTGGGAACATTTACTAGTTTTCCCTTACAGTGTACTACATGTTAAGAAAGATTTGGCCACTAAAACGTCCCTTACGATAAAGATCAAACAAAATTGTATTAGTTACACTGCACGCGAAGGGCTGCCTATTTCAATTATTGATCAGGACACACTCCAAAATTCAAAACCATTTAAATCATTGTCTGAGTCTACTATCTACAGACTTGTAGAGAGTAAACTCAGTGATGGTGATATCAAAGGTGCCTCTCGCATACTTTTTTCCAATGACACGATGGCGCCAAATAACGATGATACTCTCATATCTCTTGAGAGTAAGCATCCATCTGCAGGGGCTAATATAAAACTCCCCGATCCACCGCAAGAGAGTGATGACGCTGTGGGCGCGACTATTCAGGACGTAATTACAGCTATCATGTCTTTTCAGAATGGCTCTGCCGGCGGCCTAGATGCTGTGACTCCACAGCATCTTAAAGATCTACTTTCTGGTGGTTCTGGTCATGCAGGTGAAGTCCTTCTGGAAGATTTGACATCTCTAATTAACCTGATGTTGTCAGGTCGAGTCAACAGCGAGATCACAGAACTCCTGTACGGTGCGAATCTATGCGCATTAAAAAAGAAGGATGGCGGTATAAGACCCATAGCTGTGGGCACCACCTACCGCCGCCTTGCTGCTAAAGTCTGCTGTCGAAAAGAAGCCGACTATCTAGGCGAGTATTTTAGACCGATTCAGCTAGGCTTTGGTTCGCGAGGCGGTTGTGAGGCCGCAGTACATTCCCTTCGTACTTTTTTGGACCAAAATTATGGGGCAGTTATTCTAAAGGTAGATGTCAAAAACGCCTTCAATTCAGTAGACAGGGGCGCCTTGCTAAATGAAATTAAAGAAAAAGTTCCCAAAATTTACCCTTTTCTTTGGCAATGTTATGGTTCTCCGTCAAAATTAATTTATAGGAATAATGTCATTTGGTCTACTGTTGGATGCCAGCAAGGCGACCCTCTTGGTCCGGCCATATTTAGCCTTGCCATCCACAGAGTTATTCAACGTCTCCAATCCAAGCTCAATGTTTGGTATTTGGATGACGGAACCTTAGGTGGCGAAGTGGACACAGTTTTCAATGATCTAAAAATCATCACAGATGAATTTAAAAAAATTGGTTTGGACTTAAATTTTTCGAAATGTGAGCTTTTTATTTCCAGCTCTTGTGTAGACAAAGACAGTATTATAAAAAAATTCAATAGTTTGGCACCTAACATTTTAGTTGTAGAAAAACGTTCACTTCGGCTCCTTGGTTCGCCAATTCTTGATGAGTCTTTTCAGCCATTTGTAGATGAGAAAATTCAAAATTTCTTCCAAACCTCGGACAGACTTCTCAAAATTAATAGCCATATGGCTTTCACGATCATTCGATTTTGCCTTTTTGTTCCTAAATTTACTTATTCTTTGAGATGTTGTCAACTGTGGAAACACAGCGAGCTATTGGAAGGCTTAGACAACATAATAAAGAATACTTTATCATCGGTTTTGAATATCGATTTGGATGACAAGGCATGGTCGCAGGCCTCCCTGCCTGTCAAATTGGGAGGCTTAGGTATTCGCAAAATTTCAAGTGTAGCCCTACCAGCGTTCTTGTCTTCCGTCTACAGCACTAGTTCATTAGTTGAAAAAATTTTAAAGCCTGATTCGGCACTACCTGGATTTTCATTTAAAATTTCATTTTTAGACGAAGCTCGAACGGCTTGGCAAAGTGCTTGCCCCGATGCTGCTCTCCCAAAATCTCTTTTATCCCAACGGCAATGGGACGGGCCTCTGTGTGAGCTGACACGGAATTGTTTGTTACAAACGTGCTCCAGCTCAGCAGATCGTGCCCGTCTCCTGGCCGTTTCTAAATGGGAGTCAGGACATTGGTTGCAAGCACTTCCTTCATATAACACTGGCACTTTATTGGATTCCGTAACTTTCCGTATTGCATCATCTCTTCGGTTGGGTGCAAGGTGTTGCGCGCCTCATCAATGCCAGTGCGGTACTGCTGTCGAACAGCTTGGTCACCACGGATTATCGTGTTCTAGGGCTGCCGGTCGGATGTCTCGTCATGCCAGCCTTAACGACATCATCCGGCGGGCCTTTGTCACCGCTAGCGTACCAGCTATTCTCGAACCGAATGGTCTGTTGCGTGACGATGGTAAGAGGCCCGACGGTATGACACTTGTCCCATGGGAGTTGGGGAGGCCCATTGTGTGGGACGCTACTTGCGTCGACACACTTGCGCCCTCCCATCTTCCAAGGACATCCGTGAGGGCTGGTGCGGCGGCAGATTTGGCCGAGGATCTTAAGAGGCGCAAATATGCAGGTCTCGACAGAGCCTACAAATTTGCTCCCCTTGGTGTCGAGACCCTAGGTCCGTGGGGTACCGAGGCTCTCCGGGTCTTCAAAAAATTATCAGAGCGTCTGGTCGAAGCGACGTGTGACCCGAGAGCTGGTCAATATTTGGCACAGCGCATCAGCATTGCCATACAACGTGGCAATGCAGCCAGCATCTTGGGTACACTTCCAACTGGTATTGATATGGATCAGTTGAGCTACCTGTAGTTTGTTCGCAACAGTCTGCAGTTAGCTCAATTGTAAATACTAGTGGTTTTTTTTTTATTTAGTTAGATCATTGTAATTTATTTGTTAATAAAGGCTTGGCCATGTTAAAAAAAAAAAAGATAAATACTTATTGTTTCAAATTAACAGATTATTTGCATGTTAATGTTGGTTTCATAGTTATTTCAAACTAGCGGCCCGTCTCGGCTTCGCACATGTGGTTATTGTGACATACCATAGAGCAACGCGGGCCCCCGGCCGGCGGACCGGAGGGGAGTAGCCATACGCAGCTTTCCCCTCTGTCAAAAGTACAAGTCCACGCGGACCTACACGTACTATAAAACTAGTTCATTCTGTGACAGAATGTATCAATGTGTGGGTCAAATTGTTAGAGTATTTTTAATTTCGTATGAAAATGAGTGCGCAGCGCAGATTCCCCCCCCGCCAAAATTGCCTGACAATGTTGAATCGACAAATAACGCTATGGCCACTCCCTAGCCATACGCAGCTTTCCCCTCTGTCAAAAGTACAAGTCCACGCGGACCTACACGTACTATAAAACTAGTTCATTCTGTGACAGAATGTATCAATGTGTGGGTGAATTTGTTAGAGTATTTTTAATTTCGTATGAAAATGAGTGCGCAGCGCAGATTCCCCCCCCGCCAAAATTGCCTGACAATGTTGAATCGACAAAATAACGCTATGGCCACTCCCCTCCGGTCCGCCGGAGGACCGCGTTGCTCTATGTGACATACCGATAATAATTGGACATATTCGACGAAAAATGTTTTACTGCATTTATTTACAACTTGGATTACGCTTTTTCTGAAGTTTCAGTAAGGATCCCTAATCTTTTCTAGCAATAAATATAGCCTATGTAACTCAAGGTGAATGTAGCTTTCAAAATGTGAAGAAAATTTCAAATCGATACAGTAGTTTATGAGTTTGTTCATTACAAACATACACACAAAAATACGAATCTTTCTTCTTAATAATTTTAGTGTAGAAGTAGATGTATAGTGAAATGCTGTTCGCCCAAGTGGCAAATTCCAGAGATATAAACAGTCCTATTAACTAACTGTTGATTCAGATTCAATAACTTTATGTTCTAAGCTTATAAAATAAGCACTTAGACAAGTAAAATTTCATACAGTTAATTATTATAAAAAAGAAAAATTTTGTTATTGATTTCTTTTCATTTTTATTGATTTCGATACACAAAAACAAATGAATTGCTGAATCCCATCCACCCATTCTTCAGATTAAGATGGAATCACAAAAACAAAGCATTATGGATGAAGAACAGATGCAATCCATAACTTGAACATGCTCCGATACTTTTCCTAATTACCTGTAGTGTCAATCATTGACTATCGACCGAGTTATATTATCTTTATCAAGGGAAAATTTCACCAAAAGGTGTATACGCAAGATCTCGATTAACTAGAAGCTTTCTTGTTTCATCAGCCAATGTTAGTCCATTGCTGGACATATTATTAATTATTGGTTTAGTTATTAATTATAGTTCTAAGTTAGCTCTAATATTATGTTTTTGTAATGTTTTTCTATATTTATTTCTTACTTTACTACCGTAGTTAAACCGTAGTAAAACTGCAATGTAACTGGACCCGACGTGGACATGTCAGTCTGTCGTATGTTAATTTTATATTAATTGTAACCAGTTTTATTTTATGTCGGCGCATGGCATCAAAGTGTTATGGTCTAATTGGATCTTTATTATTTAGATGTCTTATTAGAGATATTGTAGCTAGAATGTAAAAGACTTATTTCATCATTAGAAAAATAGACCTTATGACCCTCGAGCTTCTTCTAGGGGATGTAAACCGCGAATATGATCAGTATTGAAAAGTCTTCGCAATTTAACTTCAGAAGGTTTTTTAATTAAATACGCTCAAGATCTTTTGTCTATGCTATTTCAAAAAATCCTTTGTTATGTACACCAACAAAGCCAATGCCGGGTCTTTTCAAAACTAATCGTGTTTGCAATGAATTTTTTTAAAGCTCAAAATAGTCTGATTTGATAACGTACTTTAATATTTAGAGTAATTTTATTTTTAAAACAAATCTGTTGCCTCTTTACAGAATCATTTTCATTAAGTACCTACTAAATATCGAGAGCAATGAATCCGGGTCACTCAAAGAATCCAAAAAATCTCGGAAAGTAAGAATGCTAGGTTAATGCAATAAATTGTATTTAATAGACAATTTAATACTCCTTAAATGAAAGTTAAAAAAATATGAGTCACCATACATTTTATTTACACAAAATTACATAAAGAAAAAAAACTGCTGATCTCTCCTTAAAACAAAAATAGGAAACATGAAATTTTTGAACTTTATGACGATTTTCTTGAATTTCAATACTTCGTATTACCTCCTCGTGCTTCCATTACTGCGTTTACGCGGTTTGGCATGCTGTACACCAAGTTCCTTATACGATTTTGGGGAATATTCTCCCATTCCTCTGTGAGAGCAATTTTGAGCTCAGGAAGCGTGATTGGGGGAGGGTTTCGTTGTTTTACGCATCTCCCTAGCTCGTCCCAAGCATGCTCGATCGGGTTGATATCCGGGCTGCGCGCTGGCCACTCCATACAAGTAATGTTCATCTCTTGAAGGTAGTCATTCACAATCCTACCTGTATGAGGTCGGGCATTGTCATGCATAAATATAGCATCCTCACCCAAATTGACCATAAATGGACCAAAGTGTTCGTTGAGGATTTCTTCCACATATCTTACGCTAGTTAAAGAGCCGTTTTCTATGATCACCAGCTCTGTGCGACTTTCAGAGGAAATTCCGGCCCACACAAGTACAGACCCACCACCGTAGGCTACTTTTTCTTCGATGCATGCTTGCTTGAATCTTTCCCCTGGTCTTCTATACACTCTGTGTCTTCCATCGTGCTTGTAGAGCATAAATTTTGATTCGTCGGAGAACAATTTATTGCATTAACCTAGCATTCTTACTTTCCGAGATTTTTTGGATTCTTTGAGTGACCCGGATTCATTGCTCTCGAGTGTACCTATATAAAGCGGAATTTAATTATAGGATTATCTAACAATGTCATTTTCTTCACTAATGTTTATCGAAAGCTTTCATAGCTAATCTCAAAAAAATAGCTTTCCAACCAAAACCACACGATGAATGGGTTGATTGTTGACTCATCGGAGAAAGCCAAAAAGTCACCACACAGACGCAAACAAAAATCACGGCAAAAAAGACAGCAAAATCATTAGTTCCCACTGACCTTGTGGTCCATGTACCGTTAGGGGGAACTTTTTTCAAAAAATAAGGGCGCAGCTATGCCTCTGATCCGAAACCGCAAAGGAGCCGACCGCAGCTAAGGGAACAGTTACTACTGCTCGAGTGATATAAGGCTCTAGTGGTGCTTACATATTGGGTAAATGATTAGGTAGTTAAAATTTTGCTAAATAGCTGTTATTTGCATTATTGTATTAAAATTCCTTTTTTCTCTAGTTAATCAATAAAATATTTGCATCTCTTATAATTTAAGAGAAGACAGACATTATCTGCATCAGTATTTAATTTGAAGAACTACACAATTTTTTACAATAATTTCGCAAAATAATAATAAATAAATAATTCCGGACAATCCGCACAGCATCATCTAGCCCCAAGCTAAGCTGAACTTGTGTTATGAGTACTAGATGACTGTTATACATAATACAATATTATTACATAAATAGATATTTTTTTATATTATACATAGATAACGATCAGAACACCCAGAACAAGTATTTGCAGATCGTACAAATATTTGTCCCGAGGCGGGAATCGAACCCGCAACCTCCTGCGTCGCAGGCGGACCTTCGCCCACCGCGCCACAGAGGTCGTCAAATATATGAGGTCGTCATTAGTGTGGTCCAACTACGTGGAGGAAGGATGAAAGTAATTTTCGCTGGTCCACCAGCATGTCTAAGAGTCTACTGTAAGGCCTAAAGGAAATAAAACACTCTAAATAATCTTATTAGTTTAGGACACTTAGTAGTCTTAGTAAAATATTTAGTCAGTTAGTCTAAAATATGTTGTTACTTAAAATTTTTAAAATATTATTATTTTTCATGAGTGAATTATAATTACTAAAACTATGTACCTACAAACTACCTACAAAGAGTTCTTTCTGTGCCCGAGTGTAAAATCTCCCTTCCAAACAGTAGCAGTCAGGACGCTATGGTGACAGTTTTGACTATAAATAAGTGTGGCATTGTATTCAATGCGCCACTGTGCGACTGGCGGCGACCACAAAAGAATTCTCAATTTCATTGTAAAACATTCGGATTTACTTTCTAGGTTTTGATACAATTAGAGGACTTGAGGGGAGAATTAAGAGAGAAAACAAGTGTTGACTCTGGCCACCAAAGATGAAGGTCATAATAAGGAAAAGGTTGGGGCACTTAATTATGATTCATGTTATAATATTAAATAAATAAAATAAATAAATAATTCCGGAGACGCTGACCCTATCGTAAATTCAGGACAGATATAGGCACAGAGCCTTATAAATAAATATAAATAAATAAATAAAGAATGCCGGACAATCCACACAGCATCATCTAGCCCCGAGCTAAGCAGAGCTTATGTTATGGGTACTAGATGACTGATATAAAGTTTTATTCCGAATCGTCTCCATAAATAAGTCTCCGTAAATAAGGGGACGAAACGTAGGGACAAGTGCAAATAACCCTAGAATTATTTATGATAAGAGATCATAATAATATTATGATCTATATTGACGACCTCTGTGGCGCGGTGGGCGAAGGTCCGCCTGCGACGCAGGAGGTTACGGGTTCGATTTCCGCCTCGGGATAAACATTTGTCCGATCTGCAGATTTGTTCAGGGTGTTCTGGTCGTTTGCTATGTATAATAAAATATATATAATAATATTGTATTATGTACATAATACAATATTATTACATAAAAATATATATAAATAATAATTCTTGGGTTATTTGCACATGTCCCTACGTTTCGTCCCCTTATTTACGGAGACTTATTTATGGAGACGATTCGGAATAAAACTTTCCATTGGTCCCCACTAAAATATTTACTTTTAATGTAAGACCATTTTTGGATGAACATAGATAGGCTACAGAATATTTTGATAAAGTTAGGGTTCTGTATGTAACACTTTAATAATTGTAACCCAAGGTTTGCAAAAACCTGATAGTACTAAGCAATAAATTAGCTCACATTATTTAATTTGTTATAAATAAATGCTTGTTATAGGTTCTAGATAACTGATAAACTTAAAATAATACACACACCACACACACACACACACACACACAATGTACTTATACATATATTTTATTATACATAGAAAACCACTTAAACACCCGGTACCTGCAGATCATCTAAACATTTGTAATGAGTCGGGAATTGAAACTGCAACATCCTCAAACCATGAAAAAGCCTAGGTGTATGAGAGCAATTCTACTTAGGTTGGTCAAAATTGAAATTAACGTACCTCCTGCGAAGGTGCCTTACCCAACCGCGTATGCCATCTACACTGCACCTAGTAATTACCATCCTAGTTTGTAAGCTATAATAAAAATAGTGAACAACAAAAACTCATCCGGTGGATTAATAAATCCGTAGCGATTTAATGAAATCGATACTGATGCGGTTCTTTGGAGTACTAGTAACTGGACTAGATTATTTTTCGTGAATAGGAAAAATTTCAGTATTGTTTTGAATTTGTCTCTATCTATTAAATTTGTCTCTATCTAATCATCTATCTATTACCAATAGATAGAAGACTGTTGACATAGCTATCTCTGAGTAATCTTACTTTCAATAAACTTAACACTGAACATTGCTGAATAGAAAACTACCATTCTTCTTTAAATATTTCATCGCAGCGAGCGCTTGACTTTGATCTCACTTTTCATACCCCCAAAAACAAACAATATCTACTGTTCTCGGGATCACAATTTATTTAGTTATTTCTTGTTTGCCATAACAATCCTGAATATGTTGGCAGCAGAAAATCTACATTTGATCACAACAGGTGTTTGGAATAGACAGGTCCTTCGTTGATTATTTAAACTGGGAAACTAACTGTTTTTCTTGGGGAGGATTGTTCTTTGTTTTTCGCTTAGCAATCAATAATCCTTACTTAATATTATAAATGAAAAAGTAACTCTCTGTCTATCTGTCACGTCTAAATGACGGAACAGATTTTAATGAAATTTGGGACAGATATTTCTAGATCTTGAGAAAGGACATAAGATATTACTTTTTTTCCCGGTGGTGTCATGTTCCTCCGAGATACATAGAACACGCGATATAACCGAATACAATTTTGTTATATATTTTAGGCAAAAGCTAGTCCATAAATTGAATATCTGTCCAAAAGTATTGTAAGGTATTTTTTCTACCACTAAGATGGCAAAAAACTTGCTTCCCGCCTAATGGAGGGCGTTTACCGCAACTTATGAACGCCTCCATGCAACTTCAGGGACAAGGAAATAGAGCACGTTGAGTTTTGTGTTATTTGTGGCATGTAAAATGTCCAGCAGGAGTACATTTGCTATTGAATAAGCCAAAATATTATTTTGTACTCCATGCAAAGTACCTCCAAGGCTCTCGTTGAAAATAGCCCTGTTCGGTCCACTTCAATTACTATGATCGAGATGAAGCTACCGTGCACCATCAAAATTCCACCTTATCTTTATAATGGAGTTTAGTTTCGCGGGGTAATAAGATTATTGAGTAGATAAATACGACCTACGAGCATAAAGTGCCTTGTTTATTTGGGTTTTGGATGATGCAATGATTTTGTAGTGATTCGAGCGAGTAAACCAATAATAATTGTTCAAAAGTTTTATTTTATTTTATTAATTTACTGACAAAATTCTTACATTTTGTCAGTAAATTTTACTTGCTTTTTGCAATGAACTAACTCTGTAAATAAAATCCCGGACTTGACCATGTTTTTCCTCTTGAGCCGAAGACCTAAAAATATGGTCAGCATAAGCAAACCATGCATCTACCTGGAGGAAAGGTAATCCTAGTATAACCTGACTTAAAACTAGGTAATGATAGGTACTAACGGATCTCTTAGATTATCACAAACACGATGTATCCACAGAAAGTTAACCGAACCACTGTTTACACCTTACACTCACAGTACATTTTGCATCACTATAAACACAGGTACACTAAACCCATGATAATCACACGTCACTCACTCGCATCATGCGAGCATATCTTCAATTATCGTGCCTTACTTAAACATACGGCAGCCGTGGCAGACCATAGACTGTACTGATATATGGCGCAGACTGTCCGAAATACAATATTTTAACAATTCTCGTAATGACGATTTTTCATCTACTATTTTTTTACTGTCAAAAAATTGAGAGGACTAGAGGAGACGTGCTAAGTGTGAGTTACGTGGAAAATTGGGACAGGCATAAAACAACGTTGGATTAGGGTAGCGCAGGATACGACTAGTGCAGATTTTTAGGGGAAGCCTCGATGTCTAACATTAGACGTCGATATGGATGCATCGGTTGATGTTATCGTCATATCAGTTTATTTTATTTGTATAAAGTATACCTAATCAAAATAATATAGATAACATCGATCCTATAATATCGATGCCTTAATTATTATTATTAATAGGGTTGGTCTGCATTTATTGTTACTAAATGTGCACGCGCCAAGAGATATAGAGGCATAAATTTTTTGAGTTCAGTACATAAAACTCGTTAAAGTTTTGTAATAATTATTTGTAATTCAATTCATTCACTTTACTTGCCACGTTTGATTCGCATAGTATGTGCGATAAGCTGAAATAAAGATCACGAAGGTATTTGCTTTTCAAATGTTTCAACAGCAACATCTTCGACTTTATCTATGCCCAATACATTACTGGTACAGTCAACCACAGAATAGAAAATACTAGTTGAAGCGTCAGCGATCAAACGTTCAGAAGTGATTCGATCGCTAATCACCGCAACCTGACAGACTGAGTAACCATTTCCTGTCCGACCGTCTAATTTACTGATCACTTTATGGTATGCTGCAATTCGGCTCTGTGAAGATGTTAAGGGCCGTTCGTATGATAATAGGAACCACTATGGATAATACCTAGTTATGTTATGATATTACTGAAATGCTATGATCGGGTTCTGGGTTTCTGAAATTAAAGGTTAGTTTTCATGTATAACTAACCTATGTTTATTTGGCTTTAGTAGTTAATATTAAGTTTTAATTATTTCAAAGTAAAAGTTATTAAAAAATTATTTTTATCAAAAGTGTCTATAAACAGAGGGTAGGGTATGGATAGTCTTTTTTTTTTGAATTGGCAATAGTGGCAAAACTCCCTTGTTTGGAGGAAAATACGTTCCATAATTCGGTGTATGTGTACTGTACTGGTTGATGACAGGATAGTAGTTGATAGATCTTAAGAAGCAATACTTAAGAACAAAGGATGACGACCTCTGTGGCGCGGTGGGCGAAGGTGCGCCTCGGGACAAATATTTGTACGATCTAGAGATATTTGTTCAGGGCGTTCTGGTCGTTTTCTATGTACCTATAATAAAAAATATCTATATATGTAATAATATTGTATTATGTATATCAGTCATCTACTACCCATAACACAAGCTCTGCTTAGCTTGGGGCTAGATGATGCTGTGTGGATTGTCCGGCATTATTTATTTATTTATTATTATTTATTAAGAACAAAGGAGATTCTAGGAAGAAAGGAGATCAAAAACCAGGTAATGATGATGATGACTAAATTCAACTAACTCACGCGCACAAATTAAAACAACAGTAAAAAGAACAAATCACGGACATGTCGAATGAAATTAACAATATCATCCGGCGAATGAGTTGTGAGGTAATCAAGGAGCGTGTTCTTTTTGTGTCGATTCCCGGTGCAATCATAATGCACGGGTGCACTCACGTTGGGAATATTGAGGATTTGCATTCTAGAATGCCAGGTAATCAAATGTAGTGCAGGATTTGCCTATAATTATAAAGCCATATTCTCTTAACTTTGTCAGAGGTGATTTAAAACATTGCATATAGGCGAATGCAATGTTTTAAATCAAATGGGATGAAAAAGGTAACTATGACAATTTGTCTGACTTTGCACCAAAAATTATACGATTATATTAATGAGTTCTGAAGAAATCCACATTCAGCTCCCTTGACACATTCGGCTGGAAGTGCTTTCAGAAGATATTTTATCTTGAGTTGAATCCATGAATAAATGTGCAGTTTTGAGCACTGCTACGGAAACTTTTAAACTGTCTATCATCGCATGAGACAAATCGATCTCGGACACAGGTCAGAACCTATAAAAAGCCTGTACGAGTACCTACTGAAATTTCTTCATTGTCCCCTAGGAAACTTAATTTTTTGCACACTTGTCATTTAAGAAGCATAGCAAATTCTGCTTTGAGGTATGCCGCCGCTGTGACTCAAATTTGGCTGAGTACATTATATCAGAAGCAAGTTTAGGAGGTATGATTCCTGAAACATCTCTTGCGTTAGGCAAGATGATGTTGTGTGGACTGTCCAGCACTGTTTGTTTATTTATTGTCCCATAACACACAGCTATTATGGTCACCAGCCGGTAATATCGGGAGCCAGTATGGGCGCTAATGGCCGCCGCGGGCACGCTCCCTATCAGAAGTGGGATCGCCTTCCAGCCATCCCATTATATGCTTGATCCTAGGAGCTTTTTATTGACATTTTGTAATAACCTAAGTGCGAAGACTATTTTTGGAATGACGGTTTTCTTTAGAGATAGGTATGACTAGTTTTTCATAACATGGCTTACTAAAATCAAAATATGGTTAGAAAAAGCTCTTTAAGTATCACATGACCAAGAATACCGCCACGTTACACGCATGCGTGTTGCATCTCTGAGGCTGGGCATTGAATGAGTTAAAGTAATCTGTTGTCATTCTATACCTACTTTTAGTTTATAAACTGTTCGAGTTGTAACACGGCTTCGTTTCCACCAGAATATTTTTTAAAATATCTGATCCTTTAAAATACATAATTTGGAATCATTTATTCAGTGTTTATGCGGTCCAACCAAGATGCTTTGCCAGCTATAACGGGACATAGTCTAGATGAGATTATCCTAAGCTATAAGTATATAATTATAATGTATAAAGAAAAACATTATAGTGTATAAAGAAAAACATCGCTTTACAACTAAGATAGAGACTAAAATCTCTACGCACTAACCTTCCAGCGACATTTACAAAATACATGACACGGTAGGACGTGATATGCGACTCAAAGGCATACTCCACGCAAGGGGTAAAAAAGCTATTATTCTGTACGGTAGCCGACGCCTCGCCCCGAGCGCACTTGGCTACTGAAACTGATACAGTAAAGTGGACAAGTGGCACATAAATGTAGTATAATATATTTTCTATAACAATTTAGAATTTTATGATTTTAACAGGTTCTACCATTTTAACCGGAGAACACGATCGGACATAACAAATGAAATCAACAATCAAAAATGGCAATCAACACTTCAAACGTTGCATTATGTGGTAGGCTCAGTTTTTCTACATATAATTGAACAAATTAATTGAACAAATCTTTTTTTTGTATTGCAATAATGCTTACACTTTTTACTGGGAGAAAGTTTCAAAAGCTTAAAACTTTTACTATTGAGAGAGCTAAACAACCACAAAAGAGGCTTATACTGTAAGTTGACATGACTTATGTTGATGATACTGATGAAACACTTTTAAATAGCGTCACAAATACCCTACAAGGATAATGGCTTCTGCACTCACCTGTACCGCAATATACTGTGATTATGACCAGTTTTTATACGGCAGACTCTAGACACGTGGAGCGATGAAATTATGGTAATCACTGGTTCGTTTCATTGCAAGCAGTTCTTAGGGATCCCTATAAAAAGCCATCTGTACTTGACTATACCCTCACCTAGAGAAATAATGTTCTTTATAATCATGTTTGAACTAGCATTTTCCTGTACATAATACCTTAGATCAGATAAAGTAAGCAATGAACTTATTATGTTTTCTTCTTACCTAGTGCGTCTCAGTTACAAAAATCTTTGTGGCTTTTCAATCTCTTGACGATTTTTGGGCTAGCTGTATTTATATAATAGATAGTCCAAAAATTCTGTCCATAGGTATATTAAAATTAATCTTGAAAAAAACAGAGATTACCCCAAGTGGGAGGACATACGTGCGCACACTATACTAATAAAAAATATTACAATTATTATTATCTTAGATGGTAAAAAGGAAACTGATTTAGGTCTTCTGAGGATAACGTTTACACAAAGCTCTGTCGTAATGTTTATAAACAGCAGTGATACGTTCTCGCATTCTATTTATAAAATAATTGATCTATAGAATGGGAACGTTACTGTACTAGTGCAGTATCACAACAGAAAATAAACGTCCAAAATATCAGTATGCGGAACCACTTTCCACGCACGATAGTGGAACATTTTTTGTGCAGGTCCCATTCATCAACATCTGGTCTATTGGGTTCGTCATCACGCCATTCAGATAATACTCTTCTGGCACGTACTTGGTAAGGCTATGGTGAAGTACTAGCGTTCGCGGTTTTCATAAAGGTACTTAGTCCATGATTGTGAACGAAGACCTTCTAGAAGTCTAAAACTTAGGGAAATGAGGTTTAACAGGACTCAGATATACTCAACACAATAACCAAGAGCCTCTATTACAAGTTGTGTGTATGGAAGCCGAATCGATGCCAAGACGTGAGCCTGATGAAATCCCTCGTTAAGGGATGATGTTGGGGTTGTTCCAACATTAACTAGGTTCGAAGGTCACCCGCTTATTAATAATGCATTTCTCAAACTACTTCAGTTTTTACAGTAATTTTTACAGTTTGAATAAGCAAACAGAATAAGTTTAATTTTTTGTTATATAGACGAAATAATTGAGAATTACCGACTGAGGAGGCAAGGGTAAGGAGGGTTCAAACCGCTTCCAAAGTTTCAATTTTGGCAAACATTTCTTGTAAGACGGCTAAGTAATTGCAATTTTCTACAAACGTTCTACACGTCTTTTATCTTGAAAACTTTTATCGCTCTCTCTTCCCCCAAAGCCTTACCTTAGTTAAACATAGGTTCGCGTTGAATACCTCCTCTCTCATATACATGCATAATTATAATTACAGAAGAAAATAGAATGTCCACCATTACGTTAAATGGAAAAGAAAATGGCTACCGAAATTATTTCGCGACACAAAGATGAGAACCGTTTTGTTTTAGAATAATTGGCCTTTTTAAAGTGTTGGTCCCAGTCATTTTGGGAAATTATGATATTTTTGTAACGAAATAACTGTAGTTGTTGCGACGTGTGACTACTTTAAATGAAAACAATTTAAGGCTAATGACTGGTATCAGCTTCTGTTGGACCTCCTGAGGTTTTTATATCTGACTGGTCCAATAACAACCTGGGGCGGAATTTGCCCATCTGTATATGGAAAGAAGAGAGTTATTTAGCCAATAGAAGGAGAATTAGTAAGACTCCTGTGATTCAGAGAATTCCTTGAGTTTCTACGTTACCTATTCGTTACTAAGATTCAAAAGGTTATTATAAAAACAAGAATACATGGTTTCTTGTTTTTATAATAACTAATATAAAATTTTACACAGACACACACGTTTGGTTACACTTTTGAAGTTTTCATACTGATCCTTAACTCTTTTGAAAATATCATAAATGGTTGACGTTTATCAGGCAGGGATAATGCAGAATTCGAATGGTGAAAGAATTTTACAAATCTGTCCGGTAGTTTCGGACCATAGTCAATCCAAACAATCAATTAACTCTTTTCACATTTTTATTATGTATAGATAAAACAACATACAACGTTAATCCACCTTAAGTCTAGACGTCGTAAAAGTCTTAACAACATTTGTATGAGTAAGAAACAATTGAATGAAAATAAATAACTGAATCATTTTAGTTTTGGTTTCTTAAGTACCCGAAGCGTTTAACATTTTACTCATTAGAAATCTTGCAGTAATCAAGAAAATTAATTACCCTACTGGTTAATGTTTTCAATCACATCATCAGCTTCCCATACAACTCCATCAAACGTCAGCTTTCTGTAGATAACATTCAAAACGGGAGCGGTGTTACAAACAAACAAATCAATCTCACTGCAATGTATAGCCACCGACTTAGTTATCCGTTTCACATATATTTCATAGTAATTATGACTTTAAAAAATAACAAGAAAAAAAACAAAAATACAAGCATACACACGGTAACTGTTAATGCCAATATCGTATAAAATGTAAACAAATGATGGCCCTCAGAAAATATTATACAGAATCAAGAATTTCTGCTTCAGCACAGTATAACCATGAAATTAAGTATTGCGTTTTGGGCACGAGATAATATACTTTTTGTTTAATACTACTAATCTGGAACAAATATTGCTACATAAATTATGTCCGAAATCAAATCCAACTGAAAGTTTTTAAACAAATCAACGCGATACGAAAGCAGAACTTCTGCAACGCAAGAAGATCAATACGCACAGCGACGAGGTGAGGACGTTAAATTTTTCACGACTAGCGCCTCTTACGTTGGTGGCACTGGAATTTGGTAATTTCCAAAGGAATGTGTCGCGTACATCAAAAATTCAACTTATCTTATACCGGGTGTCGTAATGCTACAGTAATTAAAAAAATCAGGGCTTAATGCAATAAAATAGAAAGGTTTTACCTACAAGTAAAGGTACGTACATATATTAAAATAAATAATGATAGATAAGTGCGTGTGAACAAAGCTTACATTTTATCCACACTTTACAACTTGGTACCTAAATCACTAATTTATGCTTCTCTACAGATTCCAACGCCATTTTTTGGAATAAAAATAGTGTATGAACCTCCCTAGAGTAAAACGTATTGCCTATTCCCGATTATACCTACCCCTGCGTTACTACTAGGTACAATCGGAAAAAAAAACGATTTTCCTCACCAATTCGTAATTGGAAAACTTAAAACTCTAATCATGGTAAATATCCCGTTACAAATGACTTTAGTGTTAATAACCATGATAGTTTCAGAATAAAATAGTTACAATTGGTATATAATACACCTAGATATCTATAGTCATAACATAAGCGAGAAAAGGTAACAGATATTCGCTTACAAGTTTAAACACATTATGATTTTGCTAAATTCTATTAAAAAAATTTTTTTCAGAATTCTTCAAATAAACCTTATTGCGCTTAGGGTTGAAGGAATACAGACCTTAGCCTAACCCTGCAGCCAGCAATAAAATCAATTTTATGTCTGAAGCTCTGGCTACCGTAGATTTTGACGACACAATAATTATATTTTATGTTCAATTAGTTGTTGTTTTTTTGCATACAGTCCATTTACCCATAAATTCGTCAGTTCGGCTTACATTTGATTAGTTTTACAGCCCTATTTGGCTACGAAAAGGGCGATTTATAAACCTTTCTAATTAAAATCTCAAACGGCTAGTTGGCTAAGGCTTAGATTGGGGAAGGGCTTCAGCGAATAATAGTAAAAGTAGTAAAATCCTTTTTAACAAAAAAAAAAAAATACAATTAAATAGAACTATTATTTATAATTGAAACAATTGAGATAACTGCAGACTGTTGCATACAAACTACAGATAAGTATAGAGTCTTCTTCTCTTCTTGGTGGGGATAACGAATTTATTCTAATCAAAACTAGTTGATGATAACAAATTCTTTTTTTTCTTGACGTAGTTACATTAATGAACCTACCCTTGATTTTCTGTTTTTTTTTAGCTGAAAAGTGCAAGTGACTTGTTACGATTCTTTTTCGCTATCGCAATGCTATCGTTTATTTTACATTAATTCTGACTTTCGTCGTCATCGAGCTGGTCGAAAGACTATATAGTGCGGCTCGCACCAGCTTCATCTCTTCATTTGAATAATGTTTGGTTAAAATATTTTTTTACAGTAGGTAAATTATAATACTGAAGCTCGCTCGCAAACCAGCTTAGTGGATCGGTGACTATGACTTCGGCTGGAACTTCCTGAAATATGCACCGAAACCAGGAGTACGGCTTATGGATCTGGCTCTTGATCCAACTTTCTCAGAGTCTCTTGAGAAGTTGATCGAAGCTCTTCGCTATTACGCCGTAAACCGATTTTTGAATATACAAAAATTATTTAAATTATAGCTACAAAGGAACCCTGGAAAGCGCATAAATTTAAAACTGTGTCGCACCTCCCGGATAAGTTAAACTTAGGCTTGGAAAAGGGGCATATAGAATATAAAAGCATATAGGTAGCTGTTGGGTGGCAACACCACCAATGGAAGCAACTTACCTTTATTTTGTTTCTTATTTCTACAAGGAATATTTTTGTGGCGTAGTTTTCTTTAGAGAAATCGTATTATTCCTGGCCCCAAAAGGGCCGGGTACGCTATAGGCAAGCCCCCGTATTTATTGAGCTAATTGGCTGTAAATCGGGCCCAGATTGTTCAAAATGGCCGCAAACGATTTTGTGTAGTAAAACTCATAAACCTCCTACGTGTTCGTTGTCGGTTAATGACTCCATGATAAGCCTTCCTTTATGATCTAATTGGATATTCGGATGATCCTGTTTTTTATCCGAATCATTATTAATTTGAACGGCAATTAGAGGCACTTAGAAGTTAATTGTTTGATAATGTTCTTTATCTGCTTTAATTAGGTATATCCAGTTAGTTATGTAAATAGGGTTGTCGTTAATGGCTTTCGTTATTTAATTGATCACCTTTTCTGATTCATTATCCAGATTAAATCTATGTTTGGACTGTGGTGGATAAAATCAAAATAAAGCCAGTTAACAAAACACTACTCATACTTTATTATGATCAAGTCTTCATCAGAGACAATATTACATCGGTACAAAGTAATAATAGCAACCTTCTCTTAACACTTTCATGGTTCACGATGCACTTCGGCAGTTATCATTCTGGGTCGCACCGCCAAGGCTGGGCAGTTAATGTATTTGAAACCATATAAGTATTTGAAAACCAAAGTTTATTTCAATACTTCATATTGAGTTAGCCTCATAAACCAACGAAAAATTCCAATTTAAAAATAAAATTCCCGAAAAGCAATTTCACGTTGACCATCATCATCTCATTATTACACCATTACCATAATGCACCCGAATTTGGCGAAGGAACTTGCAGATTCATAACCTGTCTGGTTTTTATATAGGTATGTATATTGAAAATGGTGATTTTGGAGGCGCAAATATTGGAATAGGAGTCCGTAAAGTGAAATTAGTTATTTGGTATTTATTCAATAATATAATTGTTCAGGACTTGTTGTTCGGGATTTTAGGATAGCGTGGAATGGAAATGTTCAAACCTCTATTAGGTACTGAAATAATTTGAATGAACCCTATTTCTCTCACGTCAATCATCGTTTCGTAATGTGGAAGCCCTTAAATTCGTTCTGTTGACAGACATTAACGGAAATTAGTTTTTTGAATTCAGAAAATTAACAGCGTTCTTAAGGACTAGGTCAACAAATAGCCGCTGATGGCTTAAATATTACAAATTTTCCCAAAATGTTACGAATACAAATGCTTATAACGTATTAGGTACAAATTATAAGTAAAACATTTTCAAGTTACCAACATCTAACACAGAAATAAACAAAAACAAAATACGAAGTATTAAAAACCGTCAATAATTTCACGCTTCGATATCTATGCTCTCGGCTAATCACGAATCGATAGCATCTATTCAATATCCGATCACGTTATCAAACCATATGAATGGTGCTGGATGACAGAACGAGTTTCTTGTGCAGAGGCGTAGTGAGGCACTCTTTTATTATCTACTAGCGATCTGTCCCGACTTCGCACGGGTATTTAAGGCGCATACAGTAGCTGATTGCTCCTCTTTGGAGGCTTTCTCCTCCTAGAGTAGTCAATTTTATGGGCTGAAAAAAATATATGTTATACATTGACCTTTTATCTGTAAAGTGAACGTACAAAAATGTTCTACGTGCTCGTTTACCTGGTGAAAAAAAATCACAAAGTGGAGCTGTTTCTGACTGAAAAAGTGTATCTACTTCTAAACTACTTAGAATTTTATACTTTTTTTTTCACCATCATGTCGGCAAAGACTTTATCTTCAAACTGAACGTATGATTTTGTGATACGACGGTTTTTCACATAGAAAATCATTATTTTAAATTTTTGCGTATGATTAGTGGGCGGTAACCTTTGAAGGTAGTCTGCGCGGGCGACGGGCGGCAGTGAAACCCTGACTGTCGTACGGGGAGGTTGTGTTCGTCTGCCTCGCGCTCTAGGTGAGCGCGAGGCGTACTTTTGCTTTTTTACTATAATGCTATATTGATGCACATAGACGCTTTATTTATTATTCAAAGTTATCCGCGCATGGACGCTTTATTTGGTGTAAAACAGTTTGTAAAATATTGAAAATTCCGAAGATCAGTAAGCTGAAGAAAGCCAGAGCTCTGAAAGCTCGTTATTTTAGAAAATTTATGCTATTGTAACTACCTATTAGCAATCTTATGTAGATTTTACATATTTGTATATTTATTTTAGGAGATCGGGTAGGTACTAAACTAGGTAGGAACAAATGAACGACAATCTAAGTAAATACTCCTTAGACCTACCCATTTATTTGTTTTATTACTGATCTTACATTATTATTTATTTATAGATTTACAGTGACCGGACAAGTTGAAACTGGAGTGAAAATGTTTTGCTACAGGTAAAACATCCATTACGCTTAGGTAGGTAGCTAATATTAGGTAGGTAGCTATGATGTATTATGCGACGAAATAAAATATGTACCTACGTACGGCATTCTTCCTAACGCGGTTCATGATCGTCTTCAGAATTCTAGTATGGCTGCAACAGTTCTATGACACTCCGAAGTGAAGCACTAGGTAGGTACACCCCCACCTTACTTACTGTTATGAAATGGGAATGGGATTCAAAATGTAAAGGACACTGGGTAAAAATGGTACATAGCCTTTTTTCATCTCCTAGAGCTCGTATATTTTTAAACTTACGCGATCTGAACTCATAATTATTATTACTATTTTAACAGGTAGGTAGGTATTTATCGTGTTTTTACGGGTATTTTTTATTTACGAGTATTTTTTACGGGTTTTCTTCGCGACGGCCACCCTTTGTACTTGTACATAATTATGTAGAATTCTAGATAAACAAGTACGACAATTGCGAGTGTAACTCGCGCGCCGAGGGTTTTGAACTTTTGTCGTTTAGGTTGTTACGTTTATTGACGACTTCTTGGCGCGGTGGGCTTACAACGCAGGAGGTTGCGGTTACTACAGAGATTAGTGGGTAGGTAAGTGCGTTGGTACCAAGGCACTTATTTTTTTTTTATTTTTTTTATGTTTTTCCTGTAAAATATAGATTTACAATGTGTCTGGTCACCGGTGTCGGAGACTTTGAAATTTTATCGACAAATCACTATTCCTATTTTTTTTCTACCTCCATGACAAAATGGCAGCCATTTTGTTTTCTTTTGCCTCGAAGCACGGGTGCTTATACTGATTTAGCTATAGCAACCCATGTAGAGGTCCTAGGAAGACGATAGGTCTGACCCCACTAACTTTAGACCAATATCAGTATTGCCAACGTTCAGCAAAGTTTTTGAAAAACTTATTTTACATCAATTGCTAAGGCATTTCGATGGCAATGACCTGCTTCACTGTAAGCAATTTGGGTTTACTCGCGGCAGGTCTACCACTGATGCTGGTGTAGAGTTGGTATCGCATATTATTGATGCTTGGGAGAAGTCGCAAGATGCTTTAGGCGTTTTTTGCGACTTGTCAAAAGCATTTGATTGTGTACACCATGTAACATTAATCAGGAAACTACATCATTATGGAATAAAAGACAACTCTTTGGATCTTCTTACTTCATACTTGTGTGACAGGATACAAAGAGTTGACATTAATGGGGAACGTTCTTCGGGATCTGTAGTTACAATGGGTGTACCGCAGGGGTCGATACTCGGTCCTTTCCTATTTCTTGTTTATATTAACGACCTCCCTCATCTCGTTAAGAATAATCACGAGATTGTATTGTTTGCTGATGATACTTCACTAATTTTTAAAATGAAACGTCATAACACAAATTTCGACGATGTGAATAATGCAATCTCAAAAGTAGTCAATTGGTTTAGTGTCAATAATCTTCTGCTTAATGAAACCAAAACGAAATGTATTAGATTTATTCTACCCAATGTAAAACAAGTTAAGGCCGATGTAAAGGTAAAAGAGGAATCTTTAGAAATAGTAGAAAGTACTGTATTTTTGGGAATAACTTTAGATAGTAAACTTCAATGGGGCTTACACATAGATAAGCTATCGAAGAGACTTAGTTCTGCAGCGTATGCAGTCAAAAAAATCCGTCATCTTACAGACGTTGATACTTCTAGACTAGTCTATTTCAGCTACTTCCATAGTATTATCTCTTATGGCATACTGCTGTGGGGGAACGCTGCAGATATTAACACCATATTTTGTGCTGCAGAAGAGGGCTATTCGTGCAATCTATAATATGGGTCCCAGAGAATCCTTGCGTGAAAAATTCAAAGAAATAAACATAATGACAGTAACATGTCAATATATATTTATAAAAATTTGTTGTACACTCATAAAAATATCAATAAGTTCATTAAAAATAGCGATATACAATTATTTAAATACTAGAAATAAGAACAAACTGGCTGTGCCCTCTACTAGGCTAGGTACGTAAGATTAATGTATCTTTTAAAGGGCAATGTATACGCTTCTACAACAAAATTCCAAGTGAGTTGCAAAAATTATCTATAAATAAATTCAAACGGATTGTCAAAAATATACTTTGTAAAAAAGCTTACTATAAAATATCAGATTTTCTAGACGACAAAAAAGTTTGGGACGAGTTATGCTCCAACTCTAAAACTAACAATCTAACAAGGTAAAGGTTTCTTGTTCGCTTCTTTACTTTACCTAAAAAAGATTGAAGTGAACAATTAATCAAAGTGATCACTTTATTTCCCATTTTTATTTCTTATTTAACTTGTATTTTGTGACGTGTCCAAGAGTCCTGTAAGGTCTAAAGGAAAAAAGCACTTTGATTTTGATTTTGATTTTGATAGAGGGCTTATTTGATAGACAATAATGTGGACAATAAAGCAACGATAACATTGTTTCCATTTCCATTTTATAATAGAGGAAAAAAGAATTTATGAAACCTAAAAAAAGATTTTTTGAAAAAAAAAATCCGACAAATATTTTCCAAAGTCTCCGACACCGGTGACCAGACACATTGTATATTTATCTACAAACGCTTTGTACATTTTATATCGATCACTCTGCAATCTTCGGAAATAGGGGGGGGGGGGATGGCCAATTTTTCGACCTTTATCAAAATATTTCGAAAAGTATAAAACCTTTTGAAATTTCAAAAACTGTTTTGGAATGTGCAAATTGATACCCCACCCCACTCGACGGGGGTAGTCTCCCCTTTAGAAATCCCCCCCCCCTTTTTGACCATAATTTTTAAAAGTAGTTATGTTAACAGACTTCTCTGGTAGTCACCACTTTAGAAATTTTTCCCGCCCTTTTTTGACCATATTTCAAAAAGTATTATTTTTACAGACTTCTTTATATTTTTCCTGTAAAATATAGATCGATATCTTCAAATACTTGGTACATTTTACATCGATCGCTCTGCAATCTTCGGAGATAGGTGGGGGGGGGGAAGGGGGAATGGTAATTTTTTCGACCTTTTTCTCAAAAAGTATAAAATTTATCAAAATTTCCTTGAAAATACCACCTTAATTTCTGTAGGTCCCATTTAAAATTTCGATTTCAAAATTTGTACTGAAAATCTTCATTTTAATTTTTTATTTATTTTTCTATAAATCTGTGCGGGCGCACTAAATGTATTATTATTTCAAATTTCAAGTCAATAGCTGCAGTAGTTTCTGAAATATTATGGATTCAAAACACAAAACAGAATCAAAGTCCATAAGGATCCCTGGACCAAGAGACAAAATTTATATATCGTAGATTTTTTTCTTTTGTTTTCTTTCTGCTGGTTTTTAGGGTTTTGACCTCGGTTTCAAACCCCTAAAAAACAGCAGAAAGAAAATAAAAGAAAAAAAATCTACTATATAAAAGTAAATTTGTCTCTTGGTCCAAGATGCCCTTTCTCCTCTTGCTTAGAAATTTACTGTTTTATCAAATCTTTACATCCGATTTCTGGCATCATTTCTTTGAATAGGTGTAAAAACCTCTAAGTAAATACCATGTAATGGTAATTTTTTTCTCTTGGTCCATTATGACCTTTTTCCTTTAGCTCAGAGATTTATTGTTTCAAATTATTCCACCCGTATAACCTACCTATCATTGATATCCTACAAACATTGAAAATTAGAGAAGCTTGTATGAATGTTTGTTACCATGTACCTAACTACTAAACTGATTTGCATAAAACTTTCGAATGATTGGAATATAGGCTAGTTTAGAAGGAAATTACCTACAACGCGAACGCCCCGCGCCGCGCGGGTAGTAACAAGAGGCGGTAAGGCGGTAACGTAACATACATACTTATTACTTACCTAAAGTACCGAGTTCTGTTCTCAGACCAAGAACAAATACTTGCAGAATTTTAAAGACAAAGATACATTTATTTAGCTTCACAAGAACAGCACAGACATAAAGACAATTTGTAAAAAAATATCCCGCAGTGGGAATTGAACCCGCAATTATCGCGTGTCAGCTGGCTTGGTTTACCACGCGGCCATGAAGGATTTCTACTTATCTTTTGCGGCTTACGCGCGAAATCTATTTCATTTTCTTGGCTATGCGGCGCCGGCGGCGGGGGGCGCGCGGAAGGGTGGGGGCCGAAACCATAGCCCCGCCCAAATTGCTCAAGGTCATTCGCTCCTGTATGCGCCTTAACAAAAATTCAATTTTTCATGCGAATCCCAATTGTTTTTTGAAAATACTCTACAGCCTATGTTCATCAGGGAAAATTTAGATTCTAATGGTGAAAGAATTTTTCAAATCGGTCCAGTAGTTTTGGAGCCCGTTGGATGGCTAATTGGTTAACCGAAATAAAGGCCAGAATTCCGATCACCTGAATAATAAGTATTAGTCATCAGAGTCACCCATAACACAAGCTTAACTTTGGGCTGTGTGGATTGTCCAGCATTATTTGTTTATTTATCGATCATAGCCTTTGTGGGTTTTTTAATATAATAATAATAATAAATGCGTTTGGACTATACACACAGAATTAGTCTAGCCTATTTTGTCCCAAACTAAGCAGAGCTTGTGTTATGGGTATAAGATTACTGGTATATGTATATTTAATACAATACACAACAAGATGGATATTTTTAAATTTATATAGAAAGAATCCACAACACCCTGAACAAATATCTGTAGATCGCACAAACATTCGTGCTGATCCGGGAATCGAGTCTGCAACCTCCTTCAATCATCAAACCGAACTTGCTCTTAAAGATTTATGGAGTACTGGATACGTACTCGATGTAAAGATCTAACAACACGGGTGGTAGTTGATTTGGCCGGCGGAGCTATAGTTGTATATTATGTAGAAGAGTTTTGTCGTTTTTTCGTTTTCTTTATGTCTAGACATAGACATGACTCCTTGAAACGATTCTCTTTAACTATTTTAATATTATTGGCAAATAGCGATTCCGTTGTCGGCATATGGGCGGAATATAAGCCACTGTATCGTGCACCTGAAAATCCACACGACAATCGCGAAATTGCCAATCGCGACCCCCTTGCATGTATCTCAACAGATGTTTGATCGTGCAGATGGTATTACTTTGCTATGTCAAGCTATACATATTGATATTATGATAATATCATATGATGATATTGTCACAGTAATCCCCAGTCCTAAGTATCTAGATTGCCCTGGTCTTAACCCCAACAGTTCACTGGCAATCCTATCTTACTGATATTATAAAAGTGAAACAACCAACAGCAACCATTGTAAAGAAATTCTGAAGAAGTGAAGATGACGCGAAAACGACACAGTATATTGAACTGCAATTTTTCATACTTAAGGATTTGCACCTGGTTTAGTATATAGGTTACTTTCTTAAATGATTAATAAACGTAGGCACTTTTAAGTGTCGGATTGTAGACTTTAGTGTGTGGTAGGTATACTCCACCTACCTACATGTTTTTATCTTTCCAAAAATGCAATTTTCCTTCAAAGTTCTAATTCTAAGTAGTAACCGAGCTAAATTCGTATCTTTGTTAGACTAGAGGCCAAAGACAAATCCATGGCGTATAAATAAAAAGCTAATGCAGTACATAGAATTGCCAAAAAAAATATTTATTTTACCTATAATTAATAAGATCTCTTCGTAGATAAATTTTACAAATTTTGCTACGGCGTCCAATCTCAACATAGACAAGCCATGTGCGCAGGAAGTTTATAGTGCACAAGTGTTTGCATAAGCACAGGCGAACTCTTTTTCCTCACTAATACATAATGTATATACTCTAAATCCACCCCCATTCAGGATATTAGCCGGCTATAATTATTGGGAGGGGTTCATTATGACGTTACGTGACAGCCACCGAGCCTCGTTTCATCATCGTATGCAATTTACTGGCCGCATCAAATTATAAGAGTAGCCTTCATCTGAAATTGAATATCAACCCTATGTTAGTAAGATAGAGATCAGATTAGAAGGCGGTAGGTTGTGAGGGTAGTTATTAGTGGATATAGCTACTGTCGTTTGTGGGAGAGGGATAATGTTTGTTTTGCGATGTGCTTGCATTCGTAAGTTAGATTTCCAGTAATTCACATTACTATAAACCAGGTTTCTGCAAAAACGCTACAAGAAACCCAAAGGATATTTTATTTTTTACTGACATCCATAGAATTTATAGATACTTTGGGTTCCGTGAACCAAGAGTTTTTGTATACCGGTAAAGCTATCATGACATCATAATCGAAGATTGTCGATAATTTCATCGTCAATTGCCACAAGCGATCCATAATTCCTTAAACTACTAAAAGCCATAAAAATTAAAGGAAGCGCCTCATAATAAACAAAAGATACACCTCCAGGCAATACTGTTATTGCTCTCAGTGATCGGAAACTAAAACTACCTTAATATTAGTCAATGAATTCATGGATGCAAATCGAGATGCCATGCATAGGATAAGCAATCTTGGAGCTATAGATTTGGAGTATATTTCAGGGTGTGCTGTTAAACTTACTGTATCCGGTCACTGAGTATTGCTAGAGGCAGTAATTTAAAATGCTCACGAAACTCATGGGCCGTTTTAGGCGAAGGTTTTTGAAGACTCTATTTTTACTTATTTATGAGGTTGGCAAAGCTATATATAGACTTGGGTAATTTAGAGTAGTTAGCAATTAGAACGGTATTGGTCCAATTAAGATGGAAGTAGAAATACGTTTTGATACAATAAGGTAAAAACACAAAAGTAATGTAAGGCCAACGTGAAAACAAATTGAAAAAAAGATGTATGTAAAAGTAATGTATATAAAAGCTCTAATAAAACTTTTCAAAAAACCCAATCAAATTATATATTTTACTTATATCTTTCCTAGAGCCGCGAAATCAATATTTTATTATTTATCAACATTTCAATCAAATTAATATTGCTCATATCATAAAACATTCTAATAGCACTATCCAATAAATTGAATACCACCAAACTTTCTTCGAGATAGCATCTGGCTTGCATTCCGAAATAATTTTAACTTGAGGCGCGTGCCCAAACGCCAAATCTTTCATCTATAATAACTATTCATTGTGAATCATAAAAAAATCGTATCAGACGGGCGTTTTACCGTAATAGCTGGAAGCCTATTTCGGCGACTATTTATTAGTGTTTTTATGTAACGTACGGTAAGATTGCAGTACCTAGGCACTGTAAAATGTAGTTACCTCTTTAGAAATAGTAGAGGTCAGAATCAATCAAACCTATGTCGCCAACTTTGGTGTGCATCTTATGGAGTCCGTAAGATGATTTACTTATAAGTTTTGTCGGTTTTTTACAGAAGAATCTATCGGCTTTTATGATTTACACAAATTCAATTCATTATGACTTTGTTTAACACAAAAATAACATTACAGATTCCTTTATCTATTGAGTTATTTATGGCACAAGTTTAACCCTAGACTAGTGGTACTCGAATAAGACAAGATAAAAATTATACTAGGGTATAAATTTTTCATCTGCATTATGGACCTATCAACATTTAACTATCAATTTAAAGAAATACACAGAAATGATCAAAAAAACTAAATAAAAATGTAAGGTATATCCAAAGTAATTATAATTTATTAAAAATCAACAATAAAAAGAGACGTTTGTTTCGTATTATAAAGTTATTAATAAATATATAAATAATGTAGAACAATTTGAAAATAACAATTAATTTGGTCGTCTAAACAGATCTATAAGTTAACAATCATCATCATCAGCCTTTGTTAGTCCACTGCTGGACATAGGCCTCCCCTAATGAGCTAGTTAACAATGAGGCAAACGAAAGGATCCTACCGACGAATGCTCTACAAACAAAGCAATACACATCAATTTAAACTAAAACATTGCAAGTAACAATTTGGCCCGCAATACCGTTGCAGCTATAGATCAGTTCAGGTGTTTCTGCCTGCGGGCGTGTTGTTTGGTGCAAGTTTTAGGAGCGTCGGTCGAACGTTTTACAGAGTCTGTGGATTAAATTATTAAATGTGTATTAATTCATACAAAGGGAGTATCTTATAATATAACGAAGAAAATTATTTTTATGTTTGTACTTACCTTCTCTTGAAGGTAGATAAGCTTTTCGCTGCAATAGATAAAATCATAAACAATTTAGTCGAAATTAAGTTGAAATTACACACTGTGACAAAAATATCTCATGTTGATATTTTTTCTGGAAATAGCAAAAAAGTATAAATAACTGACGACAGTACGTGGCGCGGTGGGCTAAGGTCCGCCTGCGACTAGAAAATTCCTTTTGTACCACCCATTTGCCGAATGGCAGGTGAGATCGGACAATATTGTGGCCACCACGCCCGTCCACATAAAGGAATAATTTTGATACTGTCCATAAAATATTGTTTCTTGTGGTTTACGATACAGCCGCTGTCAACATGGCTGTTCTAGTATTTAATAAGAGAAAATTATTAGTTGAGAAAATGTCTAGAATCAGTTACTGAGCTAGTGAGAATTTGTAGAGTAATATGCCCATTTGAGGCCTTTGAGATCACTAGTTTTGTTTACTAAGCGTAGATGATCATCAATGCCCTAATCTACATCAACAAATTCCTGTAAAGCTAAAAAAAAACTTTGAGAGGTTGATCATGAGGAGCTATTTCCATCAATATTATATCAATTCGTCAAAATTCAAGAAATGAACATTCATCTTATTTGATGAAGAACACGAGCCAAATAGGTTTTAACAGATTTTATAGAAAATTGGTAATTGTCGAAACTTAATGAAAATTACTTGTTTTGATCGATATCGGCAAGCTTTGATCTAATCGAAAACTATTCAAATCTACTAATCTACACGTGTCTAGATTGTGATAATTGAAACAGATTTGTTTATAGGTTTTCGCCCATTACGTCTATTTCTATCCATTGCAGTAAGTTATCTAGACTTTGTTAAAACACCAAGTCCTTAGAAACTAAAGCAGCAACTATTATGCAGGTTGCCACATAACAGTCATGTGTACTACGAGTAAGCCCAATTTATAACCGCTGTTTGTTGTTTGTTCAGATATACCAGTATAGTTGTTATGTCTGAAAAAATATAACAGAATATTATGTTATCCTATGGAACCATTAATAATGATGATAATAAATGCCAAAAACCCCGATTAATATGAAGAAAGCTCTATTTCTTTCAAAATAGACAAAAATATTTAAATTCAATATATGTGTATATATATAATACATCGTAGTAAAATTATTTATCTCCTTGAGGTCCATCACTCCCTTTTGTCTTATTTTAAATGTTTTGTGGCAGCCTGTATAAATTGACAAATATCTCATGTTCAAGTTTGATGTCTTTGAGTTGACTAAAAGAGTTTACCCTATACCAAGAACGCCTTAGCCCTAATATTTCTTTCTCTTATACAACACAAAACTGTTGATTAATTACCGTACTGACTAAACTTGAAGCTAGACGAAAGCAGTTGTCTTAATTCATTAAATTGGGTGGTCTGACCGTTATAATAATTGAGTTAGCTAACAAGATTGATTTGTGATGCAATTGATTTATATTTTGGCGGTAATAAAGAGCGGTTCCTATTATAGTGCACGGTGAGCACGATAACAAAAGATCAAAGAAAAGACATTCTGTCTGCCTTGTTATTGTATCTAATAGGCTACTGTATCTTAGATGTAACCTTCAAATTCAATGTCCTGATGAAATCTTGATGTTTTGTAAGACACCGAATGTGCAATAGACAGATACATATGGATGTAAAACACTAGTAAGTTGATATAGGTCACATAATTATTAGATTTATTGATTGCTCCTCTTTAAACCCTATAATATATAAGAAAATTCTTTTAGGGTTAAAGTCACCTTTGTAAAAGTACATTATATTAAAACTTTTATAAATGATATAATAAATGTAATTGATATTAACAACAGCTAGGTATCTAACTCACCCAATTGGGTGAAGATTAAATAGAATTCAGCGCCTATATAGTAACATTCTGGTCAGTCTTGGTGATACCAGAAGCCATGACGTGCACTTCAAGATTTCGAACTTAGAACACGAAGGTGGAAAGAGCTGCATCGAATTAATTACATTTATCCGTTTTGTTTTTTAGTAACTGAGCGTCTGTTCGCTGAAGCGACGACGTGTGACCCGAGAGCTGGTCAGTATCTGGCGCAGAGCGCATCAGCATTGCCATACAGCGAGGCAATGCAACCAGCGTCATGGGGACTCTTACGACTGGTATTGATAATGAACTTTTGTATTGATTGCAACAGTCCGCAGTTAGCTCAATTGTTCCAATTATAAATAACAGTTCTGAATTGTTTACCATTGTTTCAATGTCAGAACTGTATGATCTGACAATATCAAAATGACACTGATAGAGCTTATTAGAGGGCTATTTTCCATACGCGGACAGCTTGAACTAGTCAGGATCGACAGATTCAAGCTGCAAATGAATAGTGCCATACTGCTCGAGCGTTCCCATGCATGTCTGTGAATAGAAGGTAGTAAAACACTATATAGTCGCCAGTCGTTAACGCTTTAGAATCGGCGTCACGTCGTTTGATCATATAGAAAAATGATAAATTGGGATTGCTACTACCTGCTGCACTGCACCTTCGTCAATACTATCAACATCTCTTCTACAATCTCTAAGGTAACCCAATAACTCATTAACGCATGGACCGATAACCAGGCCAATTAGTCCGGTTTTATATGCGTAGGCGACGCTTCAAATTAAAGATATTTCATTAGAAATCGATCACCAAACTCAGGTCCGCAACCGCTGGAATGAACGATCTTGATCCTTGATTATGTATGCGAAGTGAAGGTTTACGGCTACATGATACTTTTTAGTTTGATGTGCGGTACAAATATCTATATTTCTTTATAGGTATGTTTATGTACCTACGTACCACGAGCCGTGACTATTTAGTAATAGAGCACAGGCGGTTTTTACATACCTATCAAATTAAAAAGTTTGAAATTTGCTGGAAAACCAATTATAGAAATTACGAATGGATATAAGGTATTTAAAAAGAAAACAGTGATTGTAATTTGTTTTGGTATTATATAATTTCTGTATATGAAACGAAAGTGTACCTACATAATATGCGACTTGTAGATTAACTTAATTTATTTGGTGAAACACTAAATCATTCGGGGAAAATAGGCGAAAAGGTGTTGTATATTAATAAAATAATTATCGACCGGTATAAAGATCATTAAATAGGCGTGGTTAATTCACACGAATCGAAAATTTATTGCAAGAGAGCAATCACTTTGATTATATTTCGTTTGTGACTAAGGAGATAACTTTTCTGTTTTACAACACATCGTTTCCTTTACTTGATAGATTCCTTGGGCTTAGAAAGAAAACCAGCAATGTACATTCAAACAAAGCTGTCGAGCTTTAATCGTATAAGCATACAGATGTTAAATGGAGTTGGTAGCAACTGAATGCGGTTTTCGTAGTTCTATTTTTTTCTTTCAATAATTTCCTGTTACAGAACTAGGTACTGGTTAGAATTGCATCAGGTACAATATCGATTCAGGTTTTTGTGATAAAAGAATTTTAAAATATCGTAATAATGATGCCTGTGTCTCTCGGCTTCGGGCGCGTTGTTTTATGAAAATAAAATAAAATAAAATCATGAAAGATGAAACGTCACGAAACAGCTCTGTCGGAACACCAGCGTTGGCTGTAACGAGTGTACCAACCAGCTCATTTTGAGACAGTTTCCGTTTTATCACTCAATGCAAATTTAACTTTTTATTTCTTAGCATGGTTTTGTATTAATTGTGATTAAAAATATTCCATTACATTTTGGTTTTATTTCATGGGACTTAATTTAAGTGGTAAAAAAGCCTAGTTCTAAGCCTAGCTTATGGAAACTGTGGAACATGTAGTGGTACAATGCCCGGCTACAGAAGAGGCCAGAAGGAAAACGAGATTGAGGAGTCTTTAGAGTCATCCAACCCGTAGGCACCTTTAGAAAAGCTGAAACAAAGCTGTCAATTGCTGATAATCCTGCTCCTCTAGAGGTACTTCGAGGAGCTGGACTGATTGGTGCCTAGTTAGGCAGGGGATCCTATAATCGCAACGAACCTTCCGCTCAATTTCTCCGTCTCAAAAAACAATTCGAATACAAATTATCTTTAAAATACACGTACCATAAGGTTCATCTTTTTTATTCCTCCATTCATAATTATCCTCCAATAAAACCTGACTAATCCCATCCATAACCTTACAAAAGATTCTAATTGACGCTACCATTCATTGAAAGGGTGGAGGCAAAAAATGAACAAAGGCTCTGTAGGTAATGTTACAGGATTTGTTCGTAATGTATCATTAGGCATATGGGCAACACATGGCCGATGGAGCATAAGGTGTATTGATAGTCCTATTGGTTTGTTCGATGGTTTTTTAACAATGAATAAAACAACATTTATGGAAATGTACTAGCTTTTGGTGGCGGCTTTTTTAGCATCTTTAATGTTTATCTCCACTTTTTACTTGCGTACTTAGATACTTCTTAAGATTTCATTACGACTTTAAATTCAATAATAATTGAAAAGGCTGGTAGTAAGTTATTTAGTTGGGTCTGACCTAAATGCAAGCACACAACAGTGCGTTTCTTTAAATAAAAAGCGTACAGCTAGCAGTCTATGTAAGTTAGAAATTAAAGGCACGGCCTTTAATTTCTAACTTACATAGACTAAAGTTTCATCAGCTTTGGTTAGCTGAAAGCTAACAAGTAATGTTTTATACAGCTCTTCCCTGGTTAACTAATAACTTTCAGCGCAATGAAACTATAAAGCACGGCCACGTTTTGGCAAGGAAGGACCTTCTCTATGGAAACTGCATTAAATTTTTATTTGCATTGATGAACATCGTTCTTAGTACCTCTACAGTTGATTGTTGCAACATTTTTTATTATTTTGACAGACCTGTTTTATTATTCTGAATGTCAGTGCAGAGATGCGCAGTGATTACAGTGCTATGAATCGGCGAAGTATCTACTTTAACTGGTTTAGCTCCACGACTTTCAAATAAGTACATCAATGCCTACAAAAGTAGCCCTATGGAACCTGCATTAAGTTTTTGTCTTGATGATTTACCGATGTCGTGGCGAGCACCCGTCACGGTGTCGCGTGTTCAGATTTACCGCGCTCCACCGCACCTTGCTTTTTGTGTTTTTATGTGTATTGTGTGAGCTGAGGTTTGGGATAAAAGTAGACGGATTATGGCTTAGGGTTCTTGATGTTTTTTAACGGGTCGAGAGAAAATTTGGCACCAGTATTCCAAATTTTATCACCGAAAATCTTAATATCGTCGCTTTGGTGGTGAAGAGAGCCAAGCCACAGTTTTGTTCAAAGTGAGTTAAGTGTACTTTTAGAATCAAAACAATGTGATTTTTACGGTGGTGAATAGAGCTAACCTGTCTGTAGTTTAGTTACAAAAATAATAAAAAAGGTGAAAAGATGTTAACAGATCTTCTATACATTACTTTATGGAGTAAAAAGGAATACAATCCGCATAGCTTAGTTAACTTCTTGAAATAGATCAGTGGTTGTAATCAGTAGTGAAGAAAGTCAAGCCGCTTATATCATTAGTTTTTGAACGAACTCTGCATTTGAAAGCGCCATTTGTATGGCTTGACATCTGTCATGATCTGTCAGACTTCAGACAGACCTCGTTTTCGCGCGTTTTATGCGCTATATATAATGGAAAAATATGTTTTTTGTACAATTTGTGTCGAAAAATAAAAAATAAAATTATGATATTTAAATTTTTTACATCTTTAATGAAATAAAACTACCAAAAGTTATAAAAATAGTAACATAGAATCATTCACGAGTATATATCCCGGGCCATAATAATCACAAAATAATGACATTAATTTAGACAGATGAATCCGAATCATCACTTGCATAAAATCCATCACTATCATCTTTATGCCGTAGGTACTTCTCTAGTATCTACAAACATTAAGTCTTCAATTAGTGGGACTTCATCTTCCTCATCAATGTCATTATCATGAGTTATTTCGTTGTTTTTATTTTCTATGTTCCAATTATAAGCAATGGAGGCAATTTTTCCAGCTCGCTCCGTTAGCCTTCAGCCACTTTTCTTAATTTTGTGCATTTACAAATGCCTTGCCAGCAGGAAAGTGGAGTGACGTGATCTATTGCCGCCCACACAAAACTTTTGCTCCAGAAATTGGATTTTGACTTAAAATCAGCTACTTCGGCCATTATATCTTCGATGTTATTGCCATTTCATTGATGAACTCCATTGCTGCAATATCTTCTTCACTATTTAACTCAGATTCAGATTCAATAATATTATTTCTTTAGGCTTACAAAATAAACACTTAGACAAGTCAAATTTCATACAGAAGTGATCACCACAGTTCTTGGGATCCAACAAAAATCCTGCAAAATGGATAGGTTTTAAGGCCGATGTTTTTCTTGATTCTATCTTGTTTAGCAGATATTCTTTTTCTTCTTCTTCAAAGATGTTAGTACTGGTCAACGCTTGATAGTTTTGTTTTTAATGTATTCCAAACAGGAACCGTTTTTTGCATTAAGCAATTGTTTCCTTCTAGCTGGGTGATACTTGCAGAGATCGGTTCCATAAGGGCAGCAGCTTCATTTACCAGTGTCCAAAATCTTTCGTCTAATAAATGCGATTTAGTTTCTGATGACAATCGCGCTTCTTCATGGACCGACAACGCTTGTAATGCTGGTTTGACGAACTTGATCACATTCAGTTTCATATAGGTACACTTCTCCATCGAGTTTTAACTGGAAGCTTTAATTTTTTGCAGCAGTTCTTTTCAGTTGAAATTTTTGTAAAAAGTGATGAAAGAACTTGACTGTACCTATTTTATTTCTTTTACAACATCCACTACCATCTTCATGATGGTTTTTATCGCAGAACAGAAACTCCGAGCATAGCTTTTTCCATAGCTCGCTGAGCGACTTTGCACTGGTGGACCAACCCTATCGTGAGTGTCCACGTCTCAGCTCCGTAGGTCATAACTGGTAGGACGCACTGATTAAAAACTTTCGTTTTCAAACATTGCGGTATGGATGACGAGAAGACTCAACGTAGTTTTCCGAACGCTGCCCAGCCTAGCTGGATCCTCCTCTTGGCTTCCTTCTCGAAATTGTTTTTACCCAACTGCAAAATCTGCCCGAGGTAAGTGTACTCAGAAACAATTTCGAGGAGGTGGCCATGTACGATCACCGGTCTTGGATCAATGTGGGCATTGATCATGATTTTGGTTTTATCCAAATTCATGCCAAGACCGATACATCGGGAGGCTGAAGCTAGACTGTCCAGCATCCGGTTTAGCTCCTCTAGCGACTCCGCCATTAAGACCATGTCATCAGCGAATCGCAGGTGTGAGATGTAGTCGCCGTTTATGTTGATGCCCTTGTCTTTCCAGTAGAGCGTCTTAAACATATCTTCCAACGCGCTCGTGAACAGTTTCGGGGATATGACATCCCCCTGCCACACCTCTCTGCGTAGTTGGATTGGTTTAGTCTGCTGGTCCTGTACTCGCGGACACTCATAGTGGCGGCTTCGTAAAGATATCTCAGCACCTCGATATAACGATAGTCTACTTGGCATCGCTGTAAGGATTGTAGAACAGCCCAGGTTTCAACGGAGTCAAAGGCCTTCTCATAGTCCACAAAAGCCAGACACAGGGGCTGATTATACTCTTCGGACTTCTGTATAATCTGCCTCACTGTGTGAATGTGGTCTATGGTACCATATCCTCCGCGAAACCCAGCCTGCTCCGGCGGCTGAAACTCGTCGAGTCTCCTGGCGAGACGGTTCGATATAACTCGTGAGAAAAGCTTATAGACGTGACTTAGGAGCGAGATGGGTCTATAGTTTTAAAGGAGGGTTTTATCTCCCTTCTTAAAAAAGAGCACCACCAAACTCCCACTCCACGCCTTTGGAGTTCCGCCTTTGGACTCCGGCCAGGTGGGATGACGATCTGCGAAAGACTGCTGGCAGATGCTGGATGCGACAAGCCGAAGACAGGGCGCTATGGCGCTCATTAGGGGAGGACTATGTCCAACAGTGGACTAACATAGGCTGATGATGATGATGATGATGTTGTCCACGTAAGCTGTTAATGTACAATGTACAATTACAAAATGTACAATTCCTACGTCTTACCACTAATATTACATGAATCTTACTGCTTCAAGTCACGATGTTGATGTTACAGAAGAAGATGAGTGATTTTTTTAGTGACGTTTTTTAACAAATAATTATTACTTTATTATTTCTGCTATAAAAATATTTAAAATAAGCCTATTATTCTTTTTTTTATGTTTACCATCTACCATCCAACCCTGCTGCTAACAACTATTTTAATTATATAAATAGATCTATGACACTTACATCTTTTCACCTCCCTGTTTAGTAGTAGATAATTTTCAAAATATTCAAATGGTGAAAAGAGCCAAGTGCAAAATAGCGATTAACAGAAAAACTAGTTAAATTACAATAACTATTATTATACCAAAAATACAAGAAGCATGTTTAGCTAAACCGATGCCATTCTTATTAAAATCTAAGTAACGGTTTGGAAGATGTAGACTAATTATTATTTTTTGTTTAACCTCGCCACTTAATTGCTCATTATTTCGAAACTTGTTATGTGTGGCTTGGCTCTCTTCACCTCCAAAGCGACGATATATAAAGGAACGAGCGATTTCCTGGCAACAACGCCCAGCCGAAACCGCTGAAGCTAGAAAGCTGAAATTTGGAAGGTAGGTTTCTTTTACAACAAAACCACCCGCCAAGAAGGGATTTTTGAAAATTCTACCCCTTAGGGGGTGAAAAGGGGGGTGGAAGTTTTTTTGGTCCTTTTTCTAACTCTGTAACCGGTGGCCCAATTTTCTTGAAATATACAGGAAATACGAAACATACAAAAATATTGCACACATGTTTCAGGATTTTTCAAAATATTCCTGAAAATAGGGTGAAATGGGTTATTCAAGTTTGAGATTCGTAGTTTGGCTCCATATTCAAATGTCTATAACATTTTAATATAGCATACTAATGACTTGAAACTTTCAGTATGTATTGAAAAAACTATAAATCAAACCACCTGTTTCAGGATTTTTTAAAAATGTTACTATATAAGTATAAAAAGGAAGTCGAATTATTGAGGTTATTGTGGTGAAATTTATCAACCATTGACGCTATTGGCTTGAAATTTACAGAGAAAACTAAACATACAAAAATATTGAACACGTATTTCAGGATTTTTCAAAATATTCCTGAAAATAGGGTGAAATGGGTTATTCAAGTTTGAGATTCGTAGTTTGGCTCCACATTCAAATGTCTATAACATTTTAATATAGCATACTAATGACTTGAAACTTTCAGTATGTATTGAAAAAACTATAAATCAAACCACCTGTTTCAGGATTTTTTAAAAATGTTACTATATAAGTATAAAAAGGAAGTCGAATTATTGAGGTTATTGTGGTGAAATTTATCAACCATTGACGCTATTGGCTTGAAATTTACAGAGAAAACTAAACATACAAAAATATTGAACACTTATTTCAGGATTTTTCAAAATATTCCTGAAAATAGAGTGAAATGGGTTATTCAAGTTTGAGTGATTCGTATTTTGGCTCCGTATTGAAATGTCTATAACTTTTTATATAGCATACTAATGACTTGAAAATTTCAGTATGTACTGAAAAAAGTATAAATTGAAACACGTGTTTCAGGATTTTTCCAAAATGTGACTGTATACGTATGAAAAAGAAATTGAATTATTGAGGTTATTGTGGTGAAATTTATCAACAATTGACGCTATTGGCTTGAAATTCACAGAGAAAACTAAACAAACAAAAATATTGAATACATATTTAAGGATTTTTCAAAATAATCCTGAAAATGGGATGAAATCGGTTATTCAAGTTTGAGATTCGTAGTTTGGCTCCGTATTGAAATGTCTATAACTTTTTAATATAGCATACTTATGACTTGAAACTTTCAGTATGTATTGAAAAAACTATAAATCAAACCACGTGTTTCAGGATTTTTCCAATATGTTACTGTAAAAGTATTAAATAGAAATTGAATTATTGAGGTTATTGTGGTGAAATTTATCAACCATTGACGCTATTGGCTTGAAATTTACAGAGAAAACTAAACAAACAAAAAAATTGAATACGTATTTTAGTATTTTCAAAATAATCCTGAAAATGGGATAAAAACGGTTATTCAAATTTGAGATTCGTAGTTTGGATCTGTATTGAAATGTCTAAATCTTTTTAATGTAGCGTACTAATGAATTTTTGTATGTCCTGAAAAAAACATTAAATTCAATATGTATATCAGGATTTTCCAAAATATTCCTTAAAATGGGTTGACACGGGTTATTAAAGTTTGAGTGATTGACCGTATTGAAATGATTGTAACTTTTTTTATGAAGGATAACGACATAAAATTTCAAATATATACTGGAAAAACAATAAATAAAAATAGGTGTTTCAGAGTTTTTCATAAAAGTTACTATATAGTATAAAAGGATGTCGATTTCTTAAGTTTTTAGAAGTTTTCCCAATTTACTTGAAACTTACAAACAATACCAAACAAACAAAAATATAGAATACTTATTCAGGATTTTTCAAAATATGCCTGAAAATGGGGTGAAACGGGTTATTCAAGTTTGAGATTTGTAGTTTGGCTCCGTATTGAAATGTCTTTAACATTTTTTATATGGCGTATTAACGAATTTGAAGCTCCCAGTGTGTACTGAAAAAACAATAAATAATAACATGTGTTTCAGAGTTTTTCATAAAAGTTACTTTATATGTATAAAAAATAAGTAGATATATTTCTGATTTTTTTTGCAATTTTGTACATAGCTGGAAAATAACATTTCAAAAATAAGCAAACAAAAATATTTAATACATTTTTCAAAATATTCCTGAAAATGGGGTGAAACGGATTATTCAAGTTTGAGTGATTCGTAGTTTGGCTCCGTATGACTTTTATTTTACATTTTACATTAAGGATGGTAAACAACTTAACATTTCAAAAATATACTGAAAGAACAATAAATAAAAACACGTGTTTCAGAGTTTTTAATGACTTTCTTAACTTATGTGACTTTTTATCCTTGGTCCCAATTATCTCAAAACTTGCTGACAATACTTAAAATATCAATTTATAGAACATGTCGTATTTAATGGTTTTTCAACACAAAATAGTTTTTGAAGTTATTCAGGTTTTTTGTTAGTTTTAACCAATATTTACTTGAAACGTAGAAAGAAAACTAAAATCCTTGGTACCTAAACACATGTTTCTGGATTTTTTTTATGTGTATTGATATTGATGTATAGGTATGGCTTTATGACAGCGTAGGATTCAAAAATGCAACAAGTTCACCGTAGAAAATAAAATAGTTTGGTGCGTATCGGCTGTTACTTAAAAATTCTGTTTTATTAACCTTAAATGATCGGTAGGTATACATTTTTATTCGTAATATTTTTTTTGAACTTTGTCCGTGACTCCTTTCGCGACTGTTAGTCGCATGGTTTCTGATTTTGCTATCCAGTCCCATCTTAAAAAGCCAATCTGTAGATATATTTAAATATAATAGGATTAGGTAATTTACAAATAAAATGGGCTAAAGTAGAATGTTTGTAGTCCACCGTGTCATTAGATTCACTATAAAAAAATACAGTAAACGGTTATTTTTTTAAGAAAACGCATGGGCTTATACATGATTTAAAAGCGGGTTTCAATTTCCGACTCTTAAAATAGGGTATTAGCTGATTTCGTCAAGATTTTTTTACTCTAAAGTCCACGCAAATGAAATTGCGAGCGGGTCAGCTAGTATTTTATAATTCCTCGTCTTTACAATCCATGAACATCAAACATCATATTTAAAATAAATAAAATTTGGGTATCCAGTCCGAAAACGATTGTGTAAATAAAAATAATTTTATAGTGCAAGTGCAATACGTACGACGTAGGTACGATACCTACCTACCAATGTGTAAAATAAAAGACGGCTAAGACGGCTTCTAATGCAAAAGTCAGTTCCATAAAATAATCCAAAGAACCCAAATACTTAGAAGATCACCCAACGGACGATGACGAACGGAAATTTCGTGGTCCTGGCACGAGCAGTCGAGTAAAAATAGTTACGCCACGTTTCAGATACGAAAGAGATCGTGCCTGAGTCTTAATTTGATTTTTATTATCAAGTAGCTTGCAGTAATGTGCTTTGCTGTGGTCAGTTACACTGGGTCTATAGAATTTGGTTGTATAGTGTTGCTTGTAATTAAATTTTCTAAAATGGGCCTTTAAAATTATCATTTTCAAAATTACAAACTAGGTTAATCTAGTATTCAAATCCAGTTGTTTTTAAAAATGTTTTTCAAAATGACCTTCAGAAAATGTGAATGCAAAAGGTGTCTTAGACACAAAGGGGTTCGTCCGTTGGTCCAACCGTTTCTACTTCCTTTCCGATATATTTTAATGGGTCCCATATTACCCGCATTACGATTGTAGGGTCTTTCTGATGAACTTCCACTACTTGCCAGCTGTAGCCCGTTTGCTTTTGAATTTAAACAGTCAGGAGTACAACTGCAGCAGTAAAACTTAACATATTAATCATATTAGCTGTAGATTCCATCTATGTATTATTTAATATATATCAGTCATCTAATTCATCTACCCATACACAAGCTCTTATAGCTTATAAATCCAGCTGATGCTGTGTGGATTGTCCAACTTTATTAATATATTTATTTATTTCCCAATTCCTAATCAAGAAACCTTTTTAGTGCAGTTTTATAATGCACTAGTTGAAAACCTTGTCAATTTAAATATTTTATGTCAGATTATTCATAATATCCGCGCACTTTTGAAATGAGATGAAATCCACAGAGCAACACGGGCCCCTCGCGGGCCGGGATGAAATCTTTAAAAGTAAAGACCAGTATTGTGTAAGTTCGAAATAGTTTCTACGTGGCTATATCTGAATTTGGTACTAGCAAAGAATCATCACACCTGGTACCAAACTCCCTAGCTATCTCATCATAATGGCTCTAACATTAGCAAGTGCTCCACATACGAGGCAAAAAAGCCGAAGGCGTGCAGTTAAGTAGATAAAACAACAGCAGCCGTCTAATTTCCTTATACATTAATCACCATGAATAAGTTTGGTAAAGTTGTATGGTGGCCATGATTTTGCGTTGTCACAACATGTTATTAGAAAACCCTTAACCCTAACCAGCCTTCAAGGGTCAACATTACCAATGCTATGACCTAAGAAAAGAAAAACTGTAATCATATCATCAACTGAGGTCTTATCGTCAAATACAAGTAAGAAGATTCTGTCACAAGCATTTTAATGTAGCAAAGTCTAAATTGGGGTTAATTTCTCCAAAATCATGAATTCCAAATTTTGTCTCAAAATATCTGGCATTTTATTAATTTTCAATTGATGAAAGGTAAATGAACGACAGGCAAAAGTGTCAAGATTGAAACCATTATCTCTCTCCATAAAAATAGCGCCACACACATTATCTAGACTTTCTTTCATCTATATACAATTCCAGTCATAGCAAAGCTAGAATTCCGACCCCAGCATTTTACAAAAAAACTTCTGGATTGTAACCTTTGTGATCTCCCAAATCCATGGTCACAATACTCGCGTGCCAGCGCGGTCTCGCACTTTCTACTGCTAACGGTCGCGGCGCGTGCGCCCTGCACCTGTCTCGACCCTAGGGTCTGTAAGCACATTCAGCATTCATGATGAAGGTATCAATTAATGCTGTTAATTAGAATGTTTCCTAAGTTTTATTAGACAACGGGCTGTCCAGGTATTGATTATAGCCTCAGTAAGGCGGGCTAGGTCACTGCCAAATTAAGAAAAATGGTAACGGAACACTACTTTGTCCTGTTGTTACTGAATTATCTTGTTTCACTCTATAAAAACAATTTATGGAAGGGATCTACTAACATAATAATATCTATGTTTACAAAATCGTATGTGAGAATTAAATACCTACTTGTGTAGTTTCGAGTTTGTGGTTTGTAATGTGCAGTAGAAATAATCAATTATTTCTAAATAGTAAATGCCTTTAATATTATGCACACAGATATTACTTCGTGTAAAATCAATGATCATATCCATTCAAGTCTGTCTGGGAGTGACTGCTTTACAGTAATTAGACTGTTCATTATTGCATATTCCCCATTATCATCGAACTTCCGGTTTTTTGTCCCGAGTTTTTGGTCAACATCCATCACTCACATACATGCTGAAACCTGCAAATTGCCCTCTTAAAGTTTAGATAAAACATCTAACCTAAAGAATTGAAACCATAAGCTCAAGGTGTCTTCCACAATAGCATACCATTCAATTATACCATTCCTATAGTGTCCTATAAAAACATAGAGCTCTATCTAACGTAATGTCGGAAGCGGCGGTTGGCAGGTGTATATCCACCTGTTGCGACCGTTAGCGATTCGGCGACGTCAGTAACCGATTTTAGTGTGTGCGAGGCATTGGCTTTCTTTGTTGTTGTGGTTAGGGCAAGGTTGAGGGGGGTTCTTACTTTGTGCTGGATCTCAAAGCCTAAAAGAATTGTTAAGCAGCAGTAAAATGATATCCTTACAAGAAACTCGCTTTATTTGATATCTTGAACTTTCCGATTCAAGGAAAAACCAACTCAAAAAGTACTTTTCGGTTTTTCTATAACCTAAGATAGGGTGCTTCCGAAAATTTCCTTTACTAGGCACTTGTTCCTTTACGGGGGGCATATTAACTTGATCAATATGTTCCTTCTGCCCATAAATATAAAGTTTTACATCGCTGCACCGCTTCCGGATCTGAATCTACTTGCTGAAACTAAAACCCTAGACCTAGATCATTACAAGGTCCTGCAGATACCTACTATGATTTGCATGCCGTTGATTCTCTCACCCATTTCGAGTGCTTAATAATCTCGATTAAACTTACGACCGCTGCTTGAATTAATCGATAATTGTTCATAAATCATCGATGTTCGATTTGCACAAAGTATCTGGGTGCGAAGTGCAAAATTTATGGTTACACTCTAATTTGTAAATTAAAATGTTTGTATGTATAAATTATTTTCTGTTTTGAATGAGATTTTGATGATGTTTTTAGTCTCACTCAAATCATTCTATAAATATAAAATTAACTTTTTTAAAGAATAAAAGCAATTGTTTCCCTCGATTTGAAACATTGTTGCTGAAAAACTTCTTTAAAATGTAAGGACAACACGGAACAAGACTGAACAAATTAATAACTCAGCACTTTTTTCAGTTATCTTTAAAGCTACCTTTTTATAAACGTACCATACGAGTAAAACCAAGAACTGGAGCTAGTATGTTGATACCATAAGATGGCGTGCTAAGAGAGCATAATTCTGGACTCGCAATCTCAGTTTATGATGGCCAGGCGCGACCGGTAGGTGTTCTTAATTGTGTTACTTATTACTCTGGCGCGAAAGTATTTGCATTCTTTGATGATGTTTGTTATTCGATTATCTTTTGTTTTCTTATCTACCACTAGAGGTTCGCTGCGGAAACTTTATTTCTCAAAAAAATAGTATTTTGTCATGCGGATGCCTGACTTTTTCGACAATATTCTAAAGCCTATGTTCATCAGGGAAAATTTTGAATTCTAATGGTGAGAGAGTTTTTCAAATCGGTCCAGTAGTTTCTGAGCCTATTCGATTGAAACAAACAGCAATCCCATCTTTTTTCTGTATAATAATAGTATAGATAATCCGTATTTTGAATGAGAATATTTGATTTTTTAAATTTTTTAATTTGTATTTTTGTCCGTCAATATGGCAGTTCGATTCGCATGTGATATCGCGATTAAGGTATATACTCGAGGACCCAATTATTCCACCATAAATAGATTGCAAGATACAAAATACCTCTAACATACGTTCTTATTATTCGCTCATAATAACCACAAACAAACAAACACACAGACAAGTGTAATTTGGTACTGATTCCAAACTATCAGAGTAAGTGCCAAATAGCTTATATACCGGGTTCCCAATAGGGTTGTGATGTTTTAGTGAATTTCACTGCCGTTGTTTGAGATTTATGGAATTGATCGCAAAGGTAGCTTTTTTCCGTCAAGATATTAGCATAGCTTTTCAAAGTGGCAATGCTGTCAGCATTCTGGGCGCTCTGCCCTTCAAATCGATAGGTTAAAATCTTTTTGTAATATAACTGTAATAATATGAAAGTTTGTTGAAATAAATGTTACATTTTAAAAGAAATCGGAAGGTTCAACTTCGTTTCTTATAGCTACGATATTGAATTTCTAGATATCGTTGTTATTTTAAAAAAATATTTATGTTTCATTTGTATTATTTAATTGATATTGTTAAGTGACAGCCCTAAGTATCTGTTCTAGACTAAAGAGGGCGCGTGCTGCGGTTCATAGAAAAACCAATTCCATGCGATCTAATAAGAAATCGGTTACACCAATCCCTCGCTTATTTTAAAGCAAAAGAACTCAAATTCCTCTAGCAATGATAGATTCAATTCGTGCGTACTGACCGCTCGTTTCTGATATTATTGTTTGTTTAAAGTGATGATTGCCAAAGTATTGTTTGCGTTTTAGATTGATCTGGTTTGTATTATAGGTGTCGGTCAAAGATAACAATCCTGACCGTGGTTTTGTGCAAGTGGATCTATTTTCCTAAGGCTAGAAGTGAATCACTGTCTATACGTTACGCTATCAAAACGTTTATGGAAAAAATATCTCAGGGCTTTAGAATTTAATGCCTTTTGATTTTTGATTTTAATAAATAAATAAAATAAATAATGCCGGAAAATCCACACCGCATCCTCTAGCCCCAAGCTAAGCACAGCTGTGTTATGGGTCCTAGATGACTGATATACATAGTACAATATTTAGATATATTTTTTTATAATACATAGAAAACGACCAGAACGCCCTAAACAAATGTCTGCAGATCGTACAAATATTTGTCCCGAGGCGGGAATCGAACCCGCAACCTCCTGCGTTGCAGGCGGACCTTCGCCCACCGCGCTACAGAGGTCGTCATTTTGAAGCTTTTATGTCATAAACGCAATACGTGTTATTATTTACAGTCTATATTGAAATGTGCCCTTGTTGGCTTTTGTTACATAAATTGATTCAAATGTTTTTTTGACCTATGCTGCATAAAACAATAGATAAAATTATTAATAACTAAACTATGCTGGACAATCCACACAGTATAGGTACAAGCTAATAAGAACAAGATAGAATACAATATATTTATTGTATTAAGTATTATCAGTCATCTAGTACACTAATTTTACATTATATAATAGTGTTAAATAATGTGAAATGATATAAATGTGTTATTCAAAATTTTTAAATAAAGACCAGAATACCCTGCATAAATATTTTCAAAGCATAGAAACATTTATTCCGAGGCCGGAGTCGAACCCGCAACCATCGCAGGTATATCTTTGCCCACCCCGCCACAGAGGTCGTTAAACCCCAAAATAAAACGCAGCGCTTTTCTTCTCCTATTTTCATTACGGGATGCTCCACATCTAACTTAATAGTTTAATATCTTTTTTCACTTATATCAGCTCATCTAAACTTAAAACCAACAATGAGAGCGACGCGAGCACAACCATAGATCGCGCCACGGGAGTTAGTGTATCGGCTACCTCTAACAACCAGCATAACCTCACCCACCAACAAAAACTCCATCGACGAAACTCCAGGCCACTTTATACTGGCTGATAACAAAGAGTTCATCAATACCCACCATTATTTACTGAACTGCAGTAGTGATATGCGGGTAACAATGAAGGGGTCTGGGTAAAGTAGTCGTTTTACAAACAACTATCAAAACCGTCTCACACAAAAAAATCAAATTAAGTCCAAACATTTGAGCCTTATTGATAAACTTGAAGATCTTGGTTGGTTTTTACCATGGACCAACGCGCAACGATTGGTTTAGTGATTTTACAGCATGAATTTGACCTAATCCACTTATCCCCTTTATTTCAATGAGTATAAATTTTTCATACCTTATATCGCATCATGAAACGACTTGCTCGATGAGTCGCTTATTAGGATGTTTTTTTATATTGTAGCAATTTAAAAAAACATCCTAATATTTTGTTTTCGTTTGACTCCATTCTCAATCCTGCTAGAAAATTTTATGCTTATGTATTTTATGCTTTTGTGCCATGTAATGGAAACCGAAATTGCTTATAGCCAGTCTCCTCGGAATCATCGAATAGGATATTTTACCGTAATCGCAAGGCAGACATAGCCAACGCGTTTATAAATAGCCTCTCCCTGGATCAATATGGAGCTAAAATGCATTGTCATAGGAGTAATCGAGAGTCGGTGGCGCCTTTGTGATACCGTCAACGGGTTTTTGTTGTGCTATCTGATGGATACCGCTCCCATTCCACGCACAAAAAAAAACTGATGGGTTACTGTTCAGCACAATTGGTACAGAAAATATAGTATTGTACTAGTACATGGTGATGGTTTGAACATTTTGATATTAGATGATGGAGATTAGAGAATGTTGATGGGGTATCGGACCTATTTAGTTCCTTTCATTACCCGACTGCCAAAGGTTGTGAGGTTAGCTACTTATGTACATTGTTCCCACATAGCGCTGGAACTACAAGAACTCAACAAAACAAATGAGGGGTCTATGATTTGTCGCAATATCCCAATGATTATAGACTTGACGTTAGATAAAAAAGGGGATCTAACGATATAAGGGTCTAAGTGAGGGTCGAAAATTTAAGTGTGAAATATACTCGTGTATCACAAAAAAACGAATTAAAATGGAAATAAAACCTTACCTACGTAAAAGTCTAAATGATAATTGATAACGAAGACAGTCAGCATCAGATTTCAGATTTCAGATTTCAATAACTTTATCTCTTCAGGCTTACAAAATAAGCACTTAGATATAAAAGTGAAAAAGAAACCACTAGTTGAATATTCATAGGTAACTTATGTGTGGGTATAATATATTTTTGCCTATCTAAATCACAAATCGCTGTCAAGTTTAACCCCGTTATTCATATTAGTCTGCTATTATTTAAATAATTGCTACGTTGTCTACGAGGCCGAGTTTTGACTTTGCTTACATCAACTATGAGGGTGTGTATTATGGGACCTTAAGCTACCAATTTCTAAAACGTGTGCCTGAGTTTGAAAAACACTACTCCTACACCTTGTACACCATGTTTTATGCAATCAAAATATCACTTCATTTCATTTAATTACACAACCCAAACAACTTTAAAGTACCAGAAGCTAAACTATTTATAAAAGTCGATTAAAAAACCCATAGATTATAAAACACCCATCACTAGCTCTGAATCACAAAGTTTAGAATCCAGTAGGCGTGTACACGCAGCTCCTGCGCCGATTTGCATAAAACAAGTCCAGCTTGAGGTATTAAGTCTTAATTGTGGCTGCCGTGGCGCATGCGCTGTCCTGTGGGATGGTACATGCTCCCAGTGTGCGATAAAAGCTATTCCAACATTTTATTCAGGGTTAAGGGGATTGTAGACGGGATTGTTTAAGCTCTGAGTCAAGGAGCCGGAAGAATCGAACCGTTTTGGATGTAGGCATTCATGTCAGTTAGGCCAAGCCTAATTTTGAAACCCAAATCAGATTTGGGTAGTTCTCAATAGAAATAGATAATAGAAGATGTATAAAAATATATTATTCGGGCTTGCTATGCCACCTCGGGCTTAAAATAGCATAATGGCACAGCCATTAAAAAAAACTTGTTGTTAAGATTTTAATTTGTAAAGATTTATTTGTTTCAACTACTGAGAGAAAATCCCTCGGCAAAGGCCCTCAACCGACCTTCAACAAATTTACCAAAAGCTAGTGATTTTGGTGAATTTTTTTATGTCCGTACTCGAACAAAGCATACCTGTTATCGAAAAATACAAAAATTAACTTTAACGGATCCCGTACGGTTCTGCCCATCGTGTACAAATACCTTTATCTCTAGTGTTTTTATTTCAATCGTAATTTATTTGATTGCATTTTATTGTTGCTTGCTAGGAATATCTTAGGTTGAACTCTAATGTGCTTCTAGAGCTATAGAAATTACGTCCGGTCACGTTAAAGTACCAATAGGATTGAAAGGTTTATTACAGTTCTTTTTCATTTAAGTATCTATTCAAAATAAAGTACATTTCAATTTTCAGTAATTTTTGTTCCCAGCATTGGTTCTGATCCGATCTTACTAAAAACGGTCAATGTAGCATGTGCTGATTATACACTTGATCTGCAATTTTGATCTGCAAGAGATCGACTTTAAGCCGGACCTTACCGTTTTATGTTTTCCTTCTGATTATGAATGTTTTAAACATCAGACAGGGCGCCCTGGTGGATGCTGTAGCGAATGAAATTGTTCTTGTAGGAGAGAAATACCTCCAGTTTTACCACTATTCCTTAAGATGATGGATACTTCCAGTCTGTTCCGTTTTCCGGTAACATGGTTCATTGAACCAAAACAACAGCAGATTGACAACAACCTGGCAGTCAAGAACAGGATACGCGCAGGAAATGGGTAAATGGCGATAGCTCACATGAAATACGAATGCCCCTTAAACTTGGGAAGATTTACAAGACCGTGATTAGACCTGTTGTCCTATATGGATCTAAATGTTATTCAAAGCTAAGGATGAACAAACTGTGCATGCAGCGGAAATGTGAATTTGAGATGTATTGAGTTACAAGCATGCATAAAAGAAGGAACTAGTACATAAGAAGAAGTTTGAAAGTGGCCCCTGTGATAGAAAAGATAAAAAGTAACAGGTTAGCATAATATGGGTATATAGATGGACAAGATATCTCAGACACATTGAGAAGAGAGAGAGGGAGTTTTATTATGTTAGATTTGAATACGGAGGGATTTAATTGGAGAGGACGACGGGTAAAAGCAATAGTTTTGGATTCTATTCAATCCGAACAAACAATAAAATCTTTACTCATTATTATAATATAAGCCTCGGAATCAGGGCCCAGAAATCGGCCTTAAACAATTACTTGTTGTTAACATGGGTGGTCTTATGAACCACAAGCTTTCTTTGATCACGTTGTCGACTACTTAGAAACTATTAGCCGAAATGAAAGAGTTGAACGCCTACGTAAATTGGTAAAAATTACTAAAATTACCCTTTTGAATTTTCTATTAACTTTTACAGGTTCGGCATTTTTCACAATAGGTAACGAATAATCATTAAAAAATATGGAGGTATGATTATCATCGAAGGTTATGGTAAAGCCTCTTTAAGACCTAGTATTATCTTATTATGATTCTCTCATAATCATTAGCTATATTTTAAAGAACGACTGGCATAAGAAATTATGTAAAATTTAATAAAAAACAGTAATATATCTGTGGGGGTCCTAGCTCCTACTCGTAGTGTTCTCCTCCACGTTCCTTTGGGGGTCCTAGCTCCTACTCGTAGGGTTCTCCTCCACGTTCCTTAGGCGAATTGAAACGACTTGTGGACTGTATTACTAGGTTTATTCTTCTTGTTTATTTATTACTTGCTGACTTGACTACTTGACTACACTTTTTCACTCAAATTGGCGCTACTTATATTAAAATACTTTGTCCCGCCACCGTAGGGGGTAGGGCGAGCAAGTTTTAACACATTTACATTACAATGTCTAATGATTAAGACGTGCGAAAGAAAGACTGGGGTACAAATTAAACCCTTTCTAAAGGGCTACAAAGAGGGCTAATCGATCTTGATCTTCAGCTCCCGGCTCCGTCCGTCACAGTCTCCCCCCGGCGTAGATCCTCGCAGCCTTTATTCATCGGTAGGACAATGAGCCTTCTTACTGGTCGTCTGAAGATCCCTCCTTTAGTTCGCACCTCCACGCTTCGCACCACACCGTCAGGACCCGGATATACGCGCTCGACCTGACCTCGGGGCCAAACATTTCGCGGTAGCGTTCCGTCTGCTATTATCGTGATATCACCTGGTTTGACATTCGTTTGGTTTCGCCTGGCGTCACCTCGCGGTGCTAAGGTCGGTAAATACTCTCTGATCCATCGCTCCCAGAACACATTAGCAAGTGCCTGAGCGGCGCGCCATGTTCGCCTGTCGTTTTTGTTGCATTCTCCCACGTAGGGCAGCCCCACCGAAGTTCCTAACAAGAAGTGATTGGGCGTTAGGGCCTCTTGGTCTTCTGCTTCTACTGGTACATGAGTTAGTGGCCTCGAATTGACGGTGTGCTCAATCTCGGTCATTAGAGTGGCAAGTATTTCTTCTTTAGGCGCTCGTTCGTTGAGCGTCACTGCGAGAGCTCTTTTAACGGATTTGATCATCCTTTCCCAGGCTCCCCCTTGATTCGGTGCACCAGGATCGATGTACCTCCACTCGATTCGCTTCGTGAGTGCGTAATCCTTGAGGGCGGGGAGCCATTCCGCGAAAGCTCTGTTCAGTTCCGCGTCAGTTCCGTGGAAGTTCGTTCCGTTGTCGGACGCTATCAGGCAGGGCATTCCTCGACGTGCAGCCATTCGTCTTATTGCCATGATAGCTGAATCCACGTCTAGACTAGCTATAAGCTCCACGTGTATTGCTCTAGTTGATAGGCAAGTGAATAACATTCCCCATCTTTTCTCACGTCGTCTGCCAATCGTCACCCACATAGGGCCGAAACAGTCGACTCCGCAGCGTGAGAACGGTCTTGTGTGTGTACTAAGTCGTATCTGAGGCAGGTCACCTTTTACTGGCTTCTCTGGGTTGGCTCTCTTAATTTTACACCATACACACTCACGTAGCGCCGCTCGTACATTTGGTCGCAGGCGTAAAATCCAATAACGCTGACGGAGGTTGTTCACTATGTGTTCTCTCCCCATATGTCCGCTGCTCAAATGCTCTTGTCGGATTATTAGGCGCGTGATCGGGTGATTCCCATCTAAGATCGGAGGTTGTTTCATCTCGTCCGGAACCGTCGCAGCGTTAATTCTTCCGTTCAAACGGATTATCTTATCGTCTTTGTACACGGGATCAAGTCTATAGAGACGACTCGTGCGATCGACGGTCTGTCCTTTTGATAATCGCGTTAGTTCCTCGGCGAAAGTGTCGCTTTGCGAATCTCGGATCAGCAGGCGTTCGGCTTCTCGTATATGCTTCAAGCCAAGTCTCCTCGCCTGCTTTCTGCATTTGTCGATGAAAGCGAGGACATACGCCACTGTTCTGACTAGACGTTCGTAGGAGGAGAAACGTGACACCTCTACTAGCGTCGACTTCTCTCTGGCGTGCGACACCACAACTTCCTCTTCTGAGGTCTCAGAAGCATGCGGGCCGGGCCAGCAGTCTTCGCTCTCTCGTAGGAATTGGGGTCCAGTAAACCATCGATTGTCTCGTTTCAGCTCCGTATTGCCGGCGCGCGTCGCGTCATCTGCTACATTCAGAGCGGTCGGTATCCATCGCCACTGGTCCGCATCTGTCAGTTCGGCTATTTCTCCCAGTCGATGTGCGACAAACGGCGTGTAACGGACCGTATCATTTCTGATCCAGTGTAACACGGTTTTCGAATCGCTCCAAAATATCACTTCGGTATGCCATTTGTGACAACGTACTATGTCAGCCGCTAGTCGCGCTCCGATCAAACTGGCTTGTAGCTCCATCCGCGGTATACTCTGCGTTTTCAACGGTGCGACTTTAGCTTTTCCGGCAACTATTGAAACGTTAATGCCTTCTTGGCTTGACAAGCGCCAATACGCTACGGCTGCATACGCCTGCTCACTCGCATCACAGAACACGTGAAGCTGTCGCCGCGTTATGTTGCTTCCTTGATCGTAGCATCGCGGCAATCTTAACTTGGCAATGTGCCTCAAATCAGACTGCCATTCATCGAAGGCCGAGGCTTCCTCGGGTGGTAACGGGTCATCCCAACCCACCTTCTTTTTCCATAGTTCCTGAAGCATAATTTTGGCAGTTATAGTGTATGGGCTTAGCAAGCCCAGCGGGTCGAACAGAGACATCACTGCCCCTAAGGCCTCGCGCTTCGTCGGCGGCCTTTGGGCTTTCTTCACCTCCATGGGTACTTTGTTCATCGCAGTATTGAATCCCAGTTCATCTGAAGTAGGTATCCACAGAATTCCTAACGCCTTCTCGTATAGATGTGCGTTAGCTGCGAGCTTTTTCGGTGCATGTGCACGGTTTTCGTCGGGTATTCCTCTGAGTAAGTGTTCCTTATTGCTACTCCAGCTGGCCAACTCAAAACCAGCTTTGCTGTGCACTTCTTGCACTTCCTTTATTGTGCGGGCGGCTATTTCGTCATCGTCAAAGCTTTGTACCCAATCGTCCATGTAATGACTGCAAGTAATAGCGTCGTACGCAAGTGGGTGTGACACCTTGAAGTCTGCTGCATTTCGGTCCCTCACGCTATGAGCCAGAAAGGGTGAACTACGGGCTCCAAAGATCATAGACTCCATCACATACTTTTGTGGCGGAGCGGAGCGATCATCTCCTCGCCACAGGAAGTGTTGAGCTACTTGATCCTCGTGTCTTATCTTTATTCGAAGGAACATCTCACGTATATCAGCAGTGACCGCAACCGGCTTCATTCTGAAGCGAAACAATATATCATGGAGCGACTGAAGTAAGTCCGGTCCATCTAAAAGCGCGTCATTAAGACAAGTTCCGTTTGAACGCGCGGCTGCATCAAATACCATTCGAACTTTATCTGGTTTGTTGGGATTCGTGACAGGAAAGTGCGGTAGGTACCATAACCGTTCTGTTTGCGGGTGGTCTTCGTTACTCTTGACCGCATACCCTTTCTCAAATAAATTTGTCACCTGCCCTGTGTAGGCGCTCTTGAACTCTGGCGATTTATCCATCTTGCGTTCTATGCCCTGCAACCTGCGTACGGCCATATCGTAGCTCGGTGGCATTTCTGAATGGTCGATCGCCCACGGTAATCCCACCTCAAAACAATCTTTCTTTCGTTTGACTGTTCGTTCAAATATTTCTTTAGCGCGCTCCTCATTAGGGTTAGGTTTCCTCTTGGCTGAGACTCCGAGAGCGTCTATTTCGAAATGCGCCTTTACGAGTTCGTTCAACTCGTCATCCCTGTCTGGAATGCCTTGAGGAGTACGCACGTGACATATAACTTCAGCGTCTCTTTCAATCGTTCTTAGAGGGGCGCTTCCATGGATTATCCAACCCAACTCCGTAAGCGAGGCAGCTGGTTGGTTTCGTTTAGCTGTTAGCAGCTTCCGTGTTACTATAAGATGCCAGTTGTCGGCGCCGATAAGTACTCGTGGTTTTACGTTCAAGTAACAGACGGCCTTCGGGTTAAGTTCCCGTAAGTGGGGTAGTTGGAGAAGCTCTATTCCAACCGAATGACTTCCCAGAGTCAGGTTCTTCACCGTCCTGGCTTTTATCTGATGAAAGTTCTCCTGACTCTGTCCTCGCACTCCGAATGTTACGATCTGGCTTTCGGGTTCACGTTGACTTGATGTGGCTCCCACGATATTCAACGCTCTCACTGGTCCTCTCATTCCTAACAGCGAGGCGATCTCCTCGTCGACCAGTGTTATCGTTGACCCCTCGTCAAGTAATGCGTGAGTATTCAGTTCTTTGCCGTTTTGACCTCGGACAGTTATTGGACAGACCTTTAACAATATTTGCAATTCTTCCTCAGGTGCCCTCGCTGCTGCTGTAAGGGCAGACTCTTCGATATTGTGTGAGGGCGTTTCCCTTCGGTTCTCTGGCGAGTGCAGCAACGCATGATGCGATTGAGTGCATTCATCAATCCCACATCTCTTGCTCTTGCATCGGAAACGTCTGTGTTTACTATTAAGACAACGAAAACAGACTCGTGCCTCTCGCGCCCATGACCATCGTTCGGTTACGGTCAGGGCCGCTAGCTTCCGGCACAGTGGCGTTCGGTGCTCACCGCCGCAGCAGAGACATTTATCTTCCTTAGTCTTTGCGTTGTCCTTTTCTTCAGTTGTAGCAAGAACGGTTCTGCGGTTTCGTTCATTCGCAGGGTTCCGCTCTTCAGTGCGTTTTGCACTTCCCTCGTTCGGCCGCAAACTATGTCCGCGAGCGGCCGAGTATGCATGACGTACGGCGCGATCTGCCTCCCTCATGAGGAATTTGGATAGAGTTACGATTTCCGCTTCCCTTCGATCTCCGAATTCCTCGGCATAGTCGCACCATCTTGCCTTCATATGTGGAGTCAGTTTTTCTGTAACTTGACGCGCTAGCATGGGATTCTGTAGATATCCTCGTTCGTCTAGGCTTGTGATTACTGCCACTATATTTTGAAGCTTGATTGCGAAACCATTCAACTCTGTTACGGTTGTTCCTAAACGTGGCATTCTTCTAATATCCTCAATAGCATCGTCTATTATCATCTCTGGACGTCCGTAAACTTGTTCAAGAGTGTTCATGATTACAGATGGATCAGTCGCTGTGAACAACAGTGCTGACACCGTAGCTCGTGCCTCGCCTCGCAGGCACGTTCTCAGTCTAGCTAGATTCTCCGCCGGTGACAGTTTGAAAAGCTTCGTAGAGTCTCGCATAGCTGCTCTGAACGGTAGCCATTCTTTGGCTCCACCGTTGAAGATGGGTAGTTCGTGCATCTGTCTCGTAGGTGGTCTGTTTGATGCCATTCTTTCTAACGCTATTGTCAGTCTATCGAATGCGTTTTCATCTCTATGTTGTTCTGGCAAAGGGGATCTCTGTCGTCTTGATTCAAATGTAGTTTGGTTTGCTGTGGGTCGTCGTGGAGCAGTTCGTTCCTCTGAAGCAGAGCGGATCCTAATACCTTCATCCGTTTCTATTGGATCGTATCCTCTCTGCTCCCCCCGTAGGCGATGCTTCTTGAGCCACTCACTAACGTGTCTCTCTGCAGTACCATTCTCTTCTCTAGTAACGCTAACTGCATCGGTTTCTTCACGTATTCCGGCGACTTCTGCGGCTAATCTCTTTTTGATAAGATTTTCTTGAATTCGAAGTTCTTTTCGGCGTATTTCCGCGAGCCGTTCTTCTGCTTCAAGTTCCGCTTTACGGATACGCAGCGCGATGCTAACGTTCGATTGCTGCGAGAGCACTGATTGGGCGCGACTATTTGGTAGTCTTTGAGGTTCGATAGTGCTTAGCTCGGCTATGTCCCGCGCAGTATTGGCACGAGCGTTGCCATTTACGGCGCGGTTGGTAGTCACGTCAGCAGTAGTATCACCAGCGATTCGTGCTTCAGGCGCGGATGGCCCGGGTCCTGCCCCTGTTTCGGGGTTCGATACGGGTGGTGCGTCGGGGTGCGTACTGTCTGATGGTGATGCGGGGTAGTCCTGGTATACCCTCAGCGCGGCAGTCCTTGTCCTCGTAGCTGGCGGGCTTCTTGTGGTCATCTTCTTCGGCACTTGAACGCCCCTAGCGGTCCCTATCGGTCCCTATCGGTCCCTATCAGTCCGTCAGGAGGTGCCGCCAAAAGGCTGACGTTTGCTCCTTCGGGGATGGATACGTTGGGATGGGTAGGGGGGTTCCACCCAGCAGAGGGGAACACGCAATCACGGGATGCTCGGGAATCGGCTGGAATGTCCGACCCCTTAGGCGTGTGCCTACAGTCCGGCGCCCGTGTTGCGTGTCCCTTACCGGCGAGGAGTGCACTTCAGCCCGCGCCGTCCTTGCGCTCTTGTTGGACTGGTGGTGCCGCACAAACACCACACCACCCGAAGGCGTTTACCCGTTGGCCACTTCGTAATAACACCGCAAGGTATCCGTGAGCCAGCGGGCCGCGATAACGCGTGTCTTCGGTCGTAGCACCGTTCGGTGATCTTCAGGCACCCCGTGCCCCTGGCGCTGGTCTTGACAACGATGCACGCTGCCCCGTTCGGGGTTTTTCGAGCACCCAGTGCTACCGTCGTACGATGCACGGCGCCCCGTTCGGGGTTCTTCAGGCACCCCGTGCCCCTGGCGCTGGTCTTGACAACGATGCACGCTGCCCCGTTCGGGGTTCTTCGAGCGCCCAGTGCGCCCCGACGAATGATGCACGTTGCGCCGGTTGGCGGCTCCTTTCCTCGGGTACTCCCGCTACCTCGGCTTTATGCGAACCGGGGAAGTCGGGGTCACGTGACCGCCCTTGTGGTTGGGGTCGGTCACGATAGTCAACCCGGTACCGCTCTTCTTGTCGACGATGGCTTCTCAGATCCGGCTTCGGAGGACCAAAACTTGTGGGGGTCCTAGCTCCTACTCGTAGTGTTCTCCTCCACGTTCCTTTGGGGGTCCTAGCTCCTACTCGTAGGGTTCTCCTCCACGTTCCTTAGGCGAATTGAAACGACTTGTGGACTGTATTACTAGGTTTATTCTTCTTGTTTATTTATTACTTGCTGACTTGACTACTTGACTACACTTTTTCACTCAAATTGGCGCTACTTATATTAAAATACTTTGTCCCGCCACCGTAGGGGGTAGGGCGAGCAAGTTTTAACACATTTACATTACAATGTCTAATGATTAAGACGTGCGAAAGAAAGACTGGGGTACAAATTAAACCCTTTCTAAAGGGCTACAAAGAGGGCTAATCGATCTTGATCTTCAGCTCCCGGCTCCGTCCGTCACAATATCTAAATCCAAGAAATTTGATCCGGCATCAGAGGGCATAGTGCCTAGAATACTGGCTGGATTGCCTTATTTGTTAGATGGCGATGCTAATTCGTTGACCAGTATTTTAATATTTAATATCCGCTTTCTTTTATTTCGTTCAGTTTTCATCAGTAGTGTAGGAAAATAAAATATCACCGTTTTCCATGAAAAATCTTTATTAGATTACAATTACCGGTAAGTATATAAATAGGTTGATAATTTATATAAAAATACTATTTATACATACATTTGGACGGAAACGGAAATCACAATATACTTACGTAATGTAGGTATACCATATCCCTGACTTACTGTCTACTACATAATTTCTATGTAGAACTTAAAATTACTATTATTATTTACAGTCAAATTTATTAAGTCAAAGTTTAAACTAAAAACCATCTCATTATTTCTACAATGTCTAAGCCTTCATAAAGGTATATAACATTATTTCAACAGTCTTGCAACAGCTATCTTGATGCAACAAAATGATTAACGACCCGATGTTCGATCAATCTTTAAAACAGGTGTTCAATATGTACAAAATAGTGAATTTTTCAGTCAATTCCCAACAATTTCCTACATCTACCCACTTTCTATAAAACCTATTTTTAGTAGGCATTCATTTATTTTGGAAAACACTAAACCCATTACAAATAAAAAATAATATAAATAAATTAACGCTTAATATTAAATTATTATCTAATATCACACTTTCATAAAGTAATAATTTACAAAATTCTGTTATAAATACGTAGAATACTTTTCTTACAAAAGTCAAAAAAATAAGTTCACGTGATTCTGGCAACATTATAGAAAAAGTTGAAACATTAAATTATGTCTTTTAAAAAGGACTTTTACAAATCTATGAACCAAAAACTCGTGTATCTGGACTGTCTCCTTAAAACTCAGGTAGCATCCCGAGCACTGTTTCTCTGGTGTTTTGCTGTAACAAAGGAAACAGGAAATTTAAAAATTTAAGTACAAACAATAGTAACATGATATAATGCTCTAGCATATATACATGATATATCTATGGCGCTCATTAGGGGAGGCCTATGTCCAGCAGTGGACTATTATAGGCTGGTGATTATGATGATGATGATGATGATGATGATATTATGGTCTAGCTAGGCTATGAATGGAATAAGGAAAAAAAAATGTAATATATTGTATTGTTTCATTGCGTTTCATCAAGTCACAAGCACTGTCCTGATTATCATGATTGTCTTGCATTAAGACTGCTGTCTTCGTGCTAGAATCGAACCTTCCAACTAAACCCGTGGATGTCGTAAGAGTCGACTAAGGAAACAAGGGGCTACCCTTTTCCTTTGCATTTTGAACACCTCAATAGCGGTCCGCCCGGCTTGCTTCGCAGGGGTTTTAAACAGATGAAAAATTATAATTTTTGACAAAAAATAGGTTATATTATTGAAGTTTGCATACAGAATCTTAACTTTTAGAAATTTTATTATAGTCTATGTTCATAAACTAGATTCTGATGGTGTAAGAATTCTTCAAATTGGTCGTATAGTTTTATTGGTCGTATAGTTACAGAGCCTTTTCAATTCTAAAAAATAAACATACCAACAATTTGTTCTTTCCTCTTGTACTTACATTGTGAATTAAAAAACATTCGCGTTTATTTCACCAAACTGAGTTTGGCCTTTACGCAGTGTCTTAATAAAGTGTAACTTACCAGTATGCAAGAACAGGTGATTCTTCAAGTTGGTATGCTTGCTGAACCCTCTGGAGCAGATGTGGCATTTGTAAGGCCAGGATCCGCTGTGGACATACATGTGAGACTTCAGGTCTCCGGGGGTGGGGAAGGACTTGGAGCATAGACTGCATTTGTGGGGTTTCTCCTGTGGAAGAAAATGTTTATTTTTATACGGAAAATATATGGATGATCCCAAGATCAGACCATGAGTGAGGTAATAGAAAGAGCACCAAAGTTTGCACATTTGTCCGCCTGCGACGCAGGAGGTTGGGGTTTCGATTCCCGCCATGGGACAAATGTTTGTACGATCTGTGGATATTTGTTCCGGTATTATGGTCGCAGGCGGACCTTCGACCACCGCACCACAGAGTTCGAAATCGGTTGTATTAGATTACCTGTATACTTGTATTAGCTATAGTTTTATTTAAGCCGAGCTTGGCTTAATAAATAAAACTAGCTATAGTTTTATTATGATAGCTATAGTTTTATTTATTAAGCCAAGCTCATCTTGTCTGGTCTATTCTTATTGTTAATATTTTCTTTGGGGTATAATAAATACTTATTTAATAAATAGTTTCTAGTAATTGGGATATAAATGAGTTTTATTCCCAAAAGCTGATGTTATAAGATCATTGGTCATTGAAAGCGTTTCATATAACAACTCAATTCATATTGGACCGCTATTTCGCGGTGCGTCTATGCTTTGTTTCTATAACGGTCAGTTTTACAACCATCAATATAAACGAATTGGTGATCTGTATAAATCACTTTCTGTAAATTTTTATAGTTATCGAATCAAGTAGCTGGCTGTAAATTCCTACTCAATAACTGACCATCTATAATTTTTTAATTTTAATATTGACTGCTACATACTTTTGTAACGTATAGCTTAATCGTTAAATAGGTATAGAATTATAGTAAGAAAGCTTTATGAATTATCATAATCAATATTCAACCAATAAAGTAAGACGATATTATATATGTAATATTGAAGAATAGTTTCCCTTTATTTATTGTAAAATATAAACACACACAACACTTGTACGCTTTTGAGACAATTTATTGTCTATTTATAGGTATGGCAGACTTATAATTTTGATTCGATATGTCTTAAAAATCGTGAGCAATCCCTTGGGCGAAGCTTATTTATTATTTTTAGGGTTTTGCCATCGGTTGCAAAACCCTTATGAAATCGCTTGGGGTCTGTTTTGTGTTTTGAATCCTTAATATCTCAGAAACTACTGCAGCTATTGACTTGAAATTCGAAATAATAATACATTTTGTGCGCCCGCACATATTTATAGAAAAATAAATGAAAATAAATGAAAAATCAAAATGAAGATTTTCCATACAAATTTTGAAATCGAAATTTTAAATGGAACATACAAAGTCAAAAGTGGTATCAAATGAAAGGTATACGTTTGTAGATTTCAAAATAGTTTTTGAAATTTTGGTAGGTTTTATACTTTTTAAAATATTTTGAAAAAGGTCAAAAAAATGACCGTTCCCCCCCCCCCTATCTCCGAAGATTGCAGAGCGATCGACGTGATATGTACCAAGTGTTTGTAGATATTGATCTATATTTTACAGGAAAAATATAGAGAAGTCTGTAAAAATAACAGTTTTTGAAATATGGTCAAAAAAGGGCGGGAAAAATTTCTGAAGGGCTGACTACCCCACCGAGTTGGGTATCAAATGAAAGGTATTGGCTTGTACATTCCAATACGGTTTTTGAAATTTCGACAGATTTTACACTTTTTGATATATTTTGAAAAAGGCCGAAAAATTGACCGGTACCCCCCCTTATCTCCTAAGATTGCAGAGCGATCGATGTGATATGTACCAAGTGTTTGTAGATATCGATGTATATTTTACAGGAAAAATATAGAAAAGTCTGTAAAAATAATACTTTTTGAAATAAGGTCAAAAAAGGGCGGGAAATTTTTCTAAAGGGGTGACTACCCCACCGAGTTGGGTATCAAATGAAAGGTATTGGTTTGTACATTCCAATACAGTTTTTGAAATTTCGATAAGTTTTATACTTTTTGAAATATTTTGAAAAAGGTCAAAAAATTTACCATTCCCCCCCTTATCTCCGAAGATTGCAGAGTGATTGATGTAAAATGTACTAAGCGTTTGTAGATATAGATCTATATTTTACAGGAAAAATATAGAGAAGTCTGTAAATATAATACTTTTTGAAATATGGTCAAAAAACTAATTTTCATACAATGGGCGCTATTTTATTGAGAGTAATATCAAATCAAAGGTATGGATTTCGACAATTCAAAACAGGTTTTGAAAATCGTCTAAGTTTCATACTTAGTGAAATAGGTTGAAAAAAGCCGAAAAAAAATTTTAGGTACCAACCCACTTACCTACCCACTAATCTCTGTAGTAACTGTAATAGGAGTTCCACAGCGCACCAAAACCGTTGTTCTCAAAATTTTTGAGAAGAGATAGGTATGTATCCTTAATAATCCACACAGTATCACCACTACCACCATCACCATCACCAGCCTATATAGTCCACTGCTGGACATAGGCCTCCCCAAATGAGCGCCATAGAGTATCATTTACCCACAATTAAGCTAAGCAAAGCTTGTGTTATTGGTATTACTACGATAGCTGTTATACTTAATAAAGTATAAGTATCACATTAGATTATTTATTTTTGTGTACGGAAAAGGACTAGAACACCCGAACAAATAATCTGAAGATCCTACAAATATTAGTCCCGAGGCAGGAATCAAACCTCAACCTCCTGCGTTGTAAGCCCACCGCGCCAAGATGTTGTCATATACGTACCTACCTAAACGACAAAAGTTCAAAACCCTCGGCGCGCGAGTTACACTCGCACTTGTCGTACTTGTTTCGATAGAGATTAGCCTACAATTAAAGATGGCGGATAAAAAATCAATCTTCTAAAACAATGAGGTGCAATAACGAAGGTATTGCTATGATATTGAAGGCATGACATTGCATTCCATTCGCAAAACGTGAGAATCGCCTCGAAGTAAGCTTTCAGCATTCTAAAGGTTCTGTATATGTCAATGTTTTATCAAAAAAACTGAATGATAAAGAATTAAGAAACTCAACTAGATAGAAGTTTTAAGGTATTTTTCGAATGAGATTAATTGATGATTTTTTTTAAAGTTCAATGAATAATGGTTGATCTCAGCACAAAATACTGGTAATTTTGTTAACATTATTAATTTATTAATGAGGAAGTAATAACAGTGGCCAGTAAATGATAAACCACGTTTGAAGACTTTGCGGCTTCACGGTTTATGAAGTAAAAATGTAGTTTAATATTAACAGACATTAGGGACATCGCTTTAGCTCGAACAGTGACATAAACCGTACTACGTACAAAAGAAATTGAAGAACAAATTGTACAATCCATGTAATTTAAAAAACCAAACAAATTGCCACTAATGACCCACGAAACAGTGGACTAGAACCAATTGAATACCTTTTTTCGACTTTAAACTATACTATGTAGCTTCCCGTGTCTTCAAGTCATTACCGACTTTTTATGACACGATTATCTGTAGATGCATGCTGTGGTAAGGGGTTTGTATGGGATTATTACAAAAAAGTCCTAATCAAAACAATTACCTAAATGAACAAAGCAGACAAGACGATGCAATGTGTTTTGTTTTTAGGGAACCCCAAAAATCCAAATAACTCATTAAAAACGCGATACTTTACACCAACATAAAATAATGAACTGTTAATCCTTCCCGTTAATTAGATTTTTGTAATTTCCTGTGTAAAATAGAAAAACTTGATCCATAGACGTCCCTCCCATTAATTTCGCCGCCCCCACCCACAATCAACTGTAATTTTTACACTACTACCAATTTAAAAAGCTGTTCCAAAACGCCTTTGGACTCAATCAGGACGCCCGACTTTTTGCATTCGCTTATTCGGTAGCTCAATCAACGTACAAAAAAGGGTATCTCGATATTATTTCGAGCTCGCAGCTACCGAATATTGCAACAAATAAATCAATAAACAAAGAGCCATTAGTTGTCTGACAATTTCCTTGGGATAAATCACGTTGAAGGCAAAAAATGGCTTCTGTAGTTAAAGGTAACGAAGATGGGCCTTTGGTGGACGGGACGATACGACAACGATTTTCTACAAGAATCTTGTTGAACAGAATAGGTAAAGTTTCAAAATTTTCTAAAAATAGAATTCATGCCTAAGTGAGGCTAGTAAGACGTTATAAATCTATACTAATACTAATAAGAGGAAAGATTTGATTGTTTGTTTGGATTAAAAATGCTACAAAACCAATGAATTGAATTGAAAAAATCTATCACCGTTAGAGTCCTACATTATCTCTAATGAACATAGGCTATAGAATATTTTAAGAAAAGTCAGGGATCCGTAAGAAATCTTCAATGATGTAATCAAACGCCCCAGCGCGAAGCCAGCGCGGCCGCTAGTAGTAAATAACTAAATCAGCCCACTTTTATTTATTTATCTCAAATACGTATTTAGTTAATTGTATCCAGCAGAAAAACTCTACGAAAGCGTTTTAACTATTATGAGAATCGATGCTCAACTGGTAACATGCGTGGTAAAATTTTAAAATAAGGACCTCCGCTGAAACCCTTCGCAACCCGTTTTATTCTCGTCCCGTCCTCAATCACCGGCGGTATCTCTCGTCTCTCGAACAGTGACGTATGGTGCACCGATACGCTATGGAAATCCAATGCAAATGATGCGCTCTGGTAATTTAACTAAATAAATTGAACTTGCGTGCTTTATCGGTACTGCTCGTTAGTATCTCAGCGTGGGCGATACAGGATCGTACTGATAAGAATTGATGGGGTGGGCAATATTGAATTTGCGATTTTGGATAGACAACCGGGTTATCGGAGATTTTTATAGTTTCTTGGTTTCAAAGATACATGGGTCATTGACACTTTTTTATTAATGAAAATTTAAACCAGAGTAAAGAATTTTTCAAGTTTGATAAACTTTTAAAATTTTATTATTACTTATGTGATAGAAATGACAGCACCGATTCAAGCATCTCATCTAAAAATTAAGCTAACATGAATCTTGCATATTTTTCATAGCAAATATGCCACCTTCTCATGATTTATCTATAAACGCTCTCAATTAAGTAACTGTAAAAAATCACCAAAACATTTTAATTAAAAAAATCCAAATCAACTCTATCGATATTAGAAAAGCATCTTGTCACCTTAAAGAAAACTTGTTACAACGTGATAGCCGACACTCACAAAATGCAAAGCTCTTCTATAAATACACAACTTCAATATTCCTAACGTTTAAATAAGATAAGTCGAGGATCAATGCTGTACGGACAGCAGATCGCATCGCACCGTCGCGTCGTCTCCTCGTCGTCGTCAGCGCAGCTCCATCAATCATGCGTTATCGTTGTTTTGCCGACGGTACTGATTAAATTATTCCTCCGTGGTGACTTAATGAAATAGCCAGCTGGTGGGGCTTATTCATGGTGTGTATTGGTTTTATTTATTTTATAGTTTGTTGGAAAACCTTGAATTATTTTTTAAACCACGTGAAGGTAGGATTTAGCGAATGTTTTTGCTTTGATTTGCATAATTGTAGAATGTATTTGGATTTAATACAACTCTTGCTGTTATAGTTTATTATTTTAGAAAGTTTTAATATTTGTACAACTCACACATTTGAATTTGAAAGCTTACAGTTGAACATCTTGGATATGACGGATCTAAAGTTCTATATCATTGTCTGCTCTTAGCGGAACCCTAAAATTGATAGCATATAACCGTCCATTGCCAATAAGGCTATGCTATAACCATAACCATAACTATCGGATGAATTATAGTCCCCAATTATCAAGCTTCTTGTTTTTGACATTACGAACGAACGCTTTGATAAAGTGAACTTATAGATAATTGGGAGGTGGTTATTAATTAGTTTTGAATTGAATATTAATGTTTTATTATTGATCGTTATTGGAGCTTGTCAGGTATTTTTATAACTAGATTAATTTCAGGAGAAAGTTGACTTGGTTTGATGAGCCGATAAGTATTATGTACTACATACGAATTATATTTCGTGCTTCTGTTTAATCATTATATTTTATAACTTGCAGTCTTCATCTTAGAAAAAAATATTTATTATTAATTATCTGTGATGCATTAATTTGTTTGAAAGTATCGGATTATTATTTTTCCTAGAGGTATTTCAGTTTTGAAACACATAGAAGTGACAAGAAGGATGACAATAATTTTAATTAGTTTTCATTATTATTATTATATATTGCTTAAGCCCTCGCACTCTGGGTGAATCTTAGAAATACATCTCCCAAAAAATATTGTTTTTTTACGGCTGTAATTTGCAGGTATCTTAATAAGCTGACATAAACGTAATTGAATTAAGACAGCATTGGTATCATGATGACGATTAAGGATGCGGGCAGATCCTGCAAAGATAATGGAAAAGAACATAAGACTTACGTCAACAAGGTAAGTGCAATTGATAATGCAAGCATACCGTGTCAGATAGCCATAACAATAGCACTCAAGGAAGCTGAGTTGCCATAATTGACACACCTGCTTCAGTTTTTATAGCAATCATTATGGCAGTAAATATTAGCTGCACGCATTTCTTTGCGGTGAAAAAATAAGTGATTTTGAACGCGTGGTAGAGATGTGGTTGAGTATTAAAATTTCTTAATATATTTTTGTTTCTATTCGTCTGTTTTTGTCTTAAACTGCTTTTATTAATATTAACCTGGACTAAGAGTTATTGTATTTTTGTACAAAAAAAAACAAATAATTTTTGTCTTTCTCTCTTCATCTTTGTAATTTTTTTTTAATGTTTCTATTATATTACAGTAAATTGCTTTATCTTCTCTCCTGTACTATCGATTGATAAAGTAAGTAATGGTGTGGATTTGTATTTGTTACTTTTTTACCACTTTTTTGTTAAACGTTTCAGCAAAAGCAAAAAGTTTCCAAATCAATGACTACCTCTGTGGCGCGACGGGCGATGTTTCGTCTGCCACGAAGGAGGTTGTGGATTCGACAAACGTTTGTACGATCTGCAGATATTTCGTCCAGGTGTTCTATTTGTTTTCTATGTATTAATAAAATATCTTTATATGTTAATCATTGAATTAAGTATATCAGCCTTCTACCCATAACATATAATATAGGCTACGCTCGGAGCTAGATGATGGGGTGTGGATGGACCACCATTATCTGTATACTTGATGTTCACTGTATTCATATCCCAGTGCGTTAGGTAAACTCAAGGAGTGTAGTAATTCCAGAAGTGATTATCTGCATTTCCCAACTCTATCTGCAACCACTGATTAATATGAATTACTACTGTCAGTAATATGCCATTATTTGTAAATCAAGTACAGGTGGCAGCACGCGATCATCTGATGATCTCCTCTACTCCTAAGGAGTACACGAGATGTAAGTGACAATTATTATCAACAAAAAACGTAAGAATGGAATAAGCGATATACTTATTACAGGCCATCAGATAAGTATCTGAGTCGAAGGTTTTTTTATAGCAAAATATTTTATTTGTATTATGCATTTATAAAAAAAAAATAGATTACTTATATCTTTTTAAAATTACGGGTACGACAGAAACAGCCGATACGATATCTTGTTATATTATTTAGGTAATTCTAATAAGTACAGTTAAAGGCTGCATTGTCATCAGATAAAAATATTGGGTAATTTTAGTGCATTTGACAATAGTAATTAAATCCAATAAAAAATTATTCCACATCTTGGTTTGTGTCTTTAGCTACAATAACCGAGTGGAGCGGTGGAGACACCGCAAAAGTAAGTTAGATCAACAGTTTCAAATAAAACAAACCCAACAAAACAGTAAACATCTCAAATGAATCCAGATCTCAGATATATGATAGAATAGGCTCTCAATCACCAGCACAATGAGATATACCTCATCGAAACAAACGCCGTAGATGATAGGCTGTCTGGATTGTGCTGTTCAGGAAAATATTGTCATTACTGTTTTAGAAGGGCTTGGTCAGTGTTTGTTGAGTTCAGATTGACATGAAAATATTGTAAGTATCGAAAAATAGGAACTTAACCAACAAAACAAATAGAATGGAAGGAACAAAGGTGATGCGATTTATATTGGGCGTGAAATTCAAATAATTTGCTTTCTACAAGATAAAACTTACTATGATTCAATGGTACTTCAGGAGCATTTGGTATATAAAATCTTTATTTTCATCTTGCAATGTCAGCACTCACCTTTAGCAGTAAATATCAACTACGCGGGTACTTAATCACCAACAATAATAATTACGAACCATCTAAATTTAAAACGGCGGTAATCGAGAAAGAAATTGAACCATCGGATATAGTCATAATAAACTAGTTGCATTAAAGATACATCGTTATATTCGAAAGTTGGTCGACCAATAAAAAAAATATCGATTGACTTCCTGTGAGTGCATTGATTCTGTTTAGTTACTAGTTAAGGTTGTGACTGCGAGACACATGTTAAGTATAGTAATTACTAATTAGGTATCTGTTTCCGTTTTTTTAGTAACCAATTTTTGAAAAATGACCATAAACTTTTTGGTGTTGACGATGTCAAACTTTGAAAACAAAGATTTTGATTCATGTAAAATATTTCTGTTTCAAAATGGGACTCAGCCTATTGGGACTTTTTCTTTTAATTTTAGTTCTTGAAAGATTGTATTTTAAGAAGTCGACATGACAGTTTCTATGGGCTTCGAATACGAATTCTCGCATGAAAGTGTAACTCGCTAACCAAGCGTGTACGTTAACGATTACAAAATAAACGTAAGTAAAGTAATAAGTAAACACAAAGTTTTGGTGGAGAATTTCATTCAAGTCTAAGCAGAAAGTTACAAACAGTGCGAACGGAAACCATTTTATGAATAAAAAAAACTCATTCACTAATGTTTATCTATGTTACATTTCCATAATCTCAGCACGACTTCCCCTTAATAATTAGATCGATAGCGGAATGAAGTTTATATTACTTTGCGAGAGGCTAATAATTTCCCTAAGTATGTAGTCAAGTGACTTATTTATGATAATCAACGGCAAGCTTTTGGATGTTAATGAATTAGATAATTTGAAATAATCACTCAAAATTTTAGAGGAGCAATATAATTTATCATATTTGGTCCTCAATTGATTTTGTTGCCATGATGATTTTGTTGGTGTGGGAATCGGACGTTGGTTTTCATTTTTCCAAGTCCTTTTGTTATATTGGAATATTCTTATCGATACTTCGAATCAATTTTGTCATCTGTTAATTTTTATCTAAAATTAAACCACGAAATATTATGGCTTTAGTATATCATTGTGTAGCGAGAGAATAATTATATTAAAGCTTTACTATGGGATATTTACCATGATTTTCAACTACTTCGGTTTTAATAACCATAATTGTTTATTTTTTTTTTATAAAATAATTATAATTCTTAAGGATTTTACCGACCACATAAAATTAGACACTCGATTTAGTTTACAAATGAAAACTCTATCTCTGTCAATATGAATTACACAAGCCATTATATAATATTTTCACGACTCCTTTACGGCTGCCATATTGCTTTTATAATCTCATTATGGGCCGGTGTGCTTGCACCTGCTCTGTCCTTAAATCGATTGCATATATTGCCTCTTTTAATTGCATGTTACACCTTTGAAATCAAGCGGTGTTATGGGACTGTAATGAGATAAAAATATCGGGTTGCCATGACCATGAAACGGTACCGTACTTTGGAAAAAATCTGCTGTCCATGAAAGCAATTTGTACTAAGTAATTGCTAAGTGCGGTTAAGTAAAATCTGTTGAAAATCGGCAAATTTTTTCCACAGGAAACAAATTACAAATACTAAAGACAATCTAACAGCCACACTCGGAAAGGATGATATTAGTCCTAATTAGCAATTTACAAATTAGCATTACATCTTCTAACTGACGGTTAATTTTTAACTGAAATTTTTCAAATCTACACTAAGGAACCACTTAAGCAGGCATTAAGCGCTTCTGAGTGTCGCTGTAAGGCACAAAGTTACTGGTTTCTATTTATCAAAAACATTCAAATAAAATCAAGTTCTTCAATATAAAACTACAGCCCTCGCGCAACAATTTCAAAACATCAGCGTCAAACTCAATATCTATGGATATAATCCAAATTAAATTAAATTCTCGAAGCATCTGACTTCCTGCACTCGTAAAGGGCAGTGACAATACGTCAGCACGTATTGGTGATGCTGACGAACGCAAATCACACGATGGGGAGCGACAGCAACCAATCTTCTTAGCTCCTTGTTATTCAAATGGTGTGGCTCATGGGAAGAGCGGCTAGCGAAAACCTTATATCACTACCTACTTCGAGTTTTTACGGTTATATAACTATTTGAGTCAGTATCACTATATCTTATTAATATACGAGTATTTTGTATGTAAGTATGTATGTATGTATGAAAGTAGTAATGAATATATTTTGTTGGTATATCAAACAAGCTGCACCGCAATTTGATATTTGTTCAAAGCTCTCTTTGGAGCCACTTAATAACAATGCTTTTTTCAAAATTAATAGTACTTAATTAACTTTGGAAATGTTTCATACACATACATGTTGGGTTATATAATTGAAGATTTCATAAAGATTCCAAATTTTTTGAATATACTCTATAGCTTTTGTTCATTATTAGTGATAATGTAGGATTCAAATGGTAGAGAATTTTTCAAATAGGTCCGGTAGTTTCGGAGCCTCCTATTCAATACCCACAAACAAACAATTAAATCTTTCCTCTTTATAATATTACCATAGATATTACTATAGATTATTTCTACATGAAGATCGGGAAAATTCTTCGCTTTCACGCTCTCTAGAACTTGGACCATCGGAAAATGTTTTGTTCAGCCACCAATTGTAAAGACGAGGCTGGTGTCCGATACGAACAGACAGACTGACAACAAACAAATAACGAACCACTAACGAGTGGAAAAGTGTCAGGGATCTACGGGATTTGCCTACTGGGGAGTAATTGGAAGGGAAACAAAACTAGGCTAGATCGTTCACTCTATTTGGGGTAGAAAGGTACCTACATTAATAATAACAAGGGCTAGGATCAGTAATGGAATATAGTATGAATTGAATATAGTTCAGCAGGGCAAGGACGGGCTTTCTTGTCTAAGGTAGAATAGAGAAAAATTACGTCACTTTGTCATCGAATGCGTAAATTATTTGAAATTAATTTCTTCAACTTCAATAATGTACCCAATGTATGGCGATGCGATGTTATTATTGTCTATTCTACCCTAGAGAACAATCCCCGTGCTTGGCCTACTGACGTGTATTCAACTCAACAAAAATAACCTAAACGAAATAATATACATATATGTGGTAAATACGAATATTAGTTTGTTATCATTATTGTATTTTGTTTCTATAAGTGGCAACTGATTTATATCCACCTATTATCTTAACCCAAAATCCCCTAACATAAACAAATAAACAATAAAAAAAAATATTCGAAAATGTATCTCCTGAAACTGTGTAATTACCTAAGCTTTTTTAAGATACGAAAACAAAAACGTTATAGCCAAAACATTGTCGAAAGCATAAAGACAAACATCACCGTCTTAAAATTTTATTCAAAAACATTAATTACTTCACAAAAAGTTCTCAAAAGCTCTAATTACCGAGTCATAAGTGATTTTATACATAACACCAGTAACGCCTGCGATGTTACCGTGTGCGCTTCCCATAACGCCCCTTAGGTCTCTTAACTATGACCTCATGTGTCCACGACTTAAGAAAATCACACAACAGTGAGCACGGTGAGTGGTCACAGGGCTGGCGCATCGGAAAAATATTATTAAAAAGTTACATCGGTTTACCGAAAATAAAAAACTTTTTAAAATATTTTCTTCACCTTTAATCCACTCGTAGAATTATACACAAAATGAAGTTACCAATAACTGGAAAAGGGATTAGATTCAGCATGGTGCGTCATATAGATTCTACTTCTCTACAGACTATCTATCTTGTAAAAATAAATCTCAACAATACTTAAAATTACAGTTACTGCAATATTTAAAATTGCATTGATTAGTATTGTTTATATTTTCACTGTAATGCAATCAGCTCCAATGAGTGAATGAGGTTTATCGATCGATCGATCCCTAATTGTATCACAAAAGTGCCACACAAAAAATATTTGTAGTAGGTGGGTACAATACCGCCTATCAACATTTTTAAACTGGCAGGTGCCTACGGCTTACATTATCAATTTAAAATCTAATCTGAAATCTAAGACGGCGTATTAGTATTCTTTTTTGTGGACTATCAAAATCATTACGGCAAAAAACTTAAATTCACAACGTCACAGAAATGTTTCGATTAACCGTCACAAAAAATCTGGATCATCCAAGACGTTTGTGACAGCCCTGTGCACCTGCGGTCACAGGTAGTTACAGGGGGTCTATAAATTATGGGTCAGGTCATCGTGGGAACGCACCCTGTCCATAGACTGTGACGAAGGAATCGTTTGCATCGATATCACCCACGTTTGGGAAATGGAGCATGAAGGGACAGCGTCTTGAAGGGTTTGGAAATACCTAGTTTTGTTTATTATTGTAAACATTGTTGTATGGAACCTAACAAGTATCATAATTATTCTTTATCTAAGATATTTTGATAAAAAATTAGATGGTAAAAATAATTTAAGGAAAATAATTTATTCGACGAAAAACTCGTGCTAACTGATTTTTTCTATTTGCTCTCAGACATATCATATTTAAATTTAGCAATTTTCAGAGTTTACCAATAAAAAATAAAAATCCACGCAATTCGAGTAGTAACATCATCAAAATTTAATAATAATAATGGTCATCTCATATTCGTTCACACAAACCGTGTGAAGCCACGGTCTGGTGCATGTCTTCGGTAACGTCTTACGATACGGTTCATGCCCAGTCGTGGGAAAACGTTATGAATTTGGTTAAACGATTCATTATTGTATCGCATAGGTTTTGGCCGAAGGTGGTTTTCTGGTTAAGAGGTGATTTTTGGTCCTAGATTCTGTAATTCAAGAAATTTGGTGACAGCTCTGCTTACCCCAACTGTTTATTTTGTAATGAATAGCGCTATTTCAAATATGAATTTTCACGTAAAAAAGTAAGTTTCATATAAGAGATCAAAAATGTATCTATTTGAAAATCAAAAGCAGATACCTTTACTTTCATTTATTTTATTAATCACTAGCAATCCCATCAACTAACCATGACCACAATTGATCAGAGCATCACAAAAAGATCTTTCAGCTGTCTCCGCTGAAATATCGAACGATACGGGCCCTTAAGTGGGTGCAATTTAATGGGTGCACTTAAAATAATTCAAAATGCTTACAATAGGGCGATTTATATCTCGGCGAACCAAATTGTTCTGTTGAAATGGATTGATAAAGGATAGATTGGTTTTCTGTTGCACGGGATCTAAGAAATGCCGCTTCTAGGCTAAGATTTTACCCATTTAGCATAGGTGTAGTATTAAGGTGAAGTAATAGAGAGTCCACCTATGTTTGCGCACACATTTATGTACCATAATATTATATCCTACGCACACGGATATCGTCTAGCCAAACCACCGTCCCCGTATTTTGGCTAGGAGAACATCAACATCAGTAGATATAGGTTGGGAAGATAAGGAAGGCTATGAAGGTACAAACAAGCCTCCAAAGGAATCCAGAACAAGTAATCTTTGATTCATCATCAGCCCATTATAGTCCACTGCTGGACCTCTAGGCCTCCCTTAATGAGCGCCATAGATGGCATTCTTCATAATTTGGGGGTTATTGCCCATAATCCTCACGCTGGGCATGCGGGTTGGAGATCGCAGTTTAGTGGAGTTTTTCTGCAGTGGGCGCTGCTGCCCGCCCCTCGTTGTGTTTTCCTTAGCCGCCTCTTACGAAACCCACGGGAAGAGTGGGGGTGGTGAAATTCTATGCCCGCACCACACGGCTTCTGATTAACCTAACCTAATTACACCACCTTTTAAAATGACAAGATAAAGCAGTGGTCCACGATTATTGTTCTTTAACACTTCTTTAAACGATGTAATGGTCGCAAATTGTGACATGTCGCGACAATCACGGATTTACAAGATCGCATGTCGTTAGGCACTTAAATGGTTTATGGAAGAAAAAATAGCGATTGTCTATGTTCATGGTATAACGCAATGAAAAGGATGCATCGTTCAGCTATATGTGAATTATCATCGCGGAAAATCGGTCAAGAATTACAAGATTATATCAATGAGTTCCGTATAACACTGAGCTTCTACTTATGTAGCAGTAGTTATTTGATGAAGGAAAGAATTGATTTTTGAACCTTTATTGCGCATGGTACGACGAAATGGTTAGGTACACTGTTTTGAGAGATCACATCTCAATGACATCTTTTCTAAATCAAATCAAAGGCATTGCAAATCAAAAGCATTAATTTGGACATTTCAAAACAGTATTTGAAAATTGACTAAGTTTCATACTTTTTGAAATATATTGTTAATGTCCAATAATCGACAAAAGTTCGGAAACCTCAGCGCGTGAGTTATACTCGCACTTGACCGACCTTGTTCATTTTAGCAGCGTGACTTTACAACTATAGTATACTAGCACTCTTTTGTAAAATCATGTATGCTGCTGCTTGACAAAACAGTTAAATCGGATTCTCTGAGGGCATCAAGGAACCCTATAAAAAACGAATAGATATCTCCCATTGTTGTCCCATCAAGGATAACTGGTTTTTATATCGGCTTCGCAAACTAATTGAACGCGTTAGATTTCCGTGATTATGTTAACTCATAGGTTGATTATTGTGGAGACAGTTTTATACTGAAAAATAAAAACAGGACATTGTTCTGGTTAATTTTCCCTCGTGCTTTAATTATAAGAACTATTTTAAAGATTGTATCGTCTGCCCTCTTGGCATAAATACAGGGTTGTATTGAAAAAAAAAATATTTTTTTTCAAAAAATTTCTAGATGGATTTTTAATTTTGTATCAGAGATTGTACATCAGCCATTTACTTACTTACTTAGTTTGTATACGGAATTTTTAATAAATTTTCCCTGATATAATACGAATAATATTCTTAGTAAACTGTTACTCCTCTTTCCTACTCTCCTACTTTAGGATATTCTGTGAACCCACGACCCATCTTCTCACGACCACGGTCCACGACACATGCCTGTTCCGCCCGGCTGCGCGTGGGTCGTTCGCTACCTTTATGTGAACGGCGAATCAAAACAAAGGTAATTTGATATTTGAATTCGGAATAAGAATTTGTTTTTTGATTGGCTGTAGGTTTGTCTTTGTAAGTATTTGTTGATACAATGAGTCTTTATTGGTGCCTAAACAAAACAATAAGGATGCCTATAATTAAAGTGGATCGAGCGACATTCCTGTATGTCGGCCAAGCTTATTATTTTGGTCACCAAGACGGGGTTTCGTACACAGGAGGAATCAAATGGCATAGAATCAAGCATGACCAATGCCATTTGCATTAAGCAAAGGGAATGTGCTTATCTGTGAGTGAAAAATAACTGAAGACAATGATAAAGAAAACGATCCCATACCTTTATATGCGTCATCCTATGGTAGTACAGATTGGAGCTTGCTGTAAACCTCTTCCCGCAATGCTGGCACTGATGTGGCTTTTCTCCAGAGTGTATCCTCCGATGGGTGTTCAGACTGCTGGATGTACTGAAACCTTTGTTGCAGACCATGCAGACGTGGGGTTTTTCACCTGAGGACGTTGAAGGTTAGATTAGATAGTGCTACAATGTACTTAGCTAGGTACATCTTTCCGAACCAAACACGATATAAAATTCAAAGCTGTTGTATATATCAAGTAATAGTATGAATAAAACTGAAATTCAGTCGTATCGTATGGAATAAAAATTTTATTTTTGAACTAAGGGAAACAATAAATCTTTAAATGTCCAATCTCTTATCTACCCTATAACAAACTGCATGACTCACTCTCAATGTGAGACTCGTTCTGTCACCTAATAGTTCATGGATTCAGATGAATCATCAAAAGCGCAAAACTGGCTGATGACTAATGGTATATAATATTTATATCTGATTGACTGAAATCTGGATCTAGTGAGGGTTTAAATTGATGATATGGCATAAAAAAATCAACCTGTGTGAGTTCTCATATGCCTCTTCAGCAACGAGGGTCTATCAAAAGCCTTCCCACAGACTTCACAAGGCAGCAACGCTCGTTCCGACTTTGCTGGTCTTCGCTGCACTTTCGGAGTCAACTCCAACAGCTCATGATGTTCGTCTCTCGAAGAACTGGCTGATGATGACGTCAGTGAGTCACCGGATACTGATTTGTGCTCGTCTTCATTGGCGGATGGTGGTGAGATTGGTAGGAGAACCCGTGAGAGGAGGGACGTGGAAAGGTCTAAAGGTGAATCTGAAAATAAAAAACCTTTTTAAAAATAATGATAGAAAGATTTTTTTTTCAGGGAATAACAACAAGACGTAATAAAGTTATTACCAAAAGGTCAATTTAGCCTCAATCTGGCTGAAGGTCCCAAAAGAGACTTAGCACACGCTGGTCTTCCGTTAGTTTATGCATTTTTTGCAATTAGTTATATTTTTTTGGTGCACAGTTTCCGTCACAGTAGTTTAAACTCCAAATACTGGGACAACAGTTGTTCCACGCACCACAGCTGGGAATAAATGCATAGGTGACGTTATCAGAGGGATGCCTCTTTAATTTTCTCTCTCCATACATTATATGCCCAGCACGGTATATAGTGATACTTAACTAACTAGTTTATCAACATATGTTCACCAAGATAGAATGCAAAAAAATATTAGGTATAGAGTACCTTTAGTTTAGAATCTGCTAGAAATAGAAATCTTTTGCCAAAACTTGCCATAAATAGAAATGTCATGACTGGTTATCATTAGCAGTAGTCTTATTGATACAGCTTAATCAAATTTTATTACTCGAAACGACTTCTAAGGTTCTTTATTCTGCTTCTATAACCGTCAAAAATGATTTAACATATCCTAAGAACCGAGAAAAGATAAATAAACTTGGTTTATTTATGTGAGAATCAGCAAGTATTGCTCCAGGCGAATTTCACGGTGATCAATAAGTCAAAATTTTAATTTAGATCAAACGTTGAACCAATCAACGCGAAATATTTTAATGAACTCGACTTTATTGATAACCGTAAAATCTATGGGTGTATTGGATTTATTTTTATAGCTCAGAGTTTTTTAATTGGTGTTCCCAATTCTATTGAATGAACTTTGTCTGCTAAAGTGTTCGCGTTGTAATCAATTTTATCAAGTTCGTAATAAATCTATTTCGTTTTAATGCGTCGCCTGTTAGGCTAGGATCAGACTACTGCTTACTGGATCAAAAGTGGAAATAAGCATGCAAAATTATTTAATTTTAATTCGATTTGACAAAGTAAAATAAAGGTATAATCCACTTAACAACGTCAACGTTAGCTTTAAAAAACTTATTGAAAACAAAACAAATAGCGTCAGCAGACGTAAATACTATTGTTATTTAGAATGATGGAAATGACAAACCCATTATTATAAATTATAATAATGTTTAAAAAAAGAAGAATAAAATAAAACAAAATAGAAACACCGAAAACTTAATTATTGAGGTTTTATAGCCATAATAATAATCGTAGAAGTTGTCAGTCTAATTATAATCAGAAACTTCAACACCAAATCTTTCACCTGCCCGCTGTTGGACGAAAAATTTAACTATAGATTCCTAAGGCTGTGTGTAGACACAGCTTCCAGTCCAGTTTTCAGTCTAATTATAGTCATACTGAAATCTGAAACTTCAACGAAAAACTTTCACCTGCTGCTTTCGGCTGTGTGTAGTCACAGCCTTAGAATCTATAGTTTAATTAGTCGCCACATGTTTCTGTACTAGATTGCTAGATAGTTGTATTTCACTATCAGTTCTCGGATAGGTATATTTCAAGATCGTGGGATAGGATACTGGATATGGTAGCGGACATATGGCGATGCGATCTGCAACTGTCTGTGTCTGTGTTTCTCACTTTATTTGCCGACAAGCCTATTAAGTTATTTTACAAATTATTCGAGGGTATCTTCTGATCCGTTTTACAGGTTTTATTATATTAAGTTAATTGTATAAAGATTTTAAGAAAAAATGGTAATACTTGGTATATATTATCGGTAATATATGTTTTTACACATTTAATACTCGCTGGGTTACATTATTGAAGGGTACCTAACTTTTTTTAAATATTCTATAACATATTTCCATCAGGGGTAAGGTAGAATTCTAATAGTGATAGAACTTTTCAAATTGGTCCAATAGTTTCGGAGCCTATTTTATCCAAACAAACCATTTTTAGTATAAATAAAACCCAATTTCGTTACTTTACTGAGATGTATCGCAATCCTATGAAAAACCAAACTAAACTTGCAAAAAATAATTTCAATAGAATTCCAGCAAAATATTCAATTACCGCGCGATATTTAACCGTTGACGGCTCATTGCAATATCGATATGGAGTCTAAAGAGATCCGATCGGGGCAAAGGAAGCCGCTTTCTTTATCAACAAGTGTACTCCACTGGCCATAGCTTCTGATAATGTTCAGCAGTCTGTCTTGCGGTTTTCGTTTCAAGTTCTATAACAATGTTAAGAACCTTGCCACTTAAGAGCGTGCCATACCTCAGCCAAAATTCAAATTTCGAGCAGGATGACAAGATATGATTTTCGTATGAGTGAGAAGCACAGAGCGATAGACGTGCTCCGTATTTTGCTCCGCCAAAACTGTTATGCCTAATTACAAGTTATTTACACAACTAATCGAAAAATTAAAAAGACGAAAACGAAGAAATTCTACTACGTTTCTTGACAAAACAAAAATCCAACAAAAAAAATGAGGTGGTTCCTGAGATAAATAGCAAAATGTGTGCAAAACATGTATTTTTCAAAAAATAAAAGTATCGAGAAAATTTTCACCAATCGTGTTTTTGAAAAGACGGAATCCAAGATAAAAGTTCGAATTATCATTTACCTAAATATGAAGGTGGTAGCTTTCACAGATTCTGAGATAAATAACGATTTCTAACTATAAAATTACATAAGGTACACTCTTAATGGGTTAAAGTTTGGTCTTTACCGGTTTTGATCGCAACAATTGTGAATCGATTTACAGTCTTATCTATCTAGCCCCATCAAGTCTACACAATCTCGTTATACTATATTTAATGGAAATTGAACAATTACCACTTTCGATAAGGTTATCAATGAAAAATTGGATAATTAAAGTGAAAATAAATTTGAATTGATAAAGCGAAGATTCAATTTAGATTCAATCAATCAACGGGTAGTCTACACGTGCTGTTAACCAACTTAAACGGTCATTTTCGGAACAAGTTTTTGTTTTCCGAGTCAATTATCAAAATGCTTGAGCATCCAACTGCATTGAAATTCTACATCGGCTTATCTAAACCTACCTATAAAATTCGATCTTAAAACGTTGTGAAATACATTTAGGTTTGCATATAAGTTACTTACTAAAGTACTTAATAAAAAAAATAACATTGTTTTTTTATAATGTCGATAACTAATTCATTTTAACGTAATCGTTATTTGTAATGACAGCTGCCAAAGCAGTACAAAAAGCGACAAATCAAATGAAATTAAAATATTTCACACGTATTTAAAGCCCCTTTTAACAAGTGCTGAACATTCGTTACGGTGCCACAGGTCCACAGATAAAAAAAGCAATCGCAATCGGCTACCGAGCCGAAACGCGTTCGGCGTCCTTTGATGCGCCGGCGTTATGGGAATATCGCGATATAGGCTGATACATTCAATGATTTATACAGTCTGCTCGTTTTGATTTTATAAGTATGAGGGTACATAGTAGCTTTCTTTTATGTATAGAAAATAATATATTTATGAATATAAATAAAATAATATAGTTATACTATTGAGTCATCTCAAAACATCATAAGATTTAACGAGAAAAACCCATTAAGGGGATTTGTCCACGGGAAAAACTTAATTACCCTTTCATCGAAAAAAATTCTGAAGTCATTAAAATTTATATTTTATGATTTTTAAATTTCAGAATTCAGATTGTATAATGAATCAGATTCTACACAAAAAACAGAACAATACAGAAGATCATAAGCGTAACTAAATAAATAGCTTCAAATCAATGTTGACGAGTAAAAATTATTAAAAAATTATAAATTCCTATAAAAATCTAATATTTTCGCTACTTCTTAAATCTTGCTTTACTCAATGAATCTTAAAGGCTACACGTTTTTGCACTTTTGTGGGAAATAAAACTGGTTTTGAAATGGTACAAATGAATTGACGATTAAGAGGAATTGCATGTAATAAATCGCAAATGGATTCATTTATACCGTTACTTGATGACTTCGTCTCTTGTCAAATGCTCTTTGCATATTTTATTGATCTTAAAAAAAACATAATCTAAGTTTCTAACTTTGCCTCATTCGTTGCAGTCGCGAAGTCATTATATTGTATCTATTATGATCTTTTTTTACTTTTCTCAATAAATTGTATTTAAATTCACCCAGAGACGAAATATAATGTTTTCGACTGCTGGTATCGAACCTTCGTAAACCCACAGCCGCACACATACACATTTTCACAAACAAAACGTTCTAAAATAGAGACAATGGCTTACCGGTTCATACTATTTTTAAAAATTAATTCTGATATATTCGAAAACAATACCAACTATTACACTAAATAATTGTAATACGCTTCTAGAACCACTGAACGGATAACCTAAAAAATTAAAAATTAAAATTAAAGTGCCTATAGACCTTACAGGAGAAAAAATTAACTTAGAAGTAATATTAGGTCTGGAATAAAAATATAGTCTTACTTATATCCAGGAACAACGTGTGCGGAGTCTTACGATTACGAGTATCAAACATAACTGCAACAGTGATAACAAATAACAAATCTCACCCTCTAAAATAGAGTCCATAGTCTGCCGGTACAGATTATTCCGCATCCTCACAAAGAACATCTCTTCAGGTCTCTCGGGAAGGTAGTAGACGACCAGCTCAGTGTGTGCTGACACCGGTTTTACAGCTTCGTACACTGGCTCGCCTTTGATCTTTGTGCAGACTAGGTTTACCTAGATAGAAAGATTAGTTTGAGTTTATACGATTAAATACTGCAAAAATCAAAAGCTCTTTCTTTCATAATGCATCATCATCGAATTCACGGATATGTTTCTGTTTCTGTTATACTATGAGTATAAGTAATAATAATTATTTTCAAAAAACGGTTTCTAAAGGATAACAGAGTACTACCTAAAAGTAATTACGCTATCTCTAAAACATTAAAGTTTACCTTTAGGTAAAGTATTCTACCCTTAAACCTTAGTGCTGAAGATGCATCGACTCCTCGCTCTAACTAAGTAAAACTTGTGTTTAGACGCGAGGGCTACTCGGCCTCACAGACACCGGGAGTGCGACTAAAGTACAATTGGTATAGTTGGTACATAGATTATCTCGAACAATTGAAAGAAAATAACTAAAACATACATGGAATAAATATGAGTAGCTTGCGCTAGCGGTTGCGAAAAATCCTCAGATCGCAACAGTAAACATGTCGTGTTTTAGGAGTTTAGAAAACGCGTAATGTCGTTTGATAGATGGATCAAAATCTTCAGTTGTAAATTTCTTTAGTGCTGATTGCAAACCGGCTTGTAATAAATAAAACAGAAATATCTCCTTACTTGAGGTCCATAGTTGTCCGATACTCGTAGGAAGCGAACCCAGTTACAATGTCTCGCCTGCACTCCACCGGACGTGCAGACTTCGTCGAACAATCCAAATCTGTGCCTTATCTGCAACAAGATAAGACACACTATAAATTGAATGAAGCATAGTACTGAAAGTATTTTGTAAAGACATTTACGACGGGGGTATAGATGAATCTCTGGAAATCCTTACTCGTCCTTTACACATAGAGCTACATTATTTCTGAGTGACGTAGGTTATTTTTTATTCAAGTTCTTAAAAAAAACTTATTACTGCAGTCCATTTTGAAACTTATTTCGTATTAATATATACCTGTCAGAACTAAGTCCATTGCCGGTTCAATTAAGCAAAACATAAGCTATCACAAAACATTACGAGTAATGTACTGGATTGCAATACCCGTAACCGCATTATCATAAAAACGATGAAATTGCATGCATTTCTCGAATCGGAACTATCATAGAGTTAAAATAGGAAATGGTGCAGATAAGACAAGCAAGAATTAATTTATTATGTTGCGATAATGCAGATTTGCATCAGGTGCAGGTAATATCGATTTTCAAGTAATTATTTCTAACCAATACCCTATAATATTGCTAAAAACCTCTTGATGTTATTCAATACTATGCCGAGTAAGTGGCAAAAATTGGGGAAGACTAGCGCCTAACAATATCTTGATATAAGTAATTTTCTAAAAGAATATAAGTACCTAATGGAAAAACACCAACGTTTTATCCTTTAACGTGAGACGCACTAAGATTAATAATTTAATTCGTCAAACCTTCGTTTTTTATGATAAATTAATAATATGTAGGTATTTTATTTTTGCATACGTCTTTTCCCCCTTTAAAGGCGCTTTCACTCAGTGAATCGTTTGACCATAAATCTACAATCTTGATGATTTGCATCTTATCTGTGCAATTAGACTAATCTTTGCTAGAGCTTTCAAGTAACCGCCATCCGTAAAGCAACGCGTAATGACGTGCAAATTACAACAAATATGACTCCTGCGCATACAAGCCGCAAGATCCAATCCATTCTACAATTATCTTGTACTGAATTAGTCCGGAATTAAGTGAAGCGGGAGTTCCTTAATTGAAATTGGTAATGAAGCAGACTAAGATGAGTTATGATTACTGAGTTGTTACTGAGTTGTGGAAATGTGGAATTAAAATTATCATTTTGTGATATAAGGGAAATTTAAAATTGCATTTTTGCTTAACTGGTTAAAAGAACGATGCATGTTGATGGAGATGACAGTATCTAGTGAATTGAACCTAGTGAATATTTTTTATGTGTTAGGTAGATTTTATGTGTAAAATTTTTTTTGAAATAACAAATAATAAAAAGTAAAAAATTATACTTTATCTATTTATTTGGTATATATCTTATTTACAAAATGAACTAGTACTAAACAATTTTGCCTTACATTATTGCCACAGCAAAAATTGTGTCGAGCGCGTTTAAGTCTTATTCGTTTTCTCATCTCTAACAAAAACTTATTTCCATATCACACGTAAGACATTTTCCGGTTTTTTATTGATCTTACAAAATTAATTATAATATTAATAGAAGTTCATGTTAAACGGTATGAGTCGTTGTTTAATCGACTTGTGTGTACGATGAGGCTTGTGAATATTCATTTAAAATTAATTACTGTGGACAATCCACACAGCATCATCTAACCTCAAGCTAAGTAGAGCTGGTGTTATGGTAGTATATGACTGATATACATAATACAATAGATTACATAAATAGATATTTTTTATTATAAATAGAAAACGACCAGAGCACCCTGGATATAAAATAAATATAAATATAAATAAAAAAAAATATAAATATAGATATAAATATCTGTAAATCGTACAAATATTTGTCCCGAGGCAGGAATCAAACCCACAACCTCCTACGTCGCAGGTGGACCTTCGCCCACCGCGCCACAGAGGTCGTCTGATATTACAAGATTATTTACGGTGACGTAAACATTTAAGATCATGTGAAGCCTTCTTCAGCAAGTCTGGTCTTCTCTTCTAACTACCACGATACATATTTTATGCCATATTTCCATACAAATAAATAAATTCTCTACACTTCACTACACAACGCGAACATTTTAAATTAATATAAATGTAAATAAATTTACAAATATTATGGTTCATCATCATCATCAGCCTATGTTAGTCCACTGTTGGACATAGGCCTCCCCTAATGAGCGCCATAGCGCCCTGTCTTCGGCTTGTCGCATCCAGCATCTGCCAGCAGTCTTTCGCAGATCGTCATCCCACCTGGCCGGAGGGCGTCCTACACTACGTTTACCGAGTCGCGGTCTCCACTCAAGAACACGTTTACCCCAGCGGTTATCGGTTCTTCGCGATATATGGCCGGCCCACTGCCACTTCAGTTTGCTAATTCTCTGAGCTATGTCGATGACTTTAGTTCTCTGTCGGATGTATTCGTTACGAATTCTATCCTTCAGAGAAACTCCGAGCATAGCTCTTTCCATAGCTCGCTGAGCGACTTTGAACTGGTGGACCAACCCTATCGTGAGTGTCCACGTCTCAGCTCCGTAGGTCATAACTGGTAGGACGCACTGATTAAAAACTTTCGTTTTCAAACATTGCGGTATGGATGACGAGAAGACTCGACGTAGTTTTCCGAACGCTGCCCAGCCTAGCTGGATCCTCCTCTTGGCTTCCTTCTCGAAATTGTTTTTACCCAACTGCAAAATCTGCCCGAGGTAAGTGTACTCAGAAACAATTTCGAGGAGGTGGCCATGTACGATCACCGGTCTTGGATCAATGTGGCCATTGATCATGATTTTGGTTTTATCCAAATTCATGCCAAGACCGATACATCGGGAGGCTGAAGCTAGACTGTCCAGCATCCGGTTCAGCTCCTCTAGCGAATCCGCCATTAAAACTATGTCATCAGCGAATCGCAGGTGTGAGATGTAGTCGCCGTTTATGTTGATGCCCTTGTCTTTCCAGTCCAGCGTCTTAAACATGTCTTCCAACGCGCTCGTGAACAGTTTCGGGGATATGACATCCCCCTGCCTCACTCCTCTGCGCAGTTGGATTGGTTTAGTCTGTTGGTCCTGTACTCGGACACTCATAGTGGCGGCTTCGTAAAGACATCTCAGCACCTCGATATAACGATAGTCTACTTGGCATCGCTGTAAGGATTGTAGAACAGCCCAGGTTTCAACGGAGTCAAAGGCCTTCTCATAGTCCACAAAAGCCAGACACAGGGGCTGATTATACTCTTCGGACTTCTGTATAATCTGCCTCACTGTGTGAATGTGGTCTATGGTACCATATCCTCCGCGAAACCCAGCCTGCTCCGGTGGCTGAAACTCGTCGAGTCTCCTGGCGAGACGGTTCGATATAACTCGTGAGAAAAGCTTATAGACGTGACTTAGGAGCGAGATGGGTCTATAATTTTTAAGAAGGGTTTTATCTCCCTTCTTAAAAAAGAGCACCACCAAACTCCCACTCCACGCCTTTGGAGTTCTCCCACTGTGAAGGACGGCGTTGAAGAGGCTCTGTAACTCCTGTATAACAGGGTATCCTCCAGCTTTCAAAAGCTCTGATGTAATTCCGTCCTCACCGGGGGCTTTTCCATTTTTAAGCTGCCTTAGAGCTAACACGATCTCGTCTTGACTGATGTCTGGCAGTTCGTCGGTATAGTGGCGTATCAAGGTGGCTCTAGAATCGTGGCCGTCTCGTTGGGAACGGGGAGCATGAGCAGCGTATAAACGGCCATAAAAGTCCTCTATCTCGGCCGATATCTCCGGCTTCGACAATACGGTCCTTCCGTCGTGCGTTTTAAGCTTCGTCAGGTGGCTCCTGCCAAGCTGCTGAGTGAATACTTTGGACCCTCGGTTTCGCTCTATCGCCTCTGCAATGAGGCGTGTATTGGAGCTCCGAAGGTCGCGCCGTACCATCTTCGCAATTCGCTTGTTCAGGTCTGACCTTTCCGACGAAGTCGCTTGGGTGGTTTCCCGTCTTTTTGTCATCAGCCCAAGAGTCTCATCCGAGAGTTTGGACTTCTTACCAGTACGCTGCTTTTTGCAAAACTTGATGCCCTCGTCCCTCAAAGTTTCGACCAGATTGTGTAGGGTCTCGTCAGCGTCATCAGTGGGTTCCAAGGCAGCGAATCTATCCCCGAGAAGCTGCTGAAACTTCTCGGTGCCCGCCATGATTCTGATTGGGTTCGGTCGGAGCGTGGACTTCATCAGACGGTTCCTTTCAAGCTTCAGATTGATATTCAGAGAGCCTCGAAGGAGTCGGTGATCAGATCCGGTATTGACCCTGTTGATCACTGAGACATCTCTGAATATATGCTTGCTATCCGTCATGATGAAGTCGATCTCATTTTTTGTCACAGAATCGGGACTCCGCCATGTCCACTTCCTTTGGGGCTGTTTCTTAAAGAAAGAGTTCATTAAGAACAGCCCCTCTTTCTCAAGGAAGTTGACAAGCATTTGTCCCCTGTGATTTCGAACACCAAAACCATGCGGGCCTATCCGGGATTCGTTGCCAGTCTGGGTTCCCACCTTGCCGTTAAAGTCCCCCATAACAACGTTGAAGTGAGCCTTGGTGGTGTGATGTAAGGCTTTGGATATGTCTTCGTACATATCCTCCACTTCATCATCCGAGTGTGCCGAGGTCGGTGCGTAGACCTGAATGACCTTCAAGCTGTAGCGCTTAGACAGCCGAAGGATCAGGTACGCTACCCTGGTCGACACACTGGAGATTTCTTCGACGTTGTTAGAGAGGGCCCTATTGACGAGGAAACCTACGCCACCCTGGGATGTTTTATCACCCTCGCGAAAGTAGAGAAGATGGCCTGAGTCTAAGGTTACAGTGTCCTCCCCCTCTCTACGGACTTCACATAACCCTAGAACATGCCATTTAATGTTCTCTAGCTCCACTTCCAACTGCGCTAGATGGTGATCAAGCCTCAGAGTGCGTCCGTTAGACGTTGCCAGGGTCAGTTTGTGTGGGGTGTGGTAGCCTAATGTAGCCCGGAGATTCCTAGCACCCCCTGCCCCGCCGTTACCGTGGCCGCTACCATGGCCAGGAATAGCGAGGCGGCCGGGAACTGGGGGCCATTTTGTGGCGGTTCTTATCATTGGGGGATATTGCCCATAATCCCCACGCTGGGCATGCGGGTTGGGGATCGCAGTTCAGTGGAGTAGTTCTGCAGAGGGCGCTGCTGCCCGCCCCCCGGTGTGTGTTTCCCTTAGTCGCCTCTTACGACACCCACGGGAAGAGTTGGGGTGGTGAAATTCTATGGCCGGCACCACACGGCCCTTGGTTTATTATTATGGTTGCAATCCATTGATTTTGAGTAAGATGTTGTTGTGGACTTTAACGTTTTGTTTATAGTTTTTATGGGGTTTCTGTGATATATACATATATACATCACGTGGATAGAATCATCAAACTTAAATAAGGGGGCCAGTGATGTAATTAATTTAATTTTATGATAGATCTATTATAATTTTTGTAACTAGCAGTTTTATCACAAAGTATGTTAGTTGAATAGCAAAAACGTGTGTTAATGTCATTTGACATACACTTGTCAGTTTTAATATTGAGTTTAAATTATATGTTGACATTTATTTAATTTATTTTATAGCTAAAATTTCACACGCATCGAACGTTAAAATTCTACTTTCATCTACACTGCAGAACATATTCTCACGTTTCAAACGTTGTAAATATTAACACCCTAATTACGTGATTAATGTACTAAAACTACTCAAATTACTTTACTCTGAATAGAGTTCAAACTCGCTTAAATTTTTACAGTCATAAAATTGGCGATAAGGTTGAGTTTGTGCGAAATTCAAAGACTCTCGAGACAAAACTGATTCATCTTGTCTTTTTATTTAGAGAACCATAAATTTTAACTTTACCGCTATCCCAATGGGAACCGGGGTCTTTGTGATTTCCAGTTTTTGTTCGGGTAACTTATGTCTAAGCCTTTCGGGAACCCTTGGAATATTTATTAGGACCTTATAAGGATACTTTCACCTTCGCGAATCTTTCAAATTAATTCATCTATTTCTAACGGGATTTTGGCCACTGAAGGAACGTGTAATGGAAATCAAACGAGAACAGAACAGAGAAATATTAAGATCTGTGACTCTTGTCGAAAAATTGTGAAAGTGATTCAATTCCAGAATTGAATTACTTTCCAAACATCAACGGCGGCCTTGATATTGGTGATAACAACAAAGGTCATACGTATTCGATTTAGTATAAAATAATATCATATGTTTTATTTACAACTTATATAAAAACTGAAATAAATACAAGACTTATTTATGTAATGAGTCACAAAACGGTCTCTGTCTCAGCATAAGCTTGTTGATCAGTAATTACAGCCAACACTGGTCTTCCGACAAAACCGTTTCGTAATTTAAATTGTTATCTCAATAAATTAATAGGTTTAGAGAAAATAGACACAAAAACCATTTAAAAACTATCTAAATGCTAGAAAATGCAATCAAAATCATTCAACACCAATTATTTGATTGGGCTGGCCAATTGAGTATAAAAATGTGAATTATGATTCAGTTTAGTTATGTTATAAATGGGTTATTGAATGTATGGATGGATTCATCGTCAGTTTATTGGGGCAACTTAAAATTCCGATCGGCATCGCCAACAGAATACATTGCCAAGTTGGTGGTTTATTTTATACCTCCCGATACGACTTTTAGTCCCGTGCAGCTAATAGAATTAAATAAAAATATTATTTTATAATCTGGAACTGTTGAATGAACTATGAAGAAGTGTTTGATCTTGGTGTAGGTAAGTAGAAAGTTACACAATGATTAAGTACTACTTAATAATACTTAAAGGCTGCTATGATAATGATCATGATGATTGAAGTAGGTACCGATTGGTAAGAATATCAACATAATATACATAAAATATTTCAGCATACTTAGATATTAATATCTTGCTTCGTTTTGAGTATTAAAAATCGTGTCGGTGACTTAAAGTAGATTTTTGTTCCATATCGATTTTTAATCAATCTCCGAAATGGTCTCTATCAAATTTAATTGACGTCAATCCAGTGGTACCTTAAAAAGCTTTCGTATCGAGAGCTCCGATATAATTATCGAGACAAGCGTAATGTAAATGGATTTTTATTTCGTTTTAGAATCGCCAATTGTTTGTTTATTGATTGGATTGAAATGTCTTCGGTGGCTCTTATAATGTTTTTTAGCAAATAATTGACAATTAAATAAGTTTCTTATGATACCTGTGAAATTCGACAATATAGAAAAGTTTTTTAAGATTTCCTTGTTAGGAATATCGTAATTTACATGCGATATTAAATAATCCCATTATTAGCAGAATCAAACAATTGGTATAGGATTATTGCCATAATAGGGCATAAGCCCTCGCACTCTTGGTAATCTCTAAGATATTTAATATCCCCAAAAAAAAAAAATATCCCAAATATTTACTTTTGACTTTTTTGGGATGTTATTTAAATTGGTATATTAGTCCATTTAAATATTATTTTCTAGCCTAGTGCGGGTTTGAAAACTGCAGGTAACATAAATTTTCGATAAATAGCAAATTAAATTATTTTGTATATTTTACTTTATTGTTTTCTGCTGGGAAACAAAACATATATTTTTCTTATACATTTCAGTGTAAGTTCTCTTACTATCTATTTTTTTTATGTATTGGACTGTTTTGTTAAAAACGATGTTTATCAGAAGTAAGTTTTATCTACATAAAGTATTGATTGATACTGTTTTATGTAAATAGCAATTTATTATGAATACCAACACGTAATGGTGGGTCGTGATGCCTAGCGGTGCGTTTGCGCATGGATAGAAGCACCTTGTTATTTATTACATTGAAATTGAGTTATTTTGAACTCAAATGGATACTTATTTAATAAAAGTATCGGCGCAGCAGTAATAACAATCAGGCTTTAAAGTGAAAATTTGGTGTTTTGACCGTAATAATTTATATTTAATATACCAATATCATATAACTATCTATTTTGTACTCATAACATAAGCTCTTGCTTTAACTATGCATTATGAGTTACCAATAACCGTAAGAAATGTTAAGCAGTTCCATGGGTCTTAGCAAGTAAACTTAAATTTTTATTAGTATTCTGTAACGTTTAACCTGTAACTATTTTCAGGATTATTAGTAATAATATAGATATTTAGTAATTGTGTAAACTTTTTTTTAATCGAGTCAGTTACTGTAATAATTAAATAAATAAAATATATAAATAAATACAGCACAAGCTAATAATGGCTGGAAAACCTATTCACTTCTAGAATATGATTCAAATGTAAACATACTCGTACAATGTTAGATAAATACAAGGAACACCAGCAGTAACAGCTTGTAAACGTATGTTACAAAAGATTGTTTATTTATGTGTATTTTATGATAAAACACTTTTTCTGTGGCGTATGGTGGCAGGTGGTATCCGTGTTGGCATTGGCCGAGCTACTTATAGTGTAAGTTAAATTTCCACAAACACGAAAGTTTATAATGATGTTGTGTGAATGGTGTCCAGAATTACAGTTATTTAATTATTATTATTTATTTTAATTATCTTTGTACGAATTAGCAAAAGTATAATTACTATGAAAATAAAGTAACCTAGAGGCAGAGATAATAAAATAAATAAATAAATATTGCCGGACAATCCACACAGCATCATCTAGCCTCAAGCTAAGCAGAGCTTGTGTTATGGGTACTAGATGAGATGACTGATATACATAATACAATATTATTACATTGATAGATATTTTTTATCATACATATAAAATGAAAAGGAACATACAATAAATTCCTTAAAAATTATGGAAAGAAACCAGTAATTTTCGGTTCAAAACCAAATTAATTTCAAGCAAACCATATCTTTCCAAGGAACACAACACATGCCAAAACACAAAAGTACTAGATGCCGCAGGCCGAGCCCGCGGCTTGCACACTACAGTCATTTTATCTCTGGCCCTTTAGTACTAATTTACTTTAGTTTAATAATTTCAGGATACAGTCCCGTACAGAAGCCGAAATCGCAACTAACCCGCGGGCCATGTACCACATGTTGCATGTTCCAATGTAAAGTTAAGGAGGCTTTCTGAGAAAGAAACTGATAAAGCTCTTCATTCTCCATAGTGTATTTGTATCATCAATACGATACAAGTAGGTACAGTATCGTATTATTATGTTTAAAATTGAAAGAAGGTAACAATTTACTGTGTACTTCTTTCAATTTTAAACTTTATAAATGCACCTACTAAAAGCAGAAAAACTTTTATCTTCGTACACTTCAATGATTATACTTTCAGGCGGAGAAGCTAAAAGCTTTAACTTTTAAGCTTTAGCTTTTAGGTATGTGCCATTTGACACAGGTGGCATATCTATCTCAATAGATAGGTTTGACAAAACTTATATCGTAGAATTACTGGTTTTAGTACGAAACGTATCTGAAAAGCAGCACCCACGGATGCAGTATCATTGCAGTAGCCGTTTCTTGCGGACATGTATCTCGTCGATCCCCAACCCACATGCCCAGCGTGGGGATTATGGGCATTAACCCCCAAATGATAATGCCATCTTTGGCGCTCATTAGGGGAGGCCTATGTCCAGCTGTGGACAATTATAGGCTGGTGATGATGATGTTGTTTTTGATAAGATAAGATAAGATAATAATTCTTTATTCTCGAAACTTATGACTAAGAAAATAAAACTAAAAGCTAACGGAAATGATGTATCTTTTAATAACATGCACCAAGAAGACCGCACCTTATGAAGTAGCAAACTAAAGGACTGATTGCACTGAACCACCAGCGCCCCGAGCGACTATTTGCCAGCCACCAAATTGCGCGCTGCGTTCGTGCGGAGCGCACGAGTCATTATGAAAGCCGAACAAAAAGTCTCGTTAGACGGTTGAATTTTAAATAGTAATTTGGGCTACCTTGTACATGATGTGAGGTACTTGTTTTGATATTTCTGGTATAATGATTTTATGAATGGACGTAATTATTCAAACTTGTGGTTGTTAACGAAGAAATTTCAAACATTCATTGGATGGTAATTTTGACGGTACTTATTACGTACTTATTTGTACATAGAAAAAGAACTATATCCTATTGCCATATGCATGCTACAGTATATTTGCTGATTTGGCTTTTGATTGCTTATTTTGTATGGTTTGCGTCACGAATGCCATTTTGGTATAGGGATTAATAAAAAATGGTGCCATATGCCACAAGTCCGAAAAGGGTTAAGTTATATTTCATACCTAATAGAATTAGGTATGTATTTAGGGTATAGCTATGATTGTAACTTCAAACAAAATTGCCAGGATACAAGATGGCTACCACTCAAGAAAATCAACCGTTTCCATAATTCCTTGAACAACTGGACGCCAATAGAGCACGTGCCCGCAAAGACAAGTGTTCTGCACAATTTGTGGAAATAGCGCAGATCGTGAAGGCCGCAGGTAGCAATAACGCAGTATTATTGCGAGTCTGCAACCGGACGCAGTGCGTTTGGTGTAAGTAATAGAAAATAAATCCCATACTCACGTCAGACTGCAAGCTTAAAAATTGTATGCTAAATTTAGAATCTTCCCTATTTTCCAATTACATTTATTAGATTTTAAATAATACCAAAGACAAAGCTTCTTCCACTTCAAGACGAATAATTCAATTCAAGATAAAATCAATTGAACTTTATTTCGTGTTTAGTAATAATTTCGGTATAAAATTGATTGAGACGGATAATCCACACAGCATCATCTAGCCCCAAGCTAAGCAGAGCTTGTGTTATGGGTACTGGATGACTGATATACATAATAAAATATACTACATATTATATAGGTATTTTTATTATACATAGAAAATGACCAGAACACCCTGAACAAATATCTGCAGATCGTACAAACATTTGTTCCAAGGCGGTAATCGAACCTGCAACTTCCAGCGTCGCAGGCGGAACTTCGCCCACCGAATGAATGTTAAACATTAATTTTTACGATTCTTAAAATAGTGATATTGTTTTTTTTGACGGATGTTTTTGTTAAGTTGAATGTACCAAACGCAAAACTTTAGCAACGAAAGCTTATAGCTTAACACACAGGCCACGATACCGCGGGCGCGTGCTCCCAAATGCCGCAGTCATGAACTGAAATTGCACCTCATTTTGTTACACGGACCTACCAGTGATTGTGTACAATTTGACATGTACGAACTTTCGACGCACGCTGTACGATTGATAAGTCTAAAGTGAGTTTAAAACTTGTTTACTTCTATGTAGCAACATTGTTAGATTGGTATTTGGATCGTGCTAAACAATTTAATGAAATAAACGGTGAAATGGGTGGATTGATTTGTCTATTTATTGTAAACTTCATACCCATAACTGTGGATTGTCCGGCATTATTTATTTATTTAAGTAAATTTATAGGAAATAAAATAATGATGGACAATTCACAACGCCTCATCTAGCTCCAAGGTAAGCAGAGCTTGTGTTAAGTGTATGAGGTGACTGATATACCTATTTGAACATATATAGTTTTTTTATTATACATAGAAAAGGACAAGAAAACCTGGAACGAACCTGACGACCGTACAAACATTTGTCACGGGGCGGGAATCGAGCCCGTAACTTCCAGCGTTACAAGCGGATCTTCACCCACCGCGCCACAGACATCGTCGAAGTTCCTTCGTAACTTAACCCAAAAAACCAAGGAAAACTTAGTTTTTTAACAAGTTACCTGTTGTGTAACAGGTAACGGGTAAAAAACAAGTGAGAAAATAAAAGAATGGGATCGGATAGATCTCCAATCTCTCTTAATTATGTAACAAAAACTTTTATTCAAGTCACAGTACAAAATATTGTAAAAGACCATCCTAATTATCACACTTAAAGATTGCAAGATAGTAGTGTGGATGCATTTACACGGTATTTGCGTGCAATACCGACCGTAACGGCACCCCCCTCCGTTACGGTCGGTATTGCACGGAAATACAAGGATGTCACAGGTGCTATACCTTGTGGTATACCGAAGCATGACGGATCGGACAGTCTTGAATAATTTAATTAAAGAACACTTCATTACACTAAAAAAAGACATACCTAAATAAAAGAGTCATCATGATGATGTCACATAAAACTGGTTTCCAATCATAGAGAATAGTGATTTATGGGCAGTTATATTGTCTAACGCTTATTCCTTATTCAATAGTCTAAATAACAACACTGTTGTTTCTCTTTTGTCTCTTTCTACGGACTTAAATCAGAGTGAGAGATTTGACTGCTTAGCAGCTATATTAAATTGATCATTATGAATAGGGGTGTTAAGGATTCGCTCTTCGCAGCATCTTGTGAATTTCATAATTGCGAGTATAATATTATTTAAAACCGACTTGAGTTGTCATCTATCTAGTTCGTTTATTTATGAAGGTAAATCAAGTCATAACATAAAATAAATATGATTTAAAACTTGTTCAATTTAAAGAAATATATTAATATAGTAAAAATATTTAATCAGAGTAGGCATTAAGCTACTTGTTGATTATTAAAGAAGGAAGTAATAGTACTTTATTGGTTCTCAAACCATTTCGATGGCTATTCACCGAACCCATTATAACCATAAAAAATAATAACCTACAAAATAATAAAGGCACATTTTGATAGAAAGCTTGCTGGTTTCAGATAAAAACAGGCAGAAATTTCAACATCACAAATCTCTTAAGCTAAGCTTATAATTTTATTTATATCAGTTTTAGACTTTATCTGTGTTTTTATAACATTGAAATTTTTTGACTGCTCCCATCATATTCGATTTTAGTCAAACTTGAAAATAATAAAAATTAAATAAGTAATTATATTGTTTTTATTTAGGTAACTTATCAACACACAAAGTTGAGTGCGATAAACGTGATAAAAAATAGAATGATTATTTATGATAATGATTATTATAGAAAAATGATACAGAAATAACAATGGTTTAAATTCAACAAACAAAATTAAGCTTGTTACATAAAAAAAGAAAATGTTGAGTGAGAACCTGTATACATGTAAATGCAGTCTATTTTAAGTATAACACGTTTCTAACCAGTAGCCATATACGAAGGAATTAAGTCACGAAAGAATAGGATTATGAAAAAGCGCTATTATGCCTTCATGGTTTGAGTTATGAGTTTATTTCTAGTAAGCTGTTCCATGCGACCTTAAAATTTTGTACTATTTTTACAGATGAGTTTTTGGATAAATAACTTTAGTTTAAATTTATCGTGAGGTCACGTTTCCCAAAAGTAAACCCATACCAATCAAAAGATGGTGCAGATCTGGCCGAAGAATAGAGTTTGTTAGTGTGGATGTCTATACCATTTTGATTTTGTAGATCTAAATTCGTATAGTCAAACAATTTCTTTTTTTAAACAACTTAATATTATTTCACATATACTTATACATATTCTACAATCAAATAACAGTGCAATAAACTCTATGTGTGTATTAAAAAGATTCACTATAGGTATTCATTGTTTCAAAGGCGACATAAATAATCAACATAATAAATAAAGTCAGCAAAGCCGATCTACTTTCTCACAACCAAGCCCAGAAGCATCCGGCTACTAACACGTATTCGATATTTGTTTACGATTCCCTCATTATTAGAAAGCAAATTGAACAAACAGCTCAGACAAATAGCTTATCGTAAGCCATATTTATATTTCAACTGTAATGAATACCACCGGATCATTACTCGTAACAACACAGCAGCAGAAACAGACAGATATGTCTTTAAATCTAAATGTACAAAGCTATATAATCTCCTGTGATATATCTTCCCAGCCTGCACTGCCTACCAATTACAAAATAATTACAAAGCCTTACGAAACTGCGGAGCTAAAGAATAATGTTTGGAAGCTCTTTATAATTTGTAGAACATAATGTGAGCACATCATAGTAATCACTTCCAACGAAATGTATAAATAAACGATTATAGTCATTGAAAGTAAACGTTCTTGGAAACATTGGATTGCATACTAATACTCAAGAAAAAATATCTTATTATTTCCAAGTACCCCAATCGTATAGAAAGAGTTTTATGACAAGTCATTATTTGATCGAAAATATTAAAAATTATTCCAACTCGTTAAAAATAATACAAATAATGTTCTTAAAGAAAAACCACAATAACAAATACTTAAGATTTTATTGAAACAAACTCTGGTAGGTAAAATCAAAAACTGTCACATCTAGCAATCTTTTACCTCCAAATATGCACCAGTCAATTTTCAGGGTGCCTTCGACCAAGCTGTTATTTTGGGTCAATTATTACGTCTCAGAGGAATGCAAAAGTGAAAAAGGCGATAGAATGTGCGGGACCCTTGATTAAAATTGTGACGGGATGATTGTAAGCCTCTGTTTTGCAGAGTTTAGCTGTTTTTATGGTATACTAATATTAAAGTCCTGCAGGAGCAGAGAAAACAAGTTTTACTATGGCATTGATAATTCTTACACATTTATTCGATGCGACTAGGAGAAAAATTAAGAAGTAAAATATACTGGAGGGTTACACCCAGCATCTGCCATTCCTGGCGTTATAGGGACAAAATGTCAAAAAATACAGTACAAAAGAATAAACCTGTCAAATATTAATATTTTAATCCCTGGCTGACTTTGAGTGACCTTGATCTTATTGATATAACAACGACAAAACAAAATTAAATGCCACCATGGGGGTGTTGATTGAAACCCAGTAATCAATTTATCACTGAAATCAAACAATTACACGGTTCTTAACCACCCTATGCTTTAATGCCCGTGGTATACCGAAGCGTGACGTATACCTTGTTACTATTACGGCAACATGGTAATTTGTAATGAATGCGTCTGTCTGTTGTTATAGTCTGGATTATTGTTTATATTTTTTTATAACTTTTTGTTTTGTGTTAAGTTTATTTGTTTATTTAGATTCAATAATTTATTTTATTTATTAGTTTAATATCTTTGATTTTGTTTGTGGATGTTTTATTTTCTTGAAAAACTAGAAAAAACTTAAAGACTAAGTAAAAATAATAGGAATTATAGTCATTTGGTATATTAAATATCCAGAATCATTTACTTGTTTTATTTATCAATTAATTATGATATTTATCTTTTCGAATTTCAACGGGCAATACTGTTTTGTAATCTATACTTATAATAAATGTTTAATATCTACGGTAACTTCAAAAAATTAAAATGAAATAATTTAAGGAAATAACCCTAACAATATCAAGCTTGCGGACTAGAGTGAATTCAAATAAAATAATTAAAAGATGGAATAAAATCACTATCTCTAAATGTCTACACAGGACATAACACGGTCCAACGCCTACCCTTACACTTACTAAATTACAGTAACAGGTGTAGTTTACTAAGTAGCATATTATTTGTGGCCGCACGTGGTATACCAGAGCGTGACGTGTTTACTATTCCTACCCCTCCGTTACGGTCGGTATTGCACGCAAATACCGAGAAAATAAGCAATAAAATGGAATTTTATGGCTTAGCGCATTGTCATGTTGCTGTCAGTCTTTTCCAATTCTTCCTTAAACGTCCTACTACAGGCTATCATCCTCCACATCCTTCAATGTTGGCTGGATAACATCAATTATTTCCTTAGATATTGGTGAGAGGTCGTGTGAGATCGTGGAAATGAGATTAGCGTTTATTTTTTATTTTGTATTGTTTAAATGTTATGAATACCTACTGGTCCTGGCAATAACGCTTAGTTCGCGAGATTTAAAGCTATAATAGTATAACTCCTCATTAATATCTATTTTTATCTGAAACTGTAACATACCCGGATGTGACTCTACGGGATGCCATTTATTCTTATGTTTGTGTGCACACGGGAACCCATTTATTTGCTCAAGTTATTCAATAAAATGTAGAGCAACCACATTAAATCATGGTCGGAATTTATGTGTTAAATAAAGAGTATTTTGTAAACGCTTTCAAAGAAACAGCTCTCGATAAAGACTGGTGTTAGTGTTGCTTGAGTCTCGTTACTTGTTTAAAGGACATCTAACAAGAGCGAACTCCATCTTAAAATAAAGGTTTTAAGGTGAATTCTTGTAATTCCTGAATCGTGATTCTGGTACGTGCCTCAAAGGTACTAATTCTACGTGTATTTTTTATATTTCAGTGTTTATGTATTGATTAGAGATATCAGTTCCTAAGTTTTACAGTGGATTTGAATAGTTCTGTTAATGTTTTTAGTAAAAGCGTTCGAAGAACATTTATCAGTAACAAAACTATGTATAAGTATTTAAAATTAAGTAAGGCGTGTTTTTACCTCTTTAATCTTTTAAAGATCCATAAATGATGATAAAATATAAACAGGTGCTAAAGTAAAAGTTGTTACAAATACGAGCAGCACTCGTAAAAAGCCACTCCTTAACACGTCACCACCTTAATTACTAAATACATATAAGATAATAAAAAAAATCACTAGTTAACGTTCACTTGATATAAATTAATGTTGCCCAGTAATCTGTGGCACGTATTAGCATTCCCGAGTTACCGTTATCTGATACAGATTCTTTGTCGGTCTTATTAATAAGCAAATCTATGGAACTTGTCTCGTCTGCACTTGCGTGCGTGTACTCCGAATAGTGGCGGGTGAGTAGTAGTCTTGTTTTTGCGGTCTTGATTTTCTGAACCAATATGACTATTGTATCGCAGATACAGAAAAAGGTTTGCGAGAAAGGCTTAATAATATAACCCTAAATACACAAACGCAAATGAAATTTTAACAACTCTCATGTAGCGATATAACTATACTTTTCAATGAAATCTGTGAAAAAAATGGCCTTTTGAGACGTGCTTTAATCTGAGATCCTTTTGAATATTTCGAGGTTAACATAGTAGTAACAACCAGTCAGAAAACTAACACCGAAATATATTTCTAAAAATATAGGTATACCTTCCAAAAATATACGTTTTCAGGACTTATCCTGCACTTGTCATAAACTTTTTTAATTATTTCTTGTCACTTTTTTCTGTCACGTAAAACATGTGCAGCAGAGCGATGCATTATTTTTATCCTTACAGTAAATAATGTTATTTTATGTAGTTTCCGATCAGACTATTACCTATGATAGTTAGAACTTGTAAGACTAATGGTATCAAAATAATGAGATTCAAGACTGTCACCTGTTCAACAACTGTCCCATCACTACTGGTAAGTGTAGGGCAACTATCTGATTTGCATTCCGATCTTATTTAAGGCTTAAAATGATAAGCTGTATTATTTTATCGATTATTTTAATGCATTTATTATAATTTGTGTACTTACCGGATGCATTTTCTTAAGTGAGTACCAAGTTAGTAACTAACATTAGTTCGTACTCTACTTTTTGCGATCAGTTTCAAAATGGCATTGGTACAATATTCTTTTACAGAGCTAATACTAATTGGACATTAAATATCTCGGATAATCCGTATGAAACTCTTTATTCGTTTTGGCGTCAAGTACGATTATGTGAGAGCACACTAACTTTATAAGTGCGAAAGTGTTAGTGAACGCATGAATCATTAGATGGATAGATGTCTGTTACCTTTTCACGCCAAAACTTTTAAAAGGATCGGATCTAGTGATAAATATTTTGATTAAAAAATTAAAATGATTTCATATAACTCATACCACTTTATAACCGGTATCATACGTTGGTTTTATGCAAGTCGGTGGAACACAAAAGTCGACAAAAAGGTTAAAATAAAAGATGAAGCCATAAATATTTTGGACGCGGCACTTTTGGCCTCACATCTAACAAATTAACTGACGATTAAGCTACCGAGGGGACATTAGTGGGTTAAAACAAGATAGTGGTGAGATGGGTATGTTTATTGGTTGAATGGGACATTTTATTGGTCTTTGTGGATGCTTGCTTTAAAAGCTTTGGCGATACTTGTACTTTATTCGTTTAAAGAATATTTATCGTGTAAATAGTGTGTCATTTCATGTTAAAAAATAGCTGGACTAAGGAAACATAAAAACCACATCAATTATAAATTGTATAAACACAGGAAACAGAATCCTATCGATATTTATCGTGAGAAAAAAGAAATTACTCGAATTTGGCTGTTTAATGATTTATTGAGATCTTGTGATTTAGATTTTAGCAATTTAATATGAACTGTTTGTACTACTTAAAATGATGATTTACTTTAGGAGCTCACCAAATGATAGTCATTGCTGTTTTTTCTACCAGAATCCCACTATTTTATTGAAATTGAATCTTATCTACATTTTTATAAATAATTTCGTATTAAATCTAGAAAGACAGCTTTATTTTATTGACGAACTACTCGTTTGTATGGTAATCATATTTATTTTATGAATCGCTCCTTATTCGTTTCACCACCTTATTTAGAACCGTTGTCGGTATTCATAATTTTGGTTCATAAATGCGTGATAATTATCAATTACTTTGTTAAATATTAAGGAATGCCACAAAATTACTAGTAGAAGCTAGCTTCGTCAACATACGCAGATAGAAGAACTATTTGCACAAAAGGAGTTTACTTTATAAATATCATGCCACTCTTCCAACTTCAATATTTTTAATTATTGAAAACTAGTTTCGACCACACTAAATAAAAGTGGTCATTATTAACACAAGCCATGTCACACCAATCTTCCAAACGAACTTTATTTGTTGTTTTAAATTAATTTATACAAATTATACACTAAAGTTATTCGTTGCTCATCTTCACTAAATAAAATTAATAGTCGATAAAATTCCACCAACTTACACTAAACTCTCTATTCAGTGGAATACAGCCTAATTTAAACAGCTAACACACTCATTCATTTCATATATTGTATTGTCTAGATCGGGTATTTGAACTCTCACGTTGTGAGATGAGAAGTTTCCTTTAAAAAATTGAGAATACATAAATAAAAGCTCGTATAAAATATGTTATCATACATAAAGTAAGCAATCTTAAACGATTATGATTGAATGTATGCCTTTTTATTCTTATACTGTCTACGAAAACTCACAATTCAAACAAATCCCTGAAACTGCAGTCAGCTCAATTTCATTCACAGTGAGAGGTAGTAGAAAATTATTTCAATATGAACAAAAAAAACAATAGATTAAATTGATTCATCGAAATAACAAGGAAAATGGATAACAGTGTTTAAAAATGTTCATGGAGTGTACTAGCTGCCTTCTCGTAAACCGTGAATGAAGCAAATAAATTATGTTATCTGTCAACTGACAAGCTTTGAACTTGTAAAATACCGCATCCATTGAATCGGCAAGCGGCTTCACACGGTTGTACACCGTAATGAACCATCTGAATCTCGTGCTAATTAGTAATATTGTTTTTGGTTTGATTTATTGTTTTATTTCATACATTGCTTACTACTGACTATAGAGATATATAAATTGTTTTTCTTTGTCTGTCTCTTAAAATTAAAGTATTATCTTATGTCACCAACTAATATTTTTTGTTACAATCATATGTAACTTAAAGCGTTGACAGCCCATCTGCTAGACATGTAGATAGAAACATGCACGGGCCATGAAAGTGTTTATTATGGCTAAGTTCCTTGTAACCTCAAATTTAATTTCTGTTTTTTTTAAAGGGCTTAAAGCCGTTATTAACATGTAAAATTACAATTATCGAACTAAATAAAAAACTAGTATTTACAATTGAAACAATTGAGCTAACTGCAGACAGTTGCGAACAAACTACAGGTAGCTCAACTGATCCATATCAATACCAGTTGGAAGTGTAATTTAATTTAATTTATTTTTAATTTCTTTAGTTATAACAGACCGATTGTTTCAAATATTGTATTACTAAATTCTTATCGGAGTGAATTACTTTTAACCGGTAGTGAGGATTGCGGGTCGATTACCGGTCGATATTTACAACCAGACCCGTCACGATTCCAGATTGAAAATTACTTGATTTAAACCGCTATTTTATTACGCCGGCGTGTTACATTGTTTTAATTGGACTGATAGGTATTTTATGCTAACAATGAACCAAGAACATTAATCTTAATGCTGAATATTTTTAAACTTGCGCGATCTGAACACTGATTAGTTCTATTTTAACGGGTATTTATCGCGTTTTTTTTTCTCGACGTTTCAACAGGTTTGCATTCTGTCACGAGATGACCAAAAAAAAACGCGATAAATACCCGTTAAAATAGTACTAATCTTAATGATGATGGAAAGGAAGTAGTCGTCTTATGCTATTATACGAGCTTTGGGTGCCCACGGATGATTATAAAATCTTCGAATTTTTTATCAACATCCGAGCACACTGGGGACGTTTTAATCAGATAACACGGTAATAAAACCCACATCATTAGCTCCAGACCAAACAGATCTTGGGTTAAGGATACTAGAGAAATGATATTAACTAAGACTACAACTAACATAACATACCTATACATAATATATTTTTCTACATGAAACAACTTGTAAATGTCTCTTATATTTTAAATTATAATCTCTTAGCTTTTAAATCCAGTTGCAGCTGTGGTGAGACGTAATTCACAAACCAGTTCAGGTATCGAGGAGTATAGTTCTGTGGTGAAATTCGAGCAAGTTTTGCGGTATGGATACTCAAGGATGAGTCAAGATCGAGCTTTGTTTTCTTGGTCAATACCAGATGTCATTATCATCATCTATATGAAATATTTAACTGGTAAAGTTGAAACGCTACGCAGATGGTTCAACATATCAATGTATGTATTGCCCTGCATTTCCTGTATGGGGTTTTTAAAACAATTTACTAGATTTAAATATCTAAATATCAAAGTGCTGTATTACTTTAGACCTTACAGGACTCTTGGACACAAGTAAAAGAAGGAAATACGTAATCACTTTGATTTTCTAGTAACAATTTTTTTTTTTCAATATATAAATAAAACAGCCTACAACCGGTCTTTACCTTGTGAGGTTGCTCTTATCTGTGTATCATAATTAGGGTTGCACTATCAAAGTTTTCATATAAAAATATCAAAGGATCATCAGAAAAATGTAGGATTCTAATGGTCAAAGAATTTTTCAAATCGGTCCAGTAGCTTCGGAGCCTTCAAAAACACAAACAAATATACAAAAATAAAATTGAAATGGTTTGCAAGTTAATTACTCCTCCCTTCTATGTTTAAATAGTTAGGTAAACACAGGATCAACAGAGAACTAGAAGCGGATCAGTCTTAAATAAAAGAATTAATATTTATTTCAAAGGCCAGACTTACTAAACCAATGAAGAAGCATACGGAATATAAGAACTTTCTTCAAGGTATACAGCACATGCCACAGGCAGCTGATCTGAGCTAATTTGCATTACCAGGTATATCGCATTAAAGCTGAGACATCAGAACAGCTGATGATGTCGCACCTGGGTTGCCATCTGCCGGTGATATACTGCGATTGTAATTATGATGCAATAAAATCGTTATGTATGTCATAAAGTCCTGTTGATCACTCGAATCACTGGACTATGTATAGAACCATGAGACCAAAAGGTCATTGACCACAATAACTTTTAAGAGGTACTGTAATTTAATAATCTCTACTGTGGGGGTAAACTTGAAAGTAGAATTGGTAGTAGGTAAATCATGCAATACAACGGCTTGCTGGCTTGAAGATCGTTTTATTATTTTGCTCAAAGTTATCTGATAATTACTCGGTTGACTCACAAATAACAGTCCTTTAAAACATCTGCAGTTTACTGGTTCTTGTTATTAATAAAAAATAATAAAGAAAATTGAATTATTTTAAATTGGCACTTTTTATGTTTTCTTTTTTCTATACTACCTACAAAAATAAAAAACTAAAAAAATATTTTTAACTTCCTCTTATAGGCTGTGTTTATGACATTGAGTTAAAAAAAGGCAATAAGATATTAAATAATCTGATTATATTTAATTTACGAGCTTTCAAAAATCTATAATTAATTAAAATTTACTAATTACCCAAAAACAAGTTGCTATTATAAATTAAAATTCAGCAATATGTACAAATTTAATTAATGGATCCGCCTATAGAAGCTAGACGAAAGTATTGGTGAATGGAAGTCAGAGCCCCATTTACGTGGCTTTTAGATGGTGCGACAATATTATAACTATTTATATTATGAACAACATCAAATGTACACAGATTGTCAAGATTTGGCTGCCGAATGCCGATGCATTAAAAAACTCTCTAAGGTACAGAATCACTCTTGTCTTGAAGAAATTCATAATAGGCAGCCTCCTAACCTAAATATTATTAGTAAAATCGCAAAATTTTTGCTATACAGAATATATGAACTGGCCAAGTTTTTCTTAACGCGAGCGGAGATTAAAATATTTATAACCTAATTAAAGTATCCGAGCTGTCTCGCTGGGTTACTTATATAATACTAACCAATAGCCACGAAAACAAAAGAGGCACCAAAAAGTCGCTATTCCGAGAGCTATTTAGTTTTTGAGAGAGTCAACAATACGTCACCGATCTCATTTTAATTACAAAAAGACAGACGATCACGCAAGCTTAAGCGACGTGATAAAAAAAATCAAATAATATGGGATTAGTGATAAAATAATATTGTAGCATCCACAATCTGGACCCCAGTATATTTTATTGGTGAACGGTAAACTGCTAAAAATCACACATTTGTTACTATTGAGCTTCCGACGGAAACATTGAGAGGATGTGTTCCCACGTAACGATCTGTGACAGTAATAAAATAACTATGAAACTGTTTTTACCGTGTGGATTTATCGTTATGTACTTTGACTCTTTAATAAATTATTACTTAAATACGAACGTACAAAAATGAGAGGTCAATAATTACTAGCAAACACAACACCAATTCTTTCTCCAGTTTTAATAATAAGAATATTTTTGTAGGTACCCAAGACCAATTCCAAAATACGTAATCACAGGTTTAAGTCAGTACGTAGTATTTTTAAATGATGATCTACCAATTTCATTCTCAAAAGATGTCTATCGGTATGCAAGCAGAAAGAAGAATACCTATAGTGACAGAAATAAACAAACTTTTCACCATTTTAAACATTTTAAACAGCTGCGATTATTTTTTTTATCCCTAATCCCGATAGATTAGGATTTATGAGACATGCAGCCTCTGCGCAAAGACTAGGGACCGTCCTCTAGCATCTTCCCAGCTTAATCTCAATCTATACTAGCCGTACCATAATTGGGACTAACCGTACTTTACCCGTTTTTTTAGTTCCCATGCTAAGTGGATTCAAATTTTGATTAATAAAAGTTTACACAAAATAACGTACCCGCTAGGTGGCTAATGCATTCGACCTCACATCCACTCGTGTTAGCGTTTGAACTGTGCTCCTAATGCTTAAACACAAATCACCAGCTTCTATCACTCCATCACATATCAAAAATTTACTGGTCAAGGGAGAGTATGACTTAAGTGGAAGGGTTCAGCAGGTTTTTTCTTCTACCACTAGTGGACAAAAAATTTAATGGAAGAGAAGGCAAAACAAACCATTTAATTTTTTCTAACAGTTTTGTATAAAGTTTGATAAAGTTATTGTTTTGTAAGCCTTAACAAATAAAGATATTGAAATCTTTTGATTTTTACCTTGCCATATCACCACGACAGTAAAATAATTAATTTTTCTTCGAGTCTTGGTGCTTTCGTGATTTCTGACTTTTAATATTTACATAAATAAGTAATTCCATGTTGAATTTCGATAATCACGTCGAATTTGATTTTTTCAAATATAAAAAAGAAACATTATCGCACCTCATCTAAAATGATTCTAGTTGAAATCTCATTATTGCGATAGTATTACAAACCTTAGTGGCAGACTCAAAATAAATGAACAACCGTTATTGCTTTCCGTTTTCATCACTTTGCTACGAAACCCTAAACCATCATTCGGTGATTCGGCAGTCACGACAAACCGTATTAAAATTTACTGCTATCTATCACATCGTTTTACGCAGCAACCATTACCGCTTATGTATTAGAGTGTTATTTTACTATAGTTATGTGTCGGCAACGATTATGTAAATAAGAGATGCCGTTATGATTGATATTTGGATAGGGTGTAAGATCTATTGAGTAACGTCCAAACCACAGATTTACTCTGTGGTTTGTAGAAAGTATAAAATATCTGTCTATCCATCGAACTGCGATCCCCAACCCGCATGCCCAGCGTGGGGATTATGGGCAATAACCCCCAAATGATAATGCCATCTGTGGCGCTCATTAGGGGAGGCCTATGTCCAGCAGTGGACTATTATAGGCTGGTGATGATGATGATGATGATGATAAAATATCTGACAGAAACATTGGTATAAACTGTTTTAGGCAAATTAAACTAAACCTGAAACTACTATTTTAGACATGTTTCGGTAAAAAGGTGTTTGAAATAGTATGAAATTTTAGATGTTTTTTGTTATTTTCACGCGAAAACTACTCAACTCACATCGAGTGATATTTTGCACTCAATATAGAAATTATGAAGTTCGGAGCCTGTAATTATATGCTTCCTTCTATCTCCAATAAACGCATCAGTAAAAACTTTTTGTTCCTATGCAAGTAGATACTTCTTTGAAAGATTTTGATACAGCCTTTAAATCTAATTTAAATCTTTAGGGGTGCAGTAAATCAGCTAGTGCATCAGTAGGCATCGCATTAACCTTTATTATTAACTGCCTCTTTGACGATACCCTAATAGATTTTATGTCAATAGCATGCGCTGCATCTATAAATCTATTTAACAAATATCTTAGAATGCTAATAAGATTACGAACGCGTGAAAGATGCATTAAATCAGATATCATCGAAGTTATTGATGAGTTTTTGTAGCGATTCGTTTACATAATTGACGCATCACGACTTAGTTCTACGATTATTTCGATGCATTCAGACACTTTGTACTGAGTTCAATGGAGGGGTACTAAGCAACATTAAAAATAGACCCTGTTATTTGGAATATCAAATATCAATAATAGCTATACTTCCTTATGACTTTACAGGACTCTTGGACACATCACAAAATATGAATCATATAATTTAAACTAGGAAATAAAGTGATCAATAGATTTTTTATTAACTACCTTTTTAAATTAACTATCTTTTTAAAGGTATGTAAAAGCGTACTAGAAATCTTTACCTACTTTGTTACGTTGTTATTTTTTTTCAACTGAAGCAAAACTCGTCCTCAACCTTTTTATCATATAAATATTCCTGCAAAGGATTTTTTTATTTACTTTAGTTAATTTTTGCAATAAAATTGTAGTTTTGTTGAAGAAGTGTTTACGTACATCTAGTACTTGTTATCTAATTTTCCTTCATTATTCCTACATATTTGGAGTAAATTGAGGTTAATATTGATTCTTACTTATTAAGTGCCATCATGCTAGGTAGGTTCTTTGAGTTAGTGCTCTTGCGTTAAAATACGGTTTCCTTTTAGATTTAACTAAAGTCTAATAAATCCAAAAAAAAACGTAATTTGTCGTAAGAGCACTATCTCAAAGAACCTACTTTGTTTCGAAAATGACATTACAAAAGCTCACACAAAACCTGTTACCATACGTTGCAAAACATGTAGATTATACAATTTTTCTCATACAAAGGAAAGTGAAAATGATATTCTTTGTTCACACATTAATAAGTTCTCAGCGAGATCTACCGGTCTACCAGCGGATGTTTTAAGCGGACGTCCTCCATTAGCCGCTAAATTTGCATAATGTACGAATCGAGGTAATTTATTATTCATCTATTTGGGAATATCGGATGTGAACCAATATAGAGGATATCTTAGATGAGATTAGGCTTAAATAGCTTATTAAGGTCAAAATTATCTGCAGAATAAAATAACTGTCTAATTATATAGCAAGATAAAAATGTATAGTCAATGGACATTGTAGCGTTGTTGCTGTTTGTTTTTTAAGGTATTGAATGTGTTTTATTTTCTGTGCTATATAAATAATTTTATGATTGAGTTGGTTCCCCTCATCGGTCCTCAAAACTATAGCTCTGTCCACTAGTACAGTACCCCTGTTGTAATCGCGACAGCTTATGAACCTGCTGAAACGGCGCGGCGGGTAAATAAACAATATAGCAAATAAACTCGATGTATGCCAGTGAAATTATAAAAGTATATTTTTATTTTTATTACCGATGTGATTTCAGTCAACGATCAAAAAACAAACTAGAAGGACTTGTACAAAAACTTCAGAACATTCAACTTCAGAATCTATGTACCTACATATTTTTAAAACGGCAACCTTTACATATGCATTAACATGATACCTTCGATATTGAAATACTATCCGTCACGGTCATTGTCGCATGGCTTTCCCATCGTACCACGGTGTCGATGTCGTGTCGATGTCGAGGTGAAAGAAAAACGAAATTCGAGCACCTTACTAGAGTAACGGGAATCAATCCCTTGTAGCAGCCGATTGGGCCGCTTATTCTGAGTCAATTAAAGAATTACTTAGTAATTTTTCCCCTAACTTTTCCCCTATTGGATTCAGTTTACAGAGTAGATATAATTCATTTATTGAAATAATTAACAGGTCAGCTGATAAAAATATTCCGTGCTCAAAGATAAATAGTAATCCGGAGTGCAAGTTCATACCTAAACCGTACTGGAACGCTGACTTATCAAAACTAGTGGCTCAGCGGCGTTTGGCTTTAAGTATCTTTCGGCGAAATCCCACCCCCGATAATCTAACGGCATTAGAAAACAAGAACTTATGTGTTAAGTCTGAATTATCACGAGCAAAGTCTGCAAATTGGCGAGAATTCTGTGATTCTATTGATAACATTACTTCTGTGAGGGACATGTGGCGCCGAATGAAATGGATAAAGGGTTACAGGCAGAATAAATTTCAGGCTTCCGATGTTATGAAACAGGAATTGCTTTGTAACTTAGCACCCGATTATGTGCGTGTACCCAAACCAATATTTTTATCGAGTAATAGTATATTGGAACAACAGTTTTGCAGTCAGGAGTTAGAGTCATGTTTAAAGAAAAACGATACCGCCCCTGGGAATGATAACGTAACCTATTCCATGATATTTAATTTACCGGAAGTAGGAAAGATATTTTTGCTTAATTTATACAATGATATTTACAACTCTGGATATGTACCACAGCAATGGCGGGATATCAAAATAGTTCCAATTCCTAAAACAGGTTCTGACGGGAATGACATTAAATTAAGACCTATATCTTTGATCTCGTGTTTGTGCAAAATTTTTCATACAATGATAAAGAAAAGACTTGAATGGTTTATTGAAAAAAGTATCGTGTTATCCCCTAATACGACTGGTTTTAGAAAAGCACAATCTTGTTTAGATTCAGTGGCGCGGTTAGTTAGCACTATACAAGTTGGCTTTGTCAAGAATATACCTACACTGGCTTGTTTTCTCGATCTTGAAAATGCCTATAATAATGTACTTATAGAAAAAATTACGACGACTTTAGATAGTTTGAATGTTGGTTCTAAGATTAGTAATTATTTTTGGGAATTTTTAAGTGAACGCCATCTGATGATCAGGGATAATAACATGTCCAATGAATCAAACATGGTCAGGTGGACCTCAAAGGGCTTAGCCCAAGGGGACCCAGCTTCTCCATTAATTTTTAATATCGTGTCCTATGAAATTTGTAGACGTATTTGTACCGAAATTGCACAATATGCTGATGATTTTGTTGTTTTTGCTAGTCATAAAAATATAGATTTGTGTGTATCGGATGTGCAAAATGCTTTGAATGATATATCTGTTATTCTAGACTCAATTGGTTTAAATATTTCAGCACAAAAGTCAAAATTCTGCTTATTTAGCAGAGGACGCAGGAATCATCAAATTGAGTTGAAAGTTAATGGCTTACCTTTGTTTTGTGATGTAAATATTAAATACCTCGGTATTTGGCTTTACCGCTCACTTCGTTGGAGTAAGCACATTAATGAACTTTGTGATAAGACTATGAAATTCCTTAATATTCTGAAAATTTTGGCAGGTTCTGGTTGGGGGATTCATCCGAAACATTTGCGGAGACTATACATAAACCTAATAAGAAGTCGTTTAGATTTCGGTAGCTTTTTATATGACAATAGCGCGAATTTGCATACTTACAAAATTGATAAGATACAAAACAAAGCTCTTAGAATTATCGGCGGGTTTGTTAAAACTACGCCGATCCATGTCATGGAAAGTGAGGTTTGTATACCTCCATTATTTTTAAGAAGAAAGTATTTAGCCTTTAAATTTTGTATTAAAGCTAAATCTTGGACAAATGGAAAGACTGTAGAGTACCTGAATAGGCTGAGCTGTCTTTATTCTAATAACTATTGGGCTAATAAAAAAAGACCATTATTGATGTCAACGTTTGATATTGTTAAGAATGAAAAAATAGCTTCTTCGAATCCCCTTGAAATGTTTTTGTTCGATGTATGGCCATCTAAAATTAACGTTAAAAATATGATCGTTGACAATTTAGAATGCGTTCAAAGGGCCAAAAGAGATTATAATCCTAGCATGTTAAAAAGTGAGATTCTATGTGAATTACATAAAAAATACCATAAATGGTACAAACTATTTACAGATGGGTCGTTGAACGCCAACAGTGTGACCGGTGCTGCTTTTTATGACCCTTTGCGTAAATATGGAGAATGCTATAGAAATACCTCCTCTGTTTCAATTATGACGATGGAGTTATTCGGAATCTTAGAAGCGTTAAATTACGTACAATACAATGCATTATCCAACCTAAAAGTTGTTGTATTAAGCGATTGCAAAAGTGCATTACAACATTTACAAAGTTGTACTGCTGAAACTAGATGTATATCACTAGCTTATAGCATACTGCGTAAACTTAAGTATTTGAATGAGAATAACATCGATGTAGTTTTGCAATGGATCCCGTCACACATCGGCCTTTCCGGGAACGAAGAGGCTGACCGCTTAGCAAAATCAGCGATCGTAGACGGAACGGAAATATATATTCTACCTAATTATACGGATTTTCTACCTAAATTTAAAAACATGTGTTGTGATTTCTGGAGCGAATATTTCGATGAACGATCGAGGGAAAAAGGGATATGGTATAAAATAATCCAAAGCCAGCCTCCTCGTTTACCATGGTTCATGGGTGATATAGGCAGGAGAGATATTGTAACGGCACACAGACTTCGTTCCGGACACATGCCATTAAAAAAGTTTGCTTATCTAATGGGTAAAGTGCCGTCACCGAATTGTGAAGCGTGCGACAAGCCAGAGGACGTGTACCACGTGCTGATGGAATGTACCCGGAACCAGGCTGAGCGCCGCAAGGTTCTAGCTGAGCTCAACATCAATACGCTCAATATTGGTGCTTTCCATCAAATCCTATCATACCCAAATAGTAGTGAGGCCAAGTTGCTATTTGAGTTAGCACGACGCGCTCAAATGACAACTTAATTTAGTTATAAAGTTAGGTAGGTATAGTTTAGTTAGTACCTAAGGATTATCTAGTAGTTTTGTTTTATTTCCTTGGAATGTTATTCTCCTTTAATGTGTATACCAGAAGTTATCTCTTATTTTGTTTCTAAGATTTTTTCTATTTGTAATATGTACCAGTCAACTGGCATGAACATGTTGTTCAAAAGTTGTAAAATATGAATAAAAAAAAAAAAAAAAAAAAAAAAAATTTTTATTACCGATGTGATTTCAGTCAACGATCAAAAAACAAACTAGAAGGACTTGTACAAAAACTTCAGAACATTCAACTTCAGAATCTATGTACCTACATATTTTTAAAACGGCAACCTTTACATATGCATTAACATGATACCTTCGATATTGAAATACTATCCGTCACGGTCATTGTCGCATGGCTTTCCCATCGTACCACGGTGTCGATGTCGTGTCGATGTCGAGGTGAAAGAAAAACGAAATTCGAGCACCTTACTAGAGTAACGGGAATCAATCCCTTGTAGCAGTTGCTCTACATGAGTTCTTTAATTTTAAGACTGAGATTTAGCGTGGATTTCGCTTTGATCATTTATTTTGAAAGACAACTGTATTTATTATAGATACCTTTTTGAATTTAATTAGCAATTAAGATTTCATGCTGCAATGGAACTGGGGCTATATTCCTTTTTCATAACCATAGTATATATTACATTTTTAATAACCTTCTTTACATAACATTGACTTTTTGCACTAAATAAGAGCCGTTTTAGAAATCATATTGCGCGTAAAATCAACAAAAAAGTTGCAATATATTTACTATCGTATCGTATGTAAGTACACATAGTATACACAGATGTTCGCTGTACTAAAAGGGATACCTACCACCCCCTTAGTCTATATGAGCTGAGTACGTACACGATTTAGTAAACTTAGTATCTTAGTAGACAAATAATTCCGTGTTATAGACAATATCTTTCTTATCTATTTTAAGCGAATTATAACCATAATGGAAATGGTTCTTTAAGTACAAAGGTCTCCGGAAGTTCCCAAGCCATATCGTTAGTGAAATTGCACAATAGCCATAAAAACATTATAATCTGAGGTGCAAATTCGAAAAAGGTTTTTGAAAAAGGCCAAAACCACAAAAAATATCAATGGCCAGCAATTTAATTGACATGTGGTCGGTAAAAAAGTTTTTACTAATGCGTGATAATGATCAAAAGGTGAATGGGCCTCATTTTTGTTTTAGACAAAAAATATCGATGCACATTGCCAAACTATCTTTAGAACTGAAAAAAAAATTATTTTGCCTTTAATTTTGAGAATCGATGTATTTGCTTGTCGATTCAATTCTAAATATATGGATATATAGCAAGTAGTCATGTCTTTGTTTTTGTTTCTTGATTGGAAACTAAATTGCCCCAAAATATTTTATTCAAAGTACTTAGTATTTCAGTCAAAGTACTCGACCCGCAGGTGTCCAAATTTTACATAATATCAGTTATTTTTATTACACATTTATCAAAGATATTAATTTCCTTGATTCTCAAAATTTAGGTATTCGCTTAAACTAAAAACAATTTGAGAGCAACCAAATATCTAGCTTTTTCTTAAATAAGTTTGATTACAAATCTTTCAATTCTTCTAGTAGCTTTAACTTCGAGATTTATCTTACAATACAGTTAGAACATTACCCTGGACCTGCCAATACCAATGATCACAAATCACAGTTCAATTACAACAAGCAGAAAATTGGTTGCGAACAAATAATTATATTTTATTGGTACTTCAACGGATAGAATTCGCAACATAACTCAGCTAACTGGTTTAACTGGTGTACTCGTGTACAAAGGGAGTCAAGGGGCTTCTGTCTGTTATTTTGTTACTTTTGGCATGGATATCGGTACTTACATAGTTTTCGTGGACTTGTAAAAAAAGCCTTCGAGCAATACAATTTAAGGTTCTATTGTTAGGATCTAGTACAAAAAAACAAGCTCTGATAACTTCGGGGATAAATATATCTGTTTTATCAAGCATCGCAGAATTATTTTTATGCCCCTGTTTAGCTATGGATTTTTCATTTGCCGTTGCCGGTTCCTAATTTATGATTGACTAAAAAATATTATATAAAGATTGTTGAGTCTCAAAGTCCCCTTGGAATTATTATTGAAGTAATAAATTTGTGCTGGGTTATGAAAAATACGATGATTGACAATAATTTCGAAAGTTGAATAGATGAAGCCTAACGGAACCTAAACTTAACTTATTCAAAGTAGTTAATTGAAAACAGATGTATCCTTGTTAGCTGCTCACTACGAATTGATATTTAATTGATTTTCGATTGCGATCGGTAACCTGGGGTTAGTAAAAATGAATCAAAATGATCAAATACAATGATCACCCGCGGAGTCGCTTACTTTCTTCAATACCACGTAATCACCTATTGTTGAAGAGCCATGCTCAATTAAAAACGCGTATGTTCAAAGTGAAGGGAAGATGATGATGATTGAAATTGTCGTCAAGTCGCTGTATAATTTACTTGAAATTGTTGGCAATTTTGCACTTAAATAGGAACTTAATGAAAACATTAGTTAAAACAAAAAATGTGTGACGAACATCACTACAAAGTGTAAGACAAAGTCACGTCCCGCTATCTGTTTGTCTCTATGTATGATTTGATTCAAAAATTTATTTTATAAAGCTCAACACATAAAGTAACATATTAATTAAATCATCAAAGCTTTCTTCCGCTTAAACTATTTTAATGTTTCACTGCGACAATTCCCACACACTCATCTCATAAGTAGCGTTTAACGACATCAAGATCAATATTATTTCCGATTTGTCAACGTTATATCTCTTGTAAATATCTTAATAATCTTTCCGTTGCTATGAAATGAAGCGCTGCTCATAGGAAGTGATGCCATACTTTAATCGCAATTTAGACATGTGTAAAACATCTATGAAACGAAAATAAAACATACAAAATTATTGCTTTCTTATTTTTAAATAACTAAGGTTAAAATCAAACTCGTTGTAGTTTTGTTTGCAATATTATAAAATTGATTGATGCTTATTGAATGAAAATAAACTCATGAATACAGAGAGGACACCTGAATTTTCGCTTTGGTTCAGGCTTTTATAAATAGTTATCATTCAACTTTCATTATCAAATAAAAAAATAAAATAAATAATGCCGGACAATCACACAGCATCACCTAGCTCCAATCTCCAAGCTAAGCAGAGCTTGTGTTATGGGTATTAGATGACTGATATACTTATTACAATATTCTTACATGAACGATTAGAACACTTTGAATAAATATTGCAGAACGTAAAAATATTTGCCCCGAGGCGAGAATCGAACCTGCAACCTCCTACGTCGTAGGCAGACCTTCGGCCACCGCGCCACAGAGGTCGTCATTAAACTGATGGTAAGATTTTAGAAATGGAGAATTTTAAGTTATAGTCTGAAATATTAAAATCGTGAAGATAATATTCTAAATTTTTTAATGTAAAACAAACTTGGTCTCACTGCCCGTTACATTTTCAAGACTAAACGGGACGGACAGATCTCAATGAACTGACTAGTAGATTGTTCTGGGAAGTAACAGCATAGTACATATGATTTATATTCAAAAAATTCTTTATGTCGGTTTTTTCCACCTCAAATAAACATTACCACTGCACTTACGCTGATATTCCTGTATACAAATATCTTGTAGGTACTTGACCTACAGTGCCTGAAGTATATTCATACCAAGCCCATAAAATTGTCTATCAACTGCGCCCATAGATACGGTCTGTATCAAAGGCCGCAATGAAAAGAACGACCACTGCAAAAGCAACAAAAATCTTTCATCAACGCATGACCCATAAAACATCATGAAGACATTTAAATGAACGTGAAGTGACCGTAAATCCATCAACGACAGGCTGCTTTGTATATAAATATAGAGGAAAACTACGCTTATGTATAAATACTTACAGTCTATTATTGACTTCGGAAATTATAGTTTCTTATGGTTTCGAGATCGGGTCCGAAAAATCCCCCAAAACTGTACCTTGCTAAAGTAAAACGCAAAACGCTTAAAGCTAATCTTAGTATAAACTCCCATTTGGTTAAGAACTGATTGATGCCAATGACGAAATTCTAATGATATTTTAATAGGCTATGTTAAACTATAAAATAAGACTAATTCGAAACCAATCAATACTTGATCGCAATTTTTATGTGTTAGGATTTTTGGCAGAAGGCCACGGCATATACGTAAAAAAACCACTGAAACGAATATCTTACCCTACCATTTCTAGGGACAGATGTCCCATTAGGGATTTTCAGGTTGGGAGATCCCAACAACGACAAGGGAGTAACTACATTCAGAATCTTTTACTTGACTGACAAAACAAACAGCAATACAAGATAAGCACTTTCGTTACTTCCGCGCACCCATAACTCCATTCAAGTGCACACAATGTTGGAATAAAAACCTCTGTGACGCAATGTATCGCAACAGGTGAAACACCTAATTATCTCATAAATAGTGGGCAAAGTTACCAACTTTCGCTTTTGTGTTAGAACAATGCTTACTCTCTTCTATTCTTCGAGTTTTTACTTGGGGTTTGTGACCGAGGGTTATGACACTGGCTTTTTGCTTTTCCGCGTTCTATTTGAATGTCATGATACAAGCGTAATAAAGCCTATGACGTCATCTAAATGTATTTATTAATTCATAATGTATTTTCTCAGGCAGTTTAGGTACATTGTGCCGTAATATTTGTAGGCACCTCGACAAAAGGCAGAACAAACGTATTGTAAGTTTTTAGTAAGTTTCCGCTAGCAATGGTTTGAAGAATAAGTGAAGATTCTGGTCTAGACAGAACTTTACAAAAGATGCGCTACCGCCCACGGCTTTACGCGTGCTTTTCTAATATAAAAAGTAACCTACTAACAACTAAATGAATCAAAGAAATGGGGTTACACATGGATGGTACTCCAGATTCTTATGTGTGATTCTTATCTGAGGGTTATATTAGTATCGATTTTATTCTTATACTGGATATCTCATAGATTCGTTTGACTCTCATACGCCGCAAGATCCCAATAATAAACAGCTCAATTTCATATAAAGCTTCAGTAATCGCTTGTAAATAATAAATAGCCACTGTCAAAATATAAGAAACAGTAATTACGTTGTTGAACAAAAGCACGCTGGTAATGTAGGCACGCGTCTGAGATTTACAAAAAGCTACTTATTTGTGTGGTACGAGATATAAACTTACAGCTATAGATATAACTAGCGAATTTCAAAATAAATAATGGATATTAGATTTTTCCCCACCACGACGAGACTTTGAACCTATGTTATAGTCACATAAAGGTCATAATAATAATTTTGGATTTGTAAAAAAATATTGAAATAGTGAATTGTTCTTAATATTCTCAAATCTTCAATAATTCAACTAAAAATTATACATTTATAATTACATGTAGTTATAGTAAGAATCGGTGCTATGGCACTCTTCAGTAGATAGAGTGATTAGAGGAAGATTTATATGTATAACATGTACCCATGCAAAGCGGGGACAGGTCAGTTATATTTAAAATTAAACCTGGAAAATAAAGCTGTTAAAGTTTTTAAATTTTTGATTTAGATTATTATCACAATGGACAAGTTCAAAGATAACACTGGGTAAGCTCTTCACTTGCACCTCTACTCCCTCAATGATCGTCTAACGAAGGTAAATTAATTATCAAACACAATAGTTCAAAGCAAGTCAAATAAGCGAGTGTTTTGAATGTAATTTGCTTCACATTCAATATACTACGAGTACGTACTGCCTACTGACATGAGTTAGAGGCAAAAGAGGGTTAAACTGTGGCATCTCGAGGCACGCTATCTCGACACAATAAATAAATAAATAATGCCGGACAAACCACACAGCATCACCTAGCCCCAAGCTAAGCAGAGCTTGTGTTATGGGTACTAGATGACTGATATACATACTCGTAATACAATAATATTAAATGCGGTCCGCCCCGGCTTCGCACGGGTATTTAACAAAAATTGTTTATTTCATACGGAACCCTAACTTTACTGTCTATTCTATAGCCTATGTTGATCACGGAAAATTTAGGATTCTAATGGTGAAATAATTTTTCAAATCGGTCCAGTAGTTTCGGAGAGGAACAACATTTTCTAAGTTTAAAGAAATAAAGTTACTGAAAATATAACTTAGGTTATAATAACTTAATCTGGACGCACCCTTAACAATAATTTTGTTTAATGTATTATAAAGCCAATAAATTGTTTTTTATTATTCATAAATGCACAAATACTTGTGATAAGAAACTATATTTTACAAGCTTTTTATGGTATATTTAGTTTAGTACTAAAAACAGAAGGACTTTAGTCAGTAAGGTTGCACTTGCAGAGTTAGCTTAGTCAAGTACTAGCGCTTCTTTTTTTGTGTTTTTTAGTATAGTATTTAAGCTTTAGTCTATTAGTACTTTAAGTCTATTTTTACTTTAAGAGTAAGCTACTATAAAAGTTAGGTATGTTAAGAGTAAGGTAATCTCTCACGCTATTTTATGTCTGTCTTTAAAATAAAAGTTCTTGTTATTGATACAAGAAACGCACCCGACTGCATTCGGACCAATCAGGTGAAAGTGCAAACACCTGAGCCAAACTAACGCTACTTCCGGCTTAGTATCACCTCGGGCATTTTAGTAATTATTATTACTTAGAGTCAATTAAGTACTACTCAAAATGGTTTTGGAGTAAGTAGATCATAATATCCGCTGGTAATTTAAAATTGGACTGGCCCAGGGCTTTACATAATCTACCTAATACGAGATGTTATTTATTTTTTTTAATCATAAAAATATTAAAAAGCGCAGAACAAAGCCCCAACCTAAGCAGAACTTGTTACGGGGACTAGATGAATGATGTACTAGACATCAAATAATTTGATATTTTTTTTTATTATAGAAAATACCCAACACACGGAATCTGCATTTATTTGGTAGATTGTAGGAACATGTACTAGTCGTACTCTTCTCGATAGTTCATGCGTATAAATTTCAGTCAGTCTTTTCTTCAGTCAGTATTTTATATAGTTTTGACGTTATCTTCGGCCAAACATATACGTAGCGGCCCGCCCCGGCTTGTGTGATATTTAAAAAATATTCAAAAGTTATGTTATATATTTTGGATACGCGTTGGGTTTTATTTTTGAATTTTCATGCGGATTCCTAACTTAATTAAAATATTCTATAGCCTATGTTCATCAAGGATAATAAATCATAATTCTAATGTTGAAAGAATTTTTTAAATCGGACCAGTAATTTTGGTGCCTATTCAGTATAAACAAACAAACAACCAAGTTTTAATTTTTTTATAATATTAGTATAGATTATAAAGGCGTTTTCTGAATAATCAAATTTGGATTCAAAATTATCGAACATGGTAATCGTTTGGATATTTCTCTTGAAACGGGAAATGAAGTTTTTCACAAAACCTCTCGACCGGGACACGTACGGCGTAAGCCCGTAAAAGAAAATTGTGCGGTTTGAGATACGATACAGTTTTTGTTTGATTGTTGTTAAAGCTTATCATCTAGTTGGCAACCGATTGTGTACGTGAGCGACGGTTAAGTACTAAATTATCTGTGGTTTTGTGTAGTAACTCTGTTGTTATTCTGTGGAATGTGTTTATAAACTGTTCTTTAGTCTATGGTTATTGATTCTTACTGAACCCTGATTGCGGTTTATGCCGATTGAATATTTCTATGCCTTGTTTGTTTAGATGCTACTTAGTGGTGAGTATTGTTTGAAAACTCCTTCAATGCCATAATATGTATATCAAATGAAGGAAAAATAGGAAACAGATTTTTTATCATTTTTTTAATAAATATAAATAAATCATGTTGGACAATCCGCACTTCAAATCAAGCTCATTTGTATGTTGTTAGCAATTTAAATGAATTTATTTTTCAATTAGAACGTTCAAGCAAACCGTCACTTACACTTATTCATAATAAAATTAAACATAACACACAAAGAACACTTATAATTCACCACGATAAACATATTTATCTGCATGTCCAGGAGGCGGGAAATAAATGCGTTAGAGTGCGTAAAAACAATTGACATCCGAGGTTTTGTGTGGAATGTGTTCCATAGCACTGTTCGAAAATTAAACTATGCAAAGTTTATATTATATAACCCTATTTCTCCTATTGTTTAAACTTAGTAAATAGAAACAGTGAGGTATTGATATATATTCAATACCAGTATAAGAAACCTTGAATGCTTACTTAGTTCTTTTTTCAGTATTGTTCTAGATGATAAGTTCTATTTTATCCTGATTAAGTAGTCAACCTACTTTACTTTATAGTTTTTAATAAATTATTTTTCATTTAATCAGCGAAAAATGGTAATTATCCGTTAACAAACATACATAGGTCTGTCCAGGCGTGTTCTATTTCTGCGTCTAAATATCTGTAAACCGAGCAGTAAGTTTTCCCAAACTTTTGTAAATAAATAAATAATTAAAACCTAGCGATGACCGATGAAATATAGATATTAATCACTGTAATTCCCATCCGATCTCAGTCAAACAATAGAGATGCTTGATTCATTTACATAATCATGAAAAACAACCATATAATTGTATTTTATTGCGTTGTTTTTCATGATTAACGAAGATAAGGATGTGATTTAAAAATATTAAAATTAAAAACAAAAGTTGGCAATTTTTTTGTAACTACCTAACATATTTTATTCAAAAAGGTATTTTAACTTTTAAATAACGCTGGACAATCCACACAGCATCATCTAGCCCCAAGCTAAGCCGAGCTTGTGTTATGGTTACTAGATGACTGATATACGTAATACAATATTATTAAGTAGATAGATATATTTTTTATTAGGTATACATAGAAAACGACCAGATAATAAATCCTTCAGGTCAGTTGAAAACATTATCGACTTAAAAGCTGAACTAAATTAGACTGCATTAGATTAATTTTGTTGTAAGTATTCGTTAAATACCTAATTGGGCTGTTGATTTACTTTGAATAAGAATTACTTTGTTTCACAAATTGTTTCATTTTGTCAATGCTCAAACATCTCAATTAAAATTAACCTAATAATTTGTGACAGCGTAACATAAACTATATCCCAGAGTCATCATACTCGTAATTTTTTATAAGAATATTATAGTAAATAGAAGAGTTTCCAACATTTAATTGCTGCACACCGGCTGATAATATAGTAAAATGCACTTACGTCATGATCAGGGACATAGCTATACACGTGTAGCTTGTCGATTCTGATGGTGCCCTGAAAGGGGTACAACGCAGTCCCCCTGGGGATCTCCATCGAAGACCACACGCTGACTGAAGCCTCCTTCCCCCTAGCAGCCCCAGGTCTCACCGCCAAACTCAGCTCTTGAGGAATCAATACCAAAGTCTCCATTTTTAAAAACCACAATGTCCCCAAGTCAAAATCACAGTCAAATCAATCCATCACATTAATTAGGATCGATTTAAAATTGGAACGTCTTCGATCACATCCAAAAAAGTTTATCAAAAAAGCTCGACATTCAAAAAGTTCGATTTGTTTTTTTTTTGTTTATAGTAAAGTTCGTGAAATACCGGCCAGTACAATACTTTCAGTAGTTCACGCCGGCGATGCGCGCGCGTTTCACTCCAAGCGTGTACTGAAGGAAGCGCTAACATTGACCTTAGTGGCGGCCGTGATCGCGTTTACAGTTCATTTTTTGTTCGATAAAAAGGAGAGGAGTAAAGCCCTACAAAATTATCATTTTAAGCACCACGTTGATTTTGAATCTTATTTATAGCGGGTTAAGTCGTTGCGGTTTGAAGTGGTAAAGTGGTAAGACGTTGGATAAGGCGCCCCCCTCCTAAGGCGGCACCTGCGAGCGCGCGCCGCCCGTCAGTCGCACTTTGCTAGAAGCTCGCGACTCGTGCGCACCTGATGCCAACCTGCTTTTAGGGCCTTATCTAATGCGTTTTTTTATTTGATGAGGGTGGAATGAATTGCCTTTTTGTTTTTATTGGGGTCTTCCTGGTTTTTTATTTGATGGGATCTTTGCTTCTACACCAAGTTAAGTTGAAATGTCAAAAATAACTGAATACTATATTATTCAGTTATTTTTGACATTTCAACTTAACTTGGCGTAGACGCAAAGATCCCATCAATATGGTTATTGTCTTGTTTTAAGCATTCATTAGAAATCTAATTAACAAATTATTTACATATTTTGTAAATCTTTGAATACTCAGTGTTTTAAAATAAATGTTATTTACTTAGGTCGGTAAACATGTAAATTTTGTATTGTTTGCATGGGACCTTCCATTTTGTAATATTTGCACTATCACTATCAGTAACCTGTAGGTACAATACAAACAATACATTGGATTTTATTTCTTTTAATATGTATGTGTTATGATCTAGAAAAAAACGGAAGGTACCTAGTTTAGTGATTAGTGTTAATCAAAACAACTCATCATAACATTACTACGATACCAGAAGTTAGTTAAGTGATACATTTTTTTGATTGTTAATTTAAATATTTTTTTCTATAATTCATATTCAGATTCAATAACTCTATTTCTTTAGGCTTACAAAATAAGCGCTTAGGCAAGTCAAATTTCATTCAGATAATTATATAAATAAAGAAATAATATGTTATTGATTTCTCTTCACTTCAATTTTTTGTCCTTTGTTGTAATACCCTTCTTTATCATTATCATTTTCGTAGGTATGGTCTACAGTTATAAAAGCCAAACTCTTCAGGCTAGATTCATAAAGACGATCAGTAAGCCAAGCACGGGGATTGTTCTCTATGGTAGAATAGACAATAACGACATCGCATCGCCATACATTACATACATTATTGAAGTTGAAGAAATTAACTTCAAATAATTTACGCATTCGATGACAAAATGACGTAATTTTTGTCTATTCTACCTTAGACAAGAAAGCCCGTGCTTGCTCTACAGGTATCTTGGCGCTACTGAATAAAACTGAAGAATATTAACAAATCAATACAAACGAAATCAATTATACGATAATTAAATCTCGGTGCTCAATCAAAATACTTACCTATAGATTTTTTAACAGATGAATTTATTTCCCAATTTGAATTTCATCAATGAAACAAGTTTACAGCACATGCTCCAAATTAACCATACTAACTATTACATTATTCTGTGTCTACGTATCAAATACACTACAAACTGTTTGATAATCTGTGCCCATACCAGTACTGAAGCTGGTGTTAACCTTACTTAGGAATTTAATCTCTATGCCGTGTATGGTAGATGTGATATTTGAAGGAAATGGTCCGGTACTTGGTACCAGTAATGTCGACGACCTGAACACACCTGTCGGTAACCGCAATCCCACATGCATTAGTTTTATTAAAGTGACTTTTGATGAAAAAATAACATAAATCTTTTAATTTTTTGTATTATTTTATGTTACATGGGACGAGTTACAATTTGTCAACAAAAGACTTCAACAACAAACGCGCTCCACAAAAATTTCAAATAGTCTCTTCTGTGAAAAATCTAATAAAATACACACCAAAAAATGTTATTAATTATGGACCAATGTATTTTTTATTAATATAACCTTGTAGTGTATAAAATAACCAACCCTAATTGAACCCACATAATAAGTTCTCTGTAATTAATTTCCTGACAAATTGTGATACATTTGTTTTCCGAGACAAAAGATTTTTATAACGGACCTTTGTAATCGGTTCATTTTCAAAGAACCAAATAATTATTAGTATAGAAAAATAAAATGTAAACGGTGATTATTTTTGTAATGAATGAACTAAAAATATATCCTACGCACTACAATTATAACATGAGTACGTTACGTAGGTATCCAGCTTACGGCAAATAATAGCGAGAGAGGGTCACCGGAGAGGATTTAGTGGATATTAGGTACGTCCTTTTCAGGGTGTTGAGTCCCATCATAATTCAGGTCCCTAATTCATAAACGAATTTCGTGTACTAATAAATTGGCTTGAGGGGACCACGCCGAAAAAGAAAAAAAAAGGTAATCAGCTTATAGATAATTTTAAGTACCCAAATCTACTTACTTTATTGTCTTTGTTTGGTTTTTATTCCGCGCTGTCTATGTTTGTAAATCAAATAAATAATTTAACCATCTATCTATCATAATTTCGGCATTGGCAGTCGTAGCGTAGAATAGATCCAATCACCCATGAATGTCGTATGTAATTTTTATTCTATTATATATCATAGGAAGAGCGATATTTTACTGTGTCATCATGATTCCTCAAGCTATAGGATATTATGTCAAAATTCTATTGTAGTCAGAATGTTCTGGAATACCCACTACATCATTCATTGATGCAGGAGGTTGAGGTTTCGATTCCCGCCTTGGGAGAAATATTATGTTCTGGGTGTTCTGGTCGTTTTCAATATTTAATAAAAATATCTATAAAAGTACCTACTCGTACATTATTTTGTATATCAGTTATCTATTACCCATAACACAGACTGTGCCTAATTTGGGGCTAGATAATGCTGTGTAAATTGTTCAGCATTATTAATTTATTTATTCATCACGTGCATAACTTTCGCTGGAATAAACACAAACCACCACAGTTGGGACAAAATGGCCCCACTATAGCCTCCTTTCAAAGAAGTCACCTTAGCTCTATGTAATTGATCAGTCAACGAAGGATTGCAGAAAGAAAGGCCGAAAGCAAAACGTTTGGACTTCAGACTTCTTACGAGACAAAATAGTAAAAGTCTAGGCAAATGAACAACTTTTGTTTTATTATTCCCATCTTGGTGAGCTCTAAAAAGAAGGTTCCATTTTTAAGCCTTATGTTTGCACCGCGTAGACATGGTCACTTAAAATAACAGCAAATAAAATTAAATGACGCTTGGTGGTCTTATCGGTCAAGAGAAATCTCTACGAAACAACCGTGGTGTGTATTACATAGAAACAGGGGAATTTAGATTTGGTAACGATATTAGAGAGAGGACAATTATATTATACATATCTAGCTAAGTCCCTTTACTTTAAGAAAGCTTTTTACAAACCTACAAGAACTATCATAGGTGTATACTTGCTTATGGCATCAAGTCGTAAATTCAGAAGTCGGTACAATCGAATGAAAAACTCTTTGAATGAAACCAGGTAAATCACAATCGGCAGAGGGCGGGGCGCGGGGCGTGGCCACCATCGGTCGGCCTCCGTGCCTTACCGGTACTTTTCATGGGTGTATTGTGTTCGTGCTCCTAATTTGAGTTTTGTGTTAGCGATAATAAGGACTATTTAATATAAATTTCCTGAAGAGCGTTTTTTATCGTGTACTCCTATTTAGGAAGTGATTACTTTTGTAAAATTTTATGTGTGTATTGTGTTTAGTGGGTTGTTTTATCGAAAATAGTCTATTTTATACTACGAATATAATTTATGATTACTTAATACTAAAACACAGCTACTGTAACTATGTCTAAATAAACATTACCTACTTATTTAAGGACCTTTACTGTTAACGTATATTTAGGAAAATAAATACTATTTCATTTAATTTCAGGTTACCTTGCTACCACGGATAGTTAGGGAGTATCAATAGGTAAGTATCGAAAGGTATTAAAATTTAATACGATACAATACCCCTGCCAAGCAGTTGTCTGAGTCAGACTTCTAAAAAACGTTGTGAGGTAATGTTTTGATATCAATAAATTCCATAACAGCTGGTGGATAAGAGGTAAACCGCACAACTCCTTTTGTTGTAAACCCCGCGTTTCCGAGCAGCCTGTTTCAAAACATACGGACCTAAATCCCGAGAGCGTTTCATCAAACAGAGTTTTCTATAGTACTCTAAAAACAAGATCAAAGCTTGTGCGATGTGCTAAAAAAGATTAGAAAATAACTTTTTTTGATTTAAAACAGTTTTTCAATTCTTCATTGGCATTTTTTTCATATTATACTTACGATTGGAGGCGGTAGGTATTAGTGATGCTGCGACAGTAGGTACCTACATAATAGTCGAAATAGAAGACAAGAGGAAGGCGGTGCAGGTGCGAAACATACACTAATACATTACTACCCATAAGTAATAAATAAATAAATAATGCTGGACAATCCACACAACATCATCTAGCCCCAAGCTAAGCAGAGGTGGTTAAGTAGATTTGATACTCGATATGTATAAAATTCTGTGAGTCGTGTAACAATCGGAAGTAATTCCACCCCGTGAATACCCAAACCGACTCATTGCCTGTCCGCCTCATCGGCCATGCGACACACGACGGACAGTAATCGGACAATAATCAGACTAATCGCATCAACTTTGAGGATTTTAGACTCGATTTCGGCTGAATGGAGGTAGGTAGATATGTTGATCTTATGAGTTTTGTTTTCATTCAGTAAGAAGGTTACATAAGGCCTTACGCTTTGCTAGTCAGAGACATTATGCTGTAATGTTTTGAATACTGATAAAGTACCTAGCAGAGCAGAAGTAGACAAACAAAGTTATACAATTTGTTATATCAAAGCGATAACGAGTGAGCTGCATTCTTAAATAAGTCTTCGGGACGACAAAAAAAAAAACCACAACACATTGTAAACAACAAATTGTTGATAAAATTAAAAATAATTGTTGCAATTTTTATTTATATCGTACTAGCGACCCGCTCCGGCTTGCTTTCTGCTCTTGAATCATTCTATGTAATAAACAAACCGCCTCAATATCTGTTGCGTAGTGCTAAAGATCTAAGCATACATAGGGACAGACAGATAGCGGAAAGCGACTTTGTTTTATGTTTATACCGTGTAGGGATGCCCACCTTATTATAGTTTAAAGCAAAAAAAATTGTAGTTGTATTCGAAAGATCTGAACCCGGGACCTTCAGCATTCCGAGCAGATTTCTTAACCGATATACAAATGTTTCTATAAGATGGCAAAATAACGTATTTCTTTTTTTAAAGTACGACCGTCAACTTCTTCAAGAAAAGGGGAACGCACAACTCCATAAAAACACACATGAAAGTAAAAATTTTTTTGTGTGTCTTTTTAAGCAGATTTCATGCCAGCTGTCAACTAGGCAAAAGCTTTTCCCAAATTATTACATCACATCATCAACATCATTTCTTTATTATTAGGTCTTCTTGACCAAACCCGAACGCAACATTATTCTGGGCCTCAGAGTTTTTCTGAATAATTCATATTATTTAGGAGTTAATTATATGTTTATTATTTAACTCCTTATTTATAATTTATTGCGTTAACTTACCTATTTACAAAATTATATCCAAATTGCGTAAGTTTACAAAAGTATGAGTTGATCTCTACCTGTAGATTTTTTGCAGCAGGCTGCAGTTAGCTCCTTTGTTTCAATTATAAATACTGGTTCTAATTTCGTTATCTAATTGTAATTTTCTTTTTTGAATATGATTTAAAAGATATTCATTGTTAAAGTAACATTGTATTTCTTTAAACATTTATTTCTTAGAAAAGACCAACCGTACCCAAAATATCCCACCCGAAAAACCTAATACTTCACCATTTTGGGCTCTCATTTAAAAATAACAGCCAATTCAGTAGGCTGTTCCTTCATGACTGATTTACCATTTAAATTCTTACCCGTGGCGATGGTCCACCGTTCCCCTGTAATTGCCAAAGCAAATTATAAATTCATTACGAAGACCAGGGGCTATGGAGATTTTTCTTAGCGTGTGTAGGCTTAGAAATATGGTTCGGTGGGCGTTTAGTGAATTATTTTTAAATGCTGATTTCTTGATTCTTGTGAGATAGTTTAAATGACAAGTACTTACACTTACAATTATATAGGTTAGTTGTGTATATAATAAGCAAATTTTATGAAATGCCCGTGGAAAGTTTGTTGAAGATCCATTATATAGCTATTTATTGAGCAGAAATTATTATGTACGTCAACTGAATCGTCGATGTTGCGCGGTGGTCGAAGGTCCGCTTGCGACGGAGGAGTTTGCGGGTTCCATACCGGTCTCGGGACCAATGTTTGCACATTCTGTAGATATTTATTACGGGTTTGCTGGTGGAATATAATTAAAAAAATATATATTTATATTTATTGTGTTAATTATATAATTCATTTAATACCTATGGGGCTAGATAATGCTGTGTGGATTGTCCAGTATTAAATATTTATTTAATTTAAACCACTCAAAGCAACTACATTAAAAGAACCATGTAATATTTTATCATCTATGCCAGTCCATAGACGTCGCCTGATAAGCGCCTAAATACAAAAAAGTTTAAGCAAAGAGTACCTAAACTATCTATCAAGCAAGTTACCTACTACATTGCGTGTCCAAACCATTCCCCGACAACTTGCAGATACAAAAAGTCACTTAAACCAGCTCCAGACCTGCTGCTAGCGTACGCACATTTGCATGTGCAGCGCCTTCCGGCCCTGGGGGTATGGATTCCAGCACGCCACACGATACGTAGCTGCAGGAATTTGGGGAACAGAAGCTACAACCTGAGGGAATTGTAAAGCTAAATTTGAAGGCACTTTTTTACGCTAATTTTTATTGTAAAATTTATAAATCAGTGTAGGTACTAATTAATTCCTATCCACTATCTCAGTGGATTTTATATTATTATTGTTTATTTTATTATTAGCGACCCGCTCCGGCTTTGCACGGGTCCAATCTTAATACAAAAACCTTCCTCTTGAATCACTCTATCTATTCATAAAAACCGCATCAAAATCCGTTGCGTAGTTTTAAAGATTTAATCATACATAGGGATATAGGGACAAAGAAAAACTGCTTTGTTTTATACTATGTAGTTTTTATTTAATTTTGTAGAGATTCCCCGAGTGCTAGGGCTTCCGCACTATAATAACAAAAATCTTAAAATGTTTTTAAATTCAAATAGACTTCAATCAAACTTTGTACACTCTGTATCATATCATTTATTTATTTTGTTATTGGTGATCACAGTAGCATTGTTGAGGCACGGCATGGCGACACGGCTAACATGATTGCAATAAAATGTCGCGAGGACGAACGGGATAATCTTACCTACAGAGTGATGTAGTTACCTATACCTATAATAAATCATTTTGGTTCACATGCGTGGAGTATTAAGAGGCCATTGGCCATTGACTCTAGGCTAACTAACCCATATCTAATGCCTAGAGGTACATCATCATCATCATCAGTCTATAATAGCCCACTGCTAGACATAGGCCTCCCCTATTTTTTCATTTGGGGGTGTTAGTTGTTAGTGTTAGTTATTAGTTGTTAGTGCCTCATACTGAATGAAGCCTAGCTTAATGTTTATAACTTTATTTACGTACCTAAAACTATTAACACTACCCGCAATCTACACGATCTTTACTGTAACGTAAAATATCGATCAGAAGAAAGAATCAAAGGATTAGTGATGCAGAGATCAAAATTGTCCACCCGAACAAGGGTGTAGGTATGTTGCTATCAAATACCCAAATTAAACCTTTCATAATCAATTCACAGTCACCTGATGTCATACAAAACCACAAGCCGTGCTCAGTGAACCTGTCAGGCTAACTAATCTACTCAATAAAGCGAATGTTTGAAAAATTTGTTTGTTTGTCCGCATGTTACATGGTAAGTTTCGTTGGCTGAAAAAAGAACTCGGCCGTTGTTTCGATCTCCTATAATCATTATAACATCTATCATTATGATAATTAAATTATATTATGAGTATGTATAATTTATATCTGTCATACAGTGCCCAAAACACAAGCTCTGCAAAGCTCGGAGTTAGACGATGCTGTGTGGATTGTCCAGCATTATTTATTTGTTTATCATGAGCGCTGATAGATAAATCTCGTAGCGCCACATATTAAGAGTATACTAGTCTCCCAAATTAAAGCAGGTAAAGCCAAGGGCAGTCAGCAGGCAAAAAATAAAATTAAAACGATTGAGCCGTGTCGTAGTCTTTCGGTTGAGATCAGTAGAGATTAGAGGGGTTCAAAGTGGTTCAAAGTCGGCTTTCAGTTGAAGTGGGTCTATAACGTATTTCGAGACCGAATTAAAGCATATATACCGTTGTTGATGTCCAAGCTATTCTGGTGAATATGGAAAGAAGTTTCTGATTTTCAGAAACTTCTATTTGTTGATAATTTTCGTGCAAAACAAATTATTTTCTCGTAGTAATAGATTGGCAAAAACTAATTTGAAACTTTGATTTTATTTTTAAGAGTATGTCATGTTTCTAACTCAGACTTGTTGAAATAAATATAAGGATGTTGTTTATCCTCAATGTACACAAGGCTTATATACTTAAGCATTTTGTTCAAGATGCTTAGGTACATATTTATCTACGAGCTCATTTTGAACATGTATGTAAAGATTTACTAACAGCATTTACTACATTTACTACAGCTACAAATACATAAAAGTACCAGATCAGGTAAGTCGGTAGTAAAGATAAAATCCAATAAACCTTATTCCTCATCATAATATTTTTTGACTTGCAATAAGCATAATACTCGTAAGCTTATTTTGTAAACCTAAAGCAAAGTTAATATTGAAATCTGAAATCTTGTCGGTAAGTTGAATAAAATGCGATCGCGATCAACCGGCCTTCATGATCAATAAAAGATATCGTAAACAAATCAGCAAATCACTGCTTTCTGAACCACTTTCAACTTAGTATCGATTTGTAACGGCCAATTCCTATAAACGCTCCCTTTTGCATCGAGCTATCATTTCGTTTCGATTCTGATTGCCTGTTTTGCTATGCAGGGTTTTTTCACAGTGAAAATGTAAACAGCTGACTGAGATGGCTATGAGAGATGCCAATGGCAGTTGGTATAGGTGTACAGACGGGTTCATCATCATTATCATCATCAGCCTATAATCCACTGCTGGACATAGGCCTCCCTAAATGAGCGCCATTTTATTTACAGACAGTTTAGGTTCCAGAGGGAAAATGATGATGATATGATTTAATTATTTTTTTTAACTGATAGACCTCCTTTTAACCACGTTCTCATCTGATGGAAAGTTAAGTGACTTTATTTATTTGTTGATGGCAACATTTTATTTGCCACTTATCTGCCCTGCCCAAGTGTTCGGTTCCTGGAAAGATGGTGACGAAATAGTTATGCTTCTTTCCAAAATAAAATTATACGAATAAAAGTGATAAAATAAATACTTTATATTTTTACTGAAAAGGTTATGACTAAAACTCTGCAAAAGTAATAGGTAAAAGAATTGGCGGCCTTTTCACTTAGAGCGATTTGTGAGTGGCGTATCGTTATGAGGTTACCCTAGCACACTCAATTGGTACGTATGGTTATTTCTAGTGGTCACTTGCCTCTAGACTTTCATTGCAGTCTAGAGGCAGCTCTAAGACAGCTCTAAGAATATATCAGAATGTAGGTGGAACTTGCTCTAAATTCCTCGGAAGATTTGTATCTACCAATCATACAATAGTACCATCTTTACCCGATTACCAACGGAGAGGGTTATGAGGTTGTCACCATAACTATGTATGTAGTTGCCTCGATGTAACCGGTTCTTAATTAAGTTCTTATTTGAGGCTAAGGGTTCTATTCCCGTTTCCGGACAAAAATGTTTGTACGATCTGTAGATATTTTTTCAGGGTGTTTTGGTCGTTTTCTATATCTTAAGTATCTACTTATCTAATTAATATTATTTTAATTATGTATATTAGTCATCTAGTACCCATGACACAATCTCTGCTAAGCTTGGGGCTAGGTGATGCTGTGTGGATTGATTGTCCAGCAACATTTATTATTATTATTTAATTTCGATGTGATAGAGATATTAAAAATATATCGATTTGAAATTAATAGCTAAGTGATCAAGCTGCAGATGCTGTCTTAAAAGGTTCTGTAGTCATCTAAACGGTGGTTGCCATTCCCGATAACCCAAGGGGATACTTTGAAATGACTCCCGAATTTTATCAGTTCTTTCACGCGATTTTATGTTCTGGTATTATTTCTATCTTTTTATATTTTTTTCTGTCTAGACTGGGGAATTTAGCTTCAGGCAATACTGGCTCTACCTAATAGGTACTTATCTGGGTTTTATTTTCAGGCATCTGTTTGTAAGATCAGCCTATCTATCGCTATTATGTTAGAAATGTTTTTTTCCTGGTCGACGATACTCGTCGTACCAAAGATTGCGAACCAAAGATTGTATTTACCTACCTACCCATCACATTTACTACACTTTGTAAGCACTTTAGTCTATAAAGACTAAAAAAAAAATATTTATTATTTTTTTTATAGTTGTTACTTTTGCATGGAATAGAAATGAAAGTACATACATGTAGAGTATCACTATTCTAAAATTATAAAGAGGAAATATTTGAGTCGTATAGTATCAAAACCAGTCAAGTCCATTTAAGGTAAATTTACAGTATGCATTTTTTTTCTTTTTGTTTTATGGCAGCATTAGAAAAGATTAAGAATATTGCCAGCTTATAGTATTTTGTTGTCAAAACAAGATAAATCATTATAAACCTATCGACTCATACAAATAAAGCTCAAAATCTTATTCCGAAGTTTGGATTTGACCTAATTTGATAACAAAGTGTGGATTTGTCTTAGTTTAATAGTTAGGTTTGTGGATTTAACTGCTTTTGAATGTTAGCTGAAAGGATTTGGCTTATTATGAAAATAGTGGCAAGGAAAGGCAGGGGTTGTCAAACATTTTCGTTTGAGGTACACCCCCAAAGGAAAATTACATTATTGTGTGTAGACAAAATTTATAGGTTAAAAAAGTAAAACAAAAGTGAATATTTTTACATTATGCATTTTAATCTTAGAAGTAAATTAAGCAAATAAAGAATAAAAATAAAAAATTCCCTGTTCCAGTCTTTAAACGGCGACGTTGTATGGGAGATATTTTAGTGTATTGCAGTATGAAATTATCTTGTTGAATTTTGTTTGGGGTTTTAAAAAAGGCGTTATGAAACTTTATTATGTCAGTTTTTGTCAGCGAAGTACATCTGTAGGCTTTGGTGTAATGTTGGCACGGCACTACAATATTTGGCGGTGCTTTAGGTGAATATCTGAAATGAAAACATTATTTTGAAATACCAAAAAAAAACTAACAGCATCTAATCACTACGTTTTAATAATTATATCTTCAATAGGACATTCATTCTTGGGTTGAGAATCCCTGATAATGAAACCAACATTGTTGTTCATAGAATTTTCACTTACCTAGAAATCTTAGCCCTGTTGCACTTCCATGATTTTTTTTGCTGCAAAGGCTTCCTGGATAAGTTTGGAGGTGTTTCAACTATTTGGTTTGGGTTTTCTTCCATTTTTACACACAATTTTAATTAAAAACTCATAGAAATCACGTTGCCTCCGGCATGGACTGAGCGACATTGATATCAACATGGCGGACTCGCCATAGAGAATACTCGAAGCTGATTGGTCGATTCGGATTTGACTAAATATGAATGTCAGTAGTGTTGGAATTGGCTAGTTTTGATACCATAGCCATTTTTAGCAGCAATTTTTCTATAGTAAAAATGTGGATCTGACTGCTTTCGATAGTTTCTATTTTTAGATCAGAGTGCGAAGAATATTGCTACATTAAAATATTAAAAATGGAACATTTTGGATTTGACCAATTTTGATACTAATCGACTCATTTGATTGTTTGTGTGAATTCAATAGGCTCCAAAACTACTAGACCGGTTTTAAAAATTCTTTCACCATTTGAATCGCACATTATTCTTAAAAAGAGAAAAGTTAGGATTCCCTAAAAAAACTTTAAAAATTTACCCAAAGTGAGAACAAATTTAAAAAAAAATTCAATACCCGTGCAAAGCCGGGGCGGACTGCTAGTCAAAGTATAACATGCGCATGGTATGGTTCAGGCTGTCTACATCCACAATAAGTATCTATACCTAATTGTATAGTAACCAACCTTATGTCCCTACCCGCAATTACAGGCCGTACAAGCAGCGCCATAATTCCGCGAGCTAATCGGGTCCACGTAATTATCGGCATTACTCGAGTATAATGTCTTATTGTTAATTGTTTGGCGAGGGATATCTTGAGCGGATCTCTTTGGACTGTCCGCTTATCTCTGTGAGAGAAAACCGGCTGATGGGGTCCGGTTGTGTTGGGCAGGAACTATGGAGACAGTGCTGTTGTGGTAAAAGTAGCTACTTTGGTAAGTAACTTTGTAAATACCTTACATCGTTGCAGTACTTAGGTAGAATAATAATAATAATAGGTACTTAGTTAATTATGGACATGGACTTTTTTATTCGGCGAGGAATTTTTTTTATGAATAAACTGGTCTGGAGGGGAACAAAATTATTTGGACTCGACGCCCTGAGAAATAACAAGGGCTGCTATTTTGGTTTTTAAACTTATGCTTGTATTCGGTGTTTTGGTAGGTACCTAGGTAACTATTAGAGGAATTTCAACATATTTTGGAAGTAGTTCTAAAGCACTCTTTATTTATTCAAGTAAACTTACAGCTAAACTAAAACGTCTAAGAGTAACCAAATTGGTACTCACACAATAATGAATAACTACTTATCTAATGTACTCGTAAGACAGATCTTAAAAATACACAGCAATTAGGTAGGTACCTAATACAAGTCCAATAATAATAAAGTGAGATAGAATCAGAAGTGAGATAGAAAATCTGAATAACAGTGTCTTAAATTCCGACTAGCGGTCAGCCCCGGCTTCGCACGGGTATTTATCAAAAAAATATTTTTCATGCGGATCCCTAACTTTTTTGAAAATATTCTATAGCCTATCTTCATCAGGAAATATATAGGACTCTAATTCTAATGGTAAAAGATTTTACATACCTAAGGGCTAGGCCATATTGAACATGTTGGTACTTCAATCACCAATCCATCTGCCAACTGTGGTGATCATGACAAAACCTTTCAACAGTGGAAGTGCAAGTGCTGCTAGACACAATTCATTCGTAATTTTGCTTTTTAAAGAACGGTAGGTACTTCAAGCTACAAAATATCTCGCTCAGTGTCGCAGCAAATGCAGGCGCTTTCAACTTGCGCGGCGCGACGTTCTCAGAGTCGACTTTAAATAGCGCACCGTCGTCGGTCGGTTCCAATCCTCACTTCCGTGAGCACGCGGTTATGTACCTATAGCTCGAATCAAAATCGCTCACTTTACTCTCGCGCGGCGTAAACTAGCGCGGTGTTTTCACAATGTAGGTAATATTTTAATTTTGTTTGCCATTGTAGGTATAAGATCAACCGGGGTGAAGGCGTCACAATACTTTGAACGGCATATTCAACAGACTACTTATAACAAACATATTTTGTGTCCTTATGAGCTGTAACATACGATGCAAGTTAGGAAATTTTATCTATTTTCATATTTCAACACCATACAATGGAATTTTGAATAACTTCTATGTGTAAATGACGTTTCTATAAAATCTGGGATTTTTAGACGCTTTAACCCCAGGTGTGGGGCGAAAGCGTCTTTCAATATTATTATGTAATAGGAAGAGCTTATAACAATTTTAATCAAAATAATTTCTAAAAATGTGTCGCTTAACTTCAAACTTGGGTAAATCCACTCTAGCCTCTTCCGAGATATTTAAAGAAAAGTGATAACTAACTTAATTTGATGATTTAAGAGGCAGAGTGTTTTTTATTGTGGCAATAATATTGAACAAAACTATTCTGTTCAACAAATTCAATAATAAAACCATTCATTATTGATAAAAATCAATATTTAGTTTGGATTTACCTTAATTTGATATAATGGCATACAATATATCTATTTTTGAAAAAACTCAGTGTGGATTTATCGAATTTTGATTTAATAGATCTGGATTTATCTGGGTTTGAAACAATACGATTAGAACTAGGGATGTGGTAGTGGCAAAATCACGGAGCACTATCAACAGTAAAATGTTTGGTAACTAACTGAATAAAACTAAAAATAATAAAATATGGAAATCTTATTTTATTCGACAAAAAGAGTAGGTAGCTAACTAATTTAATTATTTTACACAAAAATGAAAACTTCTTCTGAGTCATCTTCTTCTATGTCTTCATTCATTGGTCGCCCTATCACATTTTCACTGTTATGCACTTTTTTGTAATAGTTTACTTACTTAACTGCACCAACGATGCCCACTTTTGGCCAAAGTGCGTTTCCAGCAACATCTTCAGCATGGGCCAAAACTTCAAACTCCTTTGAAAAAATAAATAAATGTTAGTTCATTATATCATACAAGTAAATAAATGTATGTTCTCGAACATTTCACACAATTATATTTTTAATTATACAGTGTGCTTAAGTAACATTGCAAAACATATATGCAGACGACCAACTCCACAAGGCACTAAATTTTAAAACTTACATTCGGTTCCTGTATAACTATACAAATTAGATCGAACATTATAGTCCTTTAGATCCAAACTTTTCTGTAACAGTATAACAACATAATAATCGATAGGTAATAATAATGGTAAGCACAACACTAGTGCCAACTCAGGATTCCTAACGACGCATAGGTATAGTATTTCAAACTTACCGAATTTTCGCTCTTTCCGCTTTTTTACGGCGAACTTTTATATAAGGCTGCTTGCAGGCTTTACTGGGTGACACAATTTGAATAGATTTATCCATGGGAACTCTCGGAATAATATAATAAAACAATAGAAAGCGGGCGTGTACGGTGCTACGGTCGCAGATTTTACGTCGACAGACGGCCATGTTGGACAAACGCAGCCCGCTGATTGGCTCTCATGGACTTACCTAAATTTGAAAAAATCTGTCTCGTGGATCTATCTGACTTTGATAAAATAGTAAGATTTTGTCGGCTTATTTCTCATGAACCATGCGGATTTATACACAACTGGTAAAACCGTTCCAAAACTGTTTGTTTACCCTTTCTTTTGACACCAAAATCTACAAAAATTACAAAATTGGATTTACCTGAATTTGAAGTTACGCGACACAAATATTAGTGATAAAGTTTACTATGATCTCGTACGCCAAATTCTGTGCTTAGTTGAGGGGAATGAGTTGAACAAAAATATTCGGGGCTAGCGTCTAATGTTCTTTATTTCTTGTAGACGCATTCACCCCATCCTAGATTTCAGGGGTACCTAACATTTTTTTTCGCGTAGGTTCGGATTGATCCTTATTAAGATTGTAATTAAAACAACAACTTAGAAATGACGTATAATTTATATTACGAATAAAAAAGTCTTAAAATCACGTAGGCCATTAGCAAGTTTGATTGAGCTCATTTTCTCTGTCAATCACGGAAGGTGGTCCACGACCCTCCTTTACCACACTTCTTTTGTTATTCACTGTATCACATACCTACGATCTTGAAACTTTAAAAAAAGCTGTAGATGAAGTCAAATTTTATGTGAAAAAACAAATTATGACAAGTGAAAATATAATTGTGGTGCATTGTTTTATGTTTTTAATAACGGTTACTAAAATCAATCATTAATTTCCTTTTCCTTATTACGAGTACGGACCCAAGTGCTTTGTTCGAACAAGTAACTTCATTGAATCTAATTCAACAGAACAGTGCCTACGCTTTTCTAAGGAAGGTACATAGGTATTTGAGGTAGGTAGGTACCTAATTACTCACATAATAATGGGAGTAAATTAAAATTAATGATAATAAGTATCGAGGTGGTATACAGCATCTACGAGTTGGAAGCTTTCAACTTCAACTTCTTTATTTATGGCACCGCTTGCTTTTCGCCTCTGCCAGTCTGTGTCGGAGTGTCTTTTTGGAAGCTTTAATTCTGCCATCAGTTGACATTGACGTTGGCATGATAAATTGACAGATTAGCGCTGTCTTGTTGTGTTGTTTGTTTTGTTTTGAAAAACATTGCATTTTGTTTTGGTTGGATTAGATTAGTTCTAACAAACCAAATAACCAAAACAAACACAATACCCCAGGTACATCCTTCTCTGGCGCTGTTATTGTAGGTAGCATTCCTGACTGAATCTCAAGTTATCGAAAAAGAGATTTACACAAAATACACACTTGTTCGAGTATGGATTCTACCAGGTAAGGAAGTATAATTTGAAACCGTCAACATTTTAAAAATACCTTACCTTACTTTAGAAAGCATACCAGGCAATAGCAGAAGCTTGAAACATAGGTTCTTATAATGGTCATAAGTTTTTATCATATCAGTAAAGGCTGGTGTTCCCAGCAGATAGCTGCAGATAGATAAAGTAACAATTAGCTGCTTCACAGTTTAATTTGATGTATCTACCTACTTATGTGTTAATATTGTATGAAAACTACTGATATAAACATCTGTCAACTCCTACTTTTTCATGTACAGTTTGTACATTATCATCGGAGGAACATTATGTACTAAGGGCTATTATTAGTTATGTAGCTAACGTTTTTACTTCCTACATCAAGTCCCAGGCATACTATGGCAATGTTAATAGTGTTGGATATGATCAACAGCTCATGCAATATGCCTGAAACTAGAGGAAAGCTATGCTACTTGTCAGAAAGACATGCTATGTAGTCCTGAGAAACTACAATCTGTGAGCTACTCGCTCGTGCTCTTTGTTTGACCTTGCCATTTGCCGCACAAACTGCAGACTTCGCACCCTTACTTGTCATATAGTTGAGTCCTTCAATTACAACTTTCTAGACACAGCCATACTTATTAGCAACTTACATTAATTTATAATTGGTTATGCAGTCTACTTTGTCAGGTAAATATACACAATAATCTATCAAACAAATGTTTTCTACATCAAATTTTGTCCTTATTGCTTTTAGTCTTTAAGTCACAGTAAATGTTCAGTTAAGAATAATTTAATTTATAGTTTATAAAAGAAAAAGTTGTAATATTTATTTATTTGTGTGATGTTCCTCAATAAATAAAAAAACTTTCATTTACATGCATTGTTTGGGAATTTATTCATGCAATTGTGTCTCATGGTGCTAAGAGAATTAATAGTATAGTTCAAGGAGATAGATTATTGCACAAAGACCAATGATTATACCGAATCTGACTTGAATAATAATGTAGGTATTATAGTTAAGAGATTAATTTTTCTCCAATAAAAACTACGGAGGTTTTTATTGGAGAAAAATTAAATATCGTCGGCTTACTGCGAAAACCGATTAAGTGCACTCTACGTCATATGGAGTAAATCGCATTTTAAAGTTTGAGATAACATTTTACCACCTTAAAACTTAGCAAGTGTGGAATAAGTTATACAAGGTGATGCAGCTATTATCTGTCTTTTAAATATATTCCTATGTTATAGTAATGTTAAAGAAAAAATCTATAAAATTAACGTTAATGTTCAGAGGGTGATGCATTTATTTGGTTTTACCTGTAATTAGAAAATATGCCCTATCTTCTATTTTATTCACAATAGAAAGCTGATTTTAGCACTCAGGTAATTGTTGTATGTATTTATGTCAACATCAGTATCGGAAATCAAAAATTTTTGATTATTGACTTCAAAAAACCCTGTTTTGCTTTATTTACCTGGTTTTAACTGTAGACTTTTTTGAAAATGAATGTTATTTATTACAATTCGTACATACAAAACTATGAATGAAGTAGCAGCGCCCCGCAGTTTTACTCACATAGTTTCTGTTCCCGTAAGAAATGGAAAAAATAAAATAGCCTACGTTATTTCAGATTAAGTCAGCTATCTTTCAGTGAAAGTCACGTCACACTTAGTCCAGCCGTTCTAGAGCTGAGACTGTAAAATAAACAAAACTTTTTAGCTTTACATTAACAGTAGATTGAAATAAACTTGATTTCGGTTTGATTCATTTAACTATCACTGAATAAAAGAAATGATTAATTTATGAACATAAAGGAATTTAATTAAGTAGAAATCTGAAGCTAATAATATTATTTTAAGAAGGTATGGCGATCTAAAATCTCTTGTGGTGAATAAACTTAATAATAAAGGTAAATAATAAGGTAAGTTCGTTCATTCTTGAGCTGATGACTCTTCGTCTACAGCAGGGCCGGCCGGGTAAACGATCTGCTCCAGAATGAGTTGGCAATGATGAGTAGGTACCATCCCCATGATATTCTCCTAGAATAATTTTTTTGTGGCATAAACCGAGGAGATCCTTTTTTTGGCTTCGCTTATGGGTAAAGGTTTATAATAAAGTTGCTTCAATTGTACAAGAGTAGGATTAGCTTGAGGCACAGTATTCTTCACGCGTGTTTTCCCTCTTATATTCCTGCTTGTTGCCCCTGAATTTGCTTGAGCATCATGATCTGAAACTGCTTCGTCAGTATAATCAGTATTATCTCCATAAAATGGTAAAAAATCCCTATCTTGCATCTCTTCTTCCTTTCTACTTGACAATTCTTCAAATAATTCCTCTGGTTGAATCAGTGTGTATTGGATTCGGGGTCGTAAGTGGGATCCTGTAGGTACAGTCATTACTGTCAAATAATATACGCTCCATTTCCACAGCTGTTTTCTCTCTAGATTCGCTTAAGATTGAAGAACAGTACGACGTCGGACTATTGCATCCTTGTTTTGAAGTACTAGGTCTTGAATTCAAATCATCTAAATCATTAAATCTCAATTACACAAAGATTTTTCTATGATACGTACTTAAATATTTTTTTTTTTTTTTATTTTTTTTATTTATTTACAAAAAAATAGGAATAAAGGAATACCTAAATATAAATAAAGGAATACCTAAATTATGTACTAATAAGTAGATACGTGTCAAATACAGAGGCACACACAGACACAGAGACAGGGCGCTATGCCGCTCATTAGGGGAAACCTATGTCTACCCGTGGACTACCTACTATAGATTGATGGGGATGCTGATGAAATACAGTGGTAAAAACAAAAGAAAATCACAAATACTGCTCTCATTTGAAAAATGTTTTCGAACTTTTTATGCTATAAACGAAATTAATAAAGTGCCTACTTATAAGATCTTTGATCCAAATCATTCAAACCTCATTGTCGCTTAATATCCGGCGAGATAATGTCAATTCTAACTATACACTTACTGTTAAGAAACAAACATAATAACAAAATGTCATACCATACTGCTTCGGGTCTATTTTTTTTATCAAAGATACCAATCACATACCAATCGTTTTCCTCTGAATTCCATTTTACTCGTAGTACCCAGCATTCACTAACTATTATTTTAATAAACGACACACAATTCTTAAACAATAATAAAACACTGTGAAAACCTAAAGATAAATAGCGACTCAAACGACGACGCAATAAAGTACAATTCACCTCGCACGGAGATGATTCGCGGGTGGGGCGGCGCTTCTCTTTCCATCCATCGTGATACATTTAAAACCACTTATATGCATTTATAAGGGTTTGCTGTAGAAGAATTGTAGAACATAGAACAAAATTGACAAGCGGTAAAACAAATTAAATGTCCTTATACTATTTTAACTGTACAAGTGAGAATCATAAACTTAGATTTGTATGATTGTAAATGCCTTTAATACTTTCTTTCTGAAATCATGCAATGCTTTTTATGAAACTTACTACATGTCAAAACGCGTAATCCTATTTAAACTACTTTACCTGTCTAATATTAATTAGATTCTTGCATTATGTATACGTTATGATGTATTACTAGTATAATTTTATTTTTATTACGGTGTTTATAAGGTATTCAAACTAACTAACTCTGTCAGCTATGGTCGTAGCGCTTATTCGGTTTTACCAGTCGATAGAGCGGGAAAAAATAAGTATAACTGCATTTTTAAGTCAATTCAGCCAAAAAGTGCACTTAATCGGTTTTCGCAGTAAGCCGACGATATGATATTCCTAGAGGATACTTCCTATGGAGGTTTGAAGCTAATAGAAATATCTAGTAGGGCCTTTGACTTAATGATTGGCTTCAAAGCTGATTTTATCTAACAGTGCAAGGAGGATTATATATATAAACTTATGGTTTTCATTAGTTTGATACTACATCATCATGATTTTAATTTGTAATTTGATTCAGATAAGAAAATGTTTATATGACGAATCTGAAATTCATAAGACTTACTAGGTACCTAAAAATATTATCTGTAAACTAGAGTGTACCAAATTTAAAAATTAATGATTTTTTTGTTGTTGTTGTTGAGTGAGCTTCAGAATTAATAGGTAACCCTATGAACCTACCCAACCACCACCTAATTAATAAACTAAATATACTGATAAGTAAAATATTGTTAAGTACCTTTAATAATCTAGATAATAATACTTACTGCAAGAGGGGTGTATAGTACACCTCAAAAATTAATTACAATGTAGACTTTAAAAACACTACCGACGGCCTTGTCGCTAAGATGCAATCTTTTCCAACCTTTTGAGATTAAGAAAACTGTAATAGTGTGTGTCATTTAACTGTCCCTAATGTTAAGAAAATTTCTAGAAAGGTATATTTTGTTGGTAGTTCAGTTTTATTTATTTGCTTTTTCTATTTTATCAACAAAAAGTTGATAAGCAAACAAAAATAGGCTAAAATCTATAGGGCGCGACTGCCAGAGTCGAATTAAGGATATTGATTATAATTATTATAATACAATACATAATACTGGGCATCCTCACTACATCATCTAGCCCCAAGTTAAGCACAGCTTGTGTTATGGGTGACTAGATAACTGCTACAGTAATAAAGCCAAATATTTTAATAAGTTAGTGCCTATATTATTGGCCTCATTACCTACTAGCTAGGTCTATTAATCTATTAATATTCTATTTTTGTAATATTCTATGTTCTGTGTTTTGGGAAAAAGATATAGTTAGTAAATCTTTTTTTATTTCCTGCATAATATACAACATAAGAATGAGACAAGTACAACAACAGACATGTGCTAGTATCTTTTATTTCTCGAAAGGCGATAGCGTTTTAAGTAGATTTATTACCTTGTCTAGACACTGCAATTCTTCGAATTTTATCATATTAGTGCCAAAAGTAATCAGCGAGGATTTATTAATCCCTAAGTTCCATCCATGATCCACCACTGTAAAAAATAATTGGATACTGTATCTATTAATTATGTTTATGGATTATCAAATTTATCATAATGATAAATCAAATCGTACGTAAAAGACTACGAAATTCGATAAGATTGTAAAAATCACAGAAATAAATAACTAAAATCATTCTTTGTTGAAACTCCTGAAGGAGTAGTGTAAAAATGGAGTTGAAAATTGCGTTTTTATCTCTTCTGGGCTGTGTCAGTGGTTATTTGGAGATTAATGTTCCTGATCACAAAGCTGTTTTTAATCCAAGTTATTTTGAACAAGCGTTAAATCCGGCGCTTTGTTCGGAGCAAATTTCTTACATGGTCAATAACAACTCGTTGCTGTTGATGAGATGTGAGTAGTGGAGGTATTTTTCATCTTTTAGTTCCAAAAAATTGCACCCTGTTGCACCTTAAGAGTGTACCTTATGTAATTTTATAGTTAGAAATCGTTATTTATCTCAGAATCTGTGAAAACTACCACCTTCATATTTAGGTAAATGATAATTCGAACTTTTATCTTGGATTCCGTCTTTTCAAAAACACGATTGGTGAAAATTTTCTCGATACTTTTATTTTTTGAAAAATACATGTTTTGCACACATTTTGCTATTTATCTCAGGAACCACCTCATTTTTTTGTTGGATTTTTGTTTTGTCAAGAAACGTAGTAGAATTTCTTCGTTTTCGTCTTTTTAATTTTTCGATTAATTGTGTAAATAACTTGTAATTAGGCATAAAAGTTTTGGCGCTAAAAAATACGGAGCACGTCTATCGCTCTGTGCTTCTCACTCATACGAAAATCATATCTTGTCATTCTGCTCGAAATTTGAACTACGTGTTACGCCTTTAAGAAATTTCATGCAAACACGCAATATAATCCTTATGATTATGAACCATGTAGTTGTACAGTTATTTAGGTCCTGATTCTATTATTTTATGAAATCAAATATGTATTCAACCTTAGTTATAATCATGTCAGTAACCTTAGTTTGATAACGCGATAGCGATATTTACTAGGATTTGAGTTTTTAAATACCCGGATATTTATATCTAATAAAAAAGATCTTACAAAATGAGTGTAGGTATTTCATGTGACTTGACTGTGCCTAAAATTATTGCCCGTGTCCTCAGGGCCGTTTATATAGTAAAGTATAGTAATTTTTCGGAAAAGTTCAGCCGGGTTTAGTAAATCTCGCATTATAAATGACCTTAGAGCGTCAAAGAAGTACATAGGGGAAAGGTGTCCAAAATGATCCCCTTAAGAGAAAAGCTTGATTGTGTCCAAAGTATGAAGGTTATTGAAAATGTTGAAGGAGTATAAGATGCATAATTTCAGTGCTAACGTTTTAGCATACCCTTATTTTGGGTTCTCTTTATAAAGTAAAGATTTACTTAACATTTTCCAAAACATTGCTAAAGGATCATTTTGTACACCTAGGTGTATAAAATGATCCCTGGGGTAGGGTCAAAATGATCCGAAGGATCATTTTACCCCACCTGCTATTATTAAAGTTAAAATAAAAGATATATACGAGTACGTAATCATGATTATGTTTATTTTCAACACAATCATCAAAAATAGTTTACTTAAATTCTTATAGTACCTAATCAACACTATGTTTAAATACCAAGGTAGAAATTACAAAACTTAAACAAACATTAAACATCTTTATTTTGCTTGAGATCAGAAATATTTTTAATAACACAATAACAGCTCTTAAACTATTCAGAAAATCTTCTTAATATTTTTTAATCAAACTATCTCACCATAATCAACGGTCTTTCATATTTCCCCCTTCCCCCATGGCGTCTTTTCAATAAGCTTCTGTGCATTCAGCGTCATCCGAAGATTCTGACTCGTAAGTCTTCCTAGCTCTCTTTATTCTTTGATTTTTTGTATTGTTCTTTTTATTTTCCCGTTTATTATTTGCTTGTTTTGATTTTTGTCCTTTTCCTGCTCCCTTTCCTTTAGTTTTCTTTTCAGAGATCATTTTCACACTTTTGTCTTTACGTGACTTTTGCTTTGCTTCTTTTTCTATTTTTTTCTGCATTTCCTCTTCTAAATAGTTTTTATAGGGTAAGCTAGTCAAAATTGAGGTGTCTATTTTTCTTTTTCTTACATTATTATTTGTTTTTCCTTGTATCTTGGGCAAAGGTCGAAGATCTCGTGCTGAATAAACTCCAAAAGATGTCGATGGTTGATCAAAAGTGGTTGAATCTACGTCTGGCGTATCTAAATTAGGGGTTGCTACAGTGTTAATATCTTGGGTTAGTGCAGTACAGCTTGTAGGCGCTATCAGGTTCGAAATCAATTCGACAGCTTGGTTTCCGAGAGTTCGTGGAGATTTGATAGGGCTCTTATTTACTTGTCATGCCTTTAGCTTATTTTTATTACATTTGCAATGATTGTACCTATATACTACATACAAATAATGTTAAATACCTACGTTACACAATTTAAGATATTTTATTTAAAATCTGTTAAAATGCTTGGGGTAAAATGATTCCAGGGATCATTTTGTACCGGCAGAAGGGGATCGTTTGACCTCAAGAGCACATTTTTCAAAACATGTCTAAAACTAACCTCGAAACATGGCCTTAGTGAGATCGTAGCGTGCTTGAGAATAAGTTGAATATTGATAGAAACAGCCAGTAAAACATTCATTCGGTAAAATGTAACCAAATTTCAACAATGAAATATTATTTTTATGCTTACCTTAGATTAAATACACCAATTTTATTTTTTTCGTAATATTTCAACGCACAACGCTCACGGCGCCATGACACCTTGTGAGACCACTGAGCGGGGTACGGGCAAGACGTTTGCTTATAAATCATATAGATGGCATTAGTAGTTTGCTGAGAACCATAGGGAATCATATTACCTCGAGGGATCATTTTGTACACCTTTCCCCTACCTACCTTACGGTCCTACGCTAGCTACAACCAGGTTCACCCTTCGACTCGCCGCCGTCTATATGTGAACAACTCTTGTTGAGTTGTTATTGTTAAGTAATAAATTAATATAAAAAGTCCTGAAACGACTATCGGACCAATAATGGACGCTGAACCTGACAACCTCAACCAAATCAATGTCCCACATGCTGACAACCACATTAGCCAAGTCAAGATTTTGCTAACTTTATCTTTCTCAGAGAGCATCGACCTCCGTTCTTACATGAATTGTAAATGTTGTTAAACACATCCAATTTGTTCCAGTTATCGACTCAAGCTTCCGCACCCCAAAAGGTATCCTGGAAGCAAATTTTGTCGATTACGGCAACTACCACCAATGTTTGAACATAAACCAACAGTCACCTGGTTCGACCATCGAAGGGAAGTTATGCATGGTGCGAGCGCCTCTACAGCAGGATATCACCCTGCCAACGATTCCGTCGTTACCTGATCTCCCGAATATAACCTTTCCGGAGATACCAGGGTTGACACCGGATGAGGATATGATGAGGATGATCAGGAGTGCTGTTCAGTTAAAAGGGGCAGCTGGCGATTTAAGGTACTTTAAATAAGTGTAAACGTGTTGTTGAGTGGAGCCTGCGACTCGATAAACGTAGTGTAGGACGCCCTCCTGCCTGGTGGGATGACGATCTGCGAAAGACTGCTGGTAGATGCTGGATGCGACAAGCCGAAAATAGGGCGCTATGGCGCTCATTAGGGGAGGCCTTTGTCGATTTATGTACAAATAAACACGATCATCGTCACCACCATCATCATCAGATGATGGTGATGACCATGATCGTGTTCTATTAATAATGCTACTCGTGTCGTTCTAGATAATCTGGTATCTTATAGCATGAATCTGTATATGTTTTACTCCACACTGAAATCACTGACCCGCCTGCCAATCGTGCTGATAATTATGGCTAATATTGTTATGAGGGGGCTCTTTAGAGAGAAGTTATTTAATTCAAACAATCAATAAAATCATTCCCCAGTGATTGTGTGGTTTATGACCTTCCATAATGACACTGGCAGAGTCGTAGCGAAAAGCAAGCGGCGCCATTAAAAGAATAAGTTGTTGAATATAGCGCATGGTTTTACTATTGAAGTTTTCATACGGAACCCTAACTTATAAAAAATATTTTATAGCCTATGTTCACTAGGGATAATGTAAGATTCTAATGGTGAAAGAGTTTTCTAAATCAGTCCAGTAGTTTCGGGGCCATTCAAGAAATTAAAAAATAACTCATTTATTTCAGGCAACATTAGTTTAGTACAGGATGGAAAATACTTAAAAACTAAGGCCCATATAAAATATATACCTTAAACTAACATACATAAAATAAACCTAATTACTAACACGTAATGTTGCGACGTGTGTGACGCGATATGTGCTGCGACCGGTAATCGTCAAAAAAATAAACAACAAATTTTTCCTCTTTATAATAATAGGAATAGATCTAGATTTTTCATGAAAATAAAGTGATTATGATTAGGTATTAGGATTATGACATGTATCTAAATCGCATTAAACGTAGATATAGATAGGCCAAACAAAAATATATTAGACACAAGTGTAAATGATATTAATGTAGGTAGTGGATTCTGTTTCATTTCTTCCACTTTTCTACAAAGAAGTCAAGAAATAATCAATAACACCTTATTTCTTATTTTTAGTATCTTAGTGTTTAAAATTGTACTTGTCTATGCGCTTATATTATAAGCTTAAATAAATAATGATACTTATTTAAATATAAGAACTATATTACACAATAATCTGCGTTCTAGACAGACATAATAAAAATGCTGCCGCTTATCCGTCAGACGTTCTATCGATATTGTACCTATCTCGCTAACGGATTTTATTTATTTATGATTTATATTATTATACCTATTCATCGCATTAATTGAATCGGCAGCATAACGACTTAACGACTTGTAAATTTACATTCCAGGGTAGCTGAAGAAAGCCCTTTAGCAGGTATATCCCTCAACCTAGCTCTATGCATACCCAAGGTATGCACTACACGGCAAGTTCTAGAAGAGCTTTTGTTTAATGTCACAAATATTGGAGTGGTGTATCAAGACAGTTACTGCCGCATGCCCGGAGACAAACAATGGGTCGCTGCTGACTATGTTTTTATGTGAGTATTCGGAGTTTATTAGCTTAGCTTATTTATCCTACTAATATTATAAACGTATGTTGTAATTATGGATGGATGTTTGTTACTCTTTCCCGCAAAAACTACTCAACGGATTTCGATGAAACTTGGTACACAGAAAATCACGAGATCGGGAGATACGTGGGAGAAAACCGCGGGTACTGAACTAGTATATAAAGTTTAGCACATTAACGCGTTCACTATCATGCTTCGGGCAATACACCGCTGCCACTGCCGATGCCGCCCGCTGTTGATGACGGCTAAAGAAGGACACTCAACAATTTGTGTAAATGAACTGGGATGGTGATAATAATATTATTAGTTATCTTTGGAATTACTGGTCGGACCTGAAGAGTTAAATCTCTGATTGTACAGCCCTATGTTACGTTTGATATTGCTGTTCGGGGTTGATACTTATAAAACTGTTTCATATGAGATAGGAGTTGAAAGTACCGAACGACACGGTGACGGATACGGTGTTTTTTGTATGCAGACTGAATTTATTGATAAGTAGGTACCTACATAAAATGCTGATCCATGCTGACAGCTAACGCACACAGCATGCTACATAGATATTACGAACATAAGCTGGCCTACGTGAGTAGATATGTCTACGTACCTACGTAGAACATACCTACTCACCTGTACATAATGTGCGCTTGGGCCTGTATCTACATATATGTTGTAGATAACGAGGGCTTCAGGCTATGTTTAAATCATGCATTTGTTTGTTGTGAGAAAGAGCGAGAAAAACCGTTGACAAGTTTTGATGTCGCTCGTATCCGCCCTTAAAACATAAAGAAGAGTAGAGTTGATATATTTTCCAATAAAATCAGATAAGATAAGATATACTTTATTTGTAGGTAAAAATAAACTAAAACATTTAAATGCGCTTTAATTAAATAATGAACACCATATAAACAATGAAATTGCCCATACCACTTATAAAATACGTTAAGGCTGTATTTAGTGCTCGACCGACGGTGCTGAGGTCGGTCGAGCGTAGCTGTATCAATGAAAACGTATGAACGACTACAGTGCAGCGCTGATGAATTCCTACGCGCGTACAGCTACGTCGCGCTGACGAAAACCGTCGGTCGAGCTCGTCGGTCCGGCGTGCGTCGGTCGACTGACGCGCTAGTCGTTATACGGGCGCATTTAGTGCGGCGCTGACCGAGCAACCGACCGTACGCGCCTACGCACTATCGCGAACAAAATGAAAATGAAAATTTTTCCTCGTATTATCGCAATTTCGAATACCTACAATGTACAAAATTCTCCTTCAATTAGCCGGTCTACAATTATTGGGTGCACATGATATCTTCTCCGTTTTTTGTGCCGTAATCGTTTGTGTAAATAGTAAGCACATTATTATTGAGTTAACAAATGGATTCATTTTTCGTCGCAACTGCACACGTTTGGCTACGTTTGCCGTCAGTTATGCACACTTTTTCACGACCGACGGTCAGGACGTACGGTCAGCGCGTACGGTACGCGCTGACCGTCGGTCGAGCACTAAATCCAGCCTAAAGCTACAAAATGGCGTATGTACGACTCAGCATGACTCATGCGACAAGCTGAAGAAAAGGCGCTGCTGTAGCGCTCATTAGGGGAGGCCTATGTCCAGCTGTGAACTGATGATGATGATGATGACGACTTATAAAATACGTTAAAGCTACAAAATGGCGTATGTACGACTCAGCATGACTCATGCGACAAGCTGAAGAAAAGGCGCTGTGGCGCTCATTAGGGGAGGCCTATGTCCAGCTGTGAACTGATGATGATGATGATGACGACTCAGCATTATGTTGTAGGTAATAAATCTGATGTAGGCTGATGATGATGATGATGCCGACTCAGCATTATGTTTAAGGTAGTTAGTACATGTACTGAGTGGCGACGACGTAAACGTTCACGGCAGAATGTTTGTATGTATTTTGCCGAGGGGAAGAAGTAAAGTATCCGCTACCAAGTAGGAAACTTTTAGTTTTAGACAGTAGCTTAATTAGCTGAGTTGGTACCTGTAAATTAATATGATTTTTTTTCTTCTTTCAGAGTGATATTTTCATTTCTTCTACTATTGGTTCTTCTGAGTACAGGCTACGATGTATATCAAACTGTTGTTCTGGAAAATGGTAAGAATGTTTTTTTTTTTAATTTCTAGAGAGGGGATGAAAGACCATACGTGCATGTAAGTTGTAATTCATCGATGCGTTGTCCGATTTTATTCATTCTTTTTTAGAAACAGTTTTTCTAGATCGAAATATAAATATTATGTCATCATACGAAGATCGCCCGATTTTAAATCGGGCGATCTTCAGAACTATTTCGTTTCTCACACTATTCTCCTGTTATCTGATACTCCAAGGATATACATATGTGCTGACCATGATACGTCGCGTTACACGCCGCTGTAGATACCGTGTACGGTTTCATGAAATAAGGTGTGAATGTTAATAACTAATGTTAGTAGAATTATATTTTTAAGTTCAATAACTGTTCGATACCTGATAAAATGATTGTTTTTATACATATCAACAAAAATAGAATTTTTTACGCGGATCCCTGATATTTAGAAAATATTCTATAGCCTATGTTCAAGTAGTTTCGCAGCCTATTCAATTCAAACAAACAATCAAATATTTTCTCTTTATAATGTTAGTGTAGACGACACGACACTTGTGGAAAGAGTTGATACCTCGTTTCAGTTTGGCGTAAAAGGTAATTCTTTCGTCTCCATACTAAAGTATTACTGTTATTTTATTTTTCTGGTTACAATATAGCATTTTAGTGTTGTATTGTATTAATAGAAAGTTCATAAGGTAGGCCTATGTCCAGCAGTGGACTATTATAGGCTGGTGATGATGATGATGATGATGATGATGATGATGAAGGAATGTAATAAACAAAAATTCTATTATCATATTAATTTCCTGCGATTGTTTATATATGATAGTTGAATTAAATGATAATATTCAATCTTTAGCAAAGATATTAACTGATTATAATAAGCTTCTTTAAAATTAATTGAAAACAATGAACATACGTGGCATATTCTATGTCCATAATGTTTATCAATGTCCGATTAGTAATGATAAATACATATATAGGTAGTTACCTACTTTTACAGAAGCAAAACAAAATATAGTGATACCAATTAATTTACTTCCATCTAGTGTTTATTAAATTTAATAAAACCCAAACCAAATCGCATTTTTTCAAAGAAAACACGTTTCATATTATTTGTGTAGATAAACAATTATTATAAAAAAAGCTTGTGGTAGGAACCTAGATAAATACTATTCTAATACAAATAACAGCTGTACATGGTGAAAATATGCTCAAATTACAAATCATTTTGGTATTAAGTTTCTATGGGAAATTCATCGGTCACCGGAGTCTTAAGAATTTTTTAAATGTACAAAGATGGGAGGGTGTCTGAACTTCTATGTTTTCCCTATAGATGGAGCTAACGGCGCAGGTGAATACTTTATTTTTTATAAAATAGGGATAACTTTACAATTTCTATATTGTTCGAACGCACATCTTTGTGCAATAAAAGCCTCCTGGAGTTTGTAGCTGGTAAGGAATAATATGATGTGATAATTAAATAAGCTAAAACTCCTTGATTACAGATGCAAAGAGCCTCAACAGTCTATTCCTTACATTCTCGGTCTACACGAACACCCGCCGCCTGGTCACATACAAGCCTGTACCAGGAGCTATAGAATGTCTAGATGGAGTCAGGTCGCTGGCTATGATGTGGGTCATAGTGGGGCATACGTTCGTGAACCAAGTGTCTCTGATTGTTGCTAATCCGTTGGACGTTTTAAGTGTAAGTAACAAACAACGTACATGCACGGCATTCTATAGCTCCCGATTTTTACCGGGTGCGATAGAATGCCTAGATGGAGTCAGGTCGCTGGCTATGATGTGGGTCATAGTGGGGCATACGTTCGTGAACCAAGTGTCACTGATCGTTGCTAATCCGTTGGACGTTTTAAGTGTAAGTAACAAACAACAAACATGCACGGCATTGAATCGCCCTCGACCGTTACGGTGAGCGATAGAATGCCTAGACGGAGTCAGGTCGCTGGCTATGATATGGGTCATAGTGGGGCATACGTTCGTGAACCAAGTGTCTCTGATTGTTGGTAATCCGTTGGACGTTTTAAGTGTAAGTAAGCAACGTGCATGCACGGCATTGAATCGTGGGCGATAGAATGCCTAGATGGAGTCAGGTCGCTGGCTATGATGTGGGTCATACGTTTGTTAACCAAGTGCATCTGATCGTTGCTAATCCGTTGGACGTTTTTAGTGTAAGTAACAAACAAAACAATGTACATGCACGGCATTCTATCGCCCCCGATTTTTATAGATTAGCATGCCTGATGGAATAAGGTCGATATCTCGGCTAACGTGGGTTTTTTTTTATTTTAAACTAGCGGTCCGCACCGGCTTCGCACGGGTATTAAACAAAAATTTCAGAAATTATACACACTAACAGGATGGGTTTCACAGTTTTCATACGGATCCCTTACTTTTTTTAACAGCATTGGGGTTTTTGACATTGACACTCCATAACTGACACTGGCCGTAGAGAAAAGGCAAGCACCGTGCGCTAATATTCAACCTCTTTCTATTATGACGCGCCGTAATAGAAAAAGAGGTTGAATATGCAGCGTACGGTTCAATTATTGAATTTTTCATGCGGATCCCTAACTTTTTTGAAAATATTATATAGCCTATGTTCATCACGGAAAATTAGGGATTCTAATGGTGAAAGAATTTTTCAAATTGGTTCAGTAGTTTTGGAGCCAATTCAAACAAACAAACAAACAATCAAATCTTTCCTCTTTATAATATTAGTATAGATGAAGTTAATCTCTTTTAGTTCACAATCACGAAATTTTTTCATCTTGTAGTTAGGTAAATTGTTTACGTTGATTATAGATTAACAGGTAAGTGTGTTATCTTAATAGGGCGATATGGTGGCTGAGCATGACTGTCAATAGTCCATTAACATTTTGTACTAGCGGTTCGCCCCGGCTTCACGTGCGTGTTGTATTATACAGAAATTTAATTACTATTCATGCAGATCCCTAACTTTTAAAAAATATTCTATAGCTATTATGTTCATCAGGGAAAATTAAGGTATTTAGGATATGAAAAATTTAGAATTTTTTTTCATATCGGTCAAACAGTTTCGAAGCCTATTCAATTAAAAGAAACAAACAATCAGAAATGTCCTCTTTATAATATTAGTATAGACAAACGCTCTTACACATACCACTCATTACAATTTTTTTATTAACATTAAATATAATATTGCGGTAGACTAGTGTAGATTGAATACAGTACTTGTACACATAACTTGTGAGCTGTTTTTGAAACCATAAGTACCTATGTATTTGGCTTAATTAAAAACGGAAAATTACATATACAAATTTCAGCGGTTGCTACCAACATAAATAAGATAATACACGTGTATCATCATCATGAACAACATCACCAGCCTATAATAGTCCACTGTTGGAAATAGGCCTCCCCTAATGAGCACCATAGATGGCATTATCATTTGGGGGTTATTGCCCATAATCCCCACACTGGGCATGCGGGTTGGGGATTTCCGTGTATATGTTTGGATAATAATGCACATTATGCAAAAATTTAATAACTGATACATATAATGCCATAATGTTTTTGCTATCGGCTTTGCATGACTCAGAAAAAGAGTGGTCATTTGATCTGGCCTGTGCAGTCTCGTATTTACCCAGCGCGAGCAATGCTTGGTGGCCTCTATTGCTGATGTTGATTCTAAACACTCGGGGTAACCACTAATGTACCTACTTGTTTTGGTCCAACAAATTTATGAATATATTTGTACCTCTTTTACCTTCTCTTTCTTTCACCACTCAAAACTGAACAAGTCACTTCGTTGACGCTTGTTTATGCTTGGGCTCGCTCGAAGTTCTGCAAGAAGTTTCATAACAGCTGGTATATTCTATCTGGTCGTATGCCACCACCATCTGTCTTTATAAATGCAAATAATTCTCTCTAATTCTCTTCTAACTGCGACAGCCCACCCAACTAGCACACAAGCGGTATAAGAAGCTCTATAGTGGTCGTATAGAGGCGATTGATTACGGCATTGGCTCCATAGATAAGCTGTACAGTAGCCGTATAAACTGCTATACGGCCTCTGTACCCCCAAAAGAGGCACTTTTTATACAGGTATTAGTGCTAAAGTAGCGCTACAGTAGCGGTTATGGGGTTAGAAGAGCCATACAAAGGCGCTTCAAGAGCGGTCGTGTACGCTTATTGAGGTACAATGGCGCTTTAACAGCTGTTACAAGCGCTTATGACTAAAAATAACTTCTTGTAGCGCTTTTATACCGCTCTCATCGTATTTGGTCGCCACTATGCGGCTAAAATATCGCTTATTGCGTAATTTTATATTTTTTTTTATTAATTTTAACTGTGATGAACAACGCTGGTGTAAGACATTAAATAAATTATCTAGAGTAAAAACCAAAAGGTATTATTGAATACCTATTGATTTATATTGTGCAAGATATTACTGGGAGTATCCGTTTACTGTGAATATATATACGTAATTTCGCTTCAATTTTCATGCGCCCTCAAGATATTACATTTTAACATGAAAATACAATTTGAAATATAAGTGTGTGTGTAGTGCCAAAATGTGTTTAACTTTTTAAAGACATTTTAAGCTTCTTGATAGTTTAATTAAACTCATTTATGAACAAATAATGTCGTATATTACGGAATTATATTTATAATAATGCTATGATAAATGTTGTTTTAATTTCCAAAATACAAATTAATCATAAGTAGTAATGGTGCCTGGTTATAGAGTTAATTCTCTCCGTTTTACCGCTTTAGGCTGTACAAAGGCGCCACTACTTTCTCTTGTAGACCTTAGAAGCGTACAGTTGTGGTATTAACGTGCTTTAAAATTCTTTTGGTCATAAATCAGCGCTTCAAGGTTCCATTTAAGAGCCTAAATCATAACTATTTTAGGGATCCGTCCGTGGAACTCAAAACGTCGGTATTTTTTTTAATAATGAAGAAATTTATTTCATATCTACCTAACCAAAAACATCTAGGTTGTTGTTTGATAAAATTTCTAAAATTTATTTCTTATAGCGTTATTATAACGCTATAAGAAACTCTTATACCGGCTTTTACCGTACAAGTACTCAACAATCCCCAATTGTCGCGCTTTTAGCGCTTAAATAGAGTTATAGTACTCTGCTGTGAATATGGCGCTACAATAGTTGTAATTGACGCTATTACAGATCTTAAGAATCTATAGAAAGCCTCTTTACCACTTAAAGTGTTTCAAAAGAAACTTATAACACCTTACAAACACTCATACCTTCAAAAGTCCTCTTATAGATCTTCTTGTGCTATAAAAGATGTTTATAACTCTGACTTACCTCTGAAGCCCGTACAATAGCGCTACAAGACATCACTGTAACTGTTTTAGGATTATGATTGCTATTGTAGAGCTACTATACCACCTTCCTGTAGAATGACTGTATAATACGATACTGTACAGCCTAAGGATAAATAAGAAGCCCTTAAACAGCTGCTATAACGCAAAATTGCTGTACAAAGTCTGCTTATGCAGCTTCTGTGCTAGTTGGGCATTGTACTTGTTTTATGTAATAATATTTTGTTGTTCCTTTTCTGGTCAACAATAAAGCATTGTATTTTATCGTATTGTATCTATACCGGCTATTTTGACGACACCGTTAATCCATCAGCGGGTGGTTTGCATCTATCGTCTATACTAAATTACAAATTACAAAGAGAAAAGATTTGATTCTTTGTTTGAATTGCTCCAAAACAACTGGACCGATTTAAAAATTCTTTCACTATTCGAATCCTAAATTTTTCGTGATCATAAATATTTTAATTTTTCATTTATAGGCATTTGAATATTTTCAATAAAGTGAAATTTTATTTATTAACTTTTTGTTAAATACCCGTGCGAAGCCGGGGCAGACCGCTAGTTTCTTATAAATTGTTTTTATTTTCCAGTGGATAACATCCGTTGGTTCTATCTGGGTCACCATGGGCCCAATCACAGTTGACACCTTCTTTATGCTGAGTGGTTTGTTGCTTGTCTACACAGCTGCTGGGAAGATGACTAGAAGTAAGTTACAGTTTATAGAACAAAACCACTTCAAACCAGTTACAATCTAGTTCATAATTTCAATTTCAACACATGGCAGATTGCTGTTAGTTCTAAATTTGAACGAAATCAAAATCAAAATCAAAAATCAAAATCAAAATATCTTTATTTATAAACGGCAAAGAGGATACACAAAACGCACAAACATACACTTAAATAGAATAAAGAGAAAAAAAAAACAACTCATGTACCGAAATCAAGCTTAAAGTAGATAAAAGGAACCAACTAACCCAATTGAACGCTAGAAATATAACCCTAAGCATAATATTGATCTTTGAACAATTTTCAAGATAGATGCAGAATTCAGAAGCTATCAAAATAGCCCCCTAGCATGGAGATTGTTGTATAAAATTACGTCTATTTGTCTTCGTTGCGTTTATAATGTGAAGTTCATTCCTTAAACAACAATTGTGCACGCAATGGCAGTATGGCGATAAGATCTCATTATCGTCCATTCTAGAGAACAATCTCTGTGAAGAACTGCCCCATAGTCGCTCTTGGTTGACTTGACTTCCATGTTGCGAATGACAAAGGGAGAACTAATAATAAGAACTATTTTATTAGGTTCTGATATCAATAGCTCAACATCATCAACATCACCAGCCTATAATAGTCCACTGCTGGACATAGCCCAAGTAACACAAAAGTGCTGTATAAAAGCTGAATAACTGTCCACAATAGAATCCTTAGCTGTACAAGTCTGCTGAATAAGAGCGTTAGCAGCGCTGTTTCAGCTGATATAACTCTGATTTGGGCACAAATTAAACAGCTATAGGCTGAATAACGTAACTGATTGCTGTATATCAGCATTATTTGAGCATTATTAAAGGTAACAGTCACCCCAAGAGCTGAACATTGGCTGAATATCAAAGTATGTGTTACCTATTATACAGCACAATGCTGATTATCAGAGTTTGTGTTACCTATTATACAGCACAAAGTACAGACCAGGATCTTATTAACGCTTTTATGGAGTTGAAAATTCACAAGTTGCAAAATTGTGAATAATTTTCACGTTCTCGCCCCTACTTGCTACCAAGTGAAACAATTTGACAAGTGTTTTGTGATGTTGATATTGTTTTCGGTAAGTAAAATCTTGAGTTTTTCTTCTAAACGCGTAAAATTCGAATGGGAAAGCATTTTTACTGTCAAATATCATATAAATATAGATGAAAATTTTCATGCGCTCTCAAAATAGTACCGTTTACTTGAAAATTATAATTTAAAATGCGCTGATGATGATAAAAAAATAAAACAGAAATCTTATTATTCTGTCCATGTTATTTGACAATAAGCTGTTTACTCATAAATCACAGATTTTCTCTTCAAATCCAGTTGTTATTTTCGTTGTAGAGAAAGATATAAACTGTAAATATATTCATATTCATAGGTTAGAACATAAAAATGGCAGACAAGCAATGTGCACTTTATTAATCACAATTAAATGCTATGGGCTGTATAAGTATTCACTCGTGGTACATACATCAGCAATGAGCTGACAAGAGTAGTTCTTGTGTGAAACAAGTCAGCCACAGATTCATGAAAAGCTTAATAGCGGGTAACAAGTACGCAAATATTTTACAGTGAACCACTAAACTCTGTAGAAAATTTAGGGATCCGTAATTTATAAAATTAAATTAAAGCGCTGTGTGTAACGTCCTTCATATTTATTATTTTATTATTTAGTCATATACCTACTTACTTTATATTACAGGATAATTCACAAACGTCTGCGAGCGAAAAAGCACTCCAGCAGCAAGACACACTACAAGTTATCAACACGGGAGATATACAAACCATTCATTCCAATCAAGCCGCTATGTTAGCGAAGCTTGATATATGCAATATTAATAATAAAAAATAAATAAAAATAATAAGATATATTTTTTCAATTGCCCATTTGCTTATGTTTTCACGTCATTTTTCTTGTTTATCATATTCAGTACACACACTGTCACTGTCTGAATTTTCAGAAACATTAGAGATATCTAGGTATCTGTCATTACTGCAAGATACGGAACCACTATCTTCTAATATTTGCTGTATACTTGCAGAGCTCTGTCCATCTAAATCTGCACGTCCTTCTACACAAACAGTTGCGGATCGGGAACCCTGCCGTTCTAAAATTTTACTCCCCCTTGACTCATTATTCATCAAACGTGTAGCTTGATCAGTGTTCCCGTATCTCTATTTAAAATTCTCAAGTATTCTGCAGTAATTTTTCGGCGTATTCCTCCTGTTCTACGTTTATATTTCTACATTTCGATATTAAATACCACAAGTCTATATAATCCTATACGGGGCGCTGAAATAAACAGTCTTCATGAACTCATTTAACTGCATTAGTAGATTAATTGCCTACGCAAGTACAAGTATTCAGCTCTAACCGGGATCTTGGGTCACTTGTGATTTGTTATTAAGCAGTTTGCTATATTTTAGCATCATAAGAATTCACCCATAGTGATCATGTGGGCTGTTATAGTGCTATTATACGATTGCATGTAACAAGCTGATTAACATAATTAAAGTTCCACTTTGTGCAGCAAGACGAATTATATTGTTGTTAATTGGAGTCACAGTATAACTGCAAGCATTATAGTAGTTCACATGTTCTTTCTTAAAATGCAAGCGTTTTAAGGGCCACATGTGGCCTTCTATTCAGAATATAGCTGAATAGAAGGCTTGTATTGGTCCATTAAAGTGCTATAATGCAGCTGATAGTATTATTGATTCCTAAGAGCTGTATAACACTGAACTGTAACACTATATTAACACTCGCAACATTACAGTGTTGTCTCCGTGACGCCATATAGTGCTTATATACAGCCGAATGCGTAATTGTGAGCTATTGCAGCTCGAGTGTACTCTAATAACTCTTCTTAAACGCTGAAGTTACCGACGTGGACCTTGTGTGATTTCTTATAATGCAGGTTTGTGCTACTTGGGAGGCCTCCCCTAATGAGCGCCATAGATGGCATTATCATTTGGGGGTTAATACCCATAATCCCCACGCTGGGCATGCGGGTTGGGGATCGCAGTTCGTTGGATAATTCCAACGAACTGCGTTCTGCGAACTGAATTCTGCAGAGGGCGCTGCTGCCCGCCCCCCGGTGTGTTTCCCTTAGTCGCCTCTTACGACACCCACGGGAAGAGATGGGGTGGTGAAATTCTATGCCGGCACCACACGGCAAATTCATATAGCATCAATAGCTCATCTCACTTTAATAACTGCTTGCGACTTCCGGGGATGATAAACTGCCCCCGCGATTACGTCATACAGTCAGTGCCTTGTAAAACAGTGGATTAGGTCTGCCTGTCACACAGGAGATTGCGGGAGATTGGATTGGAGATTGCTGCGTCCAAAGACAAATAATTGTTGCAGGTGTTTTGTTTTCTGATTGTTTTCTACCTCTATGTTCAATAAAAAATATCTATCTATGTAATATAATATATTAAGTACATCAGTCATCATCATCACATCTATGTAGTTTCTATAACACAAGCTCTGCTTATTTTGGGGCTGAATGGTGCTGTATTGATCGTCCAGCATTATGTATTTATTTATTTCATTGTTACTAGTCTGAGTTTAAGTTGGTTTTAAACAGATTAGTTAAATTACTACTTACCTACGTACGTCTGTAAAGTTCAAATTCAATTGAATATTGTATCTTTCTCCTTCCAGCCAAACTACTCAAGAACCTCCACCTATTCTACCTCAACCGCCTCTTAAGGATGTTTCCACTACTCGCTGCCTACGTGTTAATACAAGCCTCGCTGCTCAATAGGATAACCGACGGTCCTAACTGGACAGTTATGAGTGCGCATGTGGAGAGATGCCGGGTTAATTGGTGGTCGACTTTGCTGCATATACAGAACTTTGTTAATCCTTCGGATATGGTAAGATATGTTTGGTTTTTATGAGCAAAAGTCGTCTCGTAATTTTGAGGATTTGTGGCGCAGTTTGGTTCCCGCATAAGGACAAATGAATTATGCTGGACAATTCATACAGCATTATCAAGCCCCAAGCTAAACAGAGCTAGTGTTATGGGTACTAGATAACTGAATATACATACGAGTAGATATATAGACATTTTTATTATACATAGAAAAAAAGGAAAGATGTGATTGTTTCTTAGTTTGTTGGAATTGAATAGGCGAATTTTAGGATTAATAGTACTTTATCGCTGATGAACATAGGCTTATAGAACAGAATATTTGAAAAAATAAGGGATCCTTATGATACTGCTATAATGTAACCCGCAATACGGGTTATATAATATAATAATTAAATACCCGCGAGAAACTGCGGCGTACCGCTAGTGTTTGGTAATCTTTGATATTAGACAAAGAAAAAAGCATCAATCTTAAATCGTGATCATGTTTTATATTGTACCTAAAAAAATGCGTATAGCGCCATAGAGCCGAACTTTCGCAGAATTTAATTCACACTTTCTTTCTCCTTCCAGTGTCTAGCCCACAGTTGGTACCTAGCCATCGACGTACAACTCCACATCCTCTCTCCTCTCTTTCTATTCTGGGTGCTTGGAAAGAGACGGACGCCAGCCTGGGTGTCTTTATGCTGCGGGCTCGTGATTTCTTTGGTTGCTGCGACCATATTCAATTTTAAGAATGACTTCCAGTCTGGGCCGGTTATCCCTTCGTAAGTAACTATTAATAGATATAATGCTGAATTATCCACATAGCATCGCATCCTAATAGTCACATTAATAACTGTACTTCTATTAGAAAAACGCAAACGAAGCCGTGTCAGTTACTTATTACCTATAAAACCTATGACTACTATTATAGGTTTTGTATTTTATTGTATCACTAGCGGTCCGCCTCGGCTTCGCACGGGTATTAAACAAAAATTTCAGAAATTATACACACTAAAACGATGGGTTTCACAGTTTTCATACGGATCTTTACTTTTTTCTTCTTCTTCTTCTTATTTCATGGCTCGCTGTGTCTATGTAGCTCAGAAAAACGATTGTCTATGGAAGTGCCCTAAGCATGTACTTTCCTTGGATACCTATGTAAACTGAGATGTAAACAAATCGGTAGAGCAACATGGCGGATTAGGGATGTTCACTTGTTCGTCTAGTCGATAACATTATATCGATGGACGAGCTTGTCTTTTTAATCGACATCAAAAAAGGAAAGGTTCTATGTTCAACTGTATATTTTTTTTGTATCAATGAGGGCTACCGTTTTTGTACTCACCACTTAGCGCCACTGTAAAGTAAGGTCAGAACGAACTTACTTACTTATAGGCGACGGGAAAATATATTTACATTTTTCAGCGATTCAGCGACCCGCCCCGGCTTTGCACGGAAACCTCTTAAATTGTCAATGTTCCTCTACTATATTATGCATGTATTATACATGTAAACCTACCTCTTGAATCACTCTATCTATTTAAAACAACCGCATCCAAATCCGTTGCGTAGTTTTAATGATTTAAGCATACGTAGGGAAGGACAGACAGACAGCGGGATGCGACTTTGTTTTATACTATGTTATGAAGAGCGCATTTCTGAGGTGGTCCCATTGGAACCAAGTCAGGACCTGATGGTGGGATCCCGGAGAAATCGAAGGAAACCCTCATTTTCGGAATTGGAGCTGGATCCGAGAGTTTACTGGAGGTGAAGCAGGAGCAGGATATGTAATAAAACACTGTTTTAATTGAATTGATCGCGTATATTTTGTATTTTGTTATAGCCTGACGTTTTGGAGGCTTTTCTGATTTGAATGCACTCTCTTCAAAGTGCAATGTGCACACATGAATGTCTTGAGTTCCTGGCCGGATATTTTCTAAGCCAATATTTTCTTACGATTCCCTCCGCCGGCTTTCGTTTCTTGGTAAACTAAAACAAGAAAAAATACGTAACTTATAAAGGTCAACACATCATCAGTGGTTTTGTGTCCGGTGGTCTTGTGTGGAGAGGTTCAAGTCCGTTAAGATGGATTGCACCTCTAAGGTCAACACGGGGCAGTGTGTCATTTTTTTGTCAAAGTTTATTTTGAATCCAAAAATGGTTTTCAAATTGTTTTCGTAATAAAAAAGTCCTCTACACTTGCCCAATAGTTACACTTAGGTACCTTACCTAATTTATCGATAACGTTCGATGTTCGATGATGTTCAACACTAGCACCGGTTTTTATGTCTGCGATGTGAATGAAATATTGAGAATATTGCGGGTTTCTACAGCTCACAAAAAAGATGATTCAAAATAATAGGTTTTTACACACTTTATATCAAAATACAATGTACAATAGACACCAATTTAACGAAATGTTAGCCACTTACCGGTGTAAGGTTAGATTCGGCCTGTTTTTGCTTTGGCATAGGCCTCAGCCTGCTACAGAACACTTCATGGTACCTCTTCTATAATGATTTTCAATTTATATTACAGTTTTGCTCAATAAATAAGTCGAAAACACGGGCAAAACATAAAAATCTCACAATGACTTCTCCTGACATGTAAACAAACCCGTTGAGTTAGAATGGCATCCGTGACAATGAAACCAGGAAGAGGGCGCTGATAAAAAGAGTGTGTATTGATTTTTCCTAACGTTAAACCACTGTTGTGAGAAAGAGACTGTTAGTCCAATATTGCTTCCGTGTCAAATTCGACAATTACAACAATTCCATAATTCGTTTTTCTGAGCTATGTAGCCACAATTCTGCCAGTGTCCTGTCACAAGAGTCATAAACTTTAGTAGAGGCTTAACGTAAAATTTTGGTAGAACAAAAATAAAGAAACTTTTTGAATTCTTTACTTTTTTTAACAGCATTGAGGTTTTTGACATTGACTCGACATTCCAAAACTGACACTGGCCGTAGAGAAAAAGCAAGCACCGTGCGCTATACAACCTCTTTTTCTATTCTGACGCGCCATAATAGAAAAAGAGGTTGAATATACAGCCCACGGTTCAATTATTGAATTTTTCATGCGGATCCCTAACTTTTTTGAAAATATTATATAGCCTATGTTCATCACGTAAAATTAAGGATTCTAATGGTGAAAGATTTTTTTAACTCGGTCCAGTAGTTTCGGAGCCTATTCAATTCAAACAAACAAACAAACATACAAACAAACAAACAATCAAATCTTTCCTCTTTATAATATTAGTATAATAGATAAGGAAGAAAAATAAGTTCTACTACGGCGAGGGCGCTTTTTTTTAAATCCAGAGCGAAATGAGGGTTTCTTTAGTAGAATCATGAACGTTGCGAGGGATTCAAAGTACGTCGCCCGAGTCAAAATTATATTTTTCGCCCGAGTGATATGATAAGTAGTTGTTTAGAAATTCATGTTTTTTATTTATTTATTTATTAACTGAACATTGAAGAGAACGTAGTAATTTAGCGTAGTAAAGTAATTCGCGCGTTTTTAATTTGATTTCTTATTTTTTATTAGTCGGCGGCGGCGGTGCGACTTTAGGCCAGCCAGTCTTTATTAAAATAATATTTGTGTTCGATTTTTTGGCGCAAACACTAAGATGTTCTAAATTCAAAAAGTGCGCGGCAAATATAACTGCGCACATAAAAAAGATTAAAAACTCTTTCATGCCCGCTAATAGTTTTATAGGAAACACAACTTTTGGGTGCACTGAAAAGCGAGCCAAGTCGTTCTTTTCGAATAGATGGGATGAAAATAATCTGTAATTGAAAATCACATTATATATTTTCTTTTTAGCCGCGGAGACGAAGACCAGGCTGACTTCCTAAAATACTACTACGTCAACACTCTAACAAGATGTTCACCGTTCTTCGTTGGAATGATCTACGGCTACTTATTGCATCTTAATCGTGGGCAGAAACTGGTGATTTCCAGGGTATGTTGAGAAATAATAAAATTGTTTACAGCGACATCTAGTGTCCTGAAAACTTGGCTAAGCTTGTACAACGTAAAGAACGTAACGATAGTGCATTGCCGTGCAGTAGGGCTTTGACACTTCCGACATTTATTTATTTTATTTATTTAGAAAAACAGTACATATAACATCATTGCAGGTTTTTTTAACCCCAAGGTGATGGTATATGACATAGATCAATTGAGCTACCTGTAGATGGTTTCAAAGTCTGCAGTTAGCTTAATTATTTCAATTGTAAATGCTATTTGTTTCTATTATATCTCTTCGGGAAAGGAGTTAGTAATTTCGAGCACATTTTGATGGGGACAAAAATTGCGGACAGCGCCATCTACCCGCAATCTTAGCTAAGCTTGTACTATGAACGAAGCATAGATAAATACTTGCGTCAAACCCTAATTGTTTAATTCGAACAAATCCCATTGGCCATATCCCCAAAAAAATTGCTAGGACTAAGATAACGTTTCTATGGGATTATCCCATAGAAACCAGCCAGTGATACATGATACTGGCTAGTTGACATTGCAGGATTTTACAAGTTAAGCGTGTGTTGAGGATGACTGATATAGGTACATAATAATATACGAGTACATTTTTATTTTTATTAAATAATATTTTTTATAATACTCAGTAATTCAACATAATTTTAATTTTGCCCGCCTCGATGACACACAATTTATTGAAGTCACTATTATTATTTTATACCTACATTCCTGCGAATAAATAAGGAATTTGATTTCGCTATAGAATTCTTATTTTTTTCCAGTTCAACATAGCAACACTATGGGCGATCACCATCGCCCTTCTAGCGTTGGTTACCGGCCTGCACTATCCGATAATGCAAGTGGATTGGGACAACCAAGTGGTCGATAACATCATCAATTCTTTCATGAGGCCTGGCTGGGCTTTGGCTGTGGGGTGGTTGGTCTTCGCCTGCCATACTGGATATGGAGGTAAAACTGAAAATTTTACTTTATTGTCGTTACTGTAGAGGTTAAACTTGATTGTGAAGGCTCATGACATGACATTTTTTTTATAAATTTAGTTTATTAGTCATTTGTATTTATTATTTTGTGACGTGTTAAGGAGTCCTGTAAGGTCTAAAGGACATAAAGCACTTTGATTTTGATGTTTATGACAGCTTTATTCAGTTAAGAATAGGGTGACAATCGAGAAAGAGTAATACGATTTACTCAAGTCAATAGAAATAGCAATAAGGAACATTAGTGAAGTCACAGATTTAATATGTAGTAAAATTCAACTTATCATAAAAATAAACTGCGTTAGTTAGAGATCTAGCAGCGCCATCTGTAATTTACGCAATGGACCAACTTAGCAACACGGCAAACCTGTGCCGCTTACACAGAACTCATAGGTAGAAAGTATAGGTGACTTGATTATGTTAAGTTTCGATAGATGTCAGCACTTATTCTAAATCTGAGTGGGGAAACTATGATAAGTAGGTGTACTCACTGAACACTAATCGCCAATCCATTGCAAGCCTTGACGGAAGACTCGATTAATATGAGAACTATTGTTCCCTTTGTGTCGAGTCCCTTAACGTCGAGCCTTGAACCTTGTCTCGCTTTTTATTGCCCATATGTCAAGTCTACGATACTCAATGAATACTGTTGTCGCCTCAATCTATTACAACCCCTGACGCCATAAATTGATTAATATAAAAATCACCATTTGGAACCAAGCCACTGAATATAAAGGTTGCGTATTTTTTCCAGGTCCGATAAACTGGGTCCTGTCACTCCGTTGCTTCAAGGTGATAAGCCGACTGTCCTATGGGATGTACTTGGTTCATTATCCCCTTATATTTGTCATTAACTCAGCCAACCTCGCTCCCAGATACTTTGGAGTTCTGCCTTCGGTAAGCCAACACATTGTTTTTCTTTGGACAATTTCTGTCTATCTTGTGTAACGTAATATACTTGAATCTTTTATCATAAGAGATAATTAGTCAGGGTTAAATTTTGAACCTAGTTAATGTTCCATAAATAACGAGATGAGATTAGTGAGTCGGTAATTATATTTTTTGTTTTAATGAAGTGCATTCAATTGAATATTTTTTCCTAAAGTTGTAACTTTATACGTTTTTGTCTTCATTTAGTTTTTAGCTTCCGTTCATGGCTTCGCTTATGCGATACTTCAGGCTTAGTTGAATTTAGCACTTATTTGTAATGTATTAGTTAAGGGATATATTTCTATATAATGGGAACGGTTCCAACACTGTCGAGGTTTTAAAAATACTAAACTGCGGCTGATGACAAAGAAACTTACAGTATTATCATTTGTCTGTGATAAATGATAAACCAGCAGCATATAAATGACAATTAAAAATAAGTATGGTAAATTGAGCTATAGTTCGACCGAAACCGCTGTACCGCTCCCTAAGAAAGTGCGGCGAAGTGGGGGCCGAGGAAAAAAGAGCAAGAATACACATGAGATCGATATTGTCGGATATATCTTACGATATCGTACCAATATAAAAAATATTTTTGTTTTATATATTATATCGATATGTTTATATTTTTTTATAACTAAATTATCTACAGATATTCTGACAGAGCTAAATTTAAATAATAAAAAAAAAATAAAAATAAATTTAAATAATTTTTTTAGAGAATTAAATTTCAATCGGCCCAAATTTTCAGTTGATGAATTGCCCTCTTTTATCACATTTCTTGCGGTTTTTTCGCAGTACCCCGTAGCGTCTGCCACGATTTTGGCAATATTTGCATCACTTTTATATTCAAAGCTCTCTCTGTCTGCTTTTCTTTTCTTAAAATATTCGGCCACTTTAAAAATTATGGCCTTGACATCACGAGATAGCGCTCGGCCCATCTTTGGATATTTATCTCATGTGTATCTGACATAGACCGTCCGGTACAAAGGCGACCTACTGCCGTGAGCGTCGACGGCAGACTGATGGATCGGAGCGGCCGATACTTCCCCCCCGTCTCGCCGCGCGCATACCTCAGGAGCGGTATAGCGGTTTCGGTCGAACTATATCTTAATTTATCATACTTATACCGGGTAAATGATGTTGTGATAAATATATATTTACTGTTTTTGCAGCTTTACTCATCCCTATCCGACATCGCCTTAGCAGTTGTTGTCGCGTACGTTCTAACAATGTTGGTTGACGCGCCTTGCTCCACGCTGATCAAGAAATTTATGGGTGGTATGTATCGTTATTGATCAAACTTCTATTGTTCATGACTTTATACTTCACGGTGTATAGTTAGATATATAATCGTACCGTCGCTCTTCTACGAATATGTAAAGCGAGAGTCGGGATGCAGTTTCAATAAGCTGCATTCTAAAACGTAACAATGAACGCCACTGTACTTTGTTTTATAGAAAACTAGCCGACTAGCCCCTACTTCGCACGGACCACAGATAACAATAGTCTGACTATTAGACTATTATTTTATCTGTGGTCAGACATAACATAATCAACGTTGTAAGTAAAAGTTAGGTACAAGATGATTCTATTTATTTTAAGGTTAATATATTTTTTTGTTTCTTAATTTATTTTTCAGACGATCATATAAGTAGAAAGTTAACTGAGATGATTGAATTTTCTAGGACCGCCGAGGCCACCACCGAAAGTGACAATCACCAACGACGAAGGATCACAAATTAACGTTAACGGACGAGCCGGGTCTGTTAATCGCGGTTTCGTGAACGAGATGAAAACCATAATGTAATGGACTAACTTGTACTGTTTGAAATTTGCCGTGATGAACATAGAATATTAAAAAAAAAGATAGGATCCGTATGAAAAATTCAGTTTTGTAAAATACCCGTGCGAAGCCGCGGACCCCTAGTGTAGACATAAAAAGGTTCGTTAATCTTGTAATCTAACAAAAACATTAAGCCTACTTATCGGAACTCATGAGTACTTATGATAACAATTAGGTAATTAGATCAATAAGGATTATGTCATCATCATCATCAGCCTATGTTAGTCCACTGTTGGACATAGGCCTCCCCTAATGAGCGCCATAGCGCCCTGTCTTCGGCTTGTCGCATCCAGCATCTGCCAGCAGTCTTTCGCAGATCGTCATCCCACCTGGCCGGAGGGCGTCCTACACTACGTTTACCGAGTCGCGGTCTCCACTCAAGAACACGTTTACCCCAGCGGTTATCGGTTCTTCGCGAAATATGGCCGGCCCACTGCCACTTCAGTTTGCAAATTCTCTGAGCTATGTCGATGACTTTAGTTCTCTGTCGGATGAATTCGTTACGAATCCTATCCTTCAGAGAAACTCCGAGCATAGCTCTTTCCATAGCGCGCTGAGCGACTTTGAACTGGTGGACCAACCCTATCGTGAGTGTCCACGTCTCAGCTCCGTAGGTCATGACTGGTAGGACGCACTGATTAAAAACTTTCGTTTTCAAACATTGCGGTATGGATGATGAGAAGACTCGACGTAGTTTTCCGAACGCTGCCCAGCCTAGCTGGATCCTCCTCTTGGCTTCCTTCTCGAAATTGTTTTTACCCAACTGCAAAATCTGCCCGAGGTGTGTACTCAGAAACAATTTCGAGAAGGTGGCCATGTACGATCACCGGTCTTGGATCAATGTGGGCATTGATCATGACTTTGGTTTTATCCAAATTCATGCCAAGACCGATACATCGGGAGGCTGAAGCTAGACTGTCCAGCATCCGGTTCAGCTCCTCTAGCGACTCCGCCATTAAGACTATGTCATCAGCGAATCGCAGGTGTGAGATGTAGTCGCCGTTTATGTTGATGCCCTTGTCTTTCCAGTCCAGCGTCTTAAACATATCTTCCAACGCGCTCGTGAACAGTTTCGGGGATATGATATCCCCCTGCCTCACTCCTCTGCGCAGTTGGATCGGTTTAGTCTGCTGGTCCTGTACTCGGACACTCATCGTAGCGGCTTCGTAGAGACATCTCAGCACCTCGATGTAACGATAGTCTACTTGGCATCGATATACAAGGATATAAGATATCGATATACAGGCATACAAGGATTATGTACTGCGATAAATTCAATTAATTTTATATGTAATGCTATCAGATATAAATAAAACATAATGCATTCAATTTTCAAAATATTTTATTAGAACCCTTATTCCATAGGTACGGAAGTCCACGGACTTTGGTATTTATTGGTGTGTTTCTTATATAACTATCCATTCTTAATTATAATTAAGTAGGTACATATTAAAATATCTAAGATCAATCTTAACTATCACAGATACCTATTTACTTTGCTATAATAAAGTTCCTGTATACTACTTTATAGCACCCTCTATTTTGATGATGCTATAAGTTGAGTTATATCTTTTATGTAATCGATTTTTTTGAAAAGAGAACGATATATAGTAGTATATTACGCCTCTATATGTATGATGCTATATGTTGAGTACATCTTTACGTTATCGATTTTTTTAAAAGAGAACGTTATAAAGTTGGATATTACGCCTCTATATGTATGATGCTATAAGTTGAGTTATATCTTGTATGAAATTGTTTTTTTAAAAAGAGAACGATATAAAGTAAGATATTACGCCTCTTTTATACATTCATGTTTAAATAATGTCTCAATAAAAAGCGAAACTTATTTATATTTGCTTATTCCATATTATGCAATACTTTCGGCGTTGAATTAATCTTATTACCATTCACAGAGTAAGAGCTGACGATACTTTTGTCGCATTATTCATAGTAAGGTAACTTTAACGCTCCGGCGACACGGATAAATTTCCCATACAAACTTAGTACCAAAATGGTTGGGTATTGAGAATATTTTCACAATGTTTGCTATTATTTGTATTAGAATAGTATATATTAAGGTTTCAGTCACAAGCTTTTTTCAAACGGATTATGTGTCGGATGAATTTTCCATAGAAATGAAATTTTTTAGTCATACTAAGTATGGGAAATCCGCCTAAGGAGCCTTAAATTGTAACGTCCCATACAAACTTAGTACCAAAATTATATGGTTTGCTATTATTTGTATTAGGATGGCATCTATTAAGTTTTCTGTCGCAAGCTTTTGTCAAGCGGATTATGTGACGGATTATTTTTCCATAGATATGAAAATTTTTAGACATACACATAATATAATAATAGACATTAGCGACAATCTAAGGGTGTTTTTCCACTAGCGAAGCTGAGTAGCTGAGGGCTGGGATGTATCACACCTAATCACGTGCACGTTTATCATAGCCTAAGGTCCGGTCGAGTATCAGAAGGAACCTGTTACGTGGTGAATTTTAAGACAACCCCTAAAAATTAGGTTTTTTTCAGTTTCCTTGATTCACCGCCATGTTATACATATATCATAACAGGCAATTGTACAATAAGTTGTAACTAATAAAATGAATGTTACTAATGTGCTTCGTAGCCGCCAGTCAAAGAAACATTATTTGAAAAGGTGTTATAAACAAAAAGTAGCCACTTTTATTCCTAGCCTAGATATAAATAAATAAATGAACAAATATCTGCAGATCGTACAAATATTTGTCCCGAGGCAGGAATCGAACCATATTATGTGCGTAACCGAGCACTGGATTGTGGAAAAACAATTACTTCCCTTTTATAATAGCTATTGTTTTGCAAGTTTCTATAAAAGAAAAGCTGCTATACGCGGTGGCTCTCTAATTATAACCAAAAATAGTCTCAAATGTAAAGAAAGGAAAGATATTGTAAAACTATCTATTGAAAGGACTATAGAACTTTCTTGTGTGGAACTGGAGCGGCATATCGTAGTGTGTGTTTACCGCCCCCCTGACGCAAATCAGGCAGCTTTTGAATGTACTATGGAAGAAGTTTTGCTGAAAGTATTTACATGTAGAAAACATCTCATTGTGTGTGGCGATTTTAACATAGATATTTTAACAAATCCCTTAGCCGATAGATTGCTCAATTTATTCAAATGCTTTAGCTTACAACATCTTTTTAATGACCCTACTAGGGTAACCCTAACATCTGCCACTTGTTTAGATAATATTTACTGCAGTCAATCTCCAATCAACAAAGCAGTAATCACTCATTTCAAATCAGACCACTTTGGTCAGAGTGTTAAATTTAGTTATAATTTGAAAGAGAGTAACAATGTTGAAAAATTTACCTACAGGCCTATCACAGAGAGCCGTATTAAGAATTTTCAAAGCAAAGTTGAACTAGCCGTAGCTAATATATCATGCTCTGGTAACCCTAATCACATATTTACCGAACTTTTTAATGCTATAAGCAAAGAACACAATGAAGTATTTAAACTTAAAACATGCTCAGTGAGAGATAGGGTCGGATTTACTGACTGGGCCACTCCCGGCATTTATAGAAGTAGAGATAGACTATATAATCTTTATAGTGATAGGAAATCTATGTTACATGATCCTGCGTTTCTTCTGTATGTAACCAACTACTCCAAAATATTTAAGAAAGTCTGTAACACAGCCAAATGCTTATTTTTAAGAAAAAAGATAGTGAACTCATCAAATAAAATAAAAGCAACATGGAGATTAATAAATAACGAAACCGGTAAAACAAAGCTACATAATAGAGAAATAAGGTTAAAAATTAATAATTCAATTCTTACACAAGAACAAGATATTGCCGATGCTTTTGATGCATTCTTTTCTGATATCCCTAAAGTTGTTACCCATTCTCTAAACTCCTCACCTTCATTGTCGGTTGAATTTTTAGAATCATCTGTTGTTAAATGTAATGAAGTTTTTATCTTCAGTCATGTAAATGCTAATGATATAGTAAAAACTTTTAAATCAATTAATATCAAAAATACAGAGGATCTCTGGGGTATTTCAACGAAGGTATTAGGTTCAATCATCAAGGAAGTGGCTCCTTGTTTGGCCTTTATTTTCAATAGTTGCGTCGACGCAGGAGTTTTTCCTGATCTCATGAAATATAGTAAACTTGTTCCTCTTTATAAATCTGGTAGCCACACTGATCCGGCCAATTACAGGCCAATTTCCATACTACCTGCATTCAGTAAAATTTTTGAGAAAGTAATTCTCACTCAGTTAACCTGCCACTTCAACGTTAATAGGTTATTCCATAAAAATCAATTTGGCTTCACCAAAGGTAGATCGACAACAGATGCAGGTACAGTTCTATCAAAACATATATTCGATGCCTGGGATAAAGCAAAAAATGCTATTGGTATTTTTTGTGACCTTTCCAAAGCTTTTGACTGTGTGGATCATGGTACTTTAATTATGAAGTTGAAACACTATGGAATTAATAACAAGGCACTGGACCTTATGCAATCATATTTATCTGATAGAGTTCAAAAAGTTGATATTGGTAAAGAAAGATCTAGGGGTTCAAAGATTGAATTAGGCGTTCCGCAAGGATCAATATTAGGCCCATTTCTATTTTTAATCTATGTAAATGATCTCCCTTATTTAGCGAAAGATTTTTGTGATATAGTCTTATTTGCTGATGATACCTCGTTGATTTTTAAAGTTGACTGAAACAAATATAATTATGACGATGTAAATACTTCTCTTTCACAAATACTAGATTGGTTCACCGCCAATAATCTTTTACTCAATGCTAAAAAAACCAAATGCATAAAATTCATGTTACCAAATGTAAGAGAATTCCCTACTAAAATTACGCTAAGGGATGAGATAGTTCCTCTTGTAGACTCTACCATTTTCCTAGGGCTACATATTGATTCCTCTCTGCAATGGAGACCGCAAATTGATGCTCTCGCAGGCAGACTTAGTTCAGCAGCCTATGCAGTTCGAACAATAAGATATATTACCGATGAAGATACAGTTAGGTTCGTTTATTTCAGTTACTTCCATAGTATTATGTCCTATAGTATTTTGCTATGGGGACAGGCGGCGGACATACAGACTATCTTTGTACTTCAAAAAAGGGCGATCCGTGCGATTTATAAATTAAAGCCACGCGATTCTTTGAGAGAATTATTTAAAGAAATAAATATCTTGACAGTAATATCACAATACATCTATGAAAATTTAATGTATACGCATAAAAACAGAGACAACTTTTTGAAAAACTGTGATGTTCACGCTAGAAATACCAGAAACAAAAACAAATTACTTATACCATCGTACAGATTACATAAGGTATCGAAGTCATTTATGGGAAATTGCGTGCGCTTCTATAATAAGCTTCCATCTGAAGCAACTGAGCTCCCTATTCGTAAATTTAAACAATACATAAAACAAAATCTTATTAAGAAAGCATTTTACTCGATAGATGATTACGTTAACGATAATAATGCTTGGCCAGATGTCGCTCCATTCCACACCGACAATAGCATGTAAGAAATTGAATGTTGTGCTTAGCTTCATATATGTATTAAATAATTATTGACATTATCTAAATCATTTTAAACTTAGATTTAGATAGGCAAAAACAAACATTGTATTAGACACATAAGTTATATATGAATGTACTAGTGGTTTCTTTTTCACTTCTTCCACTAGTGGACAAAAAATTGAAGTGAAGAGAAATCAATAACATATTTATTTCTTTTTTATAATAATTAACTGTATAAAATTTGACTTGTCTAAGTGCTTATTTTGTAAGCCTAAAGAAATAAAGTTATTGAATCTGAATCTGAATCTGAACCCGCAACCTCCTGCGTCGCAGGCGGACCTTCGCCCACCGCACCACAGTGGTCGTCATCGTATAACTTCCTGATATACATAATTTCAGCTAGGTACATGCGTTCATTACTTTTTGCGAGAAGAAGTAACAAACATCCTTCCATCCAAAAATCCTAACTTTCGCATTTATAACATTAGGGTGTTACGTATGGCTGGCAATATTTTCGATTGTTTACTGAATGTAAACTATTAAAAAGTTTTAAAGTTTTCTAGGTCCTAAAATATATGGCAATAGGTATTTTTGTCCGATTATGCGACGTTAAGACGAGGTTGTGGCTCTTTGGACAAAGCATCAGTTTTTGAAGGGCAAGTGTTTAAAAACTATTTACTAGTGGTTTCTTCTTCACTTCTTCCACAAGTGGAAAAAATTAAAGCAAAGAGAAAATCAATAATTACTTTTAACTTACCCTAAAGACATTATAAAACTTTATAATAATTAACTGTATCAAATTTGACTAGTCTAAGTGCTTGTTTTGAAAGCATAAAGAAATAAAGTTATTGAAATCTGCAACCTGAAATACCAAAGTCAAAGTCAAAGTATATTTATTGCATAATTACATGTTAAAAAGATGGAACAGTAAAAGTAAAAGATACAATGTAATTTGCCCTTTATGAGCGTGCAATTTTTGGTATGTTAATGTACAGTACATGCATAATAGGAAAATCGGAATAGAAACTTTATAACAATACAGAAGAAGGAATGAATAAATTGAGTGTATATAAACGTCAAATTGTAGGCTAGTCAATAGAAAATAAGAATATAGCTGGTCATTTATTAATATTCTTGTCATTTATAAAATCTTTAATTGTATAGTAACATTTATTATAAAGTAAGGTTTTAAGCTCTCTCTGAAACACCGTGGTAGGCAGTTCTCTTATCGGAAGTGGAATTTTGTTATAGACTGATGGTGCCATAGCAAAAAAGCTTTTGCGCAAAACTTTTTTTTTACAGTTAGGTAAGAGTGCAAATTTTGAACTGATCTCGTCTATTCCTTTGTATGGCGTCTTGTTGCCGACAGAATAGGTGCGGATTGTGTCTGACAAACATAGCCGTTTCCAAAATATACAACGAAGGGAGCGTAAGTATATTGTATTTTTTAAAAAAGGGTTGACATGAATCGTTTACTTTAATGCGGAACATTGAATCGTTTACTTTAATGCGGAACATAGCTCTAATACACCTTTTCTGAAACTTGAATACCTTTTCAACGTCGGTAGAGTTCCCCAGAATAAAATATTTTTTTAGTTGCTGTTGTTGAGTGAGCTTCAGAATTAATAGGTAACCCTATGAAACTACCCAACCATCTCCTAATTAATAAACTAAATATACTGATAAGTAAAATATTGTTAAGTACCATAAATAATCTAGATATGTAGGTACTTACTGCAATAGTGGTGTATAGTACATCTCAAAAATAAATGACTGTAACTGTCATTACTTTTTGCGAGAAGAAGTAACAAACATCCATCCATCCAAAAATCCTAACTTTCGCATTTATAACATTAGGGTGTTACGTATGGCTGGCAATATTTTAGTTAATTAATAACTGTCCCTAATGTTAAGAAATTTCTAGAAAGGTATACTTTGCTGGTAGGTAGTTAAGTTTTATTTATTTGCTTTTTCTATTTATCAACAAAAAGTTGATAAGCTTACAAAAATAGGCTAAAATCTATAGTGTGTTTTGCGACTGCCAGAGTCAAATTAAGGTGATAGATTATAATTATTATAATACATAATACATCATCTAGCCCCAAGTTAAGCACTGCTTGTATAATAAGCAGAGCCTGTGTGTTTTGGGAAGAAGATAGTAAGTACTTAAATATTTTTTTAATTCCTGAATAATATGTATACAACAAGAATAATACAAGTACAAAAACGGGCAGAAGCTAGTATCTTTTATTTCTCGAAAGGCGATACCATTTTAATTCGATTTATTGCCTTGTCTAGACACTGCAATTCTTCGAATTTTATCATTATTAGTATCTGCCAAAAGTTATCAGCGAGGATTTGTTAATCCCTTAAGATCCATCCATGATCCACCACTGTAAAAAATAATTGGATACTGTATCTATTAATTATGTTTTTGGATTATCAAATTTATCATAATGATAAATGAAATCGCACGTAAAAGACTACGAAATTCGATAAGATTGTAAAAATCACGGAAATTAATTACTAAAATCATTCTTTGTTGAAACTCTGGAACTCCTGAAGGAGTAGTGTAAAAATGGAGTTTAAAATAGCGTTTTTATCCGTTCTGGGCTGTGTCAGTGGTTATTTGGAGATTAATGTTCCTGATCACAAAGCTGTTTTTAATCCAAGTTATTTTGAACAAGCGTTAAATCCGGCGCTTTGTTCGGAGCAAATTTCTTACATGGTCAATAATAACTCGTTGCTGTTGATGAGATGTGAGTAGTGGAGGTATTTTTCATCTTCTAGCTCCAAATAATAATAATAATTAACTGTATGAAATTTGACTTGCCTAAGTGCTTATTTTGTAAGCCTAAAGAAATAAAGTTATTGAATCTGAATCTGAATCTGAAATTCCACCCTGTTGCACCTTAATACCTACGTGCTACGCCTTTAAGAAATTTCATGTAAACACGCAATATAATCCTTATGATTATGAACCATAATGTAGTTGTACAGTTATTTAGGTCCTGATTCTATTTTTTTATGAAATCAAATATCGTCGATGGAAATTTCAATTGGCGTAAAGAACAAATTGGCGATATTGAGTTATATATATTGCCGTAATCAGCTCGCCGAGATCTATCGAATGGTATAGTCAAAGTTTCTAAATTCCAATGTTTATGACCTTTACGTCCAAGCATTTTATGGCATATTTTGGTGAGAGAAAATACATTTTGTGGTGTAAAGTTCTGGCAAGTTTTCCATTTTTTGTAATATGGGTGTAAAGAACATCACAACGAAAAGGGATGGTCGTATACACTCACAACTTTCTTTTTTAGGGTTTTGCCATCGGTTGCAAAACCCTTATGAAATCGCTTTGGGTCTGTTTTGTGTTTTGAATCCTTAATATCTCAGAAACTACTGCAGCTATTGAGTTGAAATAATAATACATTTTGTGCGCCCGCACATATTTATAGAAAAATAAATGAAAATAAATGAAAAATCAAAATGAAGATTTTCCATACAAATTTTGAAATCGAAATTTTAAATGGAACGTACAAAGTCAAAAGTGGTATCAAATGAAAGGTACACGTTTGTAGATTTCAAAATAGTTTTTGAAATTTTGGTAGGTTTTATACTTTTTAAAATATTTTGAAAAAGGCTTTGAGTATCTAGAACGGGAGTTGGCAAGGTCAGGATACCCCTCTGTTGGTCACAAGACTTTACTGACCATAGACGAATAATAAAACTACTTCACTCGTAACTTCGCGGCCATTTGCTGTCGTTTCGTGTCGCGAGGTAGTGCTCACCAAAAATGGTGAATTGTGCGATTTATGGGTATAAAAGGCAAAGGCAATTGGAGACATCCAACTTAAGGGTACATAGTGTTTCCTATCAGAAGTAAGTGATATTTTTCTGAATTGTTTTTTGTTATATTGTATAATTTCGATTTTAATAGAATATCAGTTGCGACATTTTTATTCCTTGGTAGTATCCATAAATAGTTTGTGATTCCTTGGTAGAAGGCGTAGTGCGGGGACAAGTTGAGTGAAATTGATTGAACGAATGATGGAATGAACGAAAAATTTGTGTAAAATGCGATGTTTTTTGTAACAAAAAATCTATTGATATAGGAAAATTAGTTATACAGATACCAGAATCCATTTTTTATGGAAAAAATGTGTACGTCACATTTACAATAAATTATTCCATTTTAAATGTAATATAGTATAAATAATATACTATTATTATAAGTCAGAAGCAGATTTATTTATAAAAAAAAGGAATTACTTACAAAACAACCTCGATACAGAACGACACAAGCGAAGTGATGATAGATAGCTCGTGTTTTTTTCTTTTAGTAGGAATTTTCTCCATCAATTCATTAATATTAATAATATAAAAATACCCTTTTTATAGGTAGCGCATGAACACCGCACTGATCATGACATGAAACACGGCGGCAGGGCGGTCCGATCTACATAATGTTCTAGATAAAATTTTATTATCCCTGTACCCTGCCTGTACCTATCACAATAAATAGGTATATTTTTTTTCTTTCTTTCTCTCTTTCTAACTGCCGCTTTTCTTCTCCTGCTCTCTATGAAAACATATAGATAATGAAAATTTTTCGATCTGCAAAAATAAAAAAAAAAATTATCCCAAATAGACGGGGCGTCAATTACAAATTATGGTTCTTAGTTAATGTCAAATGAAAGGAAAACCAACTTTTCGCTTTTCTCTCATTCGGAACAATTTTTTTTTCTATATTTAAATGCATGTCTAAAATCCCTCAGTAAGAAACAATACCTTTATCAAAAAAGCATTGTATAATTTTAACAACCCTGATTTCATTCATTCGAATTCATAATTTTTTCGGTCTTTTTACATCCAGCACTACTTTTTTGTGTTAGTGTGTAACTAAACAATAGTGTAACAACACTAATTCTATATTTGTGTGCGTGTTCTTTTGTTTGTGTCCAGCTTTTACTTTAGTGTGCGTTTATATGGACGCTTTATTTTTCTGCATTAGTGTGCGTGATTATCTAAACGTGTGCTGTACCGTATTACCTCGCCCCCCTCGAAATCTGACAGAAAGATTTTAGTACTGACAGAAGCGCTTGGCAACTCCCGTTCTAGATACTCAAAGGAAAAAGGTCAAAAAAATGACCGTTCCCCCCCCTCTATCTCCGAAGATTGCAGAGCGATCGACGTGATATGTACCAAGTGTTTGTAGATATGGATCTATATTTTACAGGAAAAATATAGAGAAGTCTGTAAAAATAATAGTTTTTGAAAAATGGTCAAAAAAGGGCGGGAAAAATTTCTGAAGGGCTGACTACCCCACCGAGTTGGGTATCAAATGAAAGGTATTGGCTTGTACATTCCAATACAGTTTTTGAAATTTCGACAGATTTTACACTTTTTGATATATTTTGAAAAAGGTCGAAAAATTGACCGGTACCCCCCCTCTATCTCCGAAGATTGCACAGCGATCGATGTGATATGTACCAAGTGTTTGTAGATATGAATCTATATTTTACAGGAAAAATATAGAGAAGTCTGTAAAAATAATAGTTTTTGAAAAATGGTCAAAAAAGGGCGGGAAAAATTTCTGAAGGGCTGACTACCCCACCGAGTTGGGTATCAAATGAAAGGTATTGGCTTGTACATTCCAATACAGTTTTTGAAATTTCGACAGATTTTACACTTTTTGATATATTTTGAAAAAGGTCGAAAAATTGACCGGTACCCCCCCTCTATCTCCGAAGATTGCACAGCGATCGATGTGATATGTACCAAGTGTTTTTAGATATCGATCTATATTTTACAGGAAAAATATAGAGAAGTCTGTAAAAATAATACTTTTTGAAATAAGGTCAAAAAAGGGCGAGAAATTTTCTAAAGGGGTGACTACCCCACCGAGTTGGGTATCAAATGAAAGGTATTAGTTTGTACATTTCAATACAGTTTTTGAAATTTCGATAAGTTTTATACTTTTCGAAATATTTTGAAAAAGGTCAAAAAATTTACCATTCCCCCCCCCCTTATCTCCGAAGATTGCAGAGTGATTGATGTAAAATGTACTAAACGTTTGTAGATATAGATCTAAATTTTACAGGAAAAATATAGAGAAGTCTGTAAATATAATACTTTTTGAAATATGGTCAAAAAACTAATTTTCATACAATGGGGGCTATTTCATTGAGAGTAAAAGGTCAAATCAAATCAAAGGTATGGATTTCGACAATTCAAAACAGGTTTTGAAAATCGTCTAAGTTTCATACTTAGTGAAATAGGTTGAAAAAAGCCGAAAAAAAATTGTAGGTACCAACCCACTTACCTTTACATTAGTGGGTACTAATCTCTGTAGTAACTGTAATAGGAGTTCCACAGTGCACCAAAACCGTTGTTCTCAAAATTTTTGAGAAGAGATAGGTATGTATCCTAGATAATCCACACAGTATCATTTAACCCACAAGCTAAGCAAAGTTGTGTTATTGGTATTACTACGATAGCTGTTATAGGTACTTAATAAAGTAGGTATAATTATCACATTAGATGATTTATTTTTGTGTACTGAAAAGGACTAGAACACCCGAACAAATAATCTGAAGATCCTACAAATATTAGTCCCGAGGCAGGAATCAAACCTCCACCTCCTGCGTTGTAAGCCCACCGCGCCAAGAGGTTGTCATATACGTACCTACCTAAACGACAAAAGTTCAAAACCCTCGGCGCGCGAGTTACACTCGCACTTGTCGTACTTGTTTTGTGATGGCCTATACGACTCTAACAAGCTTTAGCGTATGTGTGTGTTTGTCCCTTACGACAAAATTGCACTCTGGTTAATATTGGCATCATGTCCTTTACGACCCAAAAAGTTTTTACAATACACTGTACCTATTGATGGTTTGTATCGGATTTGTTCATTCAATCTTGTTTTACAAACTACTTTCTCACTGGATTAAACCAGGTTAAAGTCGAAAATAAAGAGTTACTGACAGAAAAAGAAACAGAAGAACTGAAAGAACATACTGAAGAAAGGAAAGCTAGCTACAAAAGATTTAAAATTCACCAAAATCTTCTTTCGATCGAGTGACACTATTTACAGTCAGTTTTGATTTGCAAAAAGTGTCAAATAGGCCCCACCCACGGGCAAAGCATGCTTCTATATTACAGTCAAAAATACGCCATGTACGACTTGACTTTCTAAGAAAGCGGTACTAAAAGTGCAAGTAAAACGAAGTCTGATTAAAACAATTATTATATAAGTAGGTATAATCTTAAAACGATAACAATAGAAGTCTGGATTAGAGTTGTTATTAATAAAAGTAAAGGTAAATTTATTATATAATAAAAATGGTTGTTAACTAAACTAAACTAAAACTAAATAAAACGAAGGACAGTTACAATAACGCAAAAAGTGTTATGTAAGTATAATTTAATGCTAATGAAAGTTCAAACATGCAGTTTTCCTACGATTTCAATTACACAACATACAGGGAATATTCGTTATAATTATTTAATTTAAATTGAAATCATTGAAAAAACTTCATTTACCTGAGCTTTTAAAATAATAATTTTTTTATTAATAAATTAGTTTAATTAAGGTTGCATTAGATTAATTACTAATCTAAATGCAGTGTTGTCTTACCTCTGTAAAGTGTTTTTTCAAACAAATGTCCTTTATTTTGATTAAATACCTTTCTTTAGTGCAAAAATATTGCTGTAAAAATTTCACAAAAATTACCAATAATAGAGATTTATATCAGATGTTATTTTATTTACTTTTACGTGGAAAATCTCTTAATTTGATTGGAATACAAAGGTTTTAAACCAAAATTTTGTCCTTTAAAGCTATTTTTATGAGTAAATTATCGACTTACGACGCAAATTCAGGTATAATAATTGAATAAAATGTCTGATACGACCAAAATTTTTATTTCGTTAAAAAAAATAGGCGGCGTATGTCACGGTTTGTCTAAAAAATAGCAAAATTGCTACGTCGTAAAGGACAAAAACTTTTTAAATATAGTATGTAGAGTAATTTTAATAATCAATCATTTTAATATCAACGAATAGAGCTTGTCAAATAAAATATAGTCCCTTTAGAAATGTTTTTTGTAAGTGGGTGAGGCCGTGAATTTTGCCACTTTGTAACGTATAGTAACGCAGAATATTCTACGTTACAGTAACACTAAAGTAACGCGAAAGTAACGGTGTTGCTTTGTAAAGCCTATGTCATACTGATGCTTAAGATAAAAAAAACTACTGGGTACGGTAATAGTAAAATCTTTATTTTAAATGGTAACAAATTCTTTTTTAAATTCCAGGAACAAGAAACGAGAATCATTTAGTTTGTTCTACAGTTATAAATCATTAAAAAAATATTTTTGCATCATTTTTATGTATCAGACTAAACACTAATAATATGAACATTTTTCGCTAACGAAGTCTTTTCAAGGTGACTTTTTTGGTTCCAAAGGTTTCCCATGGCTTCAACAGATGGCTAGTCTGTCAAAAAATTTTTTTTATGAAAATTGGATATTTCAAAATTATTTTTTATTGGGAATGACTTTGACAGATATTTTTTCTTATACGCCAACTATCGGTAATATAGAAAATAATTTTTTCTCATCTACAAATGTCATTTTGAAAATACCTCACTGTAGCATTTTTTTATTCCGACGATTTTATAACAACAACAACAACAGCCTATAATAGTCCACTGCTGGACAAAGGCCTCCCCTGATGAGCGCCATAGATGGCATTGTTCATCATTTGGGGGTTTTTGCCCATAATCCCCACGCTGGGCATGCGGGTTGGGGATCGCAGTTCGGTGTAGTTGTTCTGCAGAAGGCGCTGCTGCCCGCCCCCCGGTGTGTTTCCCTTAGTCGCCTCTTACGACACCCACGGGAAGAGTTGGGGTGGTGAAATTCTATGCCGGCACCACACGGCCTTATAATAACTAGCGAAATTAACAGTATGCACTAGTCTTTACAATGCTTCTACGTTACGTAACGTAGAATATTTGTTACCAGTAACATAGAAGTAACGGTTAAGTAACGTAGAAGCTTCATTTTCAAGAGTTTTATAGGTTATAATTTCTAAATTAAGCCAAATTTGGAATAAATCTATAAACTATCATCTACATTATCCATTTCGACACATAGTTTTACATAAAAAATAGTTAAAAAGTCGATATTTACCTTTAATTCCACCAAAAAACACTTTTGATTTTTGCTGACGAAACGAAGATCATCCACTTGTCGCAATGTTGTCACGAATAAGATGGCGTTTTTTATTTTTTTCTTTGCTTGGATACTTGGTGTTGCCATAATCATTCCCAATTTCTACTAAAAATTACATTTATATGCTTGTGTCTCGAAATACCGGTAACGAAGAAAACAATAACGTAGAAGTGAAATAAAGGAGACAAATGTTTAAATGTTTATAAATCATTGATTAATGCATTTTTTTTCAATAGTTTAAAACCATGTTCTTGTATCTCAACAATCAGACAATTAGAATAAATGAAAAATGCTCAGTAGACTCTTTATATAAAGGTAAAAAAAAGCGACAAGTAAGTAGTCTACCATCAAAGACATCACTTTTTTTTATCTAAAATTAGGGCCCTTAAATATTCAGATTGGGGTTTTAACATGAAAGTTCACCATAATCTGTTTAAAATATCCTAAATTAGATAAAAGATAACTGAAAGAAGTTATTATGAGATCAGTGTTACAGTTTAACTGTTATTTTCTGTTTTATTTTATGATGAACCTAGGAGACAATTTTCTTTTTTTAAAAGTGGCAAAATCTGCGGCCTTACCCATGTACAATAAATATAAAGTTAAAAAATATTTTATATAAAAAAAGTGTTTTTTGGCTCTCCTGAAAAGTTGGGTTTTGTCCTTTACGCCAATTGAAATTTCCATCGACGATATGTATTCGACCTTAGTTATATAATCATGTCAGTAACCTCAGTTTGATAACGCGATATCGATATTTACCTACTAGGATTTGAGTTTTTAAATACCCGGATATTTATATCTAATAAAAAGATCTTACAAAATGAGTGTAGGTATTTCATGTGACTTGACTGTGCCTAAAATTATTGCCCGTGTCCCTTCAGAGCCGTCTTAATAGTAAAGTAGTAATTTTTCGGCAAAGCTCGGCCGGGTTTAGTAAATCTCGCAGCATAATTGACCTTAAAGTGTCAAAGAGGTACATACCCTAATAATTAAATAATTAATATAATAAATAATTAAAATAATTGTGCCTTACAGTCCTACGCTAGATACAACCAGGTTCACCCTTCTACTCGCCGCCGTCTATATCGTCTGCACAACTCAACAACAAGTAATAAATTTACATAAAAAGTCCCGAAACGACTATCGGACCAATGGACGCTGAACCTGACAACCTCATAAGCCAATCAATGTCCCACATTCTGACAACCTCATTTAGCCAAATCAATATATTTGCGAGAGCACCGACCTCCATTCTTATGCCCCCAGTACACAATGGCCTGTGATGGGCCACGCTTTGCAATGCACAATTGTAGGCCACGATCACTTGGTGTTCACACAATGGCGTATGGCTCATTGCTGCCTGGCAAACCACTTGCGATTCCTTTGAAGTGTGCCCAAAAAACCGACAACTCTCCGATTGCGCGCCACTATGGACAACTGTCCGCCATCATATACCATTACCCCCTGTACACAATGGCGATGGCCTGTAGTGGGCACGCATGGGCCATTGTGTACTGGGGGCTTTACATGAATTGTTATTGTTTAACACAATCAATTTGTTCCAGTCATCGACTCAAGCTTCCGCACCCCAAAAGGGATCCTGGAAGCAAATTTCGTCGATTATGGCAACTACCACCAATGTTTGAACATAAACCAACAGTCACCTGGTTCGACCATCGAAGGGAAGCTATGCATGGTGCGAGCGCCTCTGCAACAGGATATCACCCTGCCAACTATTCCGTCGTTACCTGATCTCCCGAATATAACCTTTCCGGAGATACCAGGGTTGACACCGGATGAGAATACTATGAGGATGATCAGGAGTGCTGTTCAGTTAAAAGGGGCAGCTGGCGATTTAAGGTACTCTAAATAAGTGTAAACGTGTTGTTGAGTGGAGCCTGTGACTCGTTAAACGTAGTGTAAGACGCCCTCCTGCCAGGAGTGCTGGTAGATGCTGGATGCGACAAGCTGAAGACAGGGCGCTATGGCACTTATTAGGGGAGGCTATTGAGAGGGAAGGGGGCTCTTGAGAGGAAGGTCATTCAATTCAAACAATGAATCAAATCTTTCCTCTCTAACCCCAGTGACGATTTGTGAGGTTTATGACCCTCCATAATGAATGACACTGGCAGAGTCGTAGCGAAAAGCAAGCGGCGCCATTAAAAGAATAAGTTGTAGTTGAATACGGAACCCTAACTTATTTGAAAATATTTTATAGCCTATGTTCATTAGGGATAATGTAAGATTCTAATGCTGAAAGAATTTTCAAAGTCGGTCATTAGGATTATGACATGTATCTAAATCGCATTAAATGAAGATAGACTAAACAAAAATATATTAGACACAAGTAATATGAATGGCTTCTTTTTCATTTCTTCCACTTTTCTACAAAGAAGTCAAGGAAGAATGAATAACATCTTATTTCTTATTTTTAATATGTTAGTGTTTAAAATTGTACCTGTCTATGCGCTTATATTATAAGCTTAAATAAATAATGATAGTTATTTAAATATAAGAACTATATTACACAATAATCTGCGTTCTAGGCAGACATAATAATAATGCTGCCGCTTATCCGTCAGACGTTCTATCGATATTGTACCTATCTCGCTAACGGATTTTATTAATTTATGATTTATATTATTATACCTACCTATTCATCGCATTAATTGAATCGGCAGCATAACGACTTGTAAATTTACATTCCAGGGTAGCGGAAGAAAGCCCTTTAGCAGGTATATCCCTCAACCTAGCTCTATGCATACCCAAGGTATGCACTACACGGCAAGTTCTAGAAGAGCTTTTGTTTAATGTCACAAATATTGGAGTGGTGTATCAAGACAGTTACTGCCGCATGCCCGGGGATAAACAGTGGGTCGCTGCTGACTATGTTTTTACGTAAGTACCTATTCGGAGTTTATTAGCTTAGCTTATTTATCCTACTTACATCATAAACGTATGTTGTAATTATGGATGGATGTTTGTTACTCTTTCACGCAAAAACTACTGAACGGATTTCGATGAAACTTGGCACACAGATAGTTAACGACCTGGAATAACATATGGGCCACTTCTTATCCCGAATATCCCACGGGGCCCGACCCCGCGGAGTTACGCGGGTGAAACCGCGTTCATTGCCATGCTTCGGGCAACACACCCCGAACCGAAGAGTTAATTGTACAGCCCTATGTTTCCTTGTACATTGATATTGTTGTTCGGGGTTGCTACATATAAAACTGTTTCATATGGGAGTTGAAAGTACCGAACGACATGGTGACGGATACGGCGTTTTTTGTATGCAGACTGAATTTATTGATAAGTAGGTACAAAAAATGCTGAACCATGCTGACAGCTAATGCAGTGGCGCACACAGCGTGCTACAAAGTTATTAAAAACACGAGCTTGTCTACGTGAATAGATATGTCTACGTACCTACGAAGACATACCTACACACCTGGACATAATGTGCGCTTGGGCCCGTACCTACATCTTGTAGATAGCGAGGGCTTCAGGCTATGTTTTAATCATGCATTTGTTTGTTGTGAGAAAGAGCGAGAAAAACCGTTGACAAGTTTTGTTGTCGCTCGTATCCGCCCTTCAAACATAAAGAAGAGTAGAGTTGATATATTTTGCAATAAAATCAGGTAAGATAAGATAAATTATTTGTAGGTAAAAATAAACTAAAACATTTAAATGCGTTTTAATTAATTAAATAATGAACACCAGATAAACAATGAAATTACCCATATCACTTTTAAAATACGTTAAAGCTAGAAAATGGCGTAGGTACGACCACAGTATACATAATGGACTATGTAATTACACTGTGACTAACTATCTTTATATTACACTGTGGTACGACTCAGCATTACTCATGTGACAAGCTGAAGACAAGGCGCTATGGCGCTCATTAGGGGAGGTCTATGTCCAGCTGTGGACTGATGTGGGCTGATGATGATGATGATGACCACTCAGCATTATGTTGTAGGTAATTAATACATGAGTGGCGACGTAAACGTTCACGGCAGAATGTTGTTTGTATGTATTTTGCCGAGGGGAAGGGAGTAAGTATCCGCCACTAAGTAGGAAACTTTTAGTTTTAGACAGTAGCTTAATTAGCTGAGTTGGTACCAGTCAATTAACATGATTTTTGTTCTTCTTTCAGAGTGATTTTTTCATTTCTTCTACTATTGGTTCTTCTGAGTACAGGCTACGATGTATATCAAACTGTTGTTCTGGAAAATGGTAAGACTGTATTTTTTTCCTTTTTAGAGAGGGGATGAAAGACTAAACGTGCATGTAAGTTATAATTCATCGATGCGTTGTCCGATTTTATTCATTCTTTTTTAGAAACAGTTTTTCTAGATCGAAATATAAATATTATGTCATCATATTCGCCCGATTTCCTGTAGTGGCGTGACCACTACAGGAAATCGGGCGATCTTCAGAACTATTTAGTTTCTCACTCTATTCTCTTGTTATGTCATACTCCAAGGATATACATACGTGCTGACCATGATACGTCGCGTTACACGTCGCTATAGATACCGTGTACGGTTTTATTAAATAGAGTGAGAATGTTAGTCGTAATAACTAATGTTAGTAGCATATAATTTTTAAGACCAATAACTTTTCAATGCTTGAAACAAAATTATCATTTTATATATATACATATCGGTAGCGGTCCGCCACGGCTTCGCACGGGTATTTATATTTAACAAAAAGTTAATTTTTCATGCGTTTCCCTAATATTTTTTTAAATATTCTATAGCCTATATTCAACACGGGGAATTTCGCATTCTAATGGTGAAAGAATTTTTCAAATCGGTCCAGTAGTTTCGGAGCCTATTCAATACAAACAAATAATCAAATCTTTCCTCTTTGCAATACTAGTATAGACGACACGCCAATTGTAGAAAGAGTTGATACCTCGTTTCAGTTTGGCGTAAAAGGTAATTGTTTCGTCTCCATACTAAAGTATTACTGTTATTTTATTTTTCTGGTTACAATAAGTATAGCATTTTAGTATTGTGTACTATTGTATTAAATAGAAAGTATTTAAGGTAGGAATGTAATAAACAAAAACTTCTATTATCATATTAATTTCCTGCGATTTTTTATATACGATAGTTGAATTATTAAATGATAATATTCAATCTTTAGCAAAGATAATAACTGATTATTATAAGCTTCTTTAAAATTAATTGAAAACAATGAACATACGTGCCATATTCTATGTCCATGTTTATCAATGTTCAATTAGTAATGATAAATATATAGGTTTATTAGCTTTTACAGAAGCAAATCAAAATGTAGTGATACCAATTAATTTACTTCCATCTAGTGTTTATTAAATTTAATATACCTCTTCGTTTAGAAATAGAAACACTTCACTGAAATGGAATTAAACCAAATCCGATTTTTTCAAAGAAAACACGTTTCATATTATTTGTGTAGATAGACAATTCTTTTCAAAAAAGCTTGTGGTAGGAATCTTGATAAATACTATTCTAAAACTAATAGCTGTACATGGTGAAAATATGCTCATCATCATCATCATCATCAGCCCATGTTAGTCCACTGTTGGACATGAGCCCTAATGAGCGCCATAGCGCCCTGTCTTCGGCTTGTCGCATCGCATATATGCTCAAAATATGCTCAAATTACAAATAATTTTGGTATTACGTTTGTATGGGAAATTCATCCGCCACCGGAGTCTCAAGATTTTTTTAAAATGTACAAATATTGAAGGGTGTCTGAACTTCTATGTTTTCCCTGTAGATAGAGCTAACGGCGCTGGTGAATACCTAATTTATTTTTTATAAAATAGGGATAACTTTACAATTTCTATATTGTTCGAACGCACAGCTTTGTGCAATAAAAGCCACCTGGAGTTCACAGCTGGTAAGGAATAATATAGTGTGATAATTAAATAAGCTAAAACTCCTTGATTACAGATGCAAAGAGCCTCAACAGTCTATTCCTTACATTCTCGGTCTACACGAACACCCGCCGCCTGGTCACATACAAGCCTGTACCAGGAGCGATAGAATGCCTTGATGGAATCAGGTCGCTGGCTATGATGTGGGTCATAGTGGGGCATACGTTCTTGAGCCAAGTGTCACTGATCGTTGCTAATCCGTTGGACGTTTTAAGTGTAAGTAAGAAACAACAAACATGCACGGCATTGAATCGCCCTCGACCGTTACGGTGAGCGATAGAATGCCTAGACGGAGTCAGGTCGCTGGCTATGATATGGGTCATAGTGGGGCATACGTTCGTGAACCAAGTGTATCTGATCGTTGCTAATCCGTTGGAGGTTTTTAGTGTAAGTAACAAACAAAACAATGTACATGCACGGCATTCTATCGCCCCCGATTTTTATAGATTAGAATGCCTGATGGAATAAGGTCGATATCTTGGCTAACGTGGGTTTTTTTAATTAATTTCTTTTATTTCCTAATCACGAAATTTTTCCATCTTGTAGTTAGGTAAATTGTTGTTTACGTAGATTATAGATTAATAGGTAAGTGTGTTAAGAGCGTGCCATACCTCAGCCAAAATTCAAATTTCGAGCAGGATGACAAGATATGATTTTCGTATGAGTGAGAAGCACAGAGCGATAGACGTGCTCCGTATTTTGCTCCGCCAAAACTGTTATGCCTAATTACAAGTTATTTACACAACTAATCGAAAAATTAAAAAGACGAAAACGAAGAAATTCTACTACGTTTCTTGACAAAACAAAAATCCAACAAAAAAATGAGGTTGTTCCTGAGATAAATAGCAAAATGTGTGCAAAACATGTATTTTTCAAAAAATAAAAGTATCGAGAAAATTTTCACCAATCGTGTTTTTGAAAAGACGGAATCCAAGATAAAAGTTCGAATTATCATTTACCAAAATATGAAGGTGGTAGCTTTCACAGATTCTGAGATAAATAACGATTTCTAACTATAAAATTACATAAGGTACACTCTTAATAGGGCGATATGGTGGGTGGCTGAGCATGACTGTCAATAGTCCATTTACATCTGTACTAGAGGTCCACCCCGGCTTCACGTGCGTGTGTATTTTACAAAAATTTAATTTTTCATGCAGATCCCTAACTTTAAAAAAATATTCTATAGGTTATGTTTATCAGGGAAAATTTAGGATTTTAATTGAGAAATAATTTTTCATATCGGTCCGATAGTTCCGAAGCTTATTCAATTCAAAGAAACAAACAATCAGAAATGTCCTCTTTATAATATTAGTATAGACAAACGCTCTTATACATACCACTCATTACAATTTTTTTATTAACATTAAATATAATATTGCGGTAGACTAGTATAGATTGAATACAGTACTTGTACACATAACTTGTGAGCTGTTTTTGAAACCATAAGTATGTAGGTATTTGGCTTAATTAAAAACGGAAAATTACATATACAAATTTCAGTGGTTGCTACCAACATACATAAGATAATACATGTGTATGTATTTGGATGATAATGCACATTATGCAAAAATTAAATTACAGATAATTATTATTAAGCCATAATGTTTTTGCTATCGGCTTTGCATGGCTCAGAAAAAGATTGGTCATTTGATCTGGCCTGTGCAGTCTCGTATTTACCCAGCGCGAGCAATGCGTGACCTCTATTGCTGGTGTTGATTCTAAAACGGGGTAACCAAACCAAGTACATTAACCAGCAAATTTAGCAATATATTTTTATAACTTTTACCTTCTCTTTCTTTCAACACTTAAAACTGAACAAGTCACTTCGTTGACGCTTGTTTATGCTTGGGCTCGCTCAAAGTTCTGCAAGAAGTTCCGCGTCCATAACAGCTGGCATATTCTGTCTGGTCGTATGCCACCACCATCTGTCTTTATAAATGCAAAAAATTCTCTCCATCCAAAGGTTACCTGGAAGAGATCGCTTCTAAGTGCGACAGCCCATTGTACTTGTCTTGTAATGTATTTTGTTAGGTTCCTTTTCTGGTCAACAATAAAGCATTGTATTTTATCGTATTGTATCGATACCGGCTATTTTGACGACACCGTTAATCCTTCAGCGGGTGGTTTGCATCTATCGTCTATACTAAATTACAAATTACAAAGAGAAAAGATTTGATTCTTAGTTTGAATTGCTCCAAAACAACTGGACCGATTTAAAAATTCTTTCAGTATTAGAATCCTAAATTTTTCGTGATCATAAATCTTTTAATTTTTCAAACATAGGCTATAGAATATTTTCAATGAAGTTAAATTTTATTTATAAAATTTTTGTTAAATACCCGTGCAAAGCCGGGGCAGACCGCTAGTTTCTTATAAATTGTTTTTATTTTCCAGTGGATAACATCCGTCGGTTCTATCTGGGTCACCATGGGCCCAATCACAGTTGACACCTTCTTTATGCTGAGTGGTTTGTTGCTTGTCTACACAGCTGCTGGGAAGATGACTAGAAGTAACTTACAGTTTATAGAACGAAACCACTTCAAACCAGCAGAGATGTACAAAATGGTTTTAAAAAAGCATTTAAATACAAAATGCAAAATACTTTTCAGATTTACTATTTCAAATAGTATTGCGTTTTGTATTTCAAATGCTAAATGCAAAATAGGTATTTTCAAAATACTTTTTCAAAATAAAATACCCCCTGACCAAATCACAGATATTTTTATTTATTACACAGGAGAATAGATACATTCAATGCGATTACACTTTTTTTTTAATTAATAAGAACTGAACTGGTATTGTTAAAAAGTGATAAAAATGGTATCATTTTTTATTTAGCTAAAATACTTTTTAACAATACCAGTTGTTCGAATACATCATCACTCATTTTTCACACTTGTCAGACATTGACACTTGTCAGACATTACTTGACATTGACATAAGACGCACACTCTGACCAAAGAAGAAAAAGATGTCGTGCATGGTTAGTTGGCGCCTCTATCGGTCGAATTCGGCAATACAAGCGTTTTGTTTTGTTTGACTGGTAATGTTGGCTCAACTTAATCACAAAGTATTTTGTATTTTAAAAATACAAAATGCATCTCGAAAGGAATTTCAAATAAAATACAAAATACTTTTCACTGAAAGGTATTTCATAATTTATTTATTTATTTGTAATTAAATACAAAATACAAAATAGGTATTTTGCATTTAAAATAGAAGTATTTCAAATAAATCACATCTCTGCAAACCAGTTACAATCTGGTTTAGAATTTCAATCTCACCAAATTGCTGATTGCTGTTGGTTCTAAATTTGAACGAAATCATGCCAAAAGTAGATAAAACTACGTACTAGCACAGAATACCTATATAATAGTAACGTACTGAAGGCGCACTCCGCCGAATCCTTCAACCGTCCCGAAACCGTCATAGAGTGCAAAATCGTACCAAGGAAACTCACTTGAGTGTTGCCATGTAAGTTATAACTTACCTAACCCCCATGTTGACGGCCTATGTGGCGAGTCTATCACGCAGGAGGTAGCGGGTTCGACTCCCGCCTAGAGATAAATAACTGTTGCGGGTGTTATATTTTCTGGTTGTTTATTATGTAAAAAAAACTATCTATGTAATATACTAACGACTTAAGTATACTAGCGACCCGCTCCGGCTTCGTACTGATACAAAAACAATCCTCTTGAATCATTCTATCTATTAAAAAAACCGTATCTATACCTATACGTTGCGTAGTGTTAAAGATCTAAGAATACATAGGGATAAACAGACAGACAGCGAGAAGCGAATTTGTTTCATACTATGTAGTGATAAAGTATGTATATAAGTCATCACATCACATCTAGTACCTATAACACAAGCTCTGCTTAGCTTGGGGGTTGATAATGTGTTGATTGTCCAGCATTATTTGTTTATTATTTATTTATTAAATTATTAATAGTTTATGTTAGTTTTAACCAGATTAGTTAAATTACTACTTACCTACGTACGTCTTTCTCCTTCCAGCCAAACTGATCAAGAACCTCCACCTATTCTACCTGAACCGCCTCTTACGGATGTTTCCACTACTCGCTGCCTACGTGTTAATACAAGCCTCACTGCTCAATAGGATAACCGACGGTCCTAACTGGACAGTTATGAGCGCGTATGTGGAGAGATGCCGGGTTAATTGGTGGTCGACTTTGCTGCATATACAGAACTTTGTTAATCCTTCGGATATAGTAAGATATGTTTGGTTTTTATGAGCAAAAGTCGTCTCGTAATTTTGACGATTTGTGGCGCTGTTTGGTTCCCGCATAAGGACAAATAAATAATGCTGGACAATTGACACAGCATTATCTAGCCCCAAGCTAAGCATAGCTTGTGTTATGGGCACTATATAACTGAATATACATACGAGTAGATAGATAGACATTTTTATTATACATAGAAAAAAAGGAAAGATGTGATTGTTTCTTAGTTTGTTGGAATTGAATAGGCGAATTTTTGGATTAATTGTACTTTATCGCTGATGAACATAGGCTAAAGAACAGAATATTTGAAAAAATAAGGGATCCATATGATACTGCAATAATGTTACGCAGCGTGTGCATTTTTAGAAAATATTGATTTTAGAAATTTTATTAAATACCCGCGCGAAACTGCGGCGTACTGCTAGTGTTTGGTAATTCTTTGATATTAAACAAAGAAAAAAGCATCTATCTTAAATCGTGATCATGTTTTATATTGTACCTAAAAAAATACGTATAGCGCCATCTAGCCGAACTTTCGCAGAATTTAATTCACCCATTCTTTCTCCTTCCAGTGTCTAGCCCACACTTGGTACCTAGCCATCGACGTACAACTCCACATCCTCTCTCCTCTATTTCTATTCTGGGTGCTTGGAAAGAGACGGACGCCAGCCTGGGTGTCTTTATGCTGCGGGCTCGTGATTTCTTTGGTTGCTGCGACCATATTCAACTTTATGAATGACTTCCAGTCTGGGCCGGTTATACCTTCGTAAGTAACTATTAATAGATATAATGCTGGATAATCCATATAGCATCGCATCCTTATAGTCACATTAATAACTTTACTTTTATTCTATAAAGAAATATAGAGAACGCAAACGAAGCCGTCAGATACTTGTTACCTATAAAATCTATGAAAGCATAATACATTCGAAAGGCTGTGGATAAAACTCACATCATGACTGGTTTAATTTTTATGCTAGATCGGTAAACAGTCGGTTTTTCTACTATTGTTTTGTTGTACTGGACACTATAGAACAGTCTATAGAGAATAGGTACTTCACCTAATAAAGGATTCCTAAACTGACATTATAAAATACTGGCTGCCGAGCTTTGCTCACATAAAACCTGAACAAAACCAATAAAACGAAGCCGTCCAGAGATATGTCCACGGGCCGTGTGGTGCCGGCATAGAATTTCACCACTCCTACTCTTCCCGTGGATGTCGTAAGAGGCGACTAAGGGAAACACAGCGGGGGGCGGGCAGCAGCGCCCTCTGCAGAACTCTGCTCCACCGAACTGCGATCCCCAAGCCGCATGCCCAGCGTCGGGATTATGGGCAATAACCCCCAGATGAAATAACGCCACCTTTGGCGCACATTAGGGGAGGCTTATGTCCAGCTGTGGACTTATATAGGCTGATGTTGTTGTTGTTGTTGTCCAGAGATATTGCTATAGCTATCTAGAGAAAGAATCTAAAGAGTCTCGATTTTTTTGCGCAAACACTAAGATGTTCCAAATTCAAAAAGTGCGCGGCAAATATAACTGCGCACATAAAGAAGATTAAAAACTCTTTCATGCCCGCTAATAGTTTTATAGGAAACACAACTTTTGGGTGCACTGAAAAGCGAGCCGAGTCGTCCTTTTCCAATAGATGGGATGAAAATAATCTGTAATTGAAAATCACACCATATTTTCTTTTCAGCCGCGGAGACGAAGACCAGGCTGACTACATAAAATACTACTACGTCAACACTCTAACAAGATGTTCACCGTTCTTCGTTGGAATGATCTACGGCTACTTATTGCATCTGAATCGGGGACAGAAACTGGTGATTTCCAGGGTATGTTGAGAAGTTATAAAATTGTTTACAGCGACATCTAGTGACCTGAAAACTTAGCTAAGGTTGTACTACGTAAAGAAAAGTAGTGCATTACCATGCAGTGGGGCTATGCAATCAGCGTCTTAGGGACGCTTCCGACATAGGTAGATCAACTGATGATTTCGAGCACATTTTGATGGGGACAAAAATTGCGAACAGCGCCATCTACGCATAGATAAATACTTGCGTCAAACCCTAATTGTTTAATTCGAACAAATCCCATTGGCCATATCCCCAAAAAAATTGCTATAGTTCGACCGAAACCGCTGTACCGCTCCCTAAGAAAGTGCGGCGAAGTGGGGGCCGAGCAAAAAAGAGCAAGAATACACATGAGATCGATATTGTCGGATATATCTTACGATATCGTACCAATATAAACAATATTTTTGTTTTATATATTATATCGATATGTTTATATTTTTTTATAACTAAATTATCTACAGATATTCTGACAGAGCTTCTGCTTCAACTTCATCTTCCGTTTCGCCATCGGAATTTGAATCAGAGTCGTTCTGCAAATTTATAATTAATGGATCGATAATAATATCAAATCTACTATCGCGATCCCAGTAATTGTTTTCATTTTTTTGGACATGATCATCACATTTCTGCCATTTTTCCGCCGTGAACTCCGAAAACAATGTATTCAATAAGTTTATCTTTTCATCTAGAGAAGAGTTAATATGGTTATGAGCTATATTGTTTTTAATATCAGCCCAGACTAACTCTATGGGATTCAAATCCGGATGGTACGGCGGTAATCGTAGAACAGTATGTCCATTGGCTTTCAGGAGTTCATCAATTCTGTACACGGGCTCTTTTTGTGTATTATCGATAAGAAGTTGCAGTTGAGATTTTGTCATAGCTTCCGAAAATTCAACATTGTGGCGCCGTAACCAGTTCTGCATTTCGGTTTTGAGGCTTGCTATGGTTGGCTTCTTGTCAACCTGAACGCTGTGGTAAGACGCGTTGTCCAAGACAACCACAGAATTCGGAAGCAATTTATCTTTTAACTTTTCATCTACCCACTTATAAAAAGTAGGCCCGTTCATGTCTCCATGATAGTCGCCGGTCTTAGCATCTGATTTGAATATCGTCAATGCACCATCAACCAAGCCATTTCGACATCCAGCGTGAAGAATTACCAAACGCCGTCCTTTTCCAATATCAGCATGAATTCCAGGTTCGGACGATGATTGCCAACATTTGCTTACATGGTGACTGGCGTTAATGTATGTTTCATCAAGGAAATATATGTTGCGGTTTTGCGTTCTGTAATTTCTGATTTGTGTTAAGTATTTTTTCCGCCACACTACAATATTAGGCTGCTCTATAAGGAGATGTCTCTTCGATTTGCATTTTTTGAAACAGTAACCTATTGTGTGTAAGAGGCTCCTTAGAAATTCTCGTCCACAATTTAATATGCCATCTTGTTTCAAACTTGAAAGTAACTTACGGACACTTGGCACTCTTTTTTCAAATTCATAAAACTGATGAATTTTTCTTCTGATAACTCCTAAATCAAAATCATCAACAACATGTTTTTTCTTTATAGTTTTTGGTTGTTTTGGCGAATTAAATTTCAATCGGCCCAAATTTTCAGTTGATGAATTGCCCTCTTTTATCACATTTCTTGCGGTTTTTTCGCAGTACCCCGTAGCGTCTGCCACGATTTTGGCAATATTTGCATCACTTTTATATTCAAAGCTCTCTCTGTCTGCTTTTCTTTTCTTAAAATATTCGGCCACTTTAAAAATTATGGCCTTGACATCACGAGATAGCGCTCGGCCCATCTTTGGATATTTATCTCATGTGTATCTGACATAGACCGTCCGGTACAAAGGCGACCTACTGCCGTGAGCGTCGACGGCAGACTGATGGATCGGAGCGGCCGATACTTCCCCCCCGTCTCGCCGCGCGCATACCTCAGGAGCGGTACAGCGGTTTCGGTCGAACTATAGGACTAAGATAACGTTTCTATGGGATAGATGATACATGATACTGGCTATAGTTCGACCGAAACCGCTGTATCGCTCCTGAGGTATGCGCGCGGCGAGACGGGGGGGGAAGTATCGGCCGCTCCGATCCATCAGTCTGCCGTCGACGCTCACGGCAGTAGGTCGCCTTTGTACCGGACGGTCTATGTCAGATACACATGAGATAAATATCCAAAGATGGGCCGAGCGCTATCTCGTGATGTCAAGGCCATAATTTTTAAAGTGGCCGAATATTTTAAGAAAAGAAAAGCAGACAGAGAGAGCTTTGAATATAAAAGTGATGCAAATATTGCCAAAATCGTGGCAGACGCTACGGGGTACTGCGAAAAAACCGCAAGAAATGTGATAAAAGAGGGCAATTCATCAACTGAAAATTTGGGCCGATTGAAATTTAATTCGCCAAAACAACCAAAAACTATAAAGAAAAAACATGTTGTTGATTATTTTGATTTAGAAGTTATCAGAAGAAAAATTCATGTTTTATGAATTTGAAAAAAGAGTGCCAAGTGTCCGTAAGTTACTTTCAAGTTTGAAACAAGATGGCATATTAAATTGTGGACGAGAATTTCTAAGGAGCCTCTTACACACAATAGGTTACTGTTTCAAAAAATGCAAATCGAAGAGACATCTCCTTATAGAGCAGCCTAATATTGTAGTGTGGCGGAAAAAATACTTAACACAAATCAGAAATTACAGAACGCAGAAATGTGATGATCATGTCCAAAAAAATGAAAACAATTACTGGGATCGCGATAGTAGATTTGATATTATTATCGATCCATTAATTATAAATTTGCAGAACGACTCTGATTCAAATTCCGATGGCGAAACGGAAGATGAAGTTGAAGCAGAAGCTCTGTCAGAATATCTGTAGATAATTTAGTTATAAAACAAGTACGACAAGTGCGAGTGTAACTCGCGCGCCGAGGGTTTTGAACTTTTGTCGTTTAGGTAGGTACGTATATGTTTGATTCCTGCCTCGGGACTAATATTTGTAGGATCTTCAGATTATTTGTTCGGGTGTTCTAGTCCTTTTCAATACACAAAAATAAATCACCTAATGTGATACTTATACTTTATTAAGTATAACAGCTATCGTAGTAATACCAATAACACAAGCTTTGCTTAGCTTGTGGGTAAATGATACTGTGTGGATTATCTAGGATAGGTACATACCTCTTCTCAAAAATTTTGAGAACAACGGTTTTGGTGCGCTGTGGAACTCCTTTTACAGTTACTACACAGATTTTGTGGGTAGGTAAGTGGGTTGGTACCTACAATTTTTTTTCGGCTTTTTTCAACCTATTTCACTAAGTATGAAACTTAGACGATTTTCAAAACCTGTTTTGAATTGTCGAAATCCATACCTTTGATTTGATATTACTCTCAATGAAATAGCCCCCATTGTATGAAAATTAGTTTTTTGACCATATTTCAAAAAGTATTATATTTACAGACTTCTCTATATTTTTCCTGTAAAATATAGATCTATATCTACAAACGCTTAGTACATTTTACATCAATCACTCTGCAATCTTCGGAGATAAGGGGGGGGGGGAATGGTAAATTTTTTGACCTTTTTCAAAATATTTCAAAAAGTATAAAACTTATCGAAATTTCAAAAACTGTATTGAAATGTACAAACCAATACCTTTCATTTGATACCCAACTCGGTGGGGTAGTCACCCCTTTAGAAAATTTTCCCGCCCTTTTTTGACCTTATTTCAAAAAGTATTATTTTTACAGACTTCTCTATATTTTTCCTGTAAAATATAGATTGATATCTACAAACACTTGGTACATATCACATCGATCGCTCTGCAATCTTCGGAGATAAGGGGGGGGTACCGGTCAATTTTTCGACCATTTTCAAAATATATCAAAAAGTGTAAAATCTGTCGAAATTTCAAAAACTGTATTGGAATGTACAAGCCAATACCTTTCATTTGATACCCAACTCGGTGGGGTAGTCAGCCCTTCAGAAATTTTTCCCGCCCTTTTTTGACCATATTTCAAAAACTGTTATTTTTACAGACTTCTCTATATTTTTCCTGTAAAATATAGATCCATATCTACAAACACTTGGTACATATCACGTCGATCGCTCTGCAATCTTCGGAGATAGGGGGGGGGGAACGGTAATTTTTTTGACCTTTTTCAAAATATTTTAAAAAGTATAAAATCTACCAAAATTTCAAAAACTATTTTGAAATCTACAAACGAGTACCTTTCATTTGATACCACTTTCGACTTTGTAGGTCCCATTTAAAATTTCGATTTCAAAATTTGTATGGAAAATCTTCATTTTTATTTTTCATTTATTTTCATTTTTTTTTCTATAAATATGTGCGGGCGCACAAAATGTATTATTATTTCAAATTTCAAGTCAATAGCTGCAGTAGTTTCTGAGATATTAAGGATTCAAAACACAAAACAGACCCAAAGCGATTTCATAAGGGTTTTGCAACCGATGTCAAAACCCTAAAAATATAAACATATCGATATAATATATAAAACAAAAATATTGTTTATATTGGTACGATATCGTAAGATATATCCGACAATATCGATCTCATGTGTATTCTTGCTCTTTTTTCCTCGGCCCCCACTTCGCCGCACTTTCTTAGGGAGCGGTACAGCGGTTTCGGTCGAACTATAGTTGACATTGCAGGATGCGTGTGTTGAGGATGACTGATATAGGTACTATAATAATATATGAGTACATATTTATTTTTTATTAAATAATATTTTTTATAAAACTCAGTAATTCAACATAATTTTAATTTTGCCCGCCTCGATGACACACAATTTATTGAAGTCACTATTATTATTTTATACCGACATTCCTGCGCATAAATGATTGTAATTTCGCTATAGAATTCTTATTTTTTTCCAGTTCAACATAGCAACACTATGGGTGATCACCATCGCCCTTCTAGCGTTGGTTACCGGCCTGCATTATCCGATAATGCAAGTTGATTGGGACAACCAAGTGGTCGATAATATCATCAACTCCTTCATGAGGCCGGGCTGGGCTTTGGCTGTGGGGTGGATGGTCTTCGCCTGCCATACTGGATATGGAGGTAAAACTGAAAATTTAACTTTATTGTCGTTACTGTAGAGGTGAAACTTGATTTTGAAGGCTCATGACATGACATTTTTTTATAAATTTAGTTTATTAGTCATTTGTATTTATTATTTTGTGTCGTGTTAAGGAGTCCTGTAAGGTCTAAAGGAAAAAAAGCACTTTGATTTTGATTTTATGACAGCTTTATTTAGTTAAAAATAGGGTGACAATCGAGAAAGAGTAATACGATTTACTCAAGTCAATAGAAATAGCAATAAGGAATATTAGTGAAGTCACAGATTTAATATGTAGTAAAATTCAATTTAACATAAAAATAAACTGCGTTAGTTAGAGATCTAGCAGCGCCATCTGCAATTTACGAAATGGACCAACTTAGCAACATGGCAAAACCTGTGCCGCTTACACATAACTCATAGGAAGAAAGTATAGGTGACTTGATTCTGTTAAGTTTCGATAGATCTCAGCACATATACTAGAGTGCCTAGAGTGAAACCCAAACTGACTAAACTTTTTAAAGTAGGGTATAAGTATAAGTATAAGTCTTGACGGCTGTCATTCAGCATATCAGTAATGGTTCATAAAGACACAGATTTTTTGCCTCAATTTATTGCAGCCCTTGACGGCAAAACTTGATAAATAAAAGTCATAAAAATCACCTTTTAAGGTTGATTCTGTAAAGTTTCGATAGATGTCAGCACTTATTCTAAATCTGAGTGGGGAAACTACGATAAGTAGGTGTACTCACTGAACACTAATCGCCAATCTATTGCAAGCCTTGACGGAAGACTCGATTAATATGAGAATATTGTTCCATTTGTGTCGAGTCCCTTAACGTCGAGCCTTGAACCTTGTCTCGCTTTTTATTGCCCATATGTCAAGCCTACGATACTCACTGAATACTGTTGTCGCCTCAATCTATTACAACCCTTGACGCCATAAATTGATTAATATAAAAATCACCTGTTATGGAATCAAGGCAAGGAATATAAACGTCGCGTGTTTTCCAGGTCCGATAAACTGGGTCCTGTCACTCCGTTGCTTCAAGGTGATAAGCCGACTGTCCTATGGGATGTACTTGGTTCATTTGCCCCTCATATTTGTCATTAACTCAGCCAACCTCGCTCCCAGATACTTTGGAGTTCTGCCTTCGGTAAGCCAACACATTGTCTTTCATTGGACAATTTCTGTGTATCTTGTTTAAAAATAGTAGCAATAATAACATAATATACTTGAATCTTTTGTCATACGACAGTTCTAAGTTTAACCCTGACTATAATTAGTCGGTGTTAAAGTTAAAAAATAATAATAAATAATTTTAAACGTACCATAACTGTAAAATAACTTAAACTACTAGCTAACTACAATCACATAAACTTCATAATGTATAAACCACACATAAAATATTAAGTAGTTAAGATTAGAGTAAGCTTAAGATCATTATAGAAGCATTCTCATGTGAACTTTGTTCTTTTGAAAAAATAAAATTCTTTAGACTGAAACTGAGCTTTTTAAGGAACTTTCCTGAAATGTGACCCAGCAAACGGCTTATAGCTCAATTTATCATACTTATATATAAATAAAATTTGTTTATTTCTGACAATATACAATATACAATCCATAGTGTTAGTAGCACATAAAAATAAAAGTTTAATTAATCTAGGTGTTAGTATGAAGTATTAAAATAAAAGTGAATTACTCTCTATATCGCATTCCGGATAAGGCTTATCTAGAATGATGAGGAACATCTATTAGATTATACCGGTTACATGATGCTGTGTTAAATATATATTTACTGTTTTTGCAGCTTTACTTATCCCTATCCGACATCGCCTTAGCAGTTGTTGTCTCGTACGTTCTAACAATGTTGGTTGACGCGCCTTGCTCCACGCTGATCAAGAAATTTATGGTATGTATCGTTATTGATCAAACTTCTATTGTTCATGACTTTACACTTCACGGTGTATAGTTAGATATATATAATCGTACCGTCGCTCTTCTACGAATATGTAAAGCGAGAGTCGGGATGCAGTTTCAATAAGCTGCATTCTAAAACGTAACAATGAACGCCACTGTACTTTGTTTTATAGAAAACTAGCCGACTAGCCCCTACTTCGCACGGACCACAGATAACAATAGTCTGACTATTAGACTATTATTTTATCTGTGGTCAGACATAACATAACATAATCAACGTTGTAAGTAAAAGTTAGGTACAAGATGATTCTATTTATTTTAAGGTTAATTTATTTTTTTGTTTCTTAATTTATTTTTCAGACGATCATATAAGTAGAAAGTTAACTGAGATGATTGAATTTTCTAGGACCGCCGAGGCCACCACCGAAAGTGACAATCACCAACGACGAAGGATCACAAGTTAACGTTAACGGACGAGCCGGGTCTCGTCCGTTGGACTAACTTTTACTGTTTGAAATTTGCCGTGATGAACATAGAATATTAAAAAAAAAGATAGGATCCGTATGAAAAATTCAGTTTTGTAAAATACCCGTGCGAAGCCGCGGACCCCTAGCGTAGACATAAAAAGGTTCGTTAATCTTGTAATCTAACAAAAACATTAAGCCTACTTATCGGAACTCATGAGTACCTACTTATGATAACAATTAGGTAATTAGATCAATAAGGATTATGTACTGCGATAAATTAAATTAATTTTATATGTAATGCTATCAGATATAAATAAAACATAATGAATTCAATTTTCAAAATATTTTATTAGAACCCTTATTCCATAGGTACGGAAGTCCACGGACTTTGGTATTTATTGGTGTGTTTCTTATATAACTATCCATTCTTAATTATAATTAAGTACATATTAAAATATCTAAGATCAATCTTAACTATCACAGATACCTATTTACTTTGCTATAATAAAGTTCCTGTATACTACTTTATAGCACCCTCTATTTTGATGATGCTATAAGTTGAGTTATATCATTTACGTAATCGATTTTTTGAAAAGAGAACGATATAAAGTAGTTTATAATATTACGCCTCTATATGTATGATGCTATAGGTTGAGTTATATCTTTTATGTAATCGATTTTTTTGAAAAGAGAACGATAGTAGTATATTACGCCTCTATATGTTTGATGCTATATGTTGAGTACATCTTTACGTTATCGATTTTTTTAAAAGAGAACGTTATAAAGTTGTATATTACGCCTCTATATGTATGATGCTATAGGTTGAGTTATATCTTTTACGTAATCTTTTTTTTAAAAAGAGAACGATATAAAGTAGTATATTACGCCTCTATATGTATGATGCTATAAGTTGAGTTATATCTTGTATGAATTTGGTTTTTTAAAAAGAGAACGATATAAAGTAAGATATTACGCCTCTTTTATACATTCATGTTTAAATAATGTCTCAATAAAAAGCGAAACTTATTTATATTTGCTTATTCCATCTATGCAATACTTTCGGCGTTAAATTAATCTTAATATCATTCACAGAGTAAGAGCTGACGATACTTTTGTCGCATTATTAACTTTAACGCTCCGGCGACACGGATAAATTTCCCATACAAACTTAGTACCAAAATGGTTGGGTAATTTGAGAATATTTTCACAATGTTTGCTATTATTTGTATTAGAATAGTATATATATTAAGGTTTCAGTCACAAGCTTTTTTCAAACGGATTATGTGACGGATTGATTTTCCATAGATATGAAAATTTTATTGCCCATAATCCCCACGCTGGGATTGCGGGTTGGGGATCGCAGTTCGGTGTAGTTGTTCTGCAGAAGGCGCTGCTGCCCGCCCCCGTGGGGATTATGGGCAATAACCCCCAAATAATGATGCCATCTATGGCGCTCATTAGGGGAGTCCTATGTCCAGCAGTGGACTATTATAGGCTGGTGATGATGAAAATTTTTAGACATACTACGTATGGCAATTTTATTTTATTTTATCTTAGGAGCCTTAAATTGTAAACGCTAGAATTATTGCCACGCGTTATTAAATACAAAAAATTATTATCTACAAAAAAAGGATAGTGTCGCTATCTAAGGGTGTTTTTCCACTAGCGAAGCTGAGTAGCTGAGGGCTGGGAAGTATCACACGTATCATGTGCACGATTATCATAGCTTAAGGGTCGTGTCGTGATCAGGAACTGTTACATGGTGAGTTTTAAGACCACCTCTAAAAATGACTTTTTTTTAATTTTTTGATGATTCATAATGTTGTACCTACATTATATAACAGGCATGACAATAGTACGATAAATTTTAACTGTTAAAATGAATTTTACTATCATTTGAGTTCAAGAATTTAAGTAGGTACCTGTATTGTTTACCAAATCACAAATCACGGAAAAAGCTGTCCATAAAATCATTTTATATTGTAATTGTAAAAATGATGACATGTAAGCTAATTGCGTTGTTTCTAGGTAGTTTATAATAGAGCATACACACATCTCTGTTTATGTTTACACTAATCTAGTACATCGTTGGTAAGTCTTGGACGTAAATATTTTAAATAATATTGTCTCAAGTAAAATCTTATTACATGGAATATTTTGCACCGTGATGACACCTTTTCCCACTTAGCTACACAGCTTTGCCCAAGTAGGTATTAAAACACCGAGAGATTTCTAATTTAATTTAAAATAATGCAACAATAGAATCTCCACATAATCACTTATCTATGTTTCAGCAGCTTGCTAACATAACACATAAACTTACTCGAAAACTCCGCTGTTAATCTATACCTAAGCGCAAAATAAGCCATCACCCTATGCACGAAAGTAAAGACAAGCAACCCTATAACCTGAGCGATATACGAATCATTCGTCATCCCCACATCTCGTAATAATAACCTAGGGTCATCATAAAGGCAGAAATCTTCAGGGCAGTGCATTAACGGTCGGTTTTGGTATAGGGCGATAGAGAAACCGGCTAGCCCGAAGCGGAGGTAGCAAGCCTTCATCATCGCTCTCATGCTTCCTTCGATGGTGGGACCGAAACCCATTCCGTAGCAGCAGAGAGCTAAAAGTGGTGCCACTGTCGCTGGTCCGACGATTGAGCCGTTCTGGAAAATAAAATCTTTGTTTTACAGATGTACGATGTACATAAACCAGCGTCGCCACCTAGAGTTACGTTGAACAAAGGTAATTTCAAAAATGTCACTTGGCATTTTGAGGTTACAATAATTCTGCAATAGTTTTATATTGTAATAGCGACCCGCACCGGCTACGCACGGGTGCAATGTTGATACTTAATGTATGTTACATAAACCTTCCTCCTGTATGACTATCTAGAAGATAAACGCATCAACATCCGTTGTTTAAAAGATCTAAGCATACCTACATACAGCGGAAAGCTTTGTATACTATGCAGTGATAGTTAAATAAACTACAGTTTCGCATCTCTGCCTAAACAATACAAAATCAAATTCAGACTCAACGGTATTAAGAAAGACTGTAATCACAAACTGCTTAATGAAATTTTTGAAATTTCCTTTGTTCACATAATAACAATATAAAAAAGGTGGCAATGCTAGTTGGAGTCGGCGTAGCGCATTAAATGTGTAAATATTTAAAACGGAATAAGGTTAGTGTTAACATAAGTATATATACCTAGCTCGTTCGTTAAAGCAACGATGCTGCATATCTATATGATGAAAAATCTCAACAAAACCAACCGATAGGCTTGGTCGATGTTCACAGATATACCCTATTAGCCTTGTGTATTGTGCCTTGACACATTTCGCCCCTTAGCTGCCCAGGCTTAGCTCTGGTGACGAAGCGAAAACTTTGTTATGACGTCACATAGGCCGCTTAACTATTGTCATATTTAGCTGGATAAACATTTTCTGCAGTATTTAACTTAAAATACCAATATATATTTTTACCACTTTCAGGATAGGTAGTTATTATCGTTAAAAAGTGAATAAGATGATTAGGTATTGTACATAATATTTAAATTTAAATAGTTTTATTTTGAACTCTCTCGAAAACGCTCTTATCACGTTGTTGTAACGTCGTATAACTCAGTAATTTTCATGATGGATCATAAACGAGTGAAATTCCCTGTGTAGTTTAAATGGTGAACGTTTTCTAAAAGTCAATTGTTTGTTTACGACCCGTTTGACGTTACAGCACAGCAGTTAAGAGACTGACACAATTCTGGGGGCGGCTTCGTAGCCGCCAGTCAAAGAAACATATTTGAAAAGGTGTTATAAACAAAAAGTAGCCTCTTTTATTCCTAGGCTATAACTTCGTGATATGCATAATTTCAGCTACATGCGTTCATTAGTTTTTGCGAGAAGAAGTAACAAACATCCAAAAATCCTAACTTTTGCATTTATAACATTAGGGTGTTACCTACGTATGGCTGGCAATATTTTCGATTGTTTACTGAAAGTAAACTATTAAAAAGTTTTGAAGTTTTCTAGGTCCTAAAAAATATGGCAATAGGTATAGGTATAGGTATTTTTGTCTTATCGGATAATAATTATCAATTTAAGACCTGTATACTTCCGATTATGCGACGTTAAGACGAAGTTGTGGCTCTTTGGACAAAGCATCAGGTTTTGGAGGGCAAGTGTTCAAAAAATATTAAGTGGACAAAAATTAAAGCGAAGAGAAAATCAATAACTACTTTTATCTTACCAAAAAGACATTATAAACTTATAATAATTAACTGTATCAAATTTGACTTGTTTATGTGCTTGTTTTGTAAGCATAAAGAAATAAAGTTATTGAAATCTGAAACTTGAAATACCAACGGAATCAAAACGTTTTAGACATTTAGTCACCCCTATGGCTGAACGATCAAGACTTCACCAAAATAAATACTGCTCCAGAAAGGTTTTTGAATTTATCAAGAATGTGAGCGGGTTATCTCCTTGTTTATGGCTGAACACCAACGCGTCTCTTAACGAGAGACTTTGTCAGGGACCATTCAGCTTCCATACGCACACTACGGACAGAAAAATGTAAGATAGTAAATTTTTAGAAATAATACTTACGGTAACACTAAAGGCAGATCCGACAGCCAATCCTAATCCTTCAGAGCACGTGGCGGTGAGCAGTCCGCTTACGGTGAACAGTAAAAATCTGTCCCACTCCAACAGTTGTCCCGACATTAGGTAGGTTATTGTTATGAAGATGACCCCTAAGACCAGCTGAAAGTTAAAGATATAGGTAATTAGGTAAGGTTCGAAATAAACTAAATTAAAAGGCCGCCAATGGCACATAACTATTGGGCGGCCTCATCGCTTAGAAATTATAATAAGAGAAGTGTTTATGTAAGTAAGTTTTTACAGTGTGGTGCCGGCATAGAATTTCACCACCCTCACTCTTCACTCGTGGGTGTCGTATGAGGCGACTAAGGGAAACACCGGGGGGCATGCAGCAGCGCCCTCTGTAGAACAACTTCCCCAACCCGCATGCCCTGCGTAGGGATTATGGGCAATAACCCCCAAAAAAATAATGCCGCTGATTAGGGGGGCTTAGGTATATCCAGCAGTGGACTATTATAGGCTAATGTTGTCTGTAAGTAATGTCTATTGTTGAAACCCTAAAAAATACCTACAGCAGCAGTTGAAATAACTGCGCTAACGTCTTTACGCTACTTAGCTACAGGCTTAGCTTATACAAACAAAATAAAGCTAGTTTTATTACACATCAGTGCATAAAATGGTTAAAAGCTCTCTCATGCTATTGTAGGTAGAGTAGGTACCTACTTAACTGCAGTGAGTTAACACACGCTCCATGCGAATGAGTGGTCTAGTAAAGTCCACGCGTTTACGTAAAGTGGCTAGTTATACTCGCGAGCACTAAAAGTTAATTTAGGTTGCAGTTGTGCCGCATAAATAGTTTTATCGGTAAATTTATAAAGTTAACTAACACTAAAACGACGTCGTCATCTCGAGGCGTTAGCAACTAATACCTATTTTAAATGACCCAACTTGTTGGGCGTAGTTTCTGTGGAATTCTATAAATGAAAACGTGCAGTATATTCGTTGTAGAATTCTGCGGTTAAATAGTAAAGTTGTGAGTTTGTCCTTCGTCACAACAAACACAAAGGAAAACATAAAAGACATATCAATGTCAAAAACCCCTTTTTTCATCGCAAAATCGCTAAGTATGCCCATAATGCGAGGTTTAATGCGACTCCAAGACTAAATCAGACTAAATCTTACTGAATTTGGTTCAATAACATATTTGCTTATCTCCTTTGTCCTTCACTAAATTTCATGCATAAATATAAGGTACTTTGCTACTCAACAGACATTGAATTTAGTACAAGGAAAAGGTTGGTTCTTTCTGAATTCGAGAATTCTAAGATAAACCATGGATGTATAATTATATAAAACCAAAAACAACCCCAATATTGCCCTATTAGGTATTTCAGGTGTACTGTTTACACTGCTCGCAAGTATACACTAACGAGTACCTACTCACCATAACGGGGAACGTTGAAAGGGTGAGAGCTGCGTAATAAGCTTTGAGGCTGTACCAGCGGTTGAAGTACTCTCTACGCAGCATTCGGACCTCTAGCGGAACTGAAAAACAAACGCAAGAACTATATCAATGAACTTGAGTTTTCTATATCTATATCTATACTAATATTATAAAGAGGAAAGATTTGATTGTTTGTTTGTATGTTTGTTTGTTTGAATTGAATAGGCTCCGAAACTACGGGACCGATTTGAAAAATTATTTCACCATTAGAATCCTAAATTCTCCGTGATGAACATAGGCTATATAATATTTTCAAAAAAGTTAGGGATCCGCATGAAAATCTCAATAATTGAACCGTGTGCTGTATATTCAACAACCTCTTTTTCTATTATGGCGCGTCAGAATAGAAAAAGAGGTTGAATATATAGCGCAAGGTGCTTGCGGCCTCTACGGCCAGTGTCAGTTATGGAGTGCAAGTCAATGTCAAAAATCCCAATTCTGTTAAAAAAAGTAAGGGATCCGTATGAAAACTGTGAAACCCATCGTGTTAGTGTGTATAATTTCTGAAATTTTTGTTTAATACCCGTGCGAAGCCGGGGCGGACCGCTAGTTCTTTATATAACTGAGAGTCTAAGCAAGATGTGCGAACCAAGAGCTGGTGAGTATGTAACAAAGCGCCGCAGTTGCCATATAGCGGGGCAATGCAGACCGCGTCTTGTGGACGCTTCCGACTGGTATTGATATGGATCCTTAGTGTTACCAGTAAATTTTTTGCAACAGTCTTCAGTTAAATCAATAGATAACAAAACAGTATAATCTGGTACTGTTATTTAATTGTAATTTCTTTGTTATAAATATCGGCATGTTGCATTGGGAGCTCAAATATGGCAACAACTTATTGAAACTTAGGTATTAGAGTTCGTAGAAAACGGAACATTCCAAAATCATTGTTGTCTTTCTAGCCGAATTTCGGCTACGGTGACAATCCTCATTGGAGAGTAGCCATATGCGCAGGACATATTAAAGAGCATAAATATGTATGCGAAAATACAGATGCATCACTTAAACCCTAGGACGGGGGACCGATTGGAGAAGTCCGGCGCAGAACCGAGAGCTTAATGCTTTCCGAGGTAAAATACTGTAAATGTGGTGGCCAGTGGGGAGACATCGGAGTCAGAAAGTACTCCGGCATGCAACTGTGACCGTCCGGCACTTAACAAAAATATGACGACCGTGTTACACCTTTATAATGGTTTCATAATCGCCAGGAGGGACGTAAGAGTATTAAAGGAAGTTTTAACGGAAATAAGTCGTGTTATTTAGATGCTAGAGAGATTGATAGATCCCTATTTGTTTTTTTTTTGTATCACCCCTATTAGGCAGGTCTCTTAATATTATGTTAATGATAATAATAATAAACTTACACAGCAAAATCGGTATCATAATGTATGTGTACATTAGGAAGACGAGGCAGCTCAGGCAGAATTTGAAGTTCACAATAGGGACTGATCCGTCGTTGCCGATGTTGAAGAATATGCTTCCGAGGAGTAAGGCTGATATCACGTGGTGGGCAAGCTGTATCCATAGGGTCACCTGTGGAAGAAAAGTGAATTATAAATAAATAAATGATGCTGGACAATCCACACAGCATAATCTAGCCCCAAGCTAAACAGTGATTAAATGGGTAGTAGATTATCTGATATATGTACATTAGTCTCGTAAAATAAGGTACATTGATATATTTTTTTTATATAAAAAAGAATAAATTATTTCCTATTTTACTTAGTAGGTACCTACCCAATAACTTTTTTGTTTTATGTAGTAGGTACCTAAAGTAGTAGATTTTTATACATTAAGTATAATCGTACAGATTATTTATTATACTTACAAAATTATTTTACGATCAGGTTGAGGAAAAAATTAGAAAGAAAGAAAAGAAACTTAAAAAATATTTTTTTGTATATCCACAACCATAAAATTATAAATTATTATGTCCTGCCGCTCTCGTTAATGTATGACCAATACCTCTGTTAGGCTCTAGGAAAGAAACAGTTATTATATTATAGTTACCTCCATTAAATGGAATATTAAATTAAATGGAACACAGAAAGATCAGACATTAATACGCAACTAAAACAATCATTCAAAACAAATATTTGTAGATCGTACATGCATACATTTGCCCCGAGGCGGTAAGAATTGTAGGGAAGAAAACAGTTAAATCTAGTTGGACAACGTTGGAAGAAACTTGAGTTTGACGGGATCATAGCAACCTGCTTTGATAGCATATAAAAGGACGAATTGTGATCTTAACAGAGACTTGCGTCAGAAAAGTGGCAAACCAAAAAAGTCAATGTCAGGATTCGTGTCCTTGCTAATAGTCATTGAGATAAGAGCACTTATATTATTGTACGTCAGAAGTAGGTACACTTAAAATGTTTATTTTATTTATTTAACTCTTCAACTCACGGAATTTCTTGTAGTCTGCGTAAACATCCTTCGGCTCAGCACAAGGAACTGAACTAGGAAGGTTGTGGGAAACTCCATCTTTTGAGTTTGTTCTTTGGCCACATGCTCTCCGAATATCCTTTGTATAGACTCGTCAGAATGCAGCACTGGTTTCCTGCAAAAACAAGTTGGAACTTTAATTAGCTGTATAATAATTAGTCTGAGTATATTTTGTGGTAGGAACCTAGATAAATACAATTTTAACCCAATAGTAGCAGATCATGGAGAAAATATTTTATTTTTTTTTTATTTTATTTTATTTATTTTTAATTATTTACATTATCATAACAGTACAGAACCAAAGCGATAAAGAAATACACTAAAAACATTACAACTAATTACTTATTCCTATGTGACCTATCCAGAAAATTTATTACCGCATCCCTGAATTTTGGCAAGGACATATAAAATATATCAACATCCTCATCTCCATCTGCACATAAACTATTGATCGTGCGAAGGGCCCGCGTCAACGGGGCTTGGCTCAGGAGGTTAGTCCTTGCTCTCGGAATCGCAAGTAGCCTAGGCCTTCGGCGCGCGTATACGTACTTGTTAGGTACGTGCAGTCCTATGTTCATTAAAACAGGCGGGTTGTGAATCATGCCTCTAATTAGTTTAAAGATGTACATAATCAACATCATTTACCTTCTAATTTCGAGTTTAAAATATCCAACCATACCTAGGACGAATAGAGTCGGATACATAAGTGGGTAAAAGGGGTAAACTCCGTATAACTTCAGATAAAGAAACCTTAGAAATTTATTTTGGAGTTTTTCAACCATACTACTATATTTTTTTTCATGAGGGCTCCATACCATGGCTCCACACTCTAACCTACTTCTAACTAACGCGTTATAGAGTACCTTTATAGTGCCGATATTACGAAAGTCGCCAGATTGTCGCAATATAAATCCCAGATTTCTGAAAGCCTTTTTACATGTATCGACTACATGGCTTCGAAAATTTAATTCCGCGTCCATTTGAATGCCGAGGTCACGAACAGAATGCACTCGATCTATACGATCAGGACCCAGGGAATAGTCATGAATAACAGGATCCTTTTTGCGGCCGTATGTAATAGTACAGCACTTGGTCGCATTAAAAAAGAGCCTGTTATCCCGACCCCACTGGGAAACACGGTCTATGTCACGTTGTAAGCGCTCGCAGTCCGAGATCTGCTCTATCCGCATCAGTAACTTTAGATCGTCGGCAAACAAAAGACAAACAGAATCTCTTACGACACCAGGCAGGTCTTGCCAATATTACAAATCGTTTTGGTATCACGTGTATACAGGGTGTTTGGTGGAAGGTTAGACTAACTCGGTGGGTGAGTAGGTGGACCTATTTGTGAAATACAAATTGAAGGAAAAGACCCTAACTGCTTAAAATTTTTTTTAATCCTGTTTTTTGTATTTTTTTAAGATTTTCCGAAATTTTACGTCTCTACCCCTAGAACTTTTTTTTGGAGCATGTTTTCTGGTAAATTTTTTACTTACTTTTGGTTTCAGATATATCCGTCGTCTTTTGAAGGCATTTTTTATTTGAAATAACGTGTAAATAATTAGTTATAAGCTCTCAAAGTTAAAAAAAGTAAAAAAAATAGTCAAGAAGGACATTTTTGCATCGTTTTAAAAAAAAACTAACAGCGATAGAGGAGGTCAAAGGCTCTTAAAAATTAAAAAAAAAATGGAAACAAAAAATAAAAAAAATTTTAAACAGTTAGGGTCTTTTCCTTCAATTTGTATTTCACAAATAGATCCACCTACACACCCACCGAGTTTGTCTAACCCTCCACCAAACACCCTGTATATTTGGGAAATTCATCTGTGTCGCCGGAACCTGTCTGATTTTTCAAAGAAAACACCTTTTTTATTTTTTTCTTAAATAGGTAAGTATTTTCAAAGAAGCTTGTGGTAGGAATCTGATAAATACTATTCTAAAATAAATAATAGCAGATATGCTCAAATTACAAATCATTTTGGTATTACGTTTGCATGGGAAATTAATCCGTCGCCGGAGCCTTGAATATTTAACGTAACAGATGCTCCAAGAAAACGTTTTGATTGTGCCAAAACCCCTTCGTTTCGGAAAGACACGTTCAGCAGTTTACATAGTGTTTATGGAGGATGATTGGGAGAGCATTTCAACTTTTTACAAATGTGTGTAGGTAGGTATCATGGCTCGCTGATCTGTCCGCCATTCTAGGGACTACGGGCTGGATATGTATTTACGCATACATTTCTGATCTTTAATATTGTCCTGCGCACATAGCTACTCTCCGTCAAGGATTGTTACCATAGCCGAAATTCGGCTGGAAGGACATAAATAATTTGAAATGTTTTTGTTTTAGCCAGACAGATTTCTGCGATGTGTATCATGGCTCTCCTTCGGCAAATGTGTGGTAAATCAAAACCGCAAGAAGTCGCAAGACGATTTTTATTTCTCAAAGTTTTGAAACCTCTAAAAATTTGGTGTATGTATTAAGTTTTTTAATTTTTCAACAAATAAGAAGAAACTCGGATCCCTGAAAGTTCTAGTTTTTACTCGCTAAGAATTATAGTTTCTAGACGGAGAGTCGAAGCACGTAGATGCTTGATTAAACTCTGAAAAAACTTGAAATTTGTGCACCTCTCGTTTTTAGGATTCCGTAATCTAATCTTGAAAACGGGACCCCATTACTAAGCCTCCGCTGACTGTCCACCTGTGAGTTCGTCTATCGGCCCTTCAGCGATATTTATCTTTAGATCTCATAAACCATAGGAGGCTTATAAATCTCTTGCCGCTACAACGAGAATAAAAAAATTTAAAAGGGTGGAGTGTGGCAGCCCCAAATGAAAACCTTGATTTTTTACTATTTTTTTATTTACGTTTGTCGTGTAGGTACTTTAGTGGGTGCAGTAGGTAGGTGGTAGGTGTCGTTTACATTTTGACAGGGGTGTAACAATTTCGCTAAAACAATTAAATTTATCAATTAATTAATGGGTATCCATTAATAAATAAATTTATTTCACATTTCATAAAAGGGAAGAATAATTGTAGGTATCGTTTTCATTTATACATTAACACTGTAGTAAATTAATATCGTGGCTGTATTGTCAAATATGGGTCACTGGTAACAACCACTGGAAAACGTTTCTCTGCGTATTTTATGGATTCGTATTATATTTATAATGTACCACGATTTTGAATTCGGCGTACCCATTACGTAAGTATAATGTTCTTGTGCTTATTCCAAGCGAAGTCTTTACAAAATAAAGAGAGCTTGAAATCTCGATACAAAACATAAACGCACCTCTTTCAATAATGAAAACACCCTCCTTTCAAAGAAAATACAGTGAGTGGTTAAATGGGGAATCCGTTTTCCCCTCCAAGTACTCTATCTAACCTCTGATTCACCTCAGAACTCATTAGAATAAAACAGATGATAAAGCTATATTTTTATGTAGTTTGTATTTATAGCAGTGCGTATAACAAAAAGTACCTAAGGACCGTTTTCAGGGGTGGTTTCGATTTCACCGTAAATCAGAAGAAAACCTTAAAAGTGCTGACATTTCTTCTTTATAACATAACTTAACTTAACTTCTGTGTAGGTACCTAATTAGGTACCTAGAAGTTTTAATTTTACCAATGAACCGGCGGAGTTCGAGTCGTCTCACACTTGGAGGATTCAGTACCGTACTTACAAAACTATTTCGCAAGAGGAACCATAAAAACAGTTATTCTTAACAATCTTTAACTTCGGTGATTGGTATGGATTACCGAAAATAAAATAATTAATTAATGGATGGGAACCCATCAAACCCGCAACGGGTTTGATTCCCCCGAGACAATTTTTTATACGATCTGCGGATATTTGTCCCGGGACGTTTTCTACACATCGTAAAAATATATCTTCTATGTAATATATTTTACCCGTCTAGTACCCGTAACAGAACCTCTGCTTGTAAGTATTCACTAACATTTATTGGGGCTCTATTCTTGGCCGTCCTTACCTGCCCTTAGAAGTCATTCTATCCAGCTTTCGACAGAGTTTCCCATTCTGAGTCAGCTCTGACAGTTGCGCCGCTACCTCCTCATCTCCTAGCAGAGTCTCGAGCACAAAGTCTGCTGGGTTGTGTGTGGTGGGGCAGATGTGACCCGCCTCGGATAAGAATGGGACCAGCAGTTGTGGCGCGCCCTGGAAAATATAGAGTGATTTATTCCACAGGTGTATGTTTTCCATGAATATAAAGTTCTACAAAATTCGATATCTGGTCAATATCTGGCGCAGCGAATCAGCATTGCCATACAGCGAAGCAATGAAGCCTGCATCTTGGGTACACTTTCAACTGGTATTGTTATGGAACAGTTGAGCTACCTGTAGTTTGTTTGCAACAGTCTGCAGTTAGCTCAATTGTAAATACTAGCTCTAATTCAGTAAGATACCTAATTGTAATTATCTTTGTTAATAAAGGCTTTTTTGCCATTTAATTAAATTTGATATTTATTATCTCGAAGTTTGTAATTTTTAGCATACACTGCCATGACATGACAGGGTGTCATGGGTACATAGAAATGTAAAGTCGTTTTCAGACTAGTAAAATCTACCTTTATACAATAGGTAGTACCTACTCTGATTCAGAGTAGGTGCTACCTATTGTATCAGAGTCTCTGATCATAAGTGAATCACTACATTATATAAAACAAAGTTGCTTCCCGCTGCTCGTCTGTTTGTCCCTATTGTATATATCTTTAAAACTACGCAACGTATTTTGATGCGATTTTAATAGATATTAGTGATTCAAGAGGAAGGTTTTTGTACCAGCATTGCACCCTTGCGAAGCCGGGGCCGGTCTCTAGTAAACCATAAACTCCACACTTGACACGTGGGTTGGAAACTAAATGGGGTGGTGGATCTGCATTACAAGGGCTGATGTGTTACGAATTCCAGCACCACACAGCACCTTTTAAAATACAATGGCAACACCAAGAAATAAAAACAAAAAGGAATACTAAATAATAGTACAATTATATAACTTTAATATCTCTAACCTAACAATATAGTAATGCTGTAAAACTCGCCCTAGTTTTAACAACCTCAGCTTGCTCTGTTATAGAAGGACTTTAAAAGGAAGTCGAATAAATATAACAAACTAGAAACGAATGAGCCAGAAGACAATGAACGGAGACTGTATCTTTTGTAGTTCGCAAAGTGCTAAAGTTGGTCTGGTTACACAGTTCATGTGATAGTGAGAAGGGAAAGATTTCACTTTAGACAATAGGTACCTTCTACCGACCTTACAATAAGTTTAGGTTATAAGCTCTGGTAATCTAATCTACAAAGTTTTAATTGTTTGAAGTTGATACCACGACGGGATAGGAACGCTCATTGCCAAAAACTGATTTACGTGTAAAACGCAAAATGTGCTCAAGACTTATTCATTCATTATTATTTACACAAATTAATTGTTAAAACGTCCAATATACGTCTAAGAATACTTGGGAAGTTGTCATGTTCGGCGATTTTGCTCCACCTTTGCCTTGCTTTAAGACATGTTTTTGCCTTCCCTAAATAAATCCCATACCTCCAAGATTCTTTTTCATATTTTCGTCTGGTAATTAAAGGTTAGAAAAGATTGTGGACCAGGCTTAGCAAGTTACTCTACAAGACGGATATACCATTGTGCTCTTAGCCGCTGGGAAATCTGCATTCTAGCGTTAACAAATGGAGAGAAACTTCCGGAACGTTTGTACCGGCAACCTGTAGTGTTATGGTTCAAGTGACGAATGCAATTTCTAGAACTAACTATTTGCTGCGTTTGCTAGCTATTTGTTGAGTTTCTCTAAACTTAGATTGAAGGAGGATGACAGATTTATTACTACGGTTGTTTGCGCTTACTCACTAATTATTTTGGCGTCTTTTTTGTAAAGAATCTCCTTCCTTATTCCCTAAATTGCTAACCTTAGCCAAGATTAATGCTGAAGAAAAATGTAAAAATATAAAACTAACCTGAGGTTGACTGTGTAGGTAATACATAAAGTATTCGTCTGTAGTTACAGTTTAAAGATTACAAGACAAAAGATTTTGGTTTTTTTGGTTTTTTCATTTATTTATTTTTTTCTACAAATATCCAACCTATAAAGCTTGGTTAATTATTATTTTAAGTTATGTACACAATATTACAGAATTTAATGATATTTTGCCCTAGAAGCAACAAAACATAAACTTTATAGCTAAAGATACGTGCTTAACCCTAAAATGATGGTTCGATAATAGTCATAACTCGCGGATCGTTGGTTTAACCCTCACCTTTATAAAATGGTTTTATGTTGATTACATGAAATATTATAATGAAAATTCTAGTGCCTTTGGTACCTACTCTACCTAAGACATTATTTAAGGAAGACTTCGACTTCGGGCAGAAAGTGATAGGTTATAGACCTATCACTTTCTGCCCGAAGGTCTTCTAATAATTTGAATTCAATTAGTTCGACAAGTACTAAATTAATTTATTTGGGGATTCAAGGTATCTATGTTAAAAAGATCTTCCTATTGAGTCAACTCTTTTTTATGATTTTATAGTATTTTCAATAGCATACCATTGCTTTTTAAAGGCAAAGTACGACTTCGCTTTGTTTTGTATCCGTCATTCAACATAAAAATATAAACTTTGTTTTCGCGCTACACGATAAAGCCGCATCGAAACTAAAGGAAATCTCAAAATCTTTTCCCAAAGAAAGCCACTCGTACCAAGTCACAAACTAAAAGAAATGCCGCCGATAAAGAGAAATATGAAAATTGCAACGACAAAGTTATAGATTGTACCTAAAGAGGATCTTTCGCTAAGAACTTGAAACTCCTTCTCATCGTAGTAATTCAGAGACACCGAGAAAAGAAAGAATATTTTCATGCTTCCATAGAAGCGGATGGAGATAATTCTGCTTTATCTTTGAGTTATATCATAAATACTGAATCGTGTCTGTTTTATGATCTGATCACACATCTTTCGTATCTCGACATGACGACTACGTCGGCTCCTATAAATAAATTTATCATTCTAGAATTCCTTTCTTATTACCTTCTACCAGTGTTAAATCTTTTTAGTTTTTAGGGTTTAAACGAAACCTATTCCTCTATCTGTATCTACGGGCTATATATGAACCGTAAAAGGAACAGTTGAAATTTTTACAGAATGTGGTTTTTTCTTGCCGCTACAAAAACAAAATGAGAAAAATATTAAATAAAAAATAAGAAAAATATTAAAATTAAGGTTATCATAATTTTGTTTGGCTATTTTTTCTCTTTTGATGTCAAAGCTGTAGTCTCTTGAACCGCAAGAGTTAGAAAGTTGAAATTTTGACAGGGTTTTGTATAACTTTATATAATATAGCTAAATCATAATAATAAAGGGCTTCAACACGTCCGTACTAAGCTGAGTCCGACCGCCGATGTTAAGCAACGTCCGGGTGTGACCTATAATAGGGTGTAAGATTTGTCATGCTAACTTTTTGTGTAAAAAATCAGTTTTCGGTCTTCCTTTTGCGAAACATTAATATAAGATCATACAGAACCTCCCGTGTGCGATTAGACTCACGATTGGCCAGTTTTTAAATTAAATACTTCACTGAATTCATTAAAACTTCACTATCATGAAACTAAGCAAAGCGAAAATTTGTATTGTGAATAAATTCACCTCTATTTTAGCCTTCCATTCTATGAAATCTTTTATCAAGGTATTCGCAAGCGATATTTAAGACATAAACTTGGAACAAGTAGCTGTTATATTAGCGAAAGTTTTAGTTGCCCCTATAAAATAGGATATTGGAAGCTTGAAATAGAGAGGTGTCTTCAAACTTCTAAGAGGATCAGGAGGGACCTCTTTCTTTTTTGCCCATTTGCTTTTAAGCTCAACTACGTTAAGGAACTTTTTGAGAGTTTTGAAAAGCTATTTATTTGCTAACCCTTTATTTGTTATCAACCAAACGAAATGTCGTAAAAGTAGTACAAGAAATTACGGAACAATACATTATAATTTTCTATTATAGAGTCCTGGTTTCAGTCACGTTATCATAAATTAAAGATCAATTCATAAAATACCTACTCCGAAAACAGGTGAGAAAAAAACCACAAAACACCAGAACAGTTACCACAAAAAGTGTGTCCTAAATCCGACAAACAGCTCTCAGATAAGGACAGGATCAAAGCTGTAATTTGCCTTTCTGTCACCACTCACAGTTCAACAGCACAAAGGCCGTTTCCGGTGTACCACTCAAAGAGGATCCGGCCTCGGCAAATACGTACAATGTTCTCAGTGGGTCGTTGCGGACACTGGTAAACAGTCCTCTAGTTGAACTTGCTCTAAGGTTTCGGTCGAATAGAGGATCTTGCAGTTTTTGGAAGTTTATCTCAAGAACAAACAAAACAAACCCTTCATCACAGACTTTGGACTTAAATTTCGATAAGACAATTAAAATTTGATACTTGGTAAAGAAAAATAATTAACTCTAAGGTAACAAACCTTTGGCAGTGCGTGGGCGGCCATTACGGCTACGGGACCACTCATTCGCTAATTTAGTATATTTTCGTCATAATCAGAGTTCACGTCGTTTGCCTACAATGAAACCTCAACAATTTATATACCTCTATATAACACTTTTCCCTTTGGCATTCCCACGAGTCAGGCTGGAAGTTAATTAGCTCGTTATAAAATCATGTTTTTTTAGTACAAGGGCGGCGCGACGTTGTTAGATGTAACCGATTTAATTGTCAAACATTAACTGGTTTCTAATTGTGCCGTTTGTAGGTCAGGTCATTAAAAAGGATGGTATTATTTTATTTGATGTTCAACATCTGAAGAAGTCTTTCATTGAAAGGCTTTGATCTTGTGAATCGTTAGGATACGTCTACTTTGCAAAAGGTTATTCTATGAACATTTTGTTTTAATTAGGAAGGTATTTTTATTTTCGGTTAAGAATGGCCCATATTAAAGAAAATAATTAGATATTTAAATGTAGGGAGGTATAAAAGACACCGCGAGAAAAAATGAGAAAAAATGAGAAAAAAATGGGTAGGATATAAAAAATCTAAACCATTACCAGCGTAATACTCGTAACGTAATTGTTTTCTGCAAAATTATTAATTAAATAACAGAAATCAACCTCCTCATTTAATTTGTTAAATCAGGTAATAAGTCAGAGGCAGCTTTGATCTAACTTATAATTAGTGTAACTTTGCTTAGCCGAGCCTTTTAATAAAACTTATTCTTTAAAAAACTGTCCCATGACTTTTAATTTATTAGAAAGTTTTTCCTATTTCAACAAGTTACACTACACAGTCACGCATCCGGTTCGTTTTTAACCGATTCTTCGCGACTATCTTATTTTTGCGAGATTTTCTATAGTTTTTGACGTTTTACAGCTCTCATAAATCGTGGTCTCTTTCGCCTTGGAGCACATGTATTCAGCAGCATTCTCTTAAACTCCCTTTTGCTCAAGAAATTGGACACTGCAAATATACATTAGGAAAACTTTCACCGCAACTCAGCAAAGTAGCAAATTCGTCTCAAGCGTTACCTTATACGAATGTCTAATGTCTACTACCAAGTAGCAAACTTTGATTGTCTCCACTGAACTAATTACCAACTCTCGTGGTCTATCAATCAAAACTTTTTACCCAAATGAAATGGTTTATTCATTGGTGTCGCTCAGATCTGCAACGTCACGAACTCACTAATAACTGACTTAGCATTTCAATTTCTCGGTTTGTTTAGTTTATATGACCAGGAAGGCTCAAAAAGTTTACTTTCCTAATTTTTTTATTCCAAAATATACCTGTACCGATGATGGTACTCGTACGTGTTCACCAAAACTAAAAGCTTTTTCATATCTCTGAACAATATTGAATAATTCTCGCCTTCCTAACTTTTGATCGATGAGTTTAGTATATCTAGGCACTGAAGAAACGATACACATGTATCTAGATCTTGTAAAGACAGGATTAAATACTGAAATTTCCTCGTGAATTTGAAAGGCATTGGTTGGCACTAACGGATATAAATTCAAATATTTGAATTGATATTCCGGCACGTATCGCGATGCGAATCATTCCACCCCGTTATTCGCGGACGACTCAGAGGATTATATTATCACATCCTTCAAAGGAGTGTGATCATTACACTTTCTTGCAGCTCTTCATAAAATAAGTTCTACTTATTAAAGTATTTAATAATATGAACTTTTTTTTTTAACTGAAGAGTAGATACGTCATAGATCAAAGATCAGAGCAGCGTAATTCTTAATAATTATCGAGATCTTGCCATGATCTAGGCGTCATTAGGCCACAAAATATTATTAGCATTGTTCGACAAGGTTTTTTTTATTCAGTTCCAGACAGTCTTCCGTTAAAATTATGCCTCTGACTTCAGAATATTCCTGGAATGCCTCATCACGCCGAAACCTAGATCGATTTGCTTAGCGTTGGGGTCGTAAATCATTTTTTAACCGCACAGCTTTTGAATTTATTGCTTCCTAAATTAAAGTTCTATAACTCGTTGCTATTGTTACTTCTTGGTTTTATGAGCGTACGTTTCAATCAATTTCGTGCCCACTTTTATTGACGTCATAGATTTTGTATGCCGTGCAAATCAATTATCATTGCAACATACCTTATAATTTATCCGACGTGTTCCTAATACCTTTTCTAAAAACATTTTATAATTATTATGTTATTGACATATGCAAATTTTTCATTTGGTTCTTTATTCTATCTGTTTTGCAAATGCACTTGTTGTAAAATATCGATCTTCTTACCTGATAACAGCACATTCCTCTAGCAAGCACGTAGATTCTATCAAACAACGTGAAGAGTGATGCCGAAGGTTGGTGAATAGTGCAGATGATCGTGCGCCCTTGCCGTGATAGTAGTCGGAGTAGGACCACTAACTGGCGAATAGCCACTATGTCCAGGCCTCTGAAAGTAGAAAAAAAAACTTCAAAGATTGGATCGAAAACATATTTGTTATTCGCCAATAGTAACTGCAGGACAAAGGCCTCCGCTTTCAACCTCCACTCGTCACGATTCATTTGTTTTAGCTTAATCATTTTACAGAAAATAAACATCAACAAGGAAATGAGGATGCAGAAGTGCTTAGTTCTGAACAAATCTTAGACTCAAACCAACAGACTCGAAAGTTTTGATAGTTACATTTCCGTTTTCGTACAGTTTGTGCGACATCTCATACAAGCTTTACTGCAGGAGCACCCCAATTGATGGTTTAGAAATTTTACGCTCCGTTTAAGTACCTAAACAAATAAATTTGAGTTATAACACCGAGAAGTTAAGCTCCCTTTTAAATTAATGTGTATAGGTTAAATGTTAATGGGCTCTCAACGAATTTGGTCGATAACCTACATGTTTCGCAAAACGTTGGGGATCTATTGATTTATTTCAAGCCATTGACTATAAAGTAATCTGAAATATTTTTCCCAGCATTAGTAACCGGTGTTCATCTTATTGTAGGCGTGTGTGTTTCAAATATCTCCCGATTTTGTTATCTGAGGAATCATCGACTCTAGTAGTTCATGTTAGAAAAGCAAACACGTCCTCAAATAAACGCGAACACTCCTAGTGTAATCAAATTCGATGCTTCAGTGAAATTGCAAATTCAACGCGTTCTGTGCTCTCACACGTTTAATTATTCATCGAACATACGCATCAATGTATACTGTTTTAGAGTTGCAAGCTATCTATCCGTGACATCTATGTTAGTGTAGAAACAGAAAAAGACCTTCATCATCGTTGGTTTTTGTTGAAGTCGACGATTACAACACCTCTGGTGAGCAGCTAAAAAGTTTGCTAGCCAAGAAGAATTGGCTCAAAACCAAAAACCATGTTTTTGTAAAAGGTATAGTCTGGAGACGTAAGAGCAAAGTAGCCTTAGATATACCTTATAATAAGTTATATCATATTCTCGCAGATTTCTCATGTATCGACACGCTCTGAAACTAGAACCTTCAATCTGTAAATCCAACAAAAATACTAAATCACTTGCGTGCACAGGTTTACCGAAGGAGTACGAAACAAGTTTATTTACTGTTTACTAAACACATATCGTGCCATAATGGATTGGAGTGAAGCATTCGGTTTTGTCGATGTATTTACTCACCGAGAGGGGTTCCTTACTGGATTAAAAAGTGTTAAAAACATGATACTCGTAGCCACCACCGGCGTTTTTTAAGAGTTGACGCTTTTCCGTATCTTTGAATAACGTTCCTTAACAACTGATTTTACTGCTGTAGTAAGTATAGTTTTTATCATATTATATTGTGTTTTTATTAAAGTAATGATTTGCTATTGTACCAACTATTCTAATACGTATTAACTAAGTTTAACTTTATAGCTATATAGGTTGTCTATCTAACCTAAAAGTATTTTTCCATTGACCATCGGTTTTATTTTTATAAGTTCTATCACCTATTTGCCAAGATTATTGTTTAGTTGTCTATGACGTAAATATTCACCTTGGAATAGGTAAATGCCATCCTTATGCCAGTTATCATGGAGATTATCGCAGCAAATTATGCGTCCATTTGACATTTCATAGTTGAACTTAGTTGATAAATGTATTGTAAATTTACAGTTTTATAGTTCAAATAATTATAATATTACAAGCTTCGGCGTGTATTAAAACATCTTTAGTTAAGTAGGTAAGCCACGTATTCTACTTCATGTTCACACAAATTCTTGGAAGGACTGTAACATACTCCTTCCAAGGATTTGCGTATAAGGTAAACCTAAAACTAACGTATATAATAACAAACTGAAGCGTAACAACCTTACTATAACTTTATCTTGTGGTTTATGAAATAGCAAATAAATTATCCTTTTCATACCCAAATATTAGCTTATTCTTTAGAACAAAAATAGTTCACTGATTTTTTCAATAGATTCCTGAAATTAATCTTAAAAACGTCATTGTTTATGGACAAGGCCACTAAAAATACGTGAGTTCAATGAACTTCCTAACATACTCAAGTATAAAAATAAAACGATCTAAAGTTGATTTCTTTTTTTGTCAGTCGTCATTTTATAAACTTTTGCCCATAGAATACGAACCAATAATTTTAGTATCGTTCGTTTAGGTAATAAATTCATTCGTTCTTTTTTAATCGAACCCGCTCTTCTAGGAATAAATAAAGCGTTTCTTGTTATTCTCTCGTAAAAGTTTCATGGTGTTATTTCAGCGTATCAGTCGCCAATCCTGCTTTCGACCCATCGAATACCGGTGATCCTTCCTATAATATGGCAATTATATATAACTACGTTAAATCTGGATTTCACGGGTACATTAATTTCGAACAGCACTTACACTTACAAATAAGTACTCATAGTTTCGATATCCCAAACCCGTTTCCAATAAAAGGTAACAGCGTACGTTACTAAAGCCAATTACTTCCAATTCTATTTACCTTATTCTATAGGGGCTTAGCCCACTCTAAAATAGTCTGGCGAAGGTCCATAGATTCTGGAACTAATTTGTTGGGGAAAGGTCCAAAATAACCGTCACCCCTTTCCGTGAGAATTCCGTCGAATAGCCGTAATAGTTTGCGGAAATTGACTTGGCTGTAAAAAGTTGTGGGCAAGCGATACATAAACAATGTTTGCGCTGTTCATTTTAAATTTTACGTACACTGTTTGCTTGCAGATTATTGGGATATAAATTTTTAGCTCCTGGCAAAAAGAGAGGTGTTTTATGGTTGACGCTTGTCTGTCGCATCATAACTACTTTCATCGAAAGTATTCCTAACATAGCTTCGAAGCAACCGTTCAAATATTGCCGTGATGGTTTGAGGTAAAATATTAAATGCGTGTTTCGAATGTTTGTAAAGTTTGCTTGTAATGTATCAAGAACTAACGTTGAATTAGTAAGGAAATGATTTTAACTACCCTGATGCAGCCAGTGCTAATGAGTGAACAAAATAAACTTTCAACGAAGTTCTTATATTCATTAAGATTAAATTCCTTGCAAAAATTCTAATACAATTTGTATTTCTTCTGTATTCACCGCCTCCCCACAAACCATTCTGGAGACCAGTTATACAATTCCATCAATTACGCGCGTATAATCCTCGGATTATTCTTTGGTTGGATACACCAGGATTATTTGTTCAGTTGGAGCGCCGCTTAATTGGTTTTTTCAGTCTTCGCTGTAATAACTTTGCAAATAACGTGATGAATGTGCATTGGTGTAGCACTGCGTTATTTGTTCTGTTCTGTCGCTGCACATCTATCCATGGTTTAAGCACTTGCAAGAGCTTTGAAGAGAAGAACACAGCTTAGGACAAATGTTTAAAATTCTTTTGAAAGGCACCAATTAGCTGGTGACCTCCGTAGCTTTACTTACTGTTGATATATCATTAATTATAATAGATATACCTTGGATAGATTGCTCATTTCATTTCTCTTCAACTTTGTTTGTCTACGCAAAGGAATATACCATTTGACCACATAATCATTATATACTGTGACTTGACGAAGTTTGAACTAATAACCGAGGAACACAATAACCTATTTCTACACGGTAACTTGAGAATATTGCAGATATTTCTAAGCCCATAAAGGGTCTCTTAGGCTTAGTTACTTACGGTGGAATGTTGAAGATCAAAAGATCCGTTTTGAACTCTAGGAAACTACGACAGAACACAGTCGACTGCAGAATATAGATTGATATTTTACGGTATCTTGTATTTGACGATATCTTAGTACAATGTCACTTTAATGTGGCTTTATAAAGTCGTTTAGAATTCGCTCAGAAATAACAACTGGCTGCCCTGTTTGATGTCCTGAATGAAAATATTTGTTTTCAATATTCAAGCATATTCAATTTATTTCTGAAATAGCTATAAATATGAGTTTTTATTTCAGATATTAGACATCAGACATCAGGTCCATACGTATTATATATAAATTGAAATTTATATTATTAATTAAGCCTGTTGATTTTATGCAACAATCTACACTTCATCATCATCATCATCATCATCATCAGCCTATGTTAGTCCACTGTTGGACATAGGCCTCCCCTAATGAGCGCCATAGCGCCCTGTCTTCGGCTTGTCGCATCCAGCATCTGCCAGCAGTCTTTCGCAGATCGTCATCCCACCTGGTCGGAGGGCGTCCTACACTACGTTTACCGAGTCGCGGTCTCCACTCAAGAACACGTTTACCCCAGCGGTTATCGGTTCTTCGCGAAATATGGCCGGCCCACTGCCACTTCAGTTGGCTAATTCTCTGAGCTATGTCGATGACTTTAGTTCTCTGTCGGATGTATTCGTTACGAATCCTATCCTTCAGAGAAACTCCGAGCATAGCTCTTTCCATAGCGCGCTGAGCGACTTTGAACTGGTGGACCAACCCTATCGTGAGTGTCCACGTCTCAGCTCCGTAGGTCATGACTGGTAGGACGCACTGATTAAAAACTTTCGTTTTCAAACATTGCGGTATGGATGACGAGAAGACTCGACGTAGTTTTCCGAACGCTGCCCAGCCTAGCTGGATCCTCCTCTTGGCTTCCTTCTCGAAATTGTTTTTACCCAACTGCAAAATCTGCCCGAGGTAAGTGTACTCAGAAACAATTTCGAGAAGGTGGCCATGTACGATCACCGGTCTTGGATCAATGTGGGCATTGATCATGATTTTGGTTTTATCCAAATTCATGCCAAGACCGATACATCGGGAGGCTGAAGCTAGACTGTCCAGCATCCGGTTCAGCTCCTCTAGCGACTCCGCCATTAAGACTATGTCATCAGCGAATCGCAGGTGTGAGATGTAGTCGCCGTTTATGTTGATGCCCTTGTCTTTCCAGTCCAGCGTCTTAAACATATCTTCCAACGCGCTCGTGAACAGTTTCGGGGATATGACATCCCCCTGCCTCACTCCTCTGCGCAGTTGGATCGGTTTAGTCTGCTGGTCCTGTACTCGGACACTCATCGTAGCGGCTTCGTAGAGACATCTCAGCACCTCGATATAACGATAGTCTACTTGGCATCGCTGTAAGGATTGTAGAACAGCCCAGGTTTCAACGGAGTCAAAGGCCTTCTCATAGTCCACAAAAGCCAGACACAGGGGCTGATTATACTCTTCGGACTTCTGTATAATCTGCCTCACTGTGTGAATGTGGTCTATGGTACCATATCCTCCGCGAAACCCAGCCTGCTCCGGTGGCTGAAACTCGTCGAGTCTCCTGGCGAGACGGTTCGATATAACTCGTGAGAAAAGCTTATAGACGTGACTTAGGAGCGAGATGGGTCTATAATTTTTAAGAAGGGTTTTATCTCCCTTCTTAAAAAAGAGCACCACCAAACTCCCACTCCACGCCTTTGGAGTTCTCCCACTGTGAAGGACGGCGTTGAAGAGGCTCTGTAACTCCTGTATAACAGGGTATCCTCCAGCTTTCAAAAGCTCTGATGTTATTCCGTCCTCACCGGGGGCTTTTCCATTTTTAAGCTGCCTCAGAGCTAACACGATCTCGTCTTGACTGATGTCTGGCAGTTCGTCGGTATAGTGGCGTATCAAGGTGGCTCTAGAATCGTGGTCGTCTCGTTGGGAACGGGGAGCATGTGCAGCGTATAAACGGCCATAAAAGTCCTCTATCTCGGCCGATATCTCCGGCTTCGACAAAACGGTCCTTCCGTCGTGCGTTAAAAGCTTCGTCAGGTGGCTCCTTCCAAGCTGCTGAGTGAATACTTTGGACCCTCGGTTTCGCTCTATCGCCTCTTCAATGAGGCGTGTATTAGAGCTCCGAAGGTCGCGTCGTACCATCTTCGCAATTCGCTTGTTCAGGTCTGACCTCTCTGACGAAGTCGCTTGGGTGGTTTCCCGTCTCTTTGTCATCAGCCCAAGAGTCTCATCCGAGAGTTTGGACTTCTTACCAGTACGCTGCTTTTTGCAAAACTTGATGCCCTCGTCCCTCAGCGTTTCTACCAGATTGTGTAGGGTCTCGTCAGCGTCATCAGTGGGTTCCAAGGCAGCGAATCTATCCCCGAGAAGCTGCTGAAACTTCTCGGTGCCCGCCATGATTTGGATTGGGTTCGGTCGGAGCGTGGACTTCACCAGACGGTTTCTTTCAAGCTTCAAATTTATATTCAGAGAGCCTCGAAGGAGTCGGTGATCAGATCCGGTATTGAACCTGTTGATCACTGAGACATCTCTGAATATATGCTTGCTATCCGTCATGATGAAGTCGATCTCATTTTTAGTCACAGAATCGGGACTCCGCCATGTCCACTTCCTTTGGGGCTGTTTCTTAAAGAAAGAGTTCATTAAGAACAGCCCCTCTTTCTCAAGGAAGTTGACGAGCATTTGTCCCCTGTGATTTCGAACACCAAAACCATGCGGGCCTATTCGGGATTCGTTGCCAGTCTGGGTTCCCACCTTGCCGTTAAAGTCCCCCATAACAACGTTGAAGTGAGCCTTGGTGGTGTGATGTAAGGCTTTGGATATGTCTTCGTACATATCCTCCACTTCATCATCCGAGTGTGTCGAGGTCGGTGCGTAAACCTGAATGACCTTCAAGCTGTAGCGCTTAGACAGCCGAAGGATCAGGTACGCTACCCTGGTCGACACACTGGAGATTTCTTCGACGTTGTTAGAGAGGGCCTTATTGACGAGGAAACCTACGCCACCCTGGGATGTTTTATCACCCTCACGAAAGTAGAGAAGATGGCCCGAGTCTAGGGTTACGGTGTCCTCCCCCTCTCTACGGACTTCACATAACCCTAGAACATGCCATTTAATGTTCTCTAACTCCACTTCCAACTGCGCTAGATGGTGATCAAGCCTCAGAGTGCGTCCGTTAAACGTTGCCAGGGTCAGTGTGTGTGGGGTGTGGTAGCCTAATGTAGCCCGGTGATTCCTAGCACCCCCTGCCCCGCCGTTACCGTGGCCGCTACCATGGCCAGGAATAGCGAGGCGGCCGGGAACTGGGGGCCATTTTGTGGCGGTTCTTGTCATTTGGGGGTATTGCCCATAATCCCCACGCTGGGCATGCGGGTTGGGGATCGCAGTTTAGTGGAGTAGTTCTGCAGAGGGCGCTGCTGCCCGCCCCCCGGTGTGTTTCCCTTAGTCGCCTCTTACGACACCCACGGGATGAGTTGGGGTGGTGAAATTCTTTATTATGCCGTCACCACACGGCACAATCTACACTTAGCTCAATTGTTTCAATTGTAAATACCTCTTAGTTCTAATACGTTTCTCTTGATTTTCTTTGTTAATAAAGGTGCCAAATTCTTATAAATCATCATCAGCCTTATACATATATATTTATTTATACATAATTTTTGGTTTATTCTCAATTAAACGGATAAACAGGTGCATGCATCATTATCATTGTTTTAGATTCAGATCTTCACGTGTAATGATCAAAGTACCTTTGAAAAGAATAATCAAATGAGTGGGAACAACAACTGAAACAAACCTTCAGGCTTTATCTGAAAGAACTGTTGGAACTGTAAGTGAATGAGAAGGACAGCGAATGTCAAGGTGACAGTAATTACCAAGGTGACAGCAAATCACAAAAATTACAGAAAATGTTGCAAGAAGTCATAAAAAAGACAGAAATTAACAAAAAACTAAACTATATGGATTTACCCATGGATTTATGAAAAGTAAGGATGGCATCCTGTCAAATCAAACTTGAATCCTAACAATGGCGGAATGACATTGAGTGTCATTGTATATCGAGATGCCAACTGAAAAAAATTTACCCATAATTTTTATAAATATTCTTCCTAATAATTGTTTACAAATGAATATGTAGATTATAAAAAATCTACGTAGGTACTGCTTTAGCCACGGTCATCGTCTATTAGACATACTTTTTATAATTTTCAATTTACGCCAGCGCTTTATGGTGCTAACTGCAGTGAATTTGATTATCCCACAAGCACAGAACAGAACACTGTACTTTCCCGAGATCAAATAGTAACGTATTTGCTAATCGAAGAAATTTCAACAAAATCTGTTCAGCCCTCAGTCTATTCCAACTCTCCGTTCACTGTCTAATTTTAGTTTGAATAAATAATTATTTGTGCCTATTAACTGGCTGACAACTTTTTTCTGCCTGATGCTTCGCATGCGTTGTTCCTATGGAAATGCCTAACCAAAAATCAAATAAAAATTACTTATTTAAAAGTGGCAATAAGCAGCCATATATTACGATTGTTACTAGGAAGATCAATTAAACGTTCCTAATAATGAAAAAATATACATTATTCTCATATTCATTGTTTGATAAATAAGAAATAAAAATTTATGGATACATAAATATTATTAATTTTAATTGCCCAAATTCTTATAAATGAAAAATCTTAATGCACACTGCATGTTATACTAGATTAAGTGGGATTCCAATTATTTTCATTGTGAGATTCTCTGATTACCTATACGAATTCAATTTAACTTCAAATTTTCATCACCTAGAAATCTGAAAAAATATTGACTAATAGTTATGCCCTGCGGCTACCTATAATCTCGATATAACATGTTATCTGCGTAGCATCAGCGTCAGTAAAATTATTATTAAAATGGGTTTAGCTATTTTGGAGGTTAGCTTAAATAAACACAATAATAATTCGTCTATCAAAAGCTAAGCTATTGAATTGATATTACAAACAGAAATTCAATATCATAATTATATTTCAAATAATACATATTATAATAGATAACCATAATGATAAATAAATGCCTATTTACCTGATTCATAATTTAAAGTCAATAAAATATGACAATTGAAACTTGTTTAATATACTCCCACATTTACCGGAAAATTTACATGTTTACATGTTGGCAGCACTGGCTAGATTTTGTGCTTCTATTTTGATTATTTTGTTCATAATAATTTTGCGTAAAATCGATGAAATAAGTTGGTGAAATAAGAAATTTACCTAGGAAATGTGATCCGGTGTTTTTTATTGACAAACCCATTGTGATTTTTGCAACATCTGACCACACAAGACGGCGTTTTCCATTTATTTTGTTTTTTTTACAATGGGGTTCATCAGTTGGTGTATAAAGCCGTAATGGCGATGACCGACATACTATTTGAGTGATTGGCATGCTTGCTTGATTGGAGTGCTTCGTTATATTTTTTTCTGATATTCCTTATATTTTGGTCTAGATCTGAAACCTGTCATAATTATTGTTTTGTATTGTAACTGATTAATGATAGTTACTTTAGGTTTAATATTACATTATCATTGCATTTATTTTCTATCCCTGCCCCTCAAAGGACTTGAGAAAATCGTATCATTCATTTCGACCGGTTAGCTTGTTATTTATTAATGCATAAATCTCAATGACGCCGAGTGTACCTAACAAACGTAATTGATGTGACTTCAAAGCGATCTGTATCGTCTTTACCGTACTTCCAATTTGGTATTGATACAGGTACTTTTGAATTGAAATTATAAATAAATAATAATAAAGTAATTGGCCTGTGCTTATAGCTTGCATTTGAAGTTGCCTTATTTTGCCTGGTTGCATTCTTCTTTTTAATATTGTCTTTTCAACAATTGTTATCTTGAGCATTATTAGCCGTGCATGAGTAATCATGTAATATAATGAGGTACTTAACACTATTTCTAGAAGTAGGTACAGGATTTCATGTTTTTGTTTCTTACGCGAGCGTGACTGGCTATAGAAGAATAATTCTTCTGAGAGCAATTATTGCTCTCAGCGTTAGTTTCGCCTTGTTCTGTTGTTTTTATTAAAATACTAGCGGCCCGCCCCGGCTTCGCACGGGTATTAAACAAAAATTTCAGAAATTATACACACTAAAACGATAGGTTTCACAGTTTTCATACGGATCTTTACTTTTTTAACAGCATTAGGGTTTTTGACATTGACTCAACATTCCAAAACTGACACTGGCCGTAGAGAAAAAGCAAGCACCGTGCGCTATACAACCTCTTTTTCTATTCTGACGCGCCATAATAGAAAAAGAGGTTGAATATACAGCCCACGGTTCAATTATTGAATTTTTCATGCGGATCCCTAACTTTTTTGAAAATATTATATAGCCTATGTTCATCACGGAAAATTAAGGATTCTAATGGTGAAAGAATTTTTTAAATCGGTCCAGTAGTTTCGGAGCCTATTCAATTCAAACAAACAAACAAACAAACAAACATACAAACAAACAAACAATCAAATCTTTCCTCTTTATAATATTAGTATAGATAAGATTTTTTGTTGATGTAAATTTGTTAGTATAATAAAGTTTTAATTACCTCATTAATTGTATAAAGAGTAACGTAGGCACTCACTCTGACGCAAATCTAGCTAGTTAATACTAGTACAATTTTTGTATTTATAAATAAACTAGCGGCCCGCCCCGGCTTCGCAACAAAAATTTCAGAAATTATACACACTAAAACGATAGGTTTCACAGTTTTCATACGGATCTTTACTTTTTTAACAGCATTAGGGTTTTTGACATTGACTCAACATTCCAAAACTGACACTGGCCGTAGAGAAAAAGCAAGCACCGTGCGCTATACAACCTCTTTTTCTATTCTGACGCGCCATAATAGAAAAAGAGGTTGAATATACAGCCCACGGTTCAATTATTGAATTTTTCATGCGGATCCCTAACTTTTTTGAAAATATTATATAGCCTATGTTCATCACGGAAAATTAAGGATTCTAATGGTGAAAGAATTTTTTAACTCGGTCCAGTAGTTTCGGAGCCTATTCAATTCAAACAAACAAACAAACAAACATACAAACAATCAAATCTTTCCTCTTTATAATATTAGTATAGATATAGATAATGCTGGACAAATCACACCAAGCTAAGCAGAGCTTTTGTATGTTTGGATACTAGATACCTGAGAAACATAATAATATATGAGTCACTAAATAGTTTTTTTTTATTATCCATAGAAAACGACAAGAAATATACCTATGTTCATTATCATCGTAATTGGTATATTTTATTTTATATTGAGATGACTTTTTGGCAACATTCTAGTTGATAGTAGGTAATTTATTGTTTGTATCAATAAAAATATGAGCAGAATAGTTCCCTTTAATAGGGTTATACAGATAGTTTCGATAAACTATCGACTAGGTCATTGCGATCCAGGTCTAGCTAAGTTTACAAAAATGCTTACGTGGTAGGTTCATCCAAGAAGATGATTGGTGGATTGTTGACCAGCTCCAGTGCAACGGACAACCGTTTCGACTGCCCTCCGGAAAGCTTCTCGGACATTGTGTTCCTGTGATTCCATAATCCAAGGGTCTGCAGGATTTCTTCTACCTTAAAAAATAACCGTTTTTCAGAAAATATGGTAAAATAGAATTATTACCTTTAACCCACTGTGACAATTTTAATCCATACTACGTAGATATGCTGGGAAATATAAACAATTGTGGTTTTTTTTCTTGTTTTCTGTAAGTTTGAGGGAGTTCGATTTCTTCACAAGCTTTGTTTCTCAGAACCTTTGGAATCTAGTTAGTTTGATCAATTTATATACTTTCCCCTTTCCAGAAGATCGGCTATATATTTGATCTCTACGCCTTATAGTTTAGTGTCCTGTGGATACAACAACACCCATGAAATATTGATTAACCGAGCCCTTACCCATAAACTTTAACTAACAAAGCCTTCCGCTTAATTGGAATCGATCAGTTATGCATAGAAGTTGGAGTTGATTTCTTCTACTCGGGGATGCCCCTTTTAAATCTGATTAGATCACGTATACGTTTGATGTAGATCCGGCCGTTCGTTCGAATACAGGCTTTCATTCGAGTAGGTATTGCTTGTAAATACATGACAGAGGCGCAAATACAAGGGATGGAAGTTACAAAGCCAGCAGGCTTTATATTTACAAGTACATCGGAAGGAAGATGGCGTTTCTACTTGCAGGGCTTCGGGATTAAGATGAATAGACAAACTTTTTTTCGTTATGGTTTTGTCTTGAATCCGGCTTATTCCCAGAGGTCCATGACTCTTTTGTTTCTTCTTGGTAATTATATTAGTCATCATGTCTATTATGTAGCTGATATTTTATGTTAATCTGTGCTAAATACTTTAAGTATAGTAGACGCTTTGTACAATTATGTTTGAGTATTATATCTCTAACCAATTATTATAATTGAGTCTCTTATTATAATACCTTGCATTCTTTGTAGGAATACATATATTTTGCTGTTTTGTTATATAATCTAGGAAAATCTCAAGCAGGTGAATATTGATATCTAATAGATAAGCTTCTACATATATGAAGATCGACTAGTGGACGGGCTGTGATTCTATGTAGATCATTCATCATTATTTATTTAAGAAATAGTTGAATAAAAAATAGAAGAGGCAATTAACTATTTTAAGCAGCAAAGAAACTTTTTCTTTTAGCTGCTCTCAACTTTCCTACTTTTGATTTGTCTCAAAGAGACTCTCAACACAAACTTGAACTTCTGAACCGGCCTCTCCAGGCTTTTATAATAAAAGGTCTAAACAAGATAATCTTTTTGTTAGTACCTAATTTAAAATTCTTGTTTGTTGAGGGTCGCCTTAGATCGTTTTGGCTATAATAGAAAGTGCCTGTAATACTGATCTTGGAGTTTTAGGCATCTCATTTTCAAGTTTTGCTGGAGCTTATTATCAGCAGATACCCCATATTATGGACTATTAGCGAGTGTCTGGATCATGTTTTATCTATCCAGACGTAGAAAGTTTTTTTAATACACAAATTAGCTACATAAATTGGTACCCTCTTATTTCCTTTTTAATAAGCAATTTAATTTGGATATCATTCAATCAATATTGTTGTCGATTTTAATTATCCGTTTACAAATTTGATTGGGTTTTAGAAAACTACGTTAACGTATAATATGGTACTAAAATTATTTTTATTAGAGCAAGACACTGTGCATTTCCGCTCTACATGAACTAAAATTTTAATAAATTACATTATCCTAAAAAAATTGTTAAATAAAAAACTGAAAAGCATGTCAGTTTTACCAACCTACGTTGCAAAAAAGCGTATGAACCTTTAACATTCCTTTTAACTTAAGCCTACCATTCGGGCTCATACAAACTCACAACATCATATTTTGAACCTTTCTTAGCGGATGGGAGGAAATGGAAACCATAATTTTGTCAAGATAATGATCCGATGTTTTCGTCGTCAAGAATACAGTTGTGAATAGAGCCTTGTTTTGCCCTCAAGCCGAAATTTTCGAATTATTTTCAAACAAATTTTCAAGGTCGATTGCGACACGGCACACATATTGCAAATTTCCTGAGGGAAATAAAAAATAATGCCTCTACGTACAGAAAAGAGCAAAGAGATCAGGTTTATGAAACCAAACCCATTTTCATTTGCGTCAAAACATGAATTATCATTACTCGATCTCATCAGAATCACGTACCAAACTCGTTACCGTTTCCATCGCGATAAGATATATCATGTTGTACCTGTTCTTTTTGTCCGACAATAATCATTAAGTTTATCTATGTAGTTACTCTTTGTACACCTATCTAAAGGAATACTTACTTAGATACTACAAAGAGTTTCCTATAGGTACGTTCCTCTTAAGGAGTTTTACATCCTACTTATTGTAAAGGCGAAAGGTTCTGCTGGCCTGGCCAAAGACAACGCCTGACTACTGAATGGGTTGAGATGAAATTTTGTAAACATTAAGATCTGAACCTGGAATAACATATCCGAAAAACGGATGCGAAACCGCAGTCAGATGCGAGACCTTTGCTACTCGGATCTATGTCTGATATCGTCTTGTATACTTACAATCAGTTCTTTCTCTGCCTTTCCCAATTCCTTCCCCAACTTCAAGTTCGCAGCGATCATCATGGACTCTTGCACGGTAAGCCTCGGCTGCAGCAAATCGTCTTGCATGATGTAAGTGCTGAGTTTCTTGAACACGTGCATGTCGCGAGTGAGACCGTTCACTGTGATCCTGCCGTGCACTCCGTTTGAGCTGAAATTATATGAATTAAATAATTTAATTAATTTATTATATAAGGAAAGCCTACAACCCAATCCACAAATAGATGAAATTTAGTAACATGAACCTAGCAACAAAAAGGTTAATAAATAGCCTTCACGGCTAAATGAGTGTGAATATTAAATACGTTATATAAAGTTTAGAAATTATTGCGAAAAGTAAAAAAAAAAACTATTTTTCAAATTAACTCATAGAAATTCAAATGATACTAGCGCAACGTCGAAATGTAACAGACAGATTACGGTTGTTTTTAATCAAATACAAAATCCAATCAACAAAGCAGTAATAACTCATTTCAAATCAGACCACTATGGTCAGAGCGTTAACTTTAGTTACAATTTGAAAGATAATAACAAAGTTCAGGAATATACCTACAGGCCTATCACAGAGAGCCGTATTAAGAATTTTCAAAGTAAAGTTGAACTAACCTTAGCTAATATATCTTGCTCTGATGACCCTAATGATCTTTTTGCTAAACTCTTGAATGCTATAAACAAAGAACACAATGAAATATTCAAACTTAAAACATGCTCAGTAAGAGATAGAGTCGGATTCATTGATTGGGCCACTCCTGGCATTTATAAAAGTAGGGATAGACTGTATAACCTTTATAGTGATAGGAAAGCTATGTTACATGATCCTGCGTTTCTTTTGTATGTAACCAACTACTCGAAAACATTTAAGAAAGTCTGCAACACAGCAAAATGCCTATTTTTGAGGAAAAAAATATTAAATTCATCAAATAAAATAAAAGCAACATGGAGACTAATAAATAACGAAACTGGTAAATCAAAGCCATGTAATAGAGAAATTAGGTTAAAAGTTAATAATTCAATTCTTATTCAAGAACAAGATATTGCCGATGCTTTTGATGCATTCTTTTCTGATATCCCTAAAGTTATTACCCGTTCTCTAAACTCCTCACCTTCATTGTCGGTGGAATTGTTAGAATCATCTGTTGTAAAATGTAATGAAGTTTTTATCTTCAGTCATGTAAACGCTAATGATGTAATGAAAACTTTTAAATCAATTAATATCAAAAATACAGAGGATCTCTGGGGTATTTCAACGAAAGTACTAAGTTCAATCATCAAGGAAGTGGCTCCTTGTTTAGCCTTTATTTTCAATAGTTGCGTCGACGCAGGAGTTTTTCCTGATCTCATGAAATATAGTAAACTTGTTCCTCTTTATAAATCTGGTAGCAACACTGATCCGGCCAATTACAGGCCTATTTCCATACTACCTGCATTCAGCAAAATTTTTGAGAAAATAATTCTCACTCAGTTAACCTGCCACTTCAACGTTAATAGTTTATTCCATAAAAATCAATTTGGCTTCACCAAAGGTAGATCGACAACAGATGCAGGTACAGTTCTATTAAAACATATATTCGATACTTGGGATAAAGCAAAAAACGCTATTGGTATATTTTGTGATCTTTCTAAAGCTTTTGATTGTGTAGATCATGGTACTTTAATTAGCAAATTGAAACATTATGGAATTAATAACAAGGCACTGGACCTTATGCAATCATATTTGTCTGATAGAGTTCAAAAAGTTGATATTGGTAAAGAAAGATCTAGAGGTTCGAAGACTGAATTAGGTGTTCCGCAAGGATCAATATTAGGTCCATTTTTATTTTTAGTTTATGTAAATGATCTTCCTTTTTTAGCAAAAGATTTTTGTGATATAGTCTTATTTGCTGATGATACCTCGTTGATTTTTAAAGTTGACAGAAATAAATATAATTTTGACGATGTAAATACTTCTCTTTCACAAATACTAGATTGGTTCACCGCCAATAATCTTTTACTCAATGCTAAAAAACCAAATGCATAAAATTCATGTTACCAAATGTAAGAGAATTTCCTACTAAAATTATGCTAAGGGATGATATAGTTCCTCTTGTAAAATCTACCATTTTCCTAGGGCTACATATTGATTCCTCTCTGCAATGGAGACCGCAAATTGATGCTCTCGCAGGCAGACTTAGTTCAGCAGCCTATGCAGTTCGAACAATTAGATATATTACCGATGAAGATACAGCTAGGTTAGTTTATTTCAGTTACTTTCATAGTATTATGTCCTATAGTATTTTGCTATGGGGACAGGCGGCGGACATACAGACTATCTTTGTACTACAAAAAAGGGCGATCCGTGCGATTTATAAATTAAAGCCACGCGATTCTTTGAGAGAATTATTTAAAGAAATAAATATCTTGACAGTAATATCACAATACATCTATGAAAATTTAATGTATACGCATAAAAACAGAGACAACTTTTTGAAAAACTGTGATGTTCACACTAGAAATACTAGAAACAAAAATAAATTACTTATACCATCGTATAGATTACATAAGGTAGGGAAGTCATTTATGGGAAATTGCGTGCGCTTCTATAATAAGCTTCCATCTGAAGCAACTGAGCTCCCTATTCGTAAATTTAAACAATACATAAAACAAAATCTTATTAAGAAAGCATTTTACTCGATAGATGATTACGTTAACGATAATAATGCTTGGCCAGATGTCGCTCCATTCCACACCGACAATAGCATGTAAGAAATAGAAATTGAATGTTGTGCTTAGCTACATAATATGTATTTAAATAATTACTGACATGTATCTAAATCATTTTAAACTTAGATTTAGATAGGCAAAAACAAACATTGTATTAGACACATAAGTTACATATGAATGTACTAGTGGTTTCTTTTTCACTTCTTCCACTAGTGGACAAAAAATTGAAGTGAAGAGAAATCAATAACAACTTATTTCTTTGTAATAATAATTAACTGTATGAAATTTGACTTGTCTAAGTGCTTATTTTGTAAGCCTAAAGAAATAAAGTTATTGAATCTGAATCTGAATCTGAATCCATTTATTAAAACGGCTGCTCTAGTTTGCATCGAAGAAAGCAAATGCATATTCGACGATTTTAACTTTTGGAAATAATAAAATACACATTGTTTTTCCGTTTTGAAGTTGCTTAACAACATACACATTCAATAATACAGACATTCTCCTCCTTAGCACACAATATGTTCACTGCTGGACGTGCCCACAAACAAGGTTTTGCCGATGGTTTTGCCATTATCTTATCGCTTGAGAGGCAGACTGGTCGCAGTGGAAGTGTTAAAATTAAGGAAGCTGCCGGCTTGCTTCTGTTTACTCTTTGCTGGAGGAACCACTGAATATCTTGTCTAAAAACAGCGTGGATATTATTTTCAATAGCTACCTAAACTCCTACATATTACACATTAGTAATAGAAACCTTTAGATTAATAATGATAAAATTATTTATCAGTACATCTTTTTTTATTTACCTACTCACATATTTACATATAATATTATGTATATACCATCGAATTAGGGTTAAAGAACATTTGTTGATTTTATAAGTAGGTATGTGTTCTAGTTCTCTTGACTCTTTCAATATCTTTGAGTAGGTCATTCCTAAGCTAAGAAGCTTAGATAGATTATTTTATAACGTAAGAACGTTATAAAATAATCTATCTTTTTTTAATAGCAACCAAACAGAAATAGAAATTTAAAAATAGAATGAACTTTATTTTCCCGATTGTGTTACAAGCAAGAAATATCACAAAGTTCATATAACGTATCAAAAAGAAGATATTATAATATCTGACCAAGGTCAGCCTTCAATAAGCGACAAAAACACGAGTGCTTTGTCATTGATCAGGTCAATGTCTTTGCCAGATGTTTGCCATGATCCATGGGCACCGACCGTGAATTGGTTGCAGTTTAACACAGAGCAACGCGGGCCCCCGGCCGGCGGAAGGACAAAAAATACCTTTTTGATCTTGAACGTCATTGAAATTCGTTTATTTCAACCAGTTCTACCAGTATTTCGATTATCTAACGGTTCGGACAAGAATATTGCAAATCGTTAGCCCAAAATAATGAATTTATTTAACTGTTTGGACCGAATAACTTTTCTTTTACATTACCTACTATAAACTTTATAATAAAAAAAAATATTTATAGAGAAGTTCTCCACTGTCTGCTGAAAGGTCAGCTGGACTCCATGCATATTTATTTTTAAAAATCCAAGGATTTTTAGATAAAGCATAGCATGTGAGCTTGTTACTTGTTATAGCGTTAAATTACCATGGATGAATAAACAAAAATAAGACTTTTGTCCTTTATACAAAATATTTAAAGTCAGGTTGCGTTTGTTCGTGCCTCTACCACATAACATTTACATTGAGATAATACGTTACTTGTTCTATACGGCTTCTAAGCACTAATCGAACTTCTCTTCAAGGTACTCAAATGTCCCGCACACATGGATAATCTTCGTTGCGACTAGCTACCCTGGCAGAAATTCAGTTAAAGGTAAATTGTTGTACCTGCGATAATAAGAAGCTATTAAGGCGTTAGGTAGTAGTTAAGATAGGGAAATAAAATATTCATAATTATAAAAATATTGAATAGCTTACGTCTTTTCGACATTCCTAAATCATAATTTTAGCTAATTTTAGGTCATTCTAAAACAACAGAATCCACACTATTATGGTTCTCATAGTACTAATTCGGTAGATATTTAAAATAGAAGCCTAATTAATCACACTTAAACTAACATACTACATTATATTAAATTACTTAGACGATTATTTAAAAATGTATATTTAACGGTTTACTCTTACTAAGTTTTCTTCTGTGAGTGATTAAACGATTTTCTTTCTTTTCTTTTATTTATATATGCGAAAGAAAAACGTAATATGTTTGGATGTTAGTTGTTATTGCCATAAATTTTCGGCTTTTTATCGATATACGTTTTCGAAAACGATGGACGTCTTATACAAAGAAGGCATAGAAGAAGAAACAAACGAGGTGTAGCCTAAAAAATGCGGTAAATACATCTCCTTTACAATACGTATGAAAGCACTGAAATTATCAAAATAATGCTTGTCACTTTACACATTAATTTTTGGGTAACAGAAAATTTTTGAGTTGCACTATTTCTTTACTGTAACAGCAGCGTCTTTTACATCTATGATTGACGTGTTTTGAGTAGACCTAGAACACTCGTAGATCGCAAGATAAAACTCGGTATAAGTAGATACTTGTGCCATACCATAGCTACATTGAAAATACAAACATAGAGATTTGTAGTAACTATTAACGTTCATTAGTAGGTAAACCATAAAACAAACAGTAAAAAATATTTTCCTTAGATAGATTACTAATGAATAAATTTCTACAAACTGAATGCGAAATCCGTGAAATGCGTAGACAGGGATCATACTCGTAAACAAGGGAAACCGTATGTTTTCATTTTTCAAGGACTTGAAAACGAAGTATATCAAAAACCCCAAATAAAATGCCATCTATGGTGCTTTTTAGGGGAGGCCTATGTCCAGCTGTGGAGTATTAGAAGCTGATATTGTTAATCTAAAACTTGATTAAATTAAGATACTTTTCGGAATATCGCGTGCAAAGCCGCGGGCAGAAGTTAGTGTTGCCTAAATCTAACTTAATTCCACTAAGCCTTCTTGTCCACCCACAGTTTGTGTCTTGTGTGCCTACAAGACACAAACCGTGGGTGGACAGGAAGGTAGTCAGTGTTGTATAGATCGCTGTACGTAAACAGACAGTGGTTGGACAGTGGATGTGGATCATGATATGTGGATCATGTGAATCATAATGTGTGATAAATGTGATAATGTTTCTCAACTTAAAGACTAAAATTATTTATTTTGCACTACCAAGCTTACAGTGGTCAGTAATAAACAAAAAATTTATAAAAAACCATGTTATAAAATGTAAGTCCGAAAGCCGTGAAACCTCTGCCTCAGCATGAGTTGATCTTCCGGTAGAGCCATTTGTTGGCGTGACGGATAATCTGCACTTATGACTAAATAATACAAAAATATTTACGCATATCCAGCCAAGATGTTCAGTAGCGTCGACTTGCCGGCCCCTGAAGGTCCTAAGATGCATGTCAGCTCTCCGGATCTGAACTCTCCTGACACGTTGCTCAGGATTTTATGGTCTCCTAAAACAAAAAGAAAAAATATATAAGTTTATACCATGTAAAATCCGTGTGTAGTTTATACCGGACGCATAAATTAAAATGACTAAGTTATTATCATGCATAAACCCGATAAAAATTAAATGGTTTAATTTTACTTAAACCTGTCTTGAATTATCTTATTCTTGTTTTGTATACCAACTCTTAAATTGCATTTGAAAAGGTACAAGTATAGTGGCAACAATTTTTACTCATGATTATTTATTCAAAAAATTACCTTAGCCCTCTCTACCGAGGTAGTTTTTATAAGATTTTCGAGAAGGTTTCCTAACAGCCTTATTTAGGAGCAGGTGTCGCGTTTTCCATGGATGTCATTCGAATTTTATAAATATTTGAGTTTGTAATCTATCAAGGAAATTGAAGCGTCGGAAAAATGCTCTCGCTCGAGAAAAATTGAGTAATTTAGTATTTTAGAGAAAAATTACGGGTATATTACGGGATTATGCCTATTATCTTTAAATACCCTGAGGGAAAATCTAAGGTGCGCAAATATTCAAAATTTTCTAGCGTTATTCTGATTTTTTTTTTTTATTAAATGGGTTTTATAAGAAGACCTAATTATATATAATGTACACGTTATTCAATAATGGTTCAATAAGGCACAGCTTGCTCGAGAATCGGAAATCTTCGTAATTATATTTTTCTCAGTAGGTATCTAGTTATAATAGGTACCTTCATTAATTTGATCACGCCCATTTAGCAAAGTTATGATAATTAATTAATGATACTTAATGTCATTCTTCTTCATTATCGTTATTATTTTCCTAGTTATTTCCGATTCTAATGTACCTACGAGGTCTACAGCTATATTATTATGTTTTATATAACTGACATTTCTTGGATAATAAGCGGTTTCTCATAACATCGCAATGTAAATGGATGAGGCAGTTAAGCGTCTACCATCATCATCATCAGCCTATGTTAATCCATTGCTAGACATATGCCTCTAGCACCTTGTCTTCGCAGCTTGCCGCTTCCAACATCTGCTGCCTTTCGCAGGAATCATTGCACCTAGTCCAAGAAGCGAAAAATACATGCTGAAAATATTCCAAAATCCTAAACTTGCATCTAACGGTTAAATTTATGATAATTCACTCATGACTAGGCTTACTGCAAAAAAGCTACTATGCTGCCACGCTTCAGTACCTACACGTCACGAGCCGTAAGACACGCGACCCCAATCAAAGGTGAAGTAAGATATAATATGGCACTATCAAACGAAATATACATGGTAATCTATCTCTGGTGTTTCGGGTATGAGCTGTCATTTTGAACGGTAAATTCATTAGATCCTATAAATATACATAAATATTATTGTGGCGCGATGTTCGAAGGACCACTTGCGACGCAGGAGGTTGTGAGTTCGATTCGCGTCGTGGACAAATGTTTGTACGATCTGCAGATATTTTTTACGGATGTTCTGCTCTTTTTCTTTAGATAATAAATCATATATCCCTATGTAAACTGTTTTGTATTATGTATAATTATTGTATATAAGTCATCTAGCCATAACACAAGTTCTGCGTAGCTTGGGGCTGAATGATGCGATGTGGCATGTCCACTCAGCATTATTGATCGAACTTTCTCCCACCGCGCTAGTTGTCATCAACTACCGCTCGCCTTGTACCTACTCTTGATAATGTTGATGTCAAGTGTGGTGCAAAATCAAAACAAGTACATCATACGCTATGTCCGTTTGTTTCAAGCGTGCAATTAAATGACCAGTCGTTAGAGGATGAGTGGCAATTTTTTTAAATGCGTAGTTAACACGTTTTACCATGAATAGGTTATTAAAGAGATGGTACTTTATGTAGATAGATATAATTAACTAGATGGATAAGTAGGGACTGCGTACCTTTAAATGAATCAATAATGCTGGACTATCCACACAGAATCATTACCACAAGTTGATCAGAGCTTGTGTTATGGGTACGAGATAACTGATATAAAAATACAAACTAATACAAAGTTCGCTTTCCGCTGTCTGGCTGTGCCTATATTAAGATCTATAAAAGTGCACAACGGATTTTGATGAGGTTTTTTGAAATAGATTAGTAATTCAAGAGGAAGGATTATTATGTATTACATGCATTAGTAGCATTGCACCCGTGCGTGGTGGTGGGTAGCGGGTGGATCGCTATTATTATTTTAAAATATATTACAAAGATAGATATTTTTTCAATTATACAAAGAAGACGACCAGGGCACCCGGAACAAATATCTGCAGAATGTACAAACATTTCTCGCGAGATGGGAATCCAACCCAAGCAAGCTCCTGCGTAGCAGGCGGACCTTCACTCACCGCGTCACAGAGGTCCTTGTGTTTGTGTACACTAGGAAATTTTGTCCGCGGTATATTTATCCAACTTACATACAACAACAACATCAGCCTATATCAGTCCACTGCTGGACATAGGCCTCCCCTAATACGCGCCATAGGTAGCGTTATTTCATCTGGGGGTTATTGCCCATAATCCCCACGCTGGGCATGCGGGTTGGGGATCGCAGTTCGGTGGAGTTGCTCTGCAGAGGGCGCTGCTGCCCGCCCCCCGGTGTTTTTTTTTTCGAATGGGCTATAATGCTGTTGACCGCAGATGGCCATGACAGCGTTACCGGACTTTTGGCGGGCGCAGAGGGCGCCGCACCGGTAAAGTTAGGTTGGAGCAACACGCGCAAGGGCCACCACTTATGAGCGAACCTCGGCTTGGGCTGTTGCCAGATGCTACAAGAGTAAAATATTCTACCTTTATCATATCACAGAAATCGGAATAATATGATGACTTTTATGATGAAATAAGATAAAGTTAACCGTAAATTGTGTATTTAGTGCCTTGTCTTTTAGTGGTAAGTATTGGTAGTATTTGTTTTAACCGCTAACAATACCGGTTCGTATATATTGAATGAATTTCCTATGGATATTAAACTAGATTCCAAAACTTCTCAAAGTGCCTTAGTAAAAATGTGTATTTTCGGATTTATCCGCAAACTATTACGCACGTCAACGAAGGAATAAATTTTCAATAAACAAAATATTATAATTTTAAAGTATTTAGATTATATTTTTAAGACGTATTTTTATGTCGTAAAAATAAACGATTCAATTATAGCTCACCAACAAATAACGCATAAATAGCCCGAAAAATCACATACTTATGTGAATATAAGTTCTAAAGTTATTTGTTTAGAAAAAAATATTGATTTCGTCGCGTTTCGTCACAGCTTCGCCTTTACTGTTGAGCAACCTTAACGGATTTAAATATTTTTAAATGATTGTGAAAGATATCTTAAAAACCCATCAGTTCTTAGTGAATTTAATTAGATCTCTGTTGGTAGGTACTTACAGGATCCCCGTGGTAAAAATCAAGAATCTGGAACTTAAGATCTATAGAAAATATTTTAGATTTGATGAGTAAGTTATTGCTATTTCTTTGGTTATAAATCAGTTTTCTTCTTAAGTTCCATTAGTTTCAAAAATAATTTTTTTGCGCTTTCGCCCATCCAAAACCTTATGCTTTGTCCCAGTCCAGTTTGTAGATATTCTTATAGAATACCTACAATAATAATTTAATTGTAGGTATTCTATTCTTATAGAATAAAAACTTCACACCCAACTCCTTTAATCTCCGTACTCCCAATTATAAATCAAAGAATGGTTTGCAATTTGCGATACATAACTTTTTCCGTTCTTATAATTTTTAAAATAAATAAAAACCACGAAATAAATTACCTAACCACGAATGACATTCGTTCCTATAAAAACCTTCTTACTTTGTTGTTTTATATCATTAAGTATTTTTAAGACAATGTGTTGTTTGGTCGCTTACTCGAATTTAATAATCCGTCTACCCTACGTCAATAAAGGTGTTTAGTACATCCTTGCATTATAAAACACCTAGACATTGTAATGTAAGGAGGCACTTAACAGCTCATTCGTGCCGAGCTTTGAATAAGACCGGATTGATACTTTTTTTGGTGTTTCGTCAAACGATTCTTGTGGTATTTATTGCCATCTATATAGCCTTAATTATCTTGTCAAAAAACTTGAGCTTTAAATCTGACTGTACGTTTATAAAAAAGTTTCAATAGGTTCTCGCTGCAAGATCAATATCTTAAGTCATAGTGGATTGTCGATCGAGAGGTCTATTTGACTCTTTGAATATCTAGATACTCAAAGATTTGACTGCATTATCACCTCATGGAAAGGATGATGATTTACGTGTAATCAGTTTTACAAAAAACGCTGAAGCTCAAAAGGCGAATATTTTTTGGAAAATTCTGCAGTGCTAGACAAATCCAACGAACCGAAACTTGATGGGGTTACGTCATTTCATTTACAAGTAGTAAATAATATGGCTAGCTCGCTGGTATACATAAATTCAAATTCAAATTCATTTATTAATTCAGACAATTACATCCATATTTAGAGTTTAGTATAAAGTTAGGTATAAGTAGTACAGTTTACAAACACGGTCAAAAATACGTTAACATAAAAATACATAACATAAAAGTAAAATTTTACTGAACTTGCATGCATAAGTACGCCAAATTCCAGCTCAAGTGGTTGATAACCTAAATTCATTTGCAAGATTTTTTCTTAAAAAAATCTATAGAAATGGAGGTACAAATAACTTAATAAAGAAAACTTGTTGATAAGAAAAAAAAGCCTTTCCATGCCAACATTAAATTTATTTTACAATAAGTTATTGACAATTTCCTTTTATGCAATAATATTAGGTTTCCTTCACAAGGTAGGCTATTTGATCTTAGTGTCAAACTTAGCCCGTAGGCGGCTACGGCTGCTGGTTGGTGTTAGGTAACCTAAAACAGGGACACTGGCTGAGTTGCGGCAGTAAAGACAGCGAGCCATGAAATAAGAAGAAGACGTTACGTAATTTGTTGGACAACGGTATGATCTGGGCATGGGCTCTTCTCATGAAATACTTAGCTAAATTAGGGAGGAAGGGTCGTATTGAAACATACGAGATTTAGTTTTGCTAAAAGCTGTTGTATTCGATCGACACTAGACAAACCTTGTATGGTTTAAAGTGTCGTAGAAATAAGAATGGAATAAGTTCTTTATTAATAAAGAAATAAAAACAAAATAATAATGTGCGAACATAAACTATGTAGAAGGAAGTATAAAAAGAAAGTCAATGAGTACCTAAGTCTTCATTATGAATGTTAGCGGGTGAACTACAAACCTAGTATGTGTTGGAAGAACACCAACGTTCGTAGTTAACCGGGTAACGTAAAATTTTAATTTTTCAACTTCATTTCTTGAAATGTTAGAGATTCACCCGTGATAAAGATCGCTGTAACGCGATGGAAACGTACCTAAGGGAAAATAAAATAAAACAAAACGTACGCGATAATAAATAGGTATAATAATATACCTCTTATTTGCGTTACGCTTGGGTGCTGTGCTGATGGGTATCTGTGGTAACTACGTATGTATACTTGTTGGAATGGAACGTGACGCTAGTTCAAAAAGTTTAAATTTAATTTGGGTAAAAATTTTTGAATTGATAATTCTTTCTACAAATTATTAAGAACTAGCTGGGTGCCTGCGGTTTCACTCGCGTAACTCCCGATCCCGTGGGATTTTTGGAATAAAAAGTGGCCCATAAGTTATTCCAGGTGATGTACCAAGTTTCATCAAAATCCGTTAAGTAGTTTTTGTGTGAAAGAGTAACAAACATCCATCCATACTACCAAACTTTCGCGTTTATAATATTAGTAGGATATAAGAAGTTTTACGCTCATTGTAAGCGATTTGCTGAGTTCCCACGCAACTTACCATCTGTGCAAAACTTCTTATCTGCTATCTAATAGATGTATTACCTACATTAGCAAAAACCCGATTTCTTACTTCACGTCTAGCTCTTCGGCTCGTCGGTGCAATGTGCATTTTTCTCCACTTTTCTGTCTCCAGTTTCTTTTACTTCTTTGCAAAAAATTAAAATTCTTCCACGTAGGTATTAAAAATAAAAACTATATACGATAGCTTTGGCGTAAACGAAATGGCCTTCCGTATGTTTACACCAGGAAATCATGAAACTACTGTGATGTCGCAAACGCATTCCGGTAATGCAAGCTATATTCAAATTGAAACCTTTAGTCCTAATCTTTGCGCAAGGGTTTAAAACGTCAACAAATGACTATGGCAGATAAACCTATGTTGGATTGCTAGTCATCGACCTTAAGCTGAGCCAGAGCCACATTTGTAAACGGGTAAAATATAAGTGGCTTTTGGTTTCTCTTAAAATTTTGTGTATTCTCAGTGCCGCTTATAAATACTTTTTTCTTTCGTCATTCAGAATTAGCATCGCCATCCAACCTGGCAATGCTATATTTAGATTACGTTTGTAGGAATGGGAAATTTATCCGTCGCCGGAGCCGTAACCGATAAAGTTAAACTGGAGGACACAAGGGTCGGAAAGACCGCGTTACATTAGATTGAGACGGGGTCGCTGGGACCGGCGACAGATCATGCGGCAAAAACCGACCACTTATTGATTGCTTCGATTGTTCCCAACCCGAGATCTGTTTGCTATTTTGTTATACTCTAGGGTCAGATTAGATGGTTCATTCGGATTTGGTGGATTTGGTTCGTTACTTGGTAACTGAGAAATATGTCTGATACAAGAGTATTTTACTCTATATGAAAAATTAAAATACTATTTTTTTTAGATAGCTTAGGCCGAAATCAGTCGTTTAATAATAAGTTAGTATAGTTCAAATAAATTAAATTTTAAGGTAATTTTAAGATTCAAAGCTTTCTGATTTTTGAGATATTTCTTTGTACAGCGAATGCAAGTTGATTAAATAAGAGATGACTCTGTTTTCGTTTTAATACTATAATCCTCATACTACTATAAGCCTCTTTAAATGAAAAAATAATGCCGGACAATCCACACAGCATCATCTAAGCTAAGCAGAGCTTGTGTTATGGATAGGTACAAGATGACTGATATACATAATAAAATATAATGATAATATTCATATCCTAATAAATCTTCATATAAATCCTCAAAACTGGTAAAATCCAAAACAACCTTGAAAATCAACAACAAAACAAAAAATGAGGATAAAACTGAACACCAGGAAAACCCAACCCATCGAAGAAAGACTTTGGTTCAATGACTCAGATTTCACTTCCTTGTTGCACCAGGATGTTAAAGGCTGAGGCATTTACTGTTGGGAAAGAAAGTGCAAGTAATAAGAGCCGTAACTTTTACTTGTTGCCTCAGGACCGGTTTCAAAGAAAATAAACCTTTCTGGTCAACAATGACATTATGGGAAACCGTAGGGCATCGGTTTCCTCAAGATGAATAAATAAACAGATAAAATAGAATAATTTCACACCGCATTATAATTTATGCTTTAAAATAGCCACCATCTATCGCCGAATCAAGCAGAGCTATTATAAAGTTATTGAAATCAAATGAACCACATTTATTTCAATAAGTTTTACCTGATTTATCTATAAATAAATAAAATAATAATAAATTATGCCGGACAATCCACACATCATCATCTAGCCCCAAGCTAAGCAGAGCTTGTGTTATGGGTACTAGATGACTATACTTTTATACATAATAATGTACCTTCTATACCTACTCACCCATATCCATATGTACAAATATTATAAAAGCTAATCATATGTTACCTTTCCAAATAGTTTATACATATCAGGTCATGCTAAATGAAACAGGTGGTATAAATAAGTTGATCTCATATTGCCACTTACTGGCATGTGAATATCATCTAGGTACATACATACATAAATGTACTAAATGGCGTTCACAAACGTCAAATATTTCTGAAAATAACTATCATGAGCACTGAATTACTAGTCTACAATTCAATTGAAATAAATGTCATAATAAATTAAGAAAATAGTTCGAAAACCACATGTCGATTAATTAATTAAAATTTTCATAACAAAAACTATTGGACTATTTTGTATACCTAACTATCCTGGGAGCAGAAACACGTTCATCGAAAAGAGTGTGTGAAGACGCGGTTTGAAGCTAGAAAATAATATAACGGCCATCGGTAGTTAACATAAAGCCAAGGAAGCAACGAGAAAAGGTCTGAATGCCGTATTTTGTTTGAACAGGACTAAATTAGGAACACCTATTGTCACTTTGTATACCTATATCTGCAAATAAACCCTTCGCTGGAGGTTGTGTTTGTTAGCAAATACCTCTTTATATACGTTTTTGAAATTAACTTGTACCCTGTAGGTTTAAATATATAAATATATTTGCGTCCTGGGCAACTGTTTATTCCAACAACCGCGGCGTTGCGTTGTGCGCGGTGGACAGTTGCCCAGAAACCTATGTTTTGAATACGCATATAATTGTGGTCCAATTGTGGCTCCATCAGAGTGTATTAGTTTAAGTATTGGTGTTCCAATGCTTACCGCATATTTGCACCGAATATTTGCTTAAAAAACTAAACGAACAAATCTAAATATTTCGGAGATTCAAAAAAAGGCTTATAGATGTATATTTGTGCAAAGTTCCGCGTGATCAATTCAGTAGTTTTGACTTTGTCTTAATTTTGACAACAACGGTACAACGCATTGGTTCCTACAAACTTGGCATTATAATATTATTTAAGCAGGATACAGACCCATACTGTAAAATCTCTCTTCATTATTGACCAACCTAACAAAGAAAGATATTTTCTTTTTTTCATTTTATGTCTTTTATTTGTTTAGCGTTATGACGAAATTTTCCGGTTCACAACAGTCACCTAGATCTTGACGTGTTGGTGCTAGCTGTTCCCTATTACAACGACAATGACAACACGAAACCTGTCGACATATAGGTCGACGATTAACTGTTAATCGTCGACCTATATGTCGACCTATATGTGAACACCAACATTCAAGTATAGGTCATGAAATAATGCTTTGAGCTGCAGTGGGAACACGCCCTTAGAAGAAAGATAATTTAAGATTTAAAGAGACAAGAATTACTCGGCTCATATTTTAAATTTCCTAAGACTTGTACTTCGGGCTCATCTTTATTTTGAATGCGAGGGATACCCACTTGTTTTTTTTTTTGTTTCAGTATATTTCCATTTCCCGCTCTTGTTTAATTTCCCGTAATCATAATTTCAGAATGATATGAATATGTATTAAAAATTCCTTTATTCCCTACCAGGAGTAACAGACCTCTATAAAAGAAAGTAAATACCGCCTTATTATGGCGGAATCTTCGCAAAATAACTTAAAAACACAAGAAAAACAATCCGTTCTTCCTCGCTCAATGTTACCAGCAGTCCTTTGACCACATTGATAGGCTAATGAGCTACTAGCCTCCGTTGTTATCCTTGGAATGCCATTAGTTTCCATTACAACGAATGTTTTACAATAACCATTAAAAATAAAGAATTTAAAAGCTATTGCATAACCTTACCTACCTACTACTTAATTAACGAACCTATCCAGATAACAGTAAAGGTCAGTAAAGGAGTATTATAAACATCTCCACATCCAATGTTGGTACAAAAGAAACATGAAATCAGTTTCATAAATTTTTCACTTGGAATTAGGTTCAGAAATCCAAATTTTGTAATTTTCTCACTTCCTCAATTATTTATTTCAATAATTGGGTGTTATTACACAATATTGTATACCATTGTATGAGATAAACGAAATCTTCTATTGTTATTTTCATTGTTCGCAGAAAAACTGTCTGTTTTGATGAAAATTGCAGTAATTTTGTAATTCATTTTGAAATTATTTTAAGGCAATTATTTACGGAAGGTTTTTGCGGGGCCTTTGCTATTCCTTAATCTCAAGAAGAATTGTAGAAAATGGAGCTGGAACTGGATGAACAGTTTATCCGCCCTTATCTTCTAATATTGCTCATGGTGGAAGTTCTGTAGATTTAGCAATACCTATTAATACCTATTATAATTGGAGGATTTGGTAATTGATTAGTACCCCTAATATTAGGTGCCCCAGATATAGCTTTCCCCCGAATAAATAATATAAGTTTTTTCTCTGCAGAACTACTCCACTAAACTGCGATCCCCAACCCGCATGCCCAGCGTGGGGATTATGGGCAATACCCCCAAATGACAAGAACCGCCACAAAATGGCCCCCAGTTCCCGGCCGCCTCGCTATTCCTGGCCATGGTAGCGGCCACGGTAACGGCGGGGCAGGGGGTGCTAGGAATCACCGGGCTACATTAGGCTACCACACCCCACACACACTGACCCTGGCAACGTTTAACGGACGCACTCTGAGGCTTGATCACCATCTAGCGCAGTTGGAAGTGGAGTTAGAGAACATTAAATGGCATGTTCTAGGGTTATGTGAAGTCCGTAGAGAGGGGGAGGACACCGTAACCCTAGACTCGGGCCATCTTCTCTACTTTCGTGAGGGTGATAAAACATCCCAGGGTGGCGTAGGTTTCCTCGTCAATAAGGCCCTCTCTAACAACGTCGAAGAAATCTCCAGTGTGTCGACCAGGGTAGCGTACCTGATCCTTCGGCTGTCTAAGCGCTACAGCTTGAAGGTCATTCAGGTTTACGCACCGACCTCGACACACTCGGATGATGAAGTGGAGGATATGTACGAAGACATATCCAAAGCCTTACATCACACCACCAAGGCTCACTTCAACGTTGTTATGGGGGACTTTAACGGCAAGGTGGGAACCCAGACTGGCAACGAATCCCGAATAGGCCCGCATGGTTTTGGTGTTCGAAATCACAGGGGACAAATGCTCGTCAACTTCCTTGAGAAAGAGGGGCTGTTCTTAATGAACTCTTTCTTTAAGAAACAGCCCCAAAGGAAGTGGACATGGCGGAGTCCCGATTCTGTGACTAAAAATGAGATCGACTTCATCATGACGGATAGCAAGCATATATTCAGAGATGTCTCAGTGATCAACAGGTTCAATACCGGATCTGATCACCGACTCCTTCGAGGCTCTCTGAATATAAATTTGAAGCTTGAAAGAAACCGTCTGGTGAAGTCCACGCTCCGACCGAACCCAATCCAAATCATGGCGGGCACCGAGAAGTTTCAGCAGCTTCTCGGGGATAGATTCGCTGCCTTGGAACCCACTGATGACGCTGACGAGACCCTACACAATCTGGTAGAAACGCTGAGGGACGAGGGCATCAAGTTTTGCAAAAAGCAGCGTACTGGTAAGAAGTCCAAACTCTCGGATGAGACTCTTGGGCTGATGACAAAAAGACGGGAAACCACCCAAGCGACTTCGTCAGAGAGGTCAGACCTGAACAAGCGAATTGCGAAGATGGTACGACGCGACCTTCGGAGCTCCAATACACGCCTCATCGAAGAGGCGATAGAGCGAAACCGAGGGTCCAAAGTATTCACTCAGCAGCTTGGAAGGAGCCACCTGACGAAGCTTTCAACGCACGACGGAAGGACCGTATTGTCGAAGCCGGAGATATCGGCCGAGATAGAGGACTTTTATGGCCGTTTATACGCTGCACATGCTCCCCGTTCCCAACGAGACGACCACGATTCTAGAGCCACCTTGATACGCCACTATACCGACGAACTGCCAGACATCAGTCAAGACGAGATCGTGTTAGCTCTGAGGCAGCTTAAAAATGGAAAAGCCCCCGGTGAGGACGGAATAACATCAGAGCTTTTGAAAGCTGGAGGATACCCTGTTATACAGGAGTTACAGAGCCTCTTCAACGCCGTCCTTCACAGTGGGAGAACTCCAAAGGCGTGGAGTGGGAGTTTGGTGGTGCTCTTTTTTAAGAAGGGAGATAAAACCCTTCTTAAAAATTATAGACCCATCTCGCTCCTAAGTCACGTCTATAAGCTTTTCTCACGAGTTATATCGAACCGTCTCGCCAGGAGACTCGACGAGTTTCAGCCACCGGAGCAGGCTGGGTTTCGCGGAGGATATGGTACCATAGACCACATTCACACAGTGAGGCAGATTATACAGAAGTCCGAAGAGTATAATCAGCCCCTGTGTCTGGCTTTTGTGGACTATGAGAAGGCCTTTGACTCCGTTGAAACCTGGGCTGTTCTACAATCCTTACAGCGATGCCAAGTAGACTATCGTTATATCGAGGTGCTGAGATGTCTCTACGAAGCCACTACGATGAGTGTCCGAGTACAGGACCAGCAGACTAAACCGATCCAACTGCACAGAGGAGTGAGGCAGGGGGATGTCATATCCCCGAAACTGTTCACGAGCGCGTTGGAAGATATGTTTAAGACGCTGGACTGGAAAGACAAGGGCATCAACATAAACGGCGACTACATCTCACACCTGCGATTCGCTGATGACATAGTCTTAATGGCGGAGTCGCTAGAGGAGCTGAACCGGATGCTGGACAGTCTAGCTTCAGCCTCCCGATGTATCGGTCTTGGCATGAATTTGGATAAAACCAAAGTCATGATCAATGCCCACATTGATCCAAGACCGGTGATCGTACATGGCCACCTTCTCGAAATTGTTTCTGAGTACACTTACCTCGGGCAGATTTTGCAGTTGGGTAAAAACAATTTCGAGAAGGAAGCCAAGAGGAGGATCCAGCTAGGCTGGGCAGCGTTCGGAAAACTACGTCGAGTCTTCTCGTCATCCATACCGCAATGTTTGAAAACGAAAGTTTTTAATCAGTGCGTCCTACCAGTCATGACCTACGGAGCTGAGACGTGGACACTCACGATAGGGTTGGTCCACCAGTTCAAAGTCGCTCAGCGCGCTATGGAAAGAGCTATGCTCGGAGTTTCTCTGAAGGATAGGATTCGTAACGAATACATCCGACAGAGAACTAAAGTCATCGACATAGCTCAGAGAATTAGCCAACTGAAGTGGCAGTGGGCCGGCCATATTTCGCGAAGAACCGATAACCGCTGGGGTAAACGTGTTCTTGAGTGGAGACCGCGACTCGGTAAACGTAGTGTAGGACGCCCTCCGACCAGGTGGGATGACGATCTGCGAAAGACTGCTGGCAGATGCTGGATGCGACAAGCCGAAGACAGGGCGCTATGGCGCTCATTAGGGGAGGCCTATGTCCAACAGTGGACTAACATAGGCTGATGATGATGATGATGATGACCTATTTATTACCTTGAATAGAATGAATATAAAATAGAACGTACATAAAACCGGATTCTCAAAATCTAGCCTCAAAATACCTCTCCCATACAAATAGCAATGAAAAATGCGAACAATTCCAAGTTCCCGATAGCTTTATCACCCTTTCCGAAAGATATGTTAGAAGATACCCCGACTATATGTCACTGGAGCATAGTCGGTAATGTAGGTAGTTCAACAGAAATATGCCAGTAAGCCTTATCGCTTGCAAAATAGAATCCAAAATTGAAGGTACTTTTACCCGCAATCGCAAGTCATTTATCTTGCAAGTCGCTTGCGACTTCCAAATATGCTTGCTTAGATTTGGGCAATGCTTTACTGCCTCCTTAGGTCTTGAATTTGAGTTCTAGATAAGAAAAATGTTGGAACGTCTATTTTAATAGTTTAGCTAGTGTTAATTGCTCTTGACCTGAATTTAGATCTGTAGAAACAAGGTCTTATAGGAAAAAATGTAGGTCAGTTGATTGTTGTAGGTTGTTTTACAATTAAGCCTTGCTTGCTTGATAGCCGTACACAGTTTATATCATAGTTAACTATTAACTTATGGCCTTAAATTTAATAAGTGACTAAGACCGTATCAGCCTAGTCAATCCAAACAATCAATCAAATATTTCCTATTTATGATATTAATATAGATATGAGTTATTTGCTCATGGTCCTGGGTCGCAAATTGAAAATAGACAACCATAGCCCAACCAATTATTATAATTTGAAATAAGTTAAAAAACAATAAATAAACAATAAATTACGTGGCTTCACCGATAAAAGAGCTGAGATCATAAAGAAAAGTGTCAAGTTTATGAGCAATTCATAATCTTAATTTTTTTTGTGCTGTTGTTATTGAATTTGTGTCTTCATCATCATCACCAGCCTATAATAGTCCACTGCTGGACATAGGCATCCCCTAATGAACGCCATAGATGGCATTATCATTTGGGGGTTAATGCCCATAATCCCCACGCTGGGCATGCTAATTGCATTATGTCTTCCGGTTTTTGCGTCCGACATGGTAAAGTTATTCGATTTTATTGGTTTGACAGAAACTGTTATGGAAGTAGCCTGTCGATAGGTTTGTAAAATATTGCTATCTATACTAATATTATAAAGAGGAATGATTTGATTGTTTGTTTGAATTGAATAGGCTCCGAAACTACTGGACCGATTTGAAAAATTCTTTCACCATTAAAATCCTAAATTTGTGTCTTGGCAAGTTTAAAATTAAAACAAATTTTTTGTGGATAATTTTGCCAATTTGATTAGTTCAATAAAACCGGAAGCATTATCAGTTTATTGATTAAAATAAAATGCAAAAACTTGGATGCCCTTGAACTGTCTGCTAGCAAATTAACTTAAAGATCACATCTTATGAAATCATTATACCTACCTTCCTACTAATAATGATTTATATTTTAAGTAAAGTGGTGTAATACTAGATCAGGGTCGATAATTTTTGATACTAAAAAAAATATAATAGTAGGCCTCCAGTGGGTTTCATCGCACTGGAAAAGGAAGGGAATATAAAAAAAAATATGGGAAAATTTATTTATGGGGGGATCTGAGGTATGGAAATGTATGGGGGTTTAATAATCGAAACAAAAGGGTTTCGATTGAAAATATGGGAGATTTTTTTCAATATTGTGTCAACATAAGAAAAAAATACACACTTCACATCAAATTAATTAGAATGTGTTTGGGACATAAAAAGGTAAGTTTCCAATTCAAATCAAAATTTTATAAAAGAAAAATAATTTTGGAAATGATAAATAAAACCCAAAATTTTAAATTTACATAAAGTTTGAGGTTATTTGAGAAACAAAATATTATATGCTAATGTTGTACCTTTAACCCTTAAAAACTCACCGCATAGATTCACTGTTAGGCAACTCCCTCTTAAGGCATATCCACTATCCTACCCCCCCCCCCGCAAATCAGGGCCTTTTGAAATTAAAATTATAGAAAAATCCTTTATCCAATGAATAGGAAAAACTAGGTCTAAATTGCTAATAATTGATAGTAAGTTTTTTTATATTAAAACCACAAAACAATCATAAAACCAAAATAGATGCTATTAAGAGATTTGTAATCTGTCAGAGAGGTTAGCTAACAATGAACGCGACCTTCGTATGTTATATGTATAATATTTATGTATTTATGATCTGTTTGGTTAAATAGATAAAATATTCAAGTACCTATCACTCAGTCACAAACTATTTATATGGATATCAAGAAAAACCTCATATTAACATATTTTTCACTGAATATCTTGTAATAATACGAACAGAAATTCATCTTATCCTCGAAACACATTCCCATGCCCAAAGCTTATAACGACCCAAATCCGTCGCTCCTTTCCAGTTGACTTTTATTAGACATCTACATCTTACATACTGTTACTTTATTACATTTTCGATGGATTCCTCGATAATCCTCCAATTTCATTTGACATGCTGTGTCTGATTGCAAAGTCAAAGTCATCAGAGCAATCAACTTTACTGCTTCTTGGCACTGAGTGATATTTTTATTAGGAATAAATTATATACCTTCCCCTACACCCACCGGTGGGTGAAGCCAGTGGGTGCACGGGTCGCGGGTCTGATTTATATGCTTCATTGGCCCGAGTAATTTTGAAAAAATTTTAAGCACTAGAACGAATTGTAACTCCATATAAATTATTTATTCGACAGGAACACGCAGCTTTCTGCGTCTTTCGCATTAATATCTAGAAAGCAAATGGTTTTGCTTCTAATTCCTAAAAATCTTACTATGCTCGCTCATAAAATTATAAGTCACAAGTTTGTGGGCCAGTTTTATACACTTACTCGGTTTTCCAGGTAAAACAGTTAAGTATACGAATATTTTTCCATTTAACGATTCTAAATCCTTCCATGGATTTCTTAAATGCTCTACAGAGCATTTCATTTCTGCCTTCCAAAGCGTTCTATAGACTTCTAGAAGTTTCAACGAAGTTCGCGAATATTCCAGAATATTCTACGGCTATCCACAGCTTTCTACGCAATTATCACGTCTCTCGAAAGCTCTTTGAGTTCGAATGACAAAGCGTAGAAATAAAATCTTAAAACTAGTTATAACTGATTTGATCTACACTTAAGTTTATAAGTGTCAGTCGCCGACAAGTGAGTCATTTGAGCTTCAGACCTTAGAATAATTACTCTAAGCTTCAGACATTATGCCAAGTTATACCTCAAACAATCCACTTTTTGGATTTTATTAAAATCTGCTATTTTGTACCTTAAATAATCCGCTGTTTTGCATAGAAAGTATCAAACAATGTTACCTATAGATTCAGGTACTAACCATAAAAACATGGAACGAAAATTTCCACTCATAAGTCAAACGACTCCAGGTATTGGCTGGTCGGAACTAAAAGTTCTTCACATTATAGCTCCCAAGAGAGAAATCAACAGCAATATTTTATGTTTGCTACAGTAGTTTGTTTCTGCCTTCGATCTTTCCCAAATGGTTCATCATCAACATCACCAGCCTATAATAGTCCATTGCTGGACATAGGCCTCCCCTAATGAGCGTCATAGATGGCGTTATTAATGATTAAATGGTTCATAGCTCTTTAAAATAACTTCAAAAATCGATCCTCATTTCAAGGCACAGTGAATGGAATTGAATTAAATGTCTTATATAATCTCATACTAAAGAGTTTACTATCTAATTTTTCTCTTATATATCTAGAACTTTTGGTAGCTATAAATAGCTACCAAAAACTTTTCCGAGATTAAAAACATAAACTAGCGTTGCGTCTTTCAGTTCAAAATGTTGGGTCACTAAAACTGGTCAATCAAGTTTTTTATTTATGTAAATTATCCGTTCGTAATTTTATTGAGTAACTGGCCATAAACCACTATTTCACAAAATTGATTTTTGTTTTTATCTAAATTTAGCTTTTGTTTACGGACTCCTAAACCCAATATGGGTTTGAAAAAAACGTAACATTATACATATTTACTATAGGATCTGTATTTCAAATTACTGAATTTACAATTTATTACCTTCTTTCACATTTTTAAAAATAAAGTAAGTAATTCCTAGTTTTAAGAATTAAAAGTAATAGAGGGTTACTATTAAAGTGTTTATCAGTACATTGGAATAATATTTATTACAAAAAAAAATCAATTATATACCAAAATTTTGAACAATAAAGCCTTTATTAACAAAAAAAAATACAATTATCTAACTAAATTAGAACTAGTATTTGCAATTGAACTAACTGCAGACTGTTGCAAACAAACTACAAGTAGCACAACTGATCCATATCAATACCAGTTGGAAGTGTACCCAAGATGCTGGCTGTTGATGGCAATGTGAAAGTTTAATTTTCCTGGTTTTGTATTATTTTTCTTCTTTGGCGTGCATTAAAGTGTCTTGTATAATATTATGTAGGTATATCAGACATCTAGTACCAATAACACAAGCTCTGCTATGCTTGGGGTTAGGTGATACTGTGTGGACAGTATTTTATTTATTAAAAAATTCCTAAGTTATTACTAGTTTTAAGAATTAACGGTACTAGAGGGCAACTATTAGTGTAAATTTTTTACATTACAATTTATTATATCTAGCTTACCTACTTCAATTAATTGGTTATCAAATGATCCCACTAGTAATTGATGAGTTGTTATAATTGAGTCTACGTGACTGTAGTCACAAAAGCTTCAATAATCTAATAGGTTCGTTAATTGATTAGGCAATTTAGGACACGGTCCCAAAATTGTTACATTGGTTAATTTTGTTATAAAATATTTCCAATTTTCCTTATTTTTCTGTACTTCTATACTAATATTATAAAGAGGAAAGATTTGTTTGTTTGAATGGAATAGGCGCCGAAACTAATGGATTTGAAAAATTCCTTCCCCTATTAGAATTCTACACATGACTTTGTACATTATGCCTGATGAAGATGGTTATAGAATATTTTCTAAAATATTCCATTTATCTTAATAACTATCTTTATTTAAAAAAAAAAGTTAGGGATTCGTATGATAACTTCAATAAAGTATCCCAATGGGTGTGTAAGTATTATAATTTGCTATTTGTAAAATTCTAATAAATAATCGTGCGAAGCCAGGGCGTACCGTTTTATCATGAAATGTTTCCGATTTTCCGTATTTTTCTTAACTTTGAATATTATTCAAATTCTTGGGACAGTTCCTGTGTGTACTTTGAATATAATTTAAATTCGTGGAACAAACCTTGGATTACCACGGTTTGTTTATAAAATTCTACTACCTAGTCCGATTGAAAAATATTATTTGTTTCTTTTTGTTTGTTAACAAATAATTTGAATCGTTCCCTCTTGTTGATTATGTTTAACAATACACCTTTTGTTTTCTTTTTCGGCGAGGAAATTCATTTACGAATAAACTGGTCTGGGGGACCATAATTATGCGGGACTCGATGCCCTGAGAAGGAAGTAATACCCACTGAAACCTCTCCGGTGAGCCTCTCTCGCCATTTTTGGCCGAACCGGGTATCCATCATCAGATTCCCACAATGATGTTGGATTCACAAAAGATAAATAAGATAAATAATAATAATAAGAGTCTGTCAGTCATCAACTAATCATAAATATGATGACTGACTGCTTCACAAAACCAGAGGGTTTTGTCATATTCAATACGTTCAGCAGAGGGATTGGGCGAGGGCAGTGAAGATGTTTAACAACACAATTAAATTATAAATTATACAATAAAATGATTTGACAATTAAATTATAATAAATAATACTGGACAATCTCAGCATCATCTGGCCCAAGCCAAGCAAAGATTGTGTTATGGGTACACTATTTGACAATCGATAGATATTTTTTTTTCACAGGCAGACCTTCGCTACACATTATCGGCCATACATAACGCGTTTATGACCTTATAGTAGCACAAAGCGTTGTCAACGGTAAAATTCGCGCAAACTCCTTAAATAGATGAGTAGCAGGTATTTTCCATATAAATGTATCCAAATACGGTATTCAACGAAATCCCATTACATTGAAACAAAAGCGTCGCATATATTCTCATCAATACTGTTTGAGTTCAGGCAGTTTAAATTGTTTTAATGTTGTTTAAATGTTAAACAGTAGCTGTAATTGCGATAGTAAAACGGCCATTAATTCGAAACAAGCTGTACCTAATATTTAACGGAATATTCGTTTGTGTGATATAGCTAGAGAATCAAAGTGAATTGTTGGTACGAGTTAGAACAATTGATACCAGCATCCATAAGTATATATACCTACAAAAATAGGTATAGTTTTTCTTAGAAGAAAACAGAACTCTTAAACAGAAATCTGTGAAAAGTCATCAAAAATCCAGCAAGGCCCTAATACTACTAAATTAAACACTTCACCAATGTAAAATAAACAATGGTATCGTACCAGAACGTTACAATTGATGAAAGAAACTACCTACGGATGGAGGGACGCGTGTCAAAAGCATCAAGATGGAACCTCTTTTACTAATGGGTGCCTTAGACTCATGCACTATCTTCTATCTGGTTTCTTTCATCTATGGACGATTATGAGACGACACAATTGTCATAATAAAGCAATCAGTTAGCAAAATTCCGCCCCTGATATTTTATCATTCTACAGTTTCAAATCTGCGAAACAAAGTTACCGCACGTGCAGATATATCGCACGAATCGCTCGTATATCGCGTTTCGACGCTTCCAGACTGCCAAATCGGCATATCGGTATTGACGAGGTGGCCACGATAAACACTTATATACTTTACTAGATAGGGCTTGCCGATTATATTAATAAAATAATATAATAAACGGCTGTACAATCCACACATCATCATCTACTCACAAGCTTAGCAGACATTAGACAGATAAATATTTTTTTTGTGTATCCTTAACAAAACTATTAAAAATCAAAAGAGTCCAAAGCGATCTCTACCAACAGACAATCGTGAATGGAGAGGATCGTTGGATTGAACGCAGAGCTTTATTATAGCTTAAATAAATTTCGTTACGTTTTAGTTTTTTGTGCGTGCATGACACATGTTTACTATGACGTATGAGGTCGAAGCTGGACAGTTTAGGCACCTAAGGCGCATACAGCATCATAAGCTTTTTTTAATGCCTCTGTAATAGTTTTATTCTATTTAGTTTAGGAAGAGATACGAAGTTGCCCTTGGTGGCCAACAAAATCTATTTTCGTATCTCTTCCTAAACTAAATGGAATAAATAATATCAAAGATTATGATAGGTATCACAAACTGGACGATGGATTTTTGAAAATTCCTTTGTTAAACAGAATAATAACATAAAGTAGGTGGTGGCGCTAGTTTAGGTGCTGTATGCGCCTAAGCCACGGGATATAAGTGAGTGTGCGAGTGAGACGAGCGAGACCTACTACATCTATTGTCGTAATGAACTTTAGATCATCATAACCCAATTGTGTTGGAATGGTTTTCAGAAAATAAGCCTGTCAGAACAAAACACAAATGAACTTGCTACATAGTAAAACTTCTTGCACAAGAAAAATACTAGTTGATAGTTATCTTGTTGGAGGTCGGACAAGTGCCCCGCGCTGCTTTATTTTACGTATTTTTAGAACCTGTAAGCCTGCCTACTATGTTGCGCCGTGAGGACGCATTGAAAAGACGGTACAAGAACTGGCGGCAGATCACCAACGCACTGGACGGTCCAAATGAAAGCTACACTGAACGGTCCCCGACCTGAATGTACCAGGAAGGCAGAAGTGCGAGAGGAATGGCGCCGGATTATCAGGCGTGCCACCACCCTTACTATGACGACCACAACCACTTTTTCAAGAGTGTAACGACTAAGAAGAAGCCTGTCTACAAGCTATTTGCCGGTCCGTCAAATATATGTCAAATACGTACAATATGTTTTGAGCATATCGTTTATAATAGCCAAGTAATGACAAATTCACGACCGATTATACATATTTTCTCGAACATTTCTAAAATTGCAAATTTTTCGAAAAAAATGGTGAAAACAAGGTATCAGTGCGATGACTCAACACTGGGTCGTTTAAAAATAAATACTTTTAATTTTAATTATAAGTCTTAATTTTAATTTTAACTTGTTTTTCAAGACCCCAACGAAAAATGTAAATGTACCTACCGTGCATTCTCACTTTATTACCTGACAAGGGTTACGTTCGACACAACAATGTGTTTCTTTGTAGGTCTTACTTGTTATTTAACCTACCTCAAAACAAGTGTTTTGAGGTAGGTTAAACAACAAGGTAAGGTTAATACTAACGTAGTTTTGTTTCAAACATCTTGGTATAGTACCAAGATCACTACATAGTATAAAACAAATTACTTCCCGCTGTTTGTCTGTCCCTATTAATATATGTAGTTAGATCTTTAAAACTATTAAACGGATTTTGATGCGGTTTTTTAATAGATGGAGTGACTCAAAAGCAAGCATAAAATGCATCAGTATCAATCAGTATTGCACTCCTACGAAGCCGGGGCGGTTTACTAGTTAAACCATTGACTAATTTAAAGAGGGTTTGATGACCTGAGTTTTTATATAGGTTTATAAACTTTAACTTAGCGATGAAAAGCTTAACCCTGGAACCAGGCTATGGATTGAGCATTTTAAGATGTTATTCTTAAAACGCTCAATCCATAGCCTGGTTAAGGGTTAAAAAATCTGTTATTAAAAGTTTAGTAAAACCAGATGGGAAATAATTGCAGTAGAGTGATAAATAAGCAAAAGCTGGTTTCATAAAATATGTACAGCGGAGTCATCACATTTTGCGGTCGTGGTCACGGCCACCGACTGGTTTTCGCATTACCATTATATAATTGACTGGCGGAGAAATTCCGTATTATTATTTTGGTACCAAAAAGAGTAAGTAATTCACTTTCACACAAAAACCTTTACTTAGACCTAATCATTTACATGCTAGCAAAAATAAATGATTATCATTTGTAGAGCAGAGCTTATATGTATATCTGTTTATTGTAGAGATTTATATTTGTTTAATCTGAGGTCTTTTATACAAAACTAATGTTTAAATTATCGTACGTTAAGTGCAGGTGTAATTAATGTATTTTAAATAAATTGTATATGTGTGTTAGCTTAGAAACGAACCAGTTGGTAGAGTAACAAATTTGACAATTAATGATCCGTGTTGGTTAGACTTTAGGAGGATTTGTTAAACCCTTATAGTAAAACATAAAATACATAAAAATTCTCATTTTTAATTTCTTCTCGATATTCATTGAAAAAAACCATAAAAAATTTCTTAAAAATCGTGAAAACGCACTGTGTATCGCAAAATAATTAGGTCGAGCATACCGGATCTGAATATTGAATCTTTACTGATTCAATTTCAATTATTGAATCTTTACAGATTTAATTACAATTATTGAATTTTTACAGATTCTATATTTACTTACAAACTTTTTCATAAACTTACAGTTTTCTTGGAAACCGTTTAGTTCATCTTAACAAAATTTTAAAACTCTGGCACACGGCCTCGATTCGATGCAGTATGACATCGACTCGGTTCCCGACTCTCGCTTCGGGAAAATAATAATAAATAATCCTGGACAATACACACAGCATCATCTAGCCCCAAACTAAGCAGACCTTAAGTTATGACTGATATATTTAACACAATATAGTATATAGATCTTTTACAATACCTAAAAAACACCCGGAATACCCTGAAAATATATCTGCAGATCGTAGGTACAGTGCGCATCACATATAAGTACCCCCCCTATCTCAATGTATGTGTGGGACACAATATTTGTTATTGTTGGGAATTTCAGACTTTGAGTACTTATGGAAGGGCGGTTTGATCCTGAGCGGCGGCGTGATAAATTTTTGCATATGAAAATTTGTGAAAAGTTACAAGGGAATTAGGAGTAGTCGAAAATATTTTGTAGACAAGGGGGGTGAATTCTGACGCGCTCTGTACATAAATTTGTCCCGAGGCGGGAATCGGACCCGCAACCACCTGCGTCAAATGTTTGTACGATCTGCAGATATTTGATTAAGGTGTTCTAGTCGTTTTTAAAGTATAAAAATATCTATGTAATGTAATGTGTATTAAGTGTATCAAGTGCATCAGTTATCCCGTACCCATAAAACAAGCTCTGCTTGTCTTCTGTGACATTTTACAGCAATATTTTTTATTAAAATCTTGTTTTCATAGTAGTTATCTATGAAATATGTACCTACGTATGTATATGTGTAACATTAATCTTTTAAAAAATACTTGTTGTAATAGCCAGACAGGTGCAACTTTTGTCATTGCAAGATAAGCATGCATTGTTAGGAAATCAGATAAGGTTTTGATAAAGTATCAATTTGTCGAAAACACGAAATCAAAACAAATTAACGACTGCAGTCGCGCAGCGGGTGAACATCCGCTTGACACGGTCACCCGCGCGCTGCCTGACACCGAGTTGCGGTTTTGATTCCCGGCTCGGGACAAAGTACGACCTGTGATATTTGTTCTTACAAGTACGAGAAATATACATGTATTGTTGTAGTTACTTTTAAATTATACAGGCTGAGTTTTTTTCTGGGCTACAATGGGGAAGTCGTTTTACAAAAACTAAAGAGTTTCTATCTATTTATATTTTGTTCATATTTTAAAAATTTATACTTAACATTGTCCTCCTTTTTTTGCTTAACAAATTTACTATGAGCGTTTCCTTTCGGACTCTTTTTACAACCCGATTACATTGATCAAAATGGCAAGTGCGATGTGAAAAATAATATATCACAATATCTCTTCTATCTGAGGTCTATCAAAAGTGTTTGTTTTTATTTTGTGAACGTCATAATTAGTAAATTTTTTCATTGTGTGTACCTATTAGATTTAGTGGCATTCTATAATCCCTATTGTGTTTTATGTATTCTTTTCTGTTAATAATAATAGTAATTGGTTTTAAAACCGTTTAAAATTAAATACATAAATCAACCAATCAAGTAAAAAAGTGGACGAAGCAAACAAAGAATCAATAAGTTTGTATCGGGAAAATAAGGACACCAAATATTAACTTACATCCTATCGCTATTTAAATTGTAAAGACTAAATAAATATATAAAAAATACTAAATATTTATTTAAATAAAAAAACTAGTTTTAAATGGAAGTTTGAATCCCTGTTCTAACTAAGAGAACCTTGAGATACGAGGGATTCCAGCTTCGACTTATATACAGAAAGGTTTTTAATAGTTTAAATCTCTGTGTTCACTGTGTCTCAAGTTATTAAATTTAAAAATAAGGTTATCAATTCGTCTTATTAACTATTTTAAGATAATTTGTGATAAAATATTGATAACAGGGTAGAACCAGTCGTCCCTTCTATCTATGTAATCTATACATTACAAGCTTATCTTTATACGCGTAATTAGCGTACCTAGATTTCAATTTAGGTACGCTTATTATATTAAATTTATATTAGGTATATTTTTACCTTATTCTCAAGAAAACTCTGCTTACAAAAGCATACTATACCTACGTTTTTAAGGAGCATTGCCACCACGACAAAACGCGTTTTCAGTTTGTTTTCGTTTTATGCATCTGACGCATATTATGACGAAGAAGATTCAAGCCTACAAAACCGGAATAAATTCAATTCAATTCAATTCAATTCATTTATTTCGGTTTTACACCATAAATTGTTAGTAAACCTACCTATGTACTATGTTAGTAAAATACAAATTTCTTTAAAATATATAATCATAATCATAATAATTGAACCTACATTAAATTTAGAATACTTAAATTAAGATGAATTATAATTGCAAATTTAATTTAATTAATACAAAATTGAAATTCTAATAATGTTATTTAGTCAAAATAAATACAGAGTACTTAACCTACTTTAATCATAATATAATAAAATTCTAATATTATTTTGCACAACGCATGGAGTTACAGGGCAACACATGCGTCTGGGTCCAATGTCTGAGGATGGGGCCATCCATCTGCTCAGCCACCGTGACCAGGAAGCTGTTGGGGCTGGCACGCACCCGCCGCATCAGGGAGGCGACACGCTTGCGCATTATAGCGTGGAAGTCATCCACCCGCGCCTCCGCGAACATACCTGATGCGCTGCAGTAGCGCGGCAGCCCCAACAGCATCCGGAACGCGTTATTGTATTGTACTCGGAGGGCATTGTACGCCGCTCGAGTACCGTTGATCCACAGGCTGCAGGTGTAAAACGATTGGCAGAAGGCCCTGAACAATGTTACTTTCACTTTTTCGGAGCATTTAGCAAATCTGCGGATCAACATGTTACTCCTCACCGCCAGCGCCCTCCTTTCCCTCTCCATATCCATGTCATCTTTGAGGGTCTCGGTAACCCAGTGCCCCAGGTACTTAAAGTGCGACACTTGTTTGAGTGCGATGCCATCCAGTGAGATTGGTGGCACTTGTGGATAGAACTTACTTCCCGCTTTGAATACCAAGAGCTCACTCTTCGTAGAATTGTACCTGAGGCCATGTGCCACCGCATACCGCTCACATATGCCTACCAGCTTCCGGAGGGCGCTGATCGATGGGCTCAGTAACGCCATGTCATCGGCATAGCTAATGTTGTTTACCATTTTTCCATCAACGGAGCATCCCACCATGGCGCCACTGAGCTCACCGATCAGCCGATCGACGTACAGGCAGAAAAGCCGTGCTGAGCTCAACCCTCCCTGCCTCACACCGCATTCCAACCTATACGGCTCGGATAGCGAGTCTGCCCACCTGACAACATTGTTCTGATGACCGTACCAGTATTTGAACAATTCAATGAGTTCAGCGGGCATTGTTGTGTCTTCTGAGAGCTTCTTCCACAGGACCCAGGATAAATAAATGAGTCAATCAGAAAAAAAAACATTCCGTGGACGATTCGAAAATTAATTTGAAATTTGAATTCGCACGCAAACAAACCAAAATTGAAGGTCAGTAAAAAAGTTCTTAAAGAATGATAAAGACGAATGTTTGTGCGTGGACAATGTGAAAAAGACTGAACAGAACGGTATATTTTGCACTGATTTAAATTTGCGCCTAGAATAATACACCTCTAGGCTATCATTATTATTATAATATGTTATTCTAGCTATTTATAGCTAATACAGTAATAAGTGTTATTTTCCTGTTTTTTTATATTTTTCTTCTTTGCCATTACAAACTTCTTTTTGTTGTATTGTCACTTTGATTTCAAAAAATCTCATAAAATAAGCATAAGCGACACCAACCTTTATGACTGCTGACTGTATAGTTCACATCTTCAAACATAAGATGCACAGGGGGTCGTTTCGCCATACGATTCAAAGCCTTTAGCGTCGACCCCGCTCTCTCCAGCGCCGCGGGGGTCCATTGGCTCTCCTGTCCCTCTTCGAAAACCACAGGGTCTGGGTGGGACGATGGGGATGAGTGCGCTAGCGCAGCCCCCACGATCGCGCGCCGAACCAACGGTATATTTGACATTTTTACAGTTAGCACATTTCAGTTCACAAGCACAATAGTTAATTATTTTTGGATAACTATTGTAGAAAAGTTCTACCGTCACCTTTATTTAAGTTGGATTATTTGGTTCCTTTTGCAAAATAACGCCCCGCGAAATACTCTTATTTACCTACTAAAATAAGTTTTTCATTATTATTCTATCAAACACGAATTCCAACTGACCTATCGATTTGACGCGGTTCTTTATTCAAAAAATTCGAATTACAAAAAAAAAGAAGGCACTTTCTTTAATATCTATATAGGTTTCACTAAAAAGTTTAAAAAAGAATAGGCGCCCGTTCTTTTATTTGATGAAAATATTTGGAAAGGACCGTTACATCGCTGCGCGTGAGCGTCACTCGATGCGTCCGGAGACAAGTGTATCCGCGGGGCAAGTGGGGCAACTGAATGAATGCATGCGTTTGAGCATAAATATTAATTTTGCAATTTAAAAACAGGTTCGTTCAAGCTAGAAACTCGTAGTTTTTAATTGCATATAATGTAGGTAACTTTATTTATGAAGTTCGGCATAAAAATGTTTATATGTTTAAGTTATTACTTATTAACAACGTAGGTAAGTAGGTAAATGATATTAATTGGTACCTATCTATTCTTTTATATTTTGTAAAGAGGTCTACAGCATTATGATTCTGGGGAACGTATTTAAATAAATATTAGCGTTATCTTTTTTATATTAAAAAGGAAAGATTTGATTGTTTGTTTGAATTGAATAAGCTCCGAAACTCTTGGACCGATTAGGAAAATTCTTTCACTAGAACTCTACGTAATCCCTGACGAATATCAGTGAATTCGTATCAGTTGTCTATTGTATCAACCAATACAGAATGGTGTGCGGATGTTTTTCCTAAAAATTAATTAATACCTTTATTTGGTTTATTTTAAAGCTAATCATAAAATATAATATTGCTCTAGAGAGCCGGTTTTTAGGTACATAGGATAAGGATGTGCCATAGCAAACTATACTATTATCATAGCTATTATTAAACATCCGAAAAACCCGATGGTAATTATGATAGAGGTATATAGGTAATTGTTTTATAATAGCCTTAACCGACATATTCAATTCATTTAGTTGAACCGACCAAAGGTTAAATAATTATCTTGGACCTAATAATTTAGGATATATCTAATATAGGAAACCAAATACTAATAAATTAATCAATTTCGAATATGGATAATTCGATATATTTCTGTATTAATTTTGTCTGAGATAAACGCATTGAATTGAATTGAATAATAAAATAACTGGACTATACGTCACTCTATGTTTTATCATGACTGAAAAATGTAATAATGATGTACGTTTTACATACCATTATATGACTTTATAGTTTTTACTTATTATTAAATATTGAAAACACCCAGAACATTCACAATCAAAATAGGCAGACGATGCAAATATTTGTCCTAAGGTGGGAAACAAACAAAACCTCCTGCCTGCGACTTTACCTGTGATGCAGGATCATTGCCCGCTGCGCCACGAAGAAAGTCAACAATCTTTGTATATTTTATAATACTTGCTTCTGCACGCGGCTTCACACGAATAAAAAAGTTAAGTTTTTTTCCGGGATACCATCGCATAAATTTATTAGATTCCGTTCAGCCGTTTATTAGTGAAAATGTAATAGACAGACCGCTAGAATTACTTTAAATTTTATAATATTATAAAGCACATAATGGATTATAACCTGATTTGGTAGTAAAAGAGTTATTGGCTAGCTCCGATCTGTATATGTAATGATGCAATTTCTTACATTTTCTTCAATTCAATGTCTTTTACTTCTATGAAAAATCTTCTATGTTCAGGGGTCGATGGGTTGATCTTGGATTATATTTTGTTAGGAACCCTTCTGTAAAACTATTCTTGGACCTTCTGCTGGTTTTAATAAGCTGCTGCCCCGCATAAGGCGAGGGAATGCCTATTCAATGGCGGAATTTCGTCACCATTCACAGGGTCATCTTCAAAATTTGTAAAACACTTTGTAAGCTGGGTTATCCGGAAGCAAGGGGAGGTTTAGGACATGCTTATTGTTCCACTTCTCACTGGTTCCTCCTGATTACCCTGCTGCTGCGGTCGGGGCTCCTTACTCAATTTTATTCGCAGCTAACCTCTAAATCTGGTAGCCGTTCCTCTATCCGAGATCACCTCTGGTAGCTTGTTAGTAAAATTAAATATTTATTATTAAAAAAAAATTACGCATGATTTATGCGTCTGATCTGCTCAATCTAATGACGCACATGGTCAAATTATGCAGATGATAATTGATTTATCATCTTGTATATAAAGAAGTGTGTTTTTTGCAATTTTGTTTCTAAAGTCATAAATAAAACTTATGAAATCATAATGTTGACTTTACCAGTGCTCATATTCATATTATAACATCGTGTATGTTGGAAGTGCCTGTATCCTCCAAACAGGAGAGTTTTGGACCACGATTGGTATGCGGATTGGTGATCGCAGTAGAGGTGTTAAATTACACTTATGATATCTACAGGTTCCGTTAGAACAATGTGTATAGAATCTTAAGCGGTAACCGCACCCACTATCAAACATAATGTTCATTAGCACTACAATTCAAGGTATGTGCTTCTAAGTTTTTAGAGCTACCTGCATGGGATGACTCAACATCATCCCGTTACCACCACATAGTATAAACCTGATGAAACGCAGGAAAAAATAAATAAATCAATGCGTTAAGACCTGTGAATATTTATAGGTGTTCTGATCGCGTATGTTTATAAAACTTTAAGGAATGCGTTGATTAATTTAACATTATTAAATCAATATTAAAACAATAAAATAAATAATGCTGGAAAATCCACACAGCATCACTTAGCCACAAGCTAAGCAGAGCTTGTGTTATGGGTACTAGGTGACTGATATACATAATACAAAAAATTTAATATAAAGATATTTTTTTATTATAATAATGTTTACCCTCTCCGGCTTTGCAGGAAGTGCTGGCGTAGAATTAACACCACTACAATTCTGAGGGTGTCGTAAGAGATAACTAAGGGATATTTACTGGGGCCAATCAGCAGCGCTAGCAGAACAGAATCACCACCGATCTGCGATTACACGAATGGCCTACGTGATATTTGACATCATTCTCTAATAATCAGAGCCAATATGAGGAGACTTTGACCAGCAGTGGACTGGATAGGATAAGGCTGTTTTGATGTGTTATGACTTATGGCAAACTAATTCTTTGAATGGTTTCTATGTGTGGATTGTCCAGCATTGTCCAGCATATGAATGGTAACGTGAGACATAAAATTCTCACGGCTGAACATATTCCGACTATTACTTACTACATAATCAGTAACAAAACAAACATTTGCATTTATTTGTTTTTCTGCTTTTTATTGTTTGTATAATTTGCTATGAGAAAAAGTTAGGTATCTATAATTACACCTAGCTATAATGTGTTATAGGAATAAATAGTAGTTCTTCCGCGATATAAATATATTTTGTGTTTGCTAATTCTCGTCATATTTGATTAGCACCGTACTTAAATATTGATTGCCTAGTACTTCCGTGGTCTTTATGTAAATAAACATGAAATTAAATTATAAGATTACCTCCGACAAGGTTTGTAAGTAGGTTAAATATAGAGCGAGATAATATATTTGGTGATTTTTCCCACGTGCCTAATACTATGTAGTTACCGATGTCAAATTTAAGTGAAGTCAAATTTTTAATAATGTTGTCAAATATATATTTATATTTATATTTCTGGCTGTGTGGGTTGTCCGGCATTATTTATTTAATATATTTTTCTTCTATGCATGATTGTTGGTTAACTTCTACTTTATATTGTTAACCACAAATTTCCAAACAAATCGGCGCTTATTATAATAAAATATTTTGATCCACAACAAAGGAGGGTAGGGCTAGAAGGTTTTGACACAATTCATGAATTTATATTAACAATATTTCGTGTTTAGACGTAGGAAAGAGCGACTGGGATACAAAATAATGAGGGATTTTTTTTTATCCCAGTCGTTCTTTCTAAAAACGACCTTTTTTAAAGGGCTTCTCAAACTTGATCTTCAGCCTCGGCTCTGTTACAATATTTACATCTGGTCACACTTAGTACCTACTAGCGGCCCGCCCCTGCTTCACACGAATTTTTGTCAATAATTTAAAAAATTTAACCTTTTACACACAGAGATACACGTTGTGTTACTTTATTAAAGTTTTTTTTACGAATCCCTAACTTTTTTATCTGGAATAATTTTGTATTATAATTATGAAATAATTTTCAAATCTCTATTATTTTATTGTAGTAAAGCGATTGGTTAGTAAAATTCCGCCGCGCCTTCATGGACGATAATCTACTAAATAATTTTTTCAGTGTTAGAATCAAATTAGTTCAAGCTAAAAAATTTATTAAGTATCAGATGGCCTACTGTGAAAATGCAACATCTTGCAAGACTTGTCAGTTTTATGGCAATAATGAGACGCTTGACATATTTTAACCTTCTTGAGATGAGACTCATTGCCTCAAGCACGCAAGAAAATGTTTTATTACAGTTATTATGACAAAACAATTAGGAATGACGTCTGTAGAAATATTGATGGTTATTTACATTACCACTTCTAAGTGGTAGGTAGTTAAAATATGGTTTTAGTGGTTATAAAAGAATAAAGTTTTTATGGGTAAAATCTTTTTAAACATAATGAAGTTGCAATTTAATAACTAAATTAGAACTTGTATTTACAGTTCAAACAATTGAGCTAACGTCAGAATGTTTCCTACAATCTATCTTTTAATTAAGTTTATTTTAAAAAATAATTTTATTTTGTATTATTTAACGAATTTATGATTTTTTTTTCTTTTGAAAGGAAATAATAAGGTAAGTAATATTTTTTTTTAAACGTACCTACATATATCAACAGTGGTTTAAATTATACCAATTTTGACTTGATATTTTTATTATGCATGACTATTAGGTATTACCATATACCTAACTTGTTTCAAGGTCTGTGCAGCCTTATTAATGCACTATAGTTATATTTATATTTTTAAATGAAACAAGGTTCTAACTTTAAAGATAATATATATTATAGTTATGAGTATTTTTCCATAATCAACCGATGCAGTACAGGATATTGAAAATAAAATTGAATCTGAATCTGAAATTTTGATATAGTGCGTAAACCCTCGCACTCGGGGTAAATTCTAAGAAATTAAATATTCCCAAAGTACCTCTCATTAAAAATAAATGTAATTTTAGCCTTTGAACAGGAGGATAGCTTGTATGTTTACTCTTTAGGTGGAGCTAATGGCACTGAGCCCGAAGAAAGTCCCAAAAATTTCTGTAAGTGTTTCCGGTACTTGACTTCTTCCGTCTTGTGCAATTGGATAGCGCATCCTGTTATGAGTGAAGGTAGCGGTTGAAGTCCCGCCATACCTATTCGAAAAATTTCGGGATATTATAAAATTTCTTCCCTGGAAGGATGTGGTGGAATATGCAAGAGATACAAGCAGCGCGGACTGGCGGGAAACTGCGAAGGACAGATAATAATGGTGACTTCTCTTAATGGAGGCCAAGACAACATCGCGTTGCTGATCCACAAGAGTAAATAACTTTTTAATTTTTTACAGAAGAAAACTGCTTCTCTTTCTCAGGTATATAATAATATATAAAAATCTTTTATTTCGGACAACACTAGGTTTTTGTTAGTACATAATAATAATAACCAACAAATAAAAAATAAAATAATATGATTGGTTGTTTAAAATTATATTTAAGAATACTAAATAAAGATCAATCTCCCCACGAAGCAATGCCACGTGGGTGAGGTGATTCTACAAGCAGTTTGAACAGGTGTTAAGGCTGTCACGCCATCTCTAACAAAACGTTGTCTGGCAGCCTTCATAGACATCGAAGGAGCTTTTGACAAAACAAACTTTAACAGCATCAATGCAGCCTTAAAGAAGCATGGTGTAGAGGCGACACTGGTAGATTGGATCATTAACATGCTCAAATTGAGAGCGGTGCGGGTTGACGTATTCGGGGGAACCCGGGGTGTGGTGTCAAGAGGTTGTCCCCAGGGTGGCGTCTTGTCACCACTCCTATGGAACCTTGTAGCAAATGATCTAATCACCAAGCTTAATGAGCAACGCTTCTACACAATAGGCTACGCGGACGACCTGGCAATACTCATATCGGGACACTGCCAGCGTGGCGTGTAACATTATGAACAACGCACTAAAAGTCGTCGAAACATGGTGCACAGACCATGGATTAACCGTGAATCCGACCAAAACAGAGCTAGTAATGTTCATTAACAAGCGTAAACTAGGGAACTACAGGCTCCCTTTCCTGTTCGATACGCAACTCACACTTTCCGATTCAGTCAAATACTTAGGTATAACACTCGATAGCAAACTAAACTGGGCCACACATCTTGAAAACAAGACCAAAAAAGCCACCATCTCATTCTGGCAGTGCCGCCGAATGCTAGGGAGAACATGGGGTCTCGGCTCAAAGATTACCCTATGGCTCTACAACACTGTAATCAGACCATCACTGACATACGGTGCCCTTGTATGGTGGACTAGAACAAATCAAACAACAACCATAAACAAACTACAAAAGCTACAGAGACTGGCCTGCGTAGCTACAACAGGGTGTATGAGAACTGCCCCCACGGCAGCACTTGAAGCCCTGTTAGGTCTATCGCCACTGCACTTATATGTGCAGCAAGAGGCAGCCGCAGCTGCCTATCGACTCTGGGCTATACGTTTATGGGTACACGACACTATAGCACAACACACCACTATCATAGACGAATACGCAAGGAATAACCCTATGTTACTCTCGATCTACGATAGGGTACCAAAAAAACACATACACTCAAAAAGCTTCACTGTACAAATGTACGAAGAGCCAAGTGATAGCTCAAATATACACGAGGTAAGAATATACACAGATGGCTCCAAAATGAAAACAGGAACTGGGGCAGGAACGTTCTCGGAAGACCTCAACATACACAAAACAGCAGCGCTGGGTGCCCACAACTCCATCTTCCAGGCGGAATGTGTAGGTATTATTATCCAGGCTATGAATGCAGTGCTGGAAAGGAAGATCAACTATGACAAAACGAAGACAAAATATCAGGATCCTCTCGGACAGCGCCGCGGTACTACAGGCCCTGAACAAGAGAGAACACAACTCAGGACTTACCATACAGTGCCACCACCTGCTGGAACAGGTAAGTAAGTCCAATAGAGTCACACTGCAATGGATCAAAGGACATAGCGGATCCAGAGGCAATGACGAAGCTGACGCACTGGCGAGGAGAGGCTCAGAGTGGCAACCAACAGGACCTGAGCCAATAATTCCCCTACCATTTAGTCAAGTCCGCTCATGGATCCGTCAACATACAGCTAAACAACATCAAGAGTACTGGGCAAGTATTACGGATTGTAGGCAGTCAAAGGAGGCCTTCCTGGTTTTAAATCCGAGATTCTCCCGCAAACTCCTCAATCTGAAGCGTAATAAACTCCGGCTAATTGTCGGGGTGATCACAGGACACTGCATGCTTAATAAACACCTCTTTAAACTGGGTATCACGGACAGCCCTCTATGCAGAGGGTGCATGAATGCTGAGGAGACAGCGGCGCATGTGCTTGTAGAGTGCGATAGCGTGGCTTTTCAAAGATTGCAATACCTCGGGAGACCGAGAACATCTAGGGAGGCATGCACCGGCGTCAGCGAGCTGCTGGCTTTCCTGGAGGATATCGGGTGGTTAAAGTAGCAGACCCCACCCGTCACGCAAAAAGGGCCCACCTGTGGCCTAGTTGCGGAAACCAGTCCAGAAACAAGTAAGGCTGTCACGCACTCAGCGTATCAGGGCATCTTGTAAAGGATCCCTTAGTCAGCTCTTATGATATATACGGGCTAAGTTGGAGGTGTCGATGACTCCACGACCTCCACGGCAAAAGGTGAAAACCATACATGGGTTTATAATAAGTCCGTGATGCATTCATCTAATGAATGCTTTCATGTTGAGTGAATTTGGTTTTTTTAGCTGCCAGTACCTCGTTAGCAAGCACTTGAACTAGTGGTTCAGATTCATCCCCAAAAGTCTTGGTGAATGCTTGTTACTTTACAAATAAGGCACATAATGAATTTCGGTGAAATTTGGCGAAATCAAATATTTCCAAAGCCGTATCGTACATGGAAAATCAAGGGAAGAAAGCTAGTTTTGGATGCGGGGATACACTACACCTCATCAAATACATAGGTGTAGTGTAAGTATCCCAGGTAATCGTAGTCTTTTGTAGTCTATATCTATACTAATATAATAATTATAAGAGGAAAGATTTGATTGTTTGTTTGAATTAAATATGTTCCGCAACTAGTGGATTGATTTGAAAAATTATTCTACCATTAGAATCCTACATTATCCCTGATGAACATAAACGATAAAATATTCTTCTATAGTCTATGTTCATCAAGGAAAATTTAGGATTCTAATGGTGAAATATTTTTTTCAAATCGGGATATTATTTCGCTATTTCCCTGTGTACAACAGAGATTGCTCAACTTCAAATAGAACAACGGGGCTTCCTTTTCGCGTTCTATGCAGCAGCTGTGTGAATAAAATATATTGAGCAAAGCAACTCATTACGTCAACAGTGGATAAATTATAAAAGAGCAGTATTCTTGTACACGGAGGGTTCCGAACATCGTACATAAATATTTCACAGAAGGAACCCTCAAAATAAACAAAAGTAACAAATGGTTTGCTCGATATAGCCAAAGCCTAGACTGGAAACCGGGGAAGATCGCTTGTAAAAATAACTCGGCAATAAATACAAATGTTCTAAAGTAGTTTAAGTTTATGTATGTGTATTTGCCAGCTAATTAAATGTTATTAAATTTTACTTTACTTTTACCCTTTGGTGTAATAATTTAGATTCACCGAAACGCAAGGAAAGAAAAAGAAATGAAATGAAATAAAAAAAAAAAGGAAAATATTTTTTTTAATAAATTATAAAAACATAACAACTGAGAGGTTGCTCAACTGACCCCTATCAATACCAGTCGGAAATGTCCTGAAGATATTGGCTGTATTGCATCTCTGCCGAGCAATGTTTATGCGCTGCGCACGATACTCACCATTTTATCTATACTAATATTATAAAGAGGAAAGATTTGATTGTTTGTTTGTTTGTTTGTTTGTTTGTATTGAATAGGCTCCGAAACTACTGGACCAATTTGAAAAATTCTTTCACCATTAGAATCCTTAATTTAATATAATATTTTCAAAAAAGTTAGGGATCCGCATGAAAAATGCAATAATTGAACAGAGCGCTGTACGCGCCATAATAGAAAAAGAGGTTGAATATAAAGCGCACGGTGCTTGCTTTTTCTGTACGGCCAGTGACAGTTATGGAGTGTCAAGTCAATGTCAAAAACCCCAATGCTGCTAAAATAAGTAAGGGATCCGTATGAAAACTGTGAAACCCATCGTGTTAGTGTGTATAGTGTGTGTATTCTGAAATTTTTGTTTAATACCCGTGCGAAGCCGGGGCGGACCGCTAGTTTATTTATATCCAGACTAGCGGCCCGCCCCGGCTTCGCACGGGTATTAAACAAAAATTTCAGAAATTATACACACTAAAACGATGGGTTTCACAGTTTTCATACGGATCTTTACTTTTTTTAACAGCATTGGGGTTTTTGACATTGACTCGACATTCCAAAACTGACACTGGCCGTAGAGAAAAAGCATTCACCGTGCGCTATACAACCTCTTTTTCTATTCTGACGCGCCATAATAGAAAAAGAGATTGAATATACAGCCCACGGTTTAATTATTGAATTTTTCATGCGGATCCCTAACTTTTTTGAAAATATTATATAGCCTATGTTCATCACGAAAAATTAAGGATTCTAATGGTGAAAGAATTTTTTAACTCGGTCCAGTAGTTTCGGAGCCTATTCAATTCAAACAAACAAACAAACAATCAAATCTTTCCTCTTTATAATATTAGTATAGATATAGATATAAAAAAAAATCGGCTTAGATCAAGACCAAACCAGAAAAAATATAACATTTAATATTAATAGTGTTTGTTGTGGATTGATACTATATTTATCACAAACTAGCGGCCCGCCCCGGCTTCGCACGGGTATTAAACAAAAATTTCAGAAATTATACACACTAAAACGATGGGTTTCACAGTTTTCATACGGATCTTTACTTTTTTTAACAGCATTGGGGTTTTTGACATTGACTCGACATTCCAAAACTGACACTGGCCGTAGAGAAAAAGCAAGCACCGTGCGCTATACAACCTCTTTTTCTATTCTGACGCGCCATAATAGAAAAAGAGGTTGAATATACAGCCCACGGTTCAATTATTGAATTTTTCATGCGGATCCCTAACTTTTTTGAAAATATTATATAGCCTATGTTCATCACGGAAAATTAAGGATTCTAATGGTGAAAGATTTTTTTAACTCGGTCCAGTAGTTTCGGAGCCTATTCAATTCAAACAAACAAACAAACAAACAAACATACAAACAAACAAACAATCAAATCTTTCCTCTTTATAATATTAGTATCGTGCCGTGTGGTGCCGGCATAGAATTTCACCACCCCATCTCTTCCCGTGGGTGTCGTAAGAGGCGACTAAGGGAAACACAGCGGGGGGCGGGCAGCAGCGCCCTCTGCAGAACAACTCCACCGAACTGCGATCCCCAACCCGCATGCCCAGCGTGGGGATTATGGGTATTAACCCCCAAATGTTATTGCCATCTATGGCGCTCATTAGGGGAGGCCTATGTCCAGCAGTGGACTATCATAGGCTGGTGATGATGATGATGATGATAGATATATATATCACAAATATATAGGTAATATAACGAATATAAGATAATAGAAACGATTTAGCTAAATTAGGCATCAATGATAATCCTAAAACTTCATCACATAGATACAAACAATTTAATGACCGAGGCTGGGCAGTAAATGCGTTAATCACATGACTTGAAATTATTGCTTTCCGGCGGCGGCGTTCGCGGTCGGATGGTCTATCAATGGACCCTGCACACTGGGCGCGTTCACTCATGACTGTCTAATTCAGGGCTAATACACATCACTTAGTGAATTAGTGATGGACTAAGTCTTAGACCATATGTCCGAGGAAATGTATGGGCTTCAGAACAATAATAATGAGTTATTGTTCTGAAGTGATCAATGCCGGACAGTTTGCCCAGAGGCTTTTCTTGTCGTTTTTTGTGCTCTCGGGCTCTTTAATGCTAATCAAGGGCTCATTTTTTTTAGCAAAACTATGAGGTCATATTTTTTTAAAATATCCTGCGGATCGTATGCTGCTTCAGTGCAAATGGTTGACGTGGCTTAGCCAGAAAAAGATATGTATTGTCAATAAAAAAAATACAGTAAGTTTTTAAGTGTTAACCTCTCATCTTCAGTGAAGGGAAAATTTTAGGATATTTAGGAATATTAAAGATATTTTTAGTCAGGCTTAAATATCCTTAACCCAAAAGTTCTAAACCAACAAAATTCCAAAAACCTGCCGACTGTCAACGAGCAAACAAACATGAAAATGCAATAACCTAAATCGAATATCTGCAGTCTAAACTCCCGCGCAATTACACAGCGCAAACCAAATACTGACTTTGTGCAGTTATTTCACTTTCTAGTTGCTTACTTAATGCTCTAATTAGTTCAGTTTGTGGTACTGCATGCAACCGAGCTGCTTTTATGGTGGAGCGCGTTCATACAAATAGTCAGTGCACGAGAGAAAATTATACAGAACAAAGCTAGTGATTTTTGAGAGAGCATTAATTGCATGATACCATCGGAAATGACAATTCATTTTGAATCGCGTGGTACAAAGAGGGCTCTAATTTCACTAAATTAACCGGTTCATCATAATAATGGTATCGTCTCAGAATGACCCACTTTGTTACATTTGATGTAATATAACCTAAAAACCCCGCATCTTATATCAAAGGTAAAATGCCGTGTCAAAAGTGCCAAGTGTTGAAACCATTACCCATGAATAATTAAACATTAGGTACTCAAATGCTTCTCAAATTAAAGTCTCTAATGACGAATTTTCGACAGATTTTCATTAAAAATGGCGGAAACTCGCCACTTAATACGCGCTTAAATGTGAGTTTCGTTTCGTTTTACCTGTATACAGTCATATAAAGGAAAGATTTGATTGTTTGTTTATGGTTTGAATTTGAATGGAATAGGTTCCGAAACTACTGGGCATTTTTAGAAAATTATTTCACCATTTTCGGCAATCCTGATGCGCTGCGTCAGATATTCACCAGCTCTCGGGTCACAACGTCGCGCTGAACTTAAATCATTCTGGCATTTGAAAGTACCTTCATGTTTTTGTATGCTGTAAGAAAGTGTTCCCAATGGTCCGTTGGGAGGGGAAGCACGAATGAAGATGTAAAACGTGCCGAAAGTTCGAGTCATTTAGGGTTGATGTAGGTTTGGAAGCGATGTAATGGGGTTGATGTAGTGTTTGGAAGCGATGGTAATCTGCATCTTAATCAACACATGCCCGTGGCTTCGCGTGGATTTTCCCGGATAAATGAATGTTAATGATTTTTTTCACAAGAATTAAGGCTTCTATGAAGAAGTAATTTAAAATTTAGCGTAGTACCAAAATGATTTTAGTTTGAGCATATTTCCACCATTCATCATCAGCCTATGTTAGTCCACTGTTGGACATAGGCCTCCCCTAATGAGCGCCATAGCGCCCTGTCTTCGGCTTGTCGCATCCAGCATCTGCCAGCAGTCTTTCGCAGATCGTCATCCCACCTGGTCGGAGGGCGTCCTACACTACGTTTACCGAGTCGCGGTCTCCACTCAAGAACACGTTTACCCCAGCGGTTATCGGTTCTTCGCGAAATATGGCCGGCCCACTGCCACTTCAGTTGGCTAATTCTCTGAGCTATGTCGATGACTTTAGTTCTCTGTCGGATGTATTCGTTACGAATCCTATCCTTCAGAGAAACTCCGAGCATAGCTCTTTCCATAGCGCGCTGAGCGACTTTGAACTGGTGGACCAACCCTATCGTGAGTGTCCACGTCTCAGCTCCGTAGGTCATGACTGGTAGGACGCACTGATTAAAAACTTTCGTTTTCAAACATTGCGGTATGGATGACGAGAAGACTCGACGTAGTTTTCCGAACGCTGCCCAGCCTAGCTGGATCCTCCTCTTGGCTTCCTTCTCGAAATTGTTTTTACCCAACTGCAAAATCTGCCCGAGGTAAGTGTACTCAGAAACAATTTCGAGAAGGTGGCCATGTACGATCACCGGTCTTGGATCAATGTGGGCATTGATCATGACTTTGGTTTTATCCAAATTCATGCCAAGACCGATACATCGGGAGGCTGAAGCTAGACTGTCCAGCATCCGGTTCAGCTCCTCTAGCGACTCCGCCATTAAGACTATGTCATCAGCGAATCGCAGGTGTGAGATGTAGTCGCCGTTTATGTTGATGCCCTTGTCTTTCCAGTCCAGCGTCTTAAACATATCTTCCAACGCGCTCGTGAACAGTTTCGGGGATATGACATCCCCCTGCCTCACTCCTCTGCGCAGTTGGATCGGTTTAGTCTGCTGGTCCTGTACTCGGACACTCATCGTAGCGGCTTCGTAGAGACATCTCAGCACCTCGATATAACGATAGTCTACTTGGCATCGCTGTAAGGATTGTAGAACAGCCCAGGTTTCAACGGAGTCAAAGGCCTTCTCATAGTCCACAAAAGCCAGACACAGGGGCTGATTATACTCTTCGGACTTCTGTATAATCTGCCTCACTGTGTGAATGTGGTCTATGGTACCATATCCTCCGCGAAACCCAGCCTGCTCCGGTGGCTGAAACTCGTCGAGTCTCCTGGCGAGACGGTTCGATATAACTCGTGAGAAAAGCTTATAGACGTGACTTAGGAGCGAGATGGGTCTATAATTTTTAAGAAGGGTTTTATCTCCCTTCTTAAAAAAGAGCACCACCAAACTCCCACTCCACGCCTTTGGAGTTCTCCCACTGTGAAGGACGGCGTTGAAGAGGCTCTGTAACTCCTGTATAACAGGGTATCCTCCAGCTTTCAAAAGCTCTGATGTTATTCCGTCCTCACCGGGGGCTTTTCCATTTTTAAGCTGCCTCAGAGCTAACACGATCTCGTCTTGACTGATGTCTGGCAGTTCGTCGGTATAGTGGCGTATCAAGGTGGCTCTAGAATCGTGGTCGTCTCGTTGGGAACGGGGAGCATGTGCAGCGTATAAACGGCCATAAAAGTCCTCTATCTCGGCCGATATCTCCGGCTTCGACAATACGGTCCTTCCGTCGTGCGTTGAAAGCTTCGTCAGGTGGCTCCTTCCAAGCTGCTGAGTGAATACTTTGGACCCTCGGTTTCGCTCTATCACCTCTTCGATGAGGCGTGTATTGGAGCTCCGAAGGTCGCGTCGTACCATCTTCGCAATTCGCTTGTTCAGGTCTGACCTCTCTGACGAAGTCGCTTGGGTGGTTTCCCGTCTTTTTGTCATCAGCCCAAGAGTCTCATCCGAGAGTTTGGACTTCTTACCAGTACGCTGCTTTTTGCAAAACTTGATGCCCTCGTCCCTCAGCGTTTCAACCAGATTGTGTAGGGTCTCGTCAGCGTCATCAGTGGGTTCCAAGGCAGCGAATCTATCCCCGAGAAGCTGCTGAAACTTCTCGGTGCCCGCCATGATTTGGATTGGGTTCGGTCGGAGCGTGGACTTCATCAGACGGTTTCTTTCAAGCTTCAAATTTATATTCAGAGAGCCTCGAAGGAGTCGGTGATCAGATCCGGTATTGAACCTGTTGATCACTGAGACATCTCTGAATATATGCTTGCTATCCGTCATGATGAAGTCGATCTCATTTTTTGTCACAGAATCGGGACTCCGCCATGTCCACTTCCTTTGGGGCTGTTTCTTAAAGAAAGAGTTCATTAAGAACAGCCCCTCTTTCTCAAGGAAGTTGACGAGCATTTGTCCCCTGTGATTTCGAACACCAAAACCATGCGGGCCTATTCGGGATTCGTTGCCAGTCTGGGTTCCCACCTTGCCGTTAAAGTCCCCCATAACAACGTTGAAGTGAGCCTTGGTGGTGTGATGTAAGGCTTTGGATATGTCTTCGTACATATCCTCCACTTCATCATCCGAGTGTGTCGAGGTCGGTGCGTAAACCTGAATGACCTTCAAGCTGTAGCGCTTAGATTAGCGCTTATTTCCACCATTATCTGCTATTATTTGTATAAAATTATTATTTATATACGTAATATATTTTTCTGAAATAAAATTAAGCCTAATGACATTTTACATCCTAAAAGCAATGTTTTCGAAGTATAAACCTAAATAAATACTATTGTTATACAAATAATAGCAACTTATGGTAAAAATATTCTCAAATTAGAAACCATTTTGGTACCTACATACTCAATTTGTATGGGAATTTCATCTGTCACCGGAGCCTTAATCCTAGGTTTCGAACTACATGTACTCAAAGTTTCAGCAAGAACCGTTCAGTTGCTTTGGCGTTAAAATATACAGTTATTCAAACAGCTAAACTTGAGTTATTATTACCTAAGTACTTATTAGTGTGACGAGGAAGTGATAATAAGTGATATGACCTTAAAATTAGAGGCTTAACACGTACATGGCCCTTGGCGGCTTGTCCAGCAACTTGGGCAGTGAATGCGACATACTAACAATTTCGTCACCCACGACAACGCACATCTATTTACATGTCCAGAAGACGGGATAGATCAAACCGCATCACTGAAGGAAAAAGTTCTTTTCCTAAGGTCTCTCGTTTGGGTAATTTCTAAATTTTCAGAGCGAATATTGTCAGAAATAAAATACCTATTGTGTTGTCGTGTTTTTATGACCATAAACATACAATACACGTCAACCTTTGGAATTCTTGTTCCGCCTTTTAAAAATTCTGCGCTATAAAACTTTGTCAAATTACAAACGGCTACTCTTAATGCACCCCTGACCTTATGATAGGGAAAAGCCGAAAAAAATCTAAACCTAGGATGAAAAAAAAAACTTGCTTTTAAGATATTCTGTTATCGTCACAGACTTTTATAACCATTATCTATAATAATATGTATTATAATGAGGAAATTTGATTGTTTTGAATTGAATAGGCTCCGAAACTACTGGAATCGTGTTGAAAAATACTCGATTAATACCATTAGAATTCAACATTATCCCGATGATGCTATTAAGAATATTTTGTTTAGAATATTTTCAAAAGTATTAGGGATCCGTATGAAAACTTAATTAATGTAACCCAACGTGTGACAAAAATTATAACATTTGAAATGACCCTTGACAGGTCAGTCTCGTTATTATATAAATGGTTTTATTTTATAAAATCGGGCCATAGATGACGAAACTGTGGTGCGGTGGACGAGGGCCGCCTGCGATGGAAAAATTGTATGTGCGATCTGCAGACATATTTATTTATTTATTATTATTATTTAATTTGTTTTGGTCGTTATCTCAGTTATCTAGTATCCATTACACAAGCTCTGCTTATATTTAATATAGCTCTAATTTTGATGATAGTTGATTGTCCATCATTATTTATTTATTTTATTATTTTGCTGTCCCTATAAAACGGCTTGCTACTTTAACAAATAATCCAGCTTTAAAATAGTTCTGTGTTTATAAAAAGGACTCGAAATCTAACAGGGGCATAAGCTCAAAACGAACGGCACTGTACCTACATACTAAGTTCAATGCTACAAAATGGTAAGAAATCATGTTTGTTTTTTATTCAATGCAATTCGGTACAGTGTTCCTCGTAAAACTTGTTGTCAGCTGTAAAATGAACCGTTTTACAGTTCACGTCAGGTGCACTTTTGTACAAACAGTAGAAAGAACTTTGGGATTTGTCTCTAGTTTACTTTGTTTATGTTTTAACCTTGTAGAGGAAAGCTTGATAACCTTTTTGTACTTCGTTATAGCTTCAATTACTCTTTGCAGACTATAAGCTGGTGCACAATAAGTGCATATCCAGTTCGCTTGCAATGCAGGAGGTAGCGGGTTCGATTCTCGCCTAGGGAAAAATGTACGATCTCCAGATATTTGTCCAGGATGTTCTGGTCATCATCACCAGCCTATAATAGTCCACTGCTGGACATAGGCCTCCCCTAATGAGCGCCATATATGGCATCATTATTTGGGGGTTATTGCCCATAATCCCCACGCTGGGCATGCGGGTTGGGGATCGCAGTTCGGTGAAGTTGTTCTGCAGGAGGCGCTGCTGCCCGCCCCCCCGCTGTGTTTCCCTTAGTCGCCTCTTACGACACCCAAGGTAAGAGTTGGGGTGGTGAAATTCTATGCCGGCACCACACGGCTAATGTTCTGGTCGTCTATTATAAAATATCAAAAATATCTATATACATATATTTTGGTTGTATTAAGTATGCCGTTCATCCTAATCACACCATAAATCAAGCTTTGCTTACCTTGGGTCTTGTGATATCTATTTAATTTATTGTATTAAATACATATATCAGTCATCTGATACCTGTAAAACCAGCTCTGCTTATATTGTGGCTAGATAATGCTGTGTTGATCCTTATTGGATTGTCCAGCACCATTTATATTCATTTTATTTACTGTTTTATACTTCGGGTTCCACTCTCAAAGAAGTCAAAGCTACATTAAACCACAAAATATTGGAAGATAAAAAAGCGAACCAATGATTTGACCGCAGTCAACCTTAAAAAGAACTGGGAATGTTACTCTCTGAGTCTCGTTGCCAGAGGTTTTTCCTCATTTTCAACCAAATGGATGGCAATAGATCTTTGTCCACCCACACAGTAAATTTTCACTTTTATTGGCGTCCTGTCTAGTGGTTTGTAGCTGGGTACCTACTTTAAGTAAACAGAGAGGCGGGAAGAAAATTAGTGGGACCTTCTCTAAATTTGTACAAGTCGAAGTTTAACAATCAGATTGCATGTCAATAATACCAAATGTAGTCGAAAAGAGAGCGCTTATTTTTTACGTTGTCTTATGTAAAATATGTCTATTTTAGAACAGGCTAATTTCTGCTCTTTTGGTTGATGGCACAATATAAGGCACCTTATGCTAATGCCACGGGCCCCTTTGCACATTATTAAAGATTTTTACGAGAAAGATTTTTAGCTTACCAAAGCTATAATGACAGTAAAAATTACGTTCATATGCTTCATTTTAAATAATAATAATGATGTCTATTTAAAGCTTGTTTAAAGTCCACCGGAAACACTAAACAAAATAGGTACTTCAACGTTTGTATGGAAATATGTGATTTATAAATGTTTTTCGACATTGAAAACTAAAAAGTAATTTATCGCAGATGAATAGCAAAGAATTTTTATTTATTTACATACTAAAAATTTTATGCTTTTAATAAGCCAAGCCAACCAAGCCGAGTATAATTTACAGAACCAAATAATTACAATTGAAACGGCTGTACTAGCTGCAGACTGTTGCAAACAAAGTAAAGGTAGTTCAACTGATCCATATCAATACTAGTCGGTAGCGTCTCCAAGACGCGGGCTGGTTCGTTTTGCTGATGCGCTGCGCCAGATTCCCCAGCTCTCGTGTCACAGAAGCTTAGAAAGTAAACATAATGTTTACCACAATTGCTTTGTTATTATACTACAATAGATTTGTGTTAGTATGTATCATACTCGTCTCAAAATCGTTAACATTTCACACACAACTCGCGCTTGGCGGTTTTTTATAAATTCCTAAATCCGAATCGTTTATTGTGTATTCGATGAAAAAAAGGAGTTTAAATTAGTTAAGAAGGTCAAATTCAAATAACCATGACGCTAATTCGTGTTTACGTAGTTTTTGTTTTAAGTTCCTAAAAGGGAGGCCATTGCCCTACAGTGATAAACCACGGTCAAACAATCAAAGGGTACGTTAAAATTGTAGAGATAATTACCTACTTTCCATAGAGACAATGTTTACTATGCAGATTTGCATTTTGCATACAAAAAGGATATGACAAATGACAAGAGTTTTCAACAACAAAGGAACATTCTTCTGAGCCTGAGTGCATCGACCTGTGAATCATGAGCATAACATTTAAAATCATCAGAAGCGTAAAGTTCAACATAATTGATGGTTTTCTACTTTCTTGATTTCTTGTATCCTTATTAAGAGGATTATTATCGATCAAAAGTCAATTCTTGGAGTTTTGCCTCAGGAAGTACTTAAAAAATGAAAACTTGAACAATGTTTAAAGGTTAACTCAAAACTACATTTAAATAGAACAATTATAAAATAAATAAAACTGGACGATTAATACTGACTCATCTAACCCCAAGCTAAGCAGAGCTTGTATTATGGGTTCTAGATGACTGTTATACTTAAAACAATATATTACTTATTGCAAATGGAGATCAACCATGATACCCTGAACTAATACCAGCAGATCGTACAAATATTTGCCTCAAGGCGGGAATCGAAGCCCCAAACCTCCTGCGTTGCTGACGGACGTTCACCCGCCGCGCCAAGGTTGTGTAAACTAACTTACCTACTACATATAATTTTTCTTTTGCGCTCGGGTTTAAATGATTTGTTTCTATGGAATTGTTGTAAGGTTATTTATATCCTATGGGAACTGATTAAAAGTAAAATAAATAGTTACAACTATTTCGTTCGTTCCGGAGTTCGTTCCGGAGGTACAGGTTTATATTTACACTAGCGACCCGCCCTGGCTTTGTGTGGGTGGGTGTATGACATATAAACCTTGCTCTTGAATTACTATCTATTAAAAAACACCGTATTCAAATCAGTTACGTTGTTTTAAAGTTCTAAGAATATAAGGACAGATAGCGGTAAGCGACCTTTTTTTTATTCTAGTTACTGATATTGTGTAGATATATTATGGGAACCAAAAACTCAATTCTTCACAACTTTGTTGATTCTTTCTCATAATTGTATTGACCAGGAATGCATTTAAAAAGTTGTTTAGGTAAAAACCAGTTTGGTTTCAAAAGGAAAACTTCTAAACAGACCCTATTAGTAAGTGTTTACATTATGCAAGGTCAATCACTTTGTCAGTTTACGAAACCTCACGACAGGTAGATTTGTGATAACACCATGACGTTGCTGGGAACTAAAACGTTGACTAAGCAAGTTATGACATTATTTTGATACGTATGATTACGAAGAAATGAGCGAAACTCCATAAACGTAGGTAACATAGTTTAATTTATATTTATTTATATTTAATTTTGATATATAAATAAATAAATAATGCCGGACAATCCACACAACATCATCTAGCCCAAGCTAAGCAGAGCTTGTGTTATTTGTACTAGATGACTGATATACATAATACAATATAATTACATATAAAGATATTTTTTTACTTTACATATAAAACGACCAGAACACCCTGAACAAATAACTGCAGATCGTACAAATATTTGTCCCGAGGCGGGAATCGAACCCGCAACCTCCTGCGTCGCAAGCGGACCTTCGCCCATCGCGCCACAGAGGTCGTCGATAGTTATGTGCCGTATATTATATCGAGTCTTTCTATGATTTACGCTGAAAGTAAGAGTTTATTTAATAATGATATAGAAGAGCGGGAAACCTTTGTTAGAACTGGTTTTTATATCTGAGTAAGAATCTCATCTCGATGGAATAACTTATTATAGACAGAAATAAATATTATTTTATTTAATTAACAAACAAAAATACAATTTTCAAGAAAATAAAAAATACAACTAGTATTTACACTTGCATCTGTTTGCTAAAATCTAAGCCGTCACAGGAAGGTAGAGTGCAAAGAATGCTGGCAGCATTGCCACGTTAGATGGCGATGCTAATTCGTTGACCGAAATAAATGCTGAAACGCTTTCAGCGAATAATACTACCGTTCTTAGATACTATAGTACTATTATAGTGCTATAGTATCTATGAACTATGTAGTAACTATATAATAGTTCATAGATAAATAGCCTCCCTGATATGTTTGAAGTCAGTTACTATAAATCTTTTTTGGTTAAATAAGTTGTAAAGCTATTCTATATTAAAACCACAAATTTTAACATCTCAAAAATAGAACTAAAGTAAATTCGTGGCTTGTAAACCGTCAGGATGTTAGTTATCTATGAACGCCACTCTACCTAACCCTACCTAATTGCTCTACATTTTACACATAAATTTGAACCAAAAGTAATTCTGAAGTAAATCAGAGATTGTTGAATAAAATTTTGGTGGTTTTAAGTATTATTTTACGTAAACAACGGATACACCTTGCCTAGAAATAAATACTTTAATGCTTTTGATTTAAGTTACAGATTTCAATAACATTATTTCTATTGGCTTACAAATTAAGTAAGTCAAATTTAATATCATTATTTATTGTATCTACTCTACTAAAATTTAAAATTTTCTTATCCTACCTGTTAAGGCGTGGGTAAAATTAATGGCTAGGCACTAAGTTTTGTTAACGTGGTAATGTTTAAAAAACCGAAATACCGAAATACCCGTCAATTAATTTGTTTTAAACTTTGTTTTTATATTTAATGATAAATATCTTTTTATTATTTCATTAAACAAAATTAGTTGAATTTCGATAGTAAATAATGCTGGGCAATTCACACAGCATTATCTAGCCCCCTGCTAAGTAGAGCTTGTGTCATGGCTACTAGATAACTTACTAATACATAATGATATACGATTATGTACATAGATAGATATTCTTTATTTTAGATAGAAAACGATAAGACCACCCAGAACAAAATTTGCAAATCGAACAACTATCTGTCCCGAGGTTGGAATCGAACCCGCAACCTCATGCGTAGCAGGCAGAACTTCGCCCACCGGGCTACAGAGGTCGTCTATAATAGAAGCCACTCAGCAAAAAAGCTTAAAAAATACGGTAACTGGAGCAAGCTAGCGATTCTTATTTGTTTGTGATAACTAGTGTTTTTAAGGTTGTTGAAGTCTGCGAACTAATGCCTATTTAGTTTTTATTGAGAAATATTCTCTTTTGTGGATACCAATTTTAGTGGCTGATTTATTGAATGCCCCGATGGCCTTCACTAAATCCAGTTTTCCAAGCTATCATCAAATGTTATTTTAATTAAAACCGCAGTCTTGTTTCGTCTACCTATCTGCAACCTATATATGTATCTATATTTATGAATAATCCGCGCTAAAACCTTTAGTAACCAAGAAAATTACAATAAAATAACCAAATTAGAACTATTATTTAAACTAACTGCGGACTTTTGCAATCAAACTACAGGTAGCTTAACCTGTCGGAAACTTTCCCAAGCCGACTGATGCACTGCGCCAGATACTGACCAACGGCTCTATTGTCTAACTCAACTGTTAATCGTAATCGGCTACAGTTTGGCATTTCAAACCTAGCCTAGACTTCGATTGTCACTTTCGTATTGTGTTAATAGCTGAAACCGAAGACCAGTTGAATACAGACAACATTTTGACTGGGTCTACAACTGGTAATCGTTTTAAAGTTCACTGGTAATGGATTTTAAGTTAGACAATAAGGCTGCAGCTCGGGTCAGACTTCGCTTTGACCAGACGCTCAGAAAACTTTTGCAGTTTTGCTTGTGTAGGTACCTAAACTACAATATTAAAATAAACATAGTTGAATCTTAATTACTTCGTACTCCACAACTAAAACATAACACGTACCAACATTCATGCTGTGTAATACACTCGAGAGCAATGAATCCGGGTCAATCAAAGAAAAAAAAAAATCTCGGAAAGTAAGAATGCTAGGTTAATGCAACTAAGGGTTACTTTCTGAGATTTTTTTTTTCTTTGAGTGACCCGGATTCATTGCTCTCGAGAGCAATGAATCCGGGTCACTCAAAGAAAAAAAAAATCTCGGAAAGTAAGAATGCTAGGTTAATGCAACTAAGGGTTACTTTCCGAGATTTTTTTTTTCTTTGAGTGACCCGGATTCAATTCTCTCGAGTGTATTATTGTGTTGTTTGATTAAGGTAAATAAAAATATTTTCTTTCTTATCTTTTCTTCTATAAAACAAAAAATATGAATATGTACGCACGTGCAATAAAACGTGTAGGTATTTCATCTACTACGCCATGTGTTAAGTTTGAAAAATAAAAAGGCTTGTGCTTGTTTAAGTTCCTTTGTTAAATAATAAAATAAATATTAAATAATGCCGGACAATTCACACAGCATCATCTAGCCCCAAGCTAAGCAGAGCTTGTGTTATGGGTAATTAGTCATCTAGTCTAAATGACTAATATATATACATAATGCAAAATTATTGCATAGATAGATATTTTTTATTATACATAGTAAACGACCAGAACGCCCTGAACAAATATCTGCAGATCGTACAAATATTTGTCCCGAGGCGGGAATCGAACCCGCAACCTCCTGCGTCGCAGGCGGACCTTCGCCCACCGCGCCACAGAGGTCGTCAATGTTGGGTCAAGACTCCGACATCTGCATCGATAAATGCGGATACTGGTCTTGAAATTAATGCTGCAAATTCGTAACAACCATAGTTTCGACACTGCAACCTCAATATTTTTCTATTAAGTACTGCTTGTTTTTTCCGTGTTTTTCCGGGTAAAAAGGTAGTAAAATTTCCTAATGGCTTTTTGGAGGTGAACCCACAACAAAATTGTCAAGACTAAGAAAAGCACGTTTACCCTGACCGGCTTTTAATTATGTGCATAGTAAAATATTATTGAAAAAACAAATCTGTCAAATTGATTTAGTTTGTTTTTTATTAAATCAATGTTATAATGTAGGTACTATTTTGATCTTTGGTACGTACTTACTCGATGTTGGTACACAAAATTTAAATAATATTTTTAACCCAAAAGCGAAGGATGATATTTCGGCTGTAATTGTTTTTTTATGGAAATGATCTTCGATTTTTTCACTATGGATCGAATTGGAAAATTCGATACTAAATGGAGAATGATCCCGAGGTGGTTTTAGAAAAAAAATATTCCCGAAGGAGGAGAATAAATTATATTTAACTTTTAGAAATTTGTTACTTGTTTAGTTGTTTTTTAATAAAAAATAATTTCTCCCTTTGGAATCAAGACTCTAAGTCCGTAAGGTACCGAGGCTTTCCGGGAGTCCAGAAAATATATGAGCTTCTGGTCCAAGCAAATATCTCACGCAGCGTACCAGCTTTGCCATACAGCGAGGTCAAGCAGCTCAAGACTTGGGGACGCTTCGGACTGATAAGTATTAATATGAATTTGTTGAGCTACCTCTAGATTGTTTGTTAAATTTTGCAGTCAGCTCAATTGTTTCAAATGTAATATGTAAGTTCTAATTTGTTTTCTTTATTTAATTGGTGGATGGTGATGATCATTTAATTATTGTAATTTACTTTAAAAGATTTATCAAATTATAAACATAATCAGATGCATGTTCACCCTGTACTTTAACAATGATTACCTTCTGTAATATTTTCTCAGTAAAAAAATATTTGTGAATCATTAAAATCGCAAAAAGTGGTTACTTGACAAAAACGCGATAGGTGCCCGTTGGAATAGTACTAATCATTACATACATAATATAATAATAATATATTTTAGTTTACCGTTGGTACACCCCCTGCCTTTCATAAATAAAAATAATTCTTTCCATCCAAAGGTTTCCTGGAAGAGATCGCTTCTGAGCGATAAGGCCGCCCATTGTACTTGTCTTATGTAATGTCTTTTGTTGTGTTCAATTTCTGGTGTACAATAAAGCATTTTTGATTTGATTTGAAAACGGAAAATCTATGCAAATATCTGACGCTTAATTGAAAGTTGACTATCAAGATAAATAATTAATATGTTTCTTTGTTTAAAAGAACTGAAATAAAGGTTGTAATATTTAATAACCGACCCATAAAAAAGCACCACTTTAAAAACTCACGCAACTTATAAAAAATATCAACGTATAATACTTTCTTAAGCTATTAAAAGATTCTCCTGAAAATTTTACCCCATAGAGACCATTCCAATTTTACAGAACAAACCTAAATAAACTGTTAATAAAATCGCAATGATTTATACCCAAAATATTTATACATCCCTCAGGGAAAAACGTATTAATTTCAGGGAAATTTTTGAGAGAACATAATTTGTTTATTGTGTTATGTGTACCTAAATACACGCAATAGGTCCCTATCTTTTTTTTAATTTTATTTTCCTTAGACTGTATGTATTTTTTAATTTTCTATTATAAAATGTATTTTTTTTTACCAAACTTTATAAATGACGCCTTGAAAATGACGTCATAGAATAAGCTGGTATATTACAAGGTTGAGTTTTGTGATTTTTATCATAACAAAGAACGTGACATCCTCATTACTTGCGCAATGTGTTCCATAAAGTATTATGGTTGGGTTATGCGACATAGTGACGTCATCCACGTCTCTTCTCAAAAGAAACCTATTTATGTAGATTAGAATCTGGTAAAAAAAAAAACAAGGAAATGCTGAGCAACGTAATAGGCAGATCTACAGATTATTTACTGCTAAAACGTTGAAAGCTCTGAGGCCATTTTTCATAATCTACATACTCAGCAAGCGCCTATCCCGAAAATTTTGCTTTTTCGACAAGCTACGGTCAGTCGTAAAAAAGAGGATTTATGTTACGGACAATAACGACATTAGGAGTTTTATGTAAATTCTAATGTGGGATAAGGCAAGATATGACTCATGGGAAATAAACGTGCTTTGTTACGCTTGAACTTAGATCCCCACAGTATCATCTAGCGGAGCTTGTGTTACAGGTTTTAAGGTAAGGTTTAGGTAGGAGTACTCCTATTTCCACATTTGGACTCAGTTTGGTCCATTATGTGTGGTGTGGGTGCTAGCAGAGCCAGCCTAACTCCGTCCAGAAGCACAGAATCTTCCTGGGGTCCTCACAGGCTTCGCGGAGTGACCTCGGCAAGTTGAGGATTTCCGTTCATTATGCTGCTACTCCTTCGCATTCCAGGACTACGTGGACAGCTGATTCGTCGTCACTGAGGCATCCTCTGCAGAGAGGGCTGTCTGTCGCTCCGATGGTGAATAGGTGTTTGTTCAGTGGGCAATGCCCTGTTAGTATACGTAGGTCCACTCGATTTAGGTTCATTAAGCGTTTAGTTAGCTTCTTTGATATTGATGGTAGCGCCTCTCTAGTTTGTCTACACTCGGTCTTGTCTACACTTGTGCTACAGGTACAGTCAGCGTCAAATTGATATGTGCATCTAGAGTAGTCAAAATAATCAAATGCAAAACATAACACCAATTTGATGTACGCATTTTAAATCATCATATTGTTGTAAGCATCCAAGGTGTTCAAATTATATTAGTAAACAAAGCTCTCAAAGTTATCTGTGCATAAAATGTACATTTTATGCATTATTAAGTACCTTAGATTGTATCGAAAATAATCAATGACATTTCAAATATTCACTCAAAAGAGTTTGCGTACTACATACCTTTGTTTGCTAAGATAATTTTGAACATCCTGACAACAGTCAGGGTGATCAAAATTTGGGTGTCCAAAGAAAAAAAAAGGGTGTCCAAAATTTGGGCCTTGGGTAGGTACTTACAACAGTATGATGATTTGAACTGCGTACATCAAATTGCTTTTATGTTTTTCAGATTATTTTAACTACTCTAGACGCTCATATCAAATTGACGCTGACTGTACTAGATGACTGATTTTACTTTCACATAATATACATAATATGTTATGTATACATATAAATATCTGTATTATAAAGATATAAATACATAGAAAATTCAGAACACCCGGTATAAATTTGTCCCGTGAAGGAAATCGAACCCGTAACGTATTGTGTCGCAAGCGAATCTTCGCCCACCGCGCTACAAAGGTCGTCGTATGAGCGCGCGTCTTTGATATACCTAGGCTGCTTGATCTTAGGTCCAAACGGTTTCATGGATTTTTTTAAAATATGAATCGAAAGAAACTTCTGCCATAGGATACAAATCTATCACAACTGTACAAGTAGGTATACACAATGATTCATTTAAAAAAGAAAAAATATGAGGAATTGTATGATAAATCTGATATGTCGGGTAACACTATTGTATTTTTTGGAGTGTGTAAATCAATTAGAAGAACAAAAACATAGCGTGACACATACCCTATATGAAAAATAGGTTATATTATTGCTTAGAGATAAAATAGTATTAGTAATGTGCGTCTCCTTAGCTTGGGCACGCTTGGGGCTAGATGATACAGTGTGAATTTTCTAGAAATAATAATTAGAAATACAAATAAATTAGATATTTATATTACTTTGCAGCCTGTTGCATGAGAACAAGTTAAGTTTAAATAAATCTAAAGCTTACTAAAAGCTTCACACCTCAAAAACCTTTTACGAAACATAAACTTTCATTCCATCCAGCGCTACCTCAGACTTGCGCAGAAAAAATTCATCTTAAAAGGCGTTTTCCCTGTTCCTATTTATTTTCAATGGCCATAAGCTCTCTAGCTCCTCCTAATGAGTACTATTTCACATTAAATGGTCCAGTCTTAGGGTTGATCATCATCTTATTAAATGAAAGGGGAAGTTACAGCGGTCTGGCCTTAGAAAGGCTAAATTGAAAGCAATCTACGCTATTTATAACGGGTGAGTGGGATCTAAGGTTGTAGGCTTTTTTGGTTGAATCTGTAAGATTTTTTTTAGATAACCCCGTGATGGCACATGTGGAGGCCGGTTAAGCAATTCTATATCTCGTAATATTTTGTAACTTGCCCACATTCTTAACGTGGGATTTAAACAATGCTTAGATTCATTATGAATGTAAGAATATAACAGAAAATATTTATTTATGTTACAAAATTGTACACGACGTAACAGTTTGTTTATTGGCCCATGATAATAATAACTAACTACTAACCTTATGTGATGTTTAAGTTTTCACTTTCTGAATTCGTCAAACAACGAAAGCTTAGATATTATTTAGTTTGCTTAGAAACACAGTGTGCCCAAAGTTTGTATTAAACCATTGTGTCGCTGTAATAGTGTATCCATAACCATACTAAATAATATAAAAAGATATGATACTGACCCATCCAACACACAAAGAAACAATGATCTGTTTCTTTTCTATTTTTATTTATAAACTAGCGAAACTGGACGTAGAATGTTTGTAAACAAACTACGAAACAAACAAATAAAACTCACTTCCATAGTTGGCGTCGTTTCTCAGAAAATAATATAAAGATGGATATCAAGTCCTATAAAAAATCGCGTCAACAGAGTTAAACTTATGTTAAATATGGGTGGTGGGCTCACAAACATTCTTCATCGATTTTCGCTGAGGTTTAATACCACTATGATATGCACTTACCTATATCCAGAGATGTGAAAAAAATATATTTAAATGTTATATCAATTGTAAATCAAAACCTGTAATGAAAGGTAACTTTCGACCTACTAAGAACTGTATGACGCCTCTAACTCAGAACTAGACTCATAAACGTAAAATTAAAGTGATTATAACAAGCTTGTAAACTAGAAATTGATATTGCGTACACCACGACCAATTTATTAACCGATAATTACCAGCTGATATTGAATGATGATCCACCTAGTAATAATAATTGGAATTGACAAACAAGGCATTATTGTATTTTAAAAGTAACACTGTAGACACATAATTGAATAAATACTACCTATTGCAAAATTTATCAATTTCCTTGATTGGTTGAGGATAGCAAACTGTTCAAGAGGAAAATATACGAGACCGTAATTAGACCTATCGTAATGTATAGATCTGAAACTTGGACAACGTTGCATGCGCAGTTCTTTCATCATTGGTTCTTTCAACTGTGAATGTAGCGGAAATGCGAATGTTTGGATAGATGTGTGAAGTGACAAAGGTGGATAAGATAAGAAACGAGTACATCAGAGGACGTTTGAAAAAAAAAAGTGACGCCAGTTACGGAAAAGATGGGGAGTAACAGTTTGGCGTGGGAGCATATTATGCGTAGGAAAGAATGTAACGAAAAGTGTGTTACGTTTGAATGTATATAGATATAGAGAAAATCCGAAAAAACGATGGATAGCTTTTATTAAAAGAAGAAATGGGAGTGTACTAAATTACCGTGTTTGATTCCGCCGATAGTTTGAGTTTTACAATTTATGGTGGTTAAGCCAACATTGTAGAAACCTACCAGAGACCTTCTTTATAGGTATTTTAACATCACTGCCGTCAAATTTGCCTGCGCAAGGTTACGGCAAACTCAAGGTTATGCTATGGTTTCTTGGGGATCGCATGATAGTTCAGCTAATAGGATGAGTGCTGATGAGAAATTATGGCTCAGCGTATATTTGTAGTGAGTCGTAATTAAAACAAATTTTCAAAAATGTTCGTTGCAAAAAGTATTAGGTACGACAAAATATCAGATTATCTAGACGATAAAAAAGTTTGGGACGACTTTTGCTCCAACAACTTGAAAACTAACAACCTTAGGAGGTAAAGGTTCTTGTTGCTTCTTTACTTTCAAAGATCCAAGTGAAAAGTAGCTATGTCATCGCTTTATTTTCTAGTTTTACTTAAGTTATTTGAGTTTTCTGACGTATCTAAGAGCGCTACGGGAATCAAATGTGAAGTTTACGGGATGTTAAAACCACAAAAAACATTAATCTCGAGAAAATTATTGGTGCGTTTCATCCATACACGACGACCACCATTTTCATCCTGCTTTCAACTTCTTGTTGGCTCTGGTCTACGATAAAGCCGGAAAAACTCTACCAATTGTCAGTGTCATATTTGGACGTATACAGAAAAGGTCTAGATTTCGAAAGAGAATAAAGATTCCTGGGTACCCAAAATAGGTACCTACTTCTTTATATTATAAAAATAAATTAACCTTGTCTATCAGTCTGCCTGTGTGAAGAGGTACTTCACAGCTAACGGCTGAACGGATCTTAATAAAATATGGCAGGGGAACAATAATACCGGGGACGGACAAGCTATTGTAAAGCGTGTACAAAGCCGCGGGCAAAAGCAAGAATAACAATTTGGCACTAATAGGATACAGATAAGACGAACTTTATTATATTCCAAGGATGTACGGTACGTACCTACGTAAAACTTGATTGTTACACTTTAATTAGACAAAGACAATGAAATTAAATTTAACCTTAGTTTCGCAACCGCGCTGAGAGGCTATTACAAAGCGCCAAGAAATTTTCAACGAAATTCTCAAATGAATTTTGGTGAGCGGACGTACCAACTTATTTTAATTTATTTTAAAGAGTTTCAGATGAACACGGAACACCGTGTTCGTAATTTTCTAATTTCTGTGATTTTTGTTAAAAATATTGTCTTTAGTAGTTTGTTTCAAGACAAGGTATTTTATCTGAGAGCTGGTAATTGGAATTTGAAAAATTGGAATCTGGCGCAGTGCATCAGCATTTGATTGTCATACAACTTGAGTACGCTTCCGACGCGTAGTTGATATGAGTTGAATGTAGATTGTTTGCCGTTGAACTCCAGTAGATTGTTTGCCACAGTCTGTAACTAGCTCAGTTATTTCAATTTTAAGATTAGTTCAGATTTAGTTATTTCATTTTAATTTCCATTATTGAATAAGTAGTTACGAATTTTTTATAAAACATTAATAAATCGTACCAGTTGATACAGTCATATTACTAAGCTAACCAGTATATTATTCCATAGTTGTCGAAATCTCACCTCAGCTTAATAGAAATTAATTTGTGTAAAAAGTGATACATTAAAGTTTAAATCTTTCGTTGAAATGATTTCAAACCAACGATTTAAATTAAACTTAATTTTCATCCATATAAAATACCGCATATTAAATTGACAATAAAATTGTATCGTAATTTGTTTTGGCTGTGGTTTCGCCAGCTGTTCTCTTTTACGCAATAACACGGTTAATCCACATATTCCTAATATTACAGTAATATGAATAAATGCGACAGTTTTGATGGATGGGTATTTGTTATCTCTTCACGGAAAAACTACTGAATTATATTCTCACAATTTGGATATAGGTAGTTTTTATTTATTTAATTTCAGGTAAAAACAAAAAGCCTTGGAATAAATCTTTGGCTACTTTTTGCAAAACTGTTAAAAGATCGAACAACAACTTCTTTTTACAATTATTTATTATTTACCTGAAATCAAATAACTATTCTCTTGTAAGTGACTTATGTTTAAACCTAAACCTTAACCAATTCCCATGGCATATAATAATTTTAAAACGTTTCCATTGAAACAACTCGAGTTTGTTTATATTTCTCTGCAAAGCTCCTACATTCGGAAAACTCTATCTCTTTATTTTATTTATGCGAGAATGCTTTCGAGTCTTTGTTTTTCTAGTGACTTTGGAATTTACATTATGTAAATTTAAGTATTTATAGAAATGTTATTGAAAACGAAAATTACAACTGTTGAGCTAAATGCAGACTGTCATGCAAACAATCTAGGGTCTTTTTCAAATCAATATCAATAATAAACATTTTCAAGATGCAAGATGCAACTTGCTGCATGGCAATCTGCGCTGCGTCAAATACTCGTCTAGGATTATGCGGCTTTTCGACCAGAGGGATATTTTAACTGTCCAATAGAACACATCATCATCATCACCAGCCTATAATAGTCCACTGCTGGACATAGGCCTCCGCTAATGAGCGCCATAGATGGCATCATTATTTGGGGGTCATTGCCCATAATCCCCACGCTGGGCATGCGGGTTGGGGATCGCAGTTCGGTGTAGTTGTTCTGCAGAAGCGCTGCGCTGCTGCCCGCCCCCCGGTGTGTTTCCCTTAGTCGCCTCTTACGACACCCACGGGAAGAGTTGGGGTGGTGAAATTCTATGCCGGCACCACATGGCATGCCGGAACCACACGGCAGTGGCAGTAGAACACGCAATCCATTAATTATTTTTTGGTGTATGAGAATGCCATTTTTGGCCGAAAAAATAAAATGACGGACGATTCAAATATAAGATACTCTAGTAAAATGAAACCCAGAGAGCCTCCATGCTCTGCGCATTAGGTCTCTTAGCATTAGGTATTTTACTATCTCTCTCAAAACAGTTTCGGAGTAAACCTATGTACATTTAATCCAGTAGCCTGTATAAATATCTGATCCAAATGTGTGTACCTACGATCTGCAGATATTTGTTCAGAGTGTTTGTCGTTTTCTATCTATACCTAACTAGCGGTCCGCCCCGGTTTTGCACGGGTATTTAACAAAAAGTCGGAGTCTCTTGATAATGTTAGTAAATATTAGTGTATGTAGATTACCTATGTATATTGTATTAAGTACACCGGTATTCTAGTACCTATTACACAAGCTGTGCTTAACCTGAGGCTAAATGATAGTATGGATGGTCCAGCATAATAAATTAAAATAATTAAAAATAAAGTTTAGCGTTACTCATTGCTTCGAGAGAAACAAGTGCCTGAGGTAAGTCTAATTACAAATATAGCAGCTACCTGTAATTGCATGAAGATCTCCGGGAGATAATTATATTGATGGTGATAAATTACTTAAGGAAAACAGTCTCTTGAGTGTTAAGTTGAGTAACTGTTTGTCATTAAAGTCTTTACAGATTTGTAATATTTCAGCAAGATTACTTAGGTACTATGGTTTTACTATCGTTTTCCCTTTTATATACCTTTAGATATTAGATATCTCTGTGAATTTGTTATATTAAAAGATAATTATCCTTCTAAAGTTGGATACATACCAGTGTTTCAGGGCAATATGTACCATTCTCAGCGAGTATGGCGAGTAACGCCTTTTCTGTGTGGTTGCTGAAATCCGAATCGTTGCTTGTTGCAAGCGCCTTGTTTCCCGATACTGACTGCGCCGGGCATTGCTCGGTGCAGTGCCGACGGATGTTACCTTATTAGCGTTACGTCTCATACTCATTGCAATTCTTACTTATTATTATATTTATTTATTGAAAATATTGTACGACTATCATTACTGACACACTTTATGCTATAGTGCACTTATTTAATTACAAGAATCAGTGGAGTCACTAATATCTTAATCCACTCAAATTGAAATCGTCAACTTATTACTATAATTCAATATTTTCTTTGATTCCGACTATTACATAAAATTTATGAATAATGTCTCAAATTCCTAACTATAGCCTAAAATAATATTCAATTAATATTTTCTTAAATTACTACGTATACCTAACATAAAAATAATAAGAAATATTATATTATAATTAATAGGTGCCACAATTATTAATAGCATATAATATATAATAAAGCCAATTCGTTCAGAGAGCAGTGAACTAGGTCTACCTACATATGTAGGTCTACCTTTTCTGCCAGTACCTATATTGAGTGTGTGGATGCATCGCGTTACGTGACGTTACGCCTGTAACGCCAGTCAGTACCCACCTTTATATTGTAACTAAGCACTATCTACTACCTTTGCTATTTATGCTTTCAAATTTATGTAGATAAGAGACCTGATGTTAAGTTTTTTCCAGATTTCCCTCGAGAGAAGTATTGAAGGGCCTATGAATTCAGATACATTTTATGACAAGAGGTAAGATCGAGGGGGCAATAAACATTTTATTCTTTACGGATGGCATTTGAGGGTTTGTTTATTATCGAGACCTTTTTCGGCTACACTAGAGTTTCGAGTGGTTTTAGTTTGTGTGTTCAACTAAACTAAACCTTTCAATAAAAGACAATAATGTAGTCGAGAGGTAAACTGGAGCATGTTTTCTCTAAAGGAACGTATCCACTCTCGATTTGTTAAGACTTATTAAGTTTTCGCTATTTGTTAGAATATTTAAGACCTAAGGTACGTAAAGTATTTTGTTTTATGACTTTGAGATTCTCTCAAATTTTGTAAGGTTTATAGACATCGTAGAAAGAATAATTGATATAAGTATACTTTTAAGCATAAATTAATACGGTACTTATCTACCCAGCCAATAAAATTCAATTTAATCCTAAGGCTTAATTTGTACGTTATATTAATTAACCGTTAAAATAATTAAAATAAACCTGTACTAATTTGATTTTAACAAAACCTAATTAACTATGAAAACAAAACTATTATTGTTCAAAATTAGAATAACGGTAGCATTTGTTTTGATTCTAATACTACTAACGTTAATAAAAGGTCGACCTCTTTGGTTTCAATTAAGGTTATTATGGTCATAAAACTGTAAGCCTTTTTTACCCGACTACCAACATATGAGGGTGACTGCATTTGTCTGGGAGAAACTTTATACTAGAATCTAGAAGAATCAAAAAGTAAATGTCATTTCAGTCATAACTGCGACGCTGGGGCGGATCACTTACCTAGCTTGGGGCTAGTTGATGCTAAGTGGATTATACAGCATTATTTATTATCTAACTGTTACTTTTTGTCGTCCTATTTACGAGCTAGCTAACCTAAAATGACTTTGACTTGTTTTAAACTACATTATAATGTCTTTGGATGAATAAAAATTGACAATAAGCTTAACATTTAAGCGAAACATCAAGAATCTTCTTATATTAATATAATGTAGATCAAAAATCTTAGTAAAATAAATCCGCTTCACCTGATCCAATTCATTTCCATACCATCGGTTTATGTTTAATTTTGATCCCGATTAGGCATGTCCCGATGGCAATAGCGATAGTTTCAAGCCGAGCCCGAATCTAATAAAATGTTTTGTTTACGCTACTGCCGTCATCTGGTAGAAATGGATACAGTGTCAGTGAAGCAGTAGTAGAACTCTTTTTTATAACACCTGGTGGAAAACAATCATATGGCCAGCCCGAAGAAAAGTGGTTTTCCTAAAGACCCTTGAAACCCATGTTGTAGTTCTGAGGGCATCGGCAAGGAGATTATTCCACACCCTGAGTATTCGCGGGAGGAAGTTTCTCATGAACCTCATAGGTTCGAGAGCTAAAAGTTTTTAAGGTATGGAGATAATATTTTTATATCGACGGTGAGCGGAGAATACGTTGTGTACCTAGTGGTTTTTTTTCGATCTTTGTGGGTTCTTTGTGAAAAATCTAATCTTAGGAAATAGAGGTTCATATTATTATATTACTTTCAAAGAGCAGCAATTGTTATGATAATTCACCATCGTCCTTAAAGTAAAGTTAAACTATACTTATTGCTTAATTACTAACATGTTAACAGATATCTCAATGAAAGATGTTTTGTAACATCTTCTAGATTATATTTTAAATACTAATTCTATGAAAACATTATGAAATTTTATTATATTAAGTGACGCTTCTCGAAGTTTTCTTTCTGTATCCACCTGCACTATGTCTCAACGATGGCAATACCAACTCCACAATATAGAGACCCTGTCATTAGAGCAATGCGATTGGGATATCACTATCGTGCCCACTTGCCTGTTTGAACTGCGTCGTACCCTAGCTTCGGAGATTAGATGAAATCCTTTTAGATTTTATATTCAAATGACGAAATGAGCTAACTAGCTATATGTTTATGATAATTGTTTTTTATGGTAGGTAGCTGATAATAACGTGCTCTTTATTTTCGGGTAACGCATCGGAAGTTTTCTTTAAACATAAATTATTTTAATTATTTGATTTGAAATATGTATGAAGTTTAAGAATGACGCACAAAACGTTGGACGGCCATGTTCTTTTCTTTTTGCCAAACTTTGAACTTTGTTTGGACATTTTTATTTAATAAAGATCCGAAAATAAAGTTGTGTCAATTAGCGACGCGCCCGAAGCCACTTCGTGCTAGAGTTGTTTGATCCGTGCGATCAACGTCATCCATCAACTTTGTACGTTTAGATTTTCTGCAGGTCTAGACCACGGTCCACGTTCACCTTAACGGTCATCATCATTATTAGCCCACGTTAGTCCACTGCTGGCTTCCCCATATGAGCGCCATAGCGCCCTGTTTTCAGCTTGTCGCATCCAGCATCTGCCAGCAGTCTTTCGCAGATCGTCATCTCAGTCTCACCTGGCAGGAGGGCAAGGAGGAGAATTAGGCTGGCCATATTTCGCGACCAACCGACAACCGCTCTGGGGTAAACGTGTTCTTGAGTGGAGACCCCGACTCCGTTAACTTATTGTAGGTTAAAATAAGAAAAGACATGAACATTCCATTCCACATTTCAATCTGCGAAAAGATTTCTTTCTGCAGTTTTATTATTATAGCTTGAGTGCCTTTATTTTTCCATAAGGCTATTCCCTAATGGCCCAAATATGTGAGCGAGAATGTGTAATAAAGGAGATTGACAAAAATAACAAAACAAAGAAATTCTAAAGATTGTTCCCGAGCGAAAACAGAAATACAAAATGGATTACTTAAGTGTTCTGTGAATTCATCAATGTCTGTCTTCAACTTTTAAGTGTTGGTAGCTCTTATTCTGCTTAAATATTGACATTTTATCTTGTCTTGTCTTGTTTGTATAGGTTTGTACTGACATAAAATATGACTTTGATTAAATGTTTATTATGGGAACTTTAAGATAATTTTCAGCAAGAAATGGTAATAATTCAGATCAAAGAGTTTACACTCTTCGTTAAGACAACTCATCAAAGTATTTAATTAAAATATAATGATATTTCAAAGTACAAAGTGGCTTTTCGTTAATTAGAGAGGTAAGTACTCCTACCTACTAATTCATTTTATTGGGTCAAAAAGCTGACTTATTGTACTTACTTAAACAATTTAATAATGTCTACCGGAGCACATTTTGGTTAATAATAAGCATCCTCTACTACTAAGCTCTAAAGTATTTTAATACTTTCAGTGTTAGGTACCATCTTTTGTTTTGAAATGGTACGAAGGTAGCTCAACTGATTTTGAGTCAAGATTGTTTAGAACAGTCTGCGGGATTTCTATTTTATTTTGATTTCATTGTAAAATTAAGTTAGATAGATAGGTACAAACAGCATAAACACGGATAAGAAAGTAAAAAAAAAAAAAAAATAATGCTGGTCATTCCACACAGCATCATCAAGCCCCTAGCTACGCAGAGCTTTTGTTGGTTGTAGTACTTATTACCCAACTAGATTACAGATAAACTTAATGCAATACATAACATAGATATAATGTATATTTTATTATAGGTAAATAGAAAACAACCAGAATACCCTGACTGCAGATCGTACAAACATTTGTCCCGAGACGGGAATCCATCCCGCGCCCTCCTGCATCATCACATCATCACTCCAACGTACCAGCATTTGACTTACTAGAATTTCCAAATCAAGCAATTCAAATCAAGCCGTGCATTCTAATGCTCGAGGTAAATTATGAAATTACTAGAAAGTCCCAAAATAACATCCATAAAGTTAAAACGGATGCTTCCTTTATTTAGCCAACAGACCCCAATTTCAGAGTATTGAGTCCAAACCATTAACTACGGGCCGGCTTAAAACAACCCTCTCATTGATAACATTTTGTGAGGAGATAAGTAGAATAATGATATTTTCTTTGCTCTTAAACAAAGCAAACAATGTATAGAATTAGGAATTAACCTTAGAATTATTTTAGTTAAAGTTTATATTTATACCTAGTTATTTTCCGGTCGGGGTGTCGCAAAGAGGGTCCCATACATTTTTTTTTTTTTTTTTTTAAGTTAGTAATATTGTAATAGTTACAAAAGAGATTTTCAGGAAAAACCAAAAAAAATATTTATTTTAGACTTAAAAAAATTTTCATCGATTTTGTATGGGGCTGAGACTTTGATCGATGCCTAACTGTCCCCGACGACGAGTGTAAAGAATCGCGTTCGCGATAGCTCCGGCGCTGCGGGAAGTGCAGCCTCTCCGCCATTGCGTAACAAGGGACAGGCACCACTGCTCACCTCCGCAGCTTCGGCTTTTTGGTCGCCTTCGGCGACCAGCCTCAGCCGCTGCGGCTCACGCGGTGCCTGTCTCTTATTACGGCTGGCGGAGGCTGCACTCCCTTCGCGCCTCCGGCTTATTATATACACTCTAGGGGCGCCACGCACAAGACCACGTGGAGTCGGGGTACTCTGTGTCGGATCCGCCACTCAAATTGAACCTAATCAACTCTTATCGGAATGCTCTGTATCGGTATCTGTATCTGTATCGGACACAGTTTGACCTCTAGCGCCGAGGTCATTGAACTTTGGGGTCAATCAGCTGAACCAAAGTTGCACCCCTAGTGACCCTCTTTACGATGGCATAAGAAAAAATATATGTTATATATATATAAAAAAATATATCAAAGTTTTTCTAAGTCCCAGCCCCATACAAAATCGATGAAAATTTTTCTAAGTGTGGGACCCTTTTTGCGACACCCTAACCTAAGTTCACCGCCGAAGCTGCGGCGTTGCATTTCGGATAATAATTATTAGTTTTTCTACGTAATTATTTAGATTATCTGTGTTAGCTATAGTTTTATTTCATATCCTTAGTCTTCGTTTATTACTGCTTTTTTCCTAATTGTTGTTTTTTTACATTACTAAGTAATGACCACATTATTATTTTTTTCTTTTTCTGAATAAATCTTGTTATGAGATGAGTTTCTACGTAAATAAAACGAAAAAAAAAAATATTAGAAGTATGACAAAAAAAAATCCCGTGTCCAAATGAGCACGCTTGGCACTTACAGTACCTAAGTCAGACAGGTTTATGTATTGATGATGATGATACATATCTGAAGGCAGGGCGATATGGCGCTCATTAGGGGAGGTCTATGTCCAGCAGTGGGCTAATATAGGCTGATGATGATGATGATGATGCATATCTAGTTTTGGGGTCCTTGGTGGTATTGGGAAAAACACGAGACGCACCAACCTACGTTGCATTTTGCGCATCGTCCTCCTAGCTGATTTCTTCAATAGGCCTTACTGCAATATAAAGGTTACACTTCTGCAAGAAGTGATCCGTCCTATCATTATCATAATGAGATACCTACACTTGTGAATGAAGAGCTGGTACTCGATCTTGCTGCTGTTTTGGGCAGTGTTCCATATTTCTTTAGGTGGCCTAGGACAATTTCTCTGCGAAAGTGGAGTTGAGGAACCTTGTGTCTGTTTTTCGCTAGTTGCCAAGCATTGTAAACTCATGCATCCTGCATCCGAGTCAAATGAGACCATGCTAATACCACAATATAATACAATGTTGTTGTCAATGTGGTCTTCTTCTCCCATAAAGTTAGTATTCAAGAAGGAATAGTCTGGGTACATGAGTTGTTGCCATTTCTTTGTGAGAATTGTTTCATCGTCGATACCTCCTCTATTGCATCACCCATAATAATGAATGTTTTTGAGTAATATGAAACGAAAACAAGGTTACTATGTAGGTACCTTTGTTTCGATAAAATGTAACTTATTCTCTTTGTGATCCATTTTTCCTCGATTATGAAAATATTGATAAAAAACCGCAAATAAGTCAAAAATAACCTAAAAGAGTAACGTAACAATCATGTTTTCTAAAAACTTAAAGTAATGACATGATACTCAGATCAGCAATGCAAAAAAAAAAAGTAAATTTTCCTCTAACAGGCAAACTGGGCATTATACTGGGATAGAGGAATTTGGATTGTGTGGTTATTTAATATAAATTGACATTAATGGTACATAAAACAGAAAACATTTAAAATGTGTGATTAGTATAAATGAACTAATTATCTAGTTGATGAATGCTTGTACTAGGATTCAATTAGCCTTGTCTAGTCACATTACGAATCGAGGGCCAGCTAGTCGCAGCATCCTATGTGTGGAGTCTGAATAGGGGGCTGCTGGTAGAAAAATATATATCGAAGGACCTTAGAAATTTAGGGTGAAATAGGTAATGCTGTAGGTATCTAACCAAAATACCTAAGGAAGTCTAGAGCTTTGCTCGTTTTACATAGGATATAAACAGCTTGACCACTGACCTGATTCTCCACACCATGCAAGGATCTTAGCTTCCGAAACACAGCACTGCACTCAGCTTAATCACACGAGAATAATGCGTATTTTAAACAGTAAAGTTATTGCACGGTAATACAAATCACAGTGAGAGATGAGTAGATATCCAGATTTCAAAATTTCACTTAAAATATGTCGAACACAGGTGGTTGCAGATGACTGTTCATCTGATTATCCTTTTTACTTTCATTCGCCCGTTGACGCCAAGAGCATGTATTCATTCACCGATTTCACAAGCAGAGGGTACTTTGAAATTGGCTTATATAGTATCTCTAATAAAACTACCCTATATTTTTGTGAGCAAAGATCGAACACTATGCATTAACCTCCTATTATTATTCTACTATATATTCGTTTTTCAAAACACGACAGTATGGAAATTTTATAAAGAGCCTAATAGAGTAAGCCGGAAAGGTCAACTTTTCTCAAAGGTTTTCAATAATGCCAATAATACAGTATTTGAGTCAAAAGACTTGTACTGTCAGTTACTAATATTATTAAGAGGAAAGATTTGATTGTTTGTTTGTTTTTTTTATTTTAATAGGCTCCGAAACTACTGGAATGATTTGGAAAATTATTTCACCAATCCAAAATTTTCCGCTATGAACATAGGCTATACAAATTTTCAAAAGAGTTAGGTTCCATATGAAAATTCAACTTTTTATTGAATACCCGTGCGAAGCCGGGGCGCACCGCTAGTGTCAAATATAATGAATATTACAAACAGGTCTACAAAAATAAACCTCCATATTTCAATTAGGTTTTAAGAAGAAGAGCAGAACTTATAAATAATAAGCACTTGATACGTTCTTGCATGTAGAAGAAACACGTTACAGAATTGAACATTCCTCACAACCTAGCTGTAAACCAAACTGAGCAAAGTCACAGGGTACACACTAGAAGGAAATATAGGAAGCATATTTCAGTGGTAGACATTTGCCAACGTTTCTTACCTGGGGAAATATCTTACTTGTGGTGGAGCTCAGTTTGACGTTAAATAGGGAAATTGTTCCCGTAGGCACAGATTCGGTAATGCCTACAGTTTCTGAGTTTTTACGTGGGATAAAAATCTATTAACATGATAACGTTCGCAACGTTATCATGTTAATAGATTTTTATTGGATTTTCTATAAAATTTTGTATGAAAAGTCAATGAAAATATTTTTGGTTAATAAACTTTGTCTATCAAAGAATAAATGGTTTTTCAGAACACTTCAACTTTTTACAAATAATCAGTAAATGTCTGCTCAAAAAGTGGTAAGGTACCTTAGCAATGATAGTTAACGTAGGTTTCGACGCAAAATAAACACTGAGTAGGAAAACTTAAGTGTAGTAGAACTTTAAAGTTGTTTGTAGATACACGGTCAGATACTAAATTTACCTCCCACCGGCAAATAAAATTAGTATCATCTTTATTGAGCGATAGTGCCACCATAAAGAATCGAACTGACGCGAAGCCTACCTGGCACGAAGTTGTGTCAGGGAACAGTGAATAATGTGCTAGAGACGGTGGTTCCGATTGCATACACCGTGTATAAAGATTTTAAATTTGAATTTACGACTCAAACCGCAGCACTGAGGTTGTTTTGCTACACTCACCCAACGCGTTCATTTTAATACGAAGTGTTTGTTTGTTTACCGAAGAAGGCGGCAATGACTGGTTGTTTTCTTTGGCAGCATCTAAATATACTTCAGTTGGATTTTGCTTTTAAAAGAGGCTGTCTTTGCGTATAGAGAAATATGTTTATGGAGTTTACACAAAATATAAATAAAGAAATAATATAAAAAAATCTACTCAGCATCACAAAGCCCCAAGCTAAGCAGAGCTCCTGTTATGGGTACGGTATAATGAATATAATAAATATTTCTTATTATGCATATAAAATACCCCGAATACACGGAGCAAATGTGAGTAGATCGTACAAAGATTTGACCTGAGTCGGAAATCGAAGCTGCAACCCCACGTGAGTTGCAAAAATTAATCTATAAATAAATTCAAACGGATTGTCAAAAATATTCTTTGCAAAAAAAGGCTTAGGTACTATAAAATATCAGATTATAATAGACGATAAAAAAGTTTGGGACGAGCTATGCTCCAACTCTAAAACTAACAATCTAACAAGGTAAAGGTTTCTTGTTCGCTTCTTTACTTTACCTTAAAAAGATTGAAGTGAACAATTAATCAAAGTGATCACTTTACTTCCCATTTTTATTTCTTATAAACTTGTATTTTGTGACGTGCCCAAGAGTCCTGTAAGGTCTGAAGGAAATAAAGCACTTTGATTTTGATTTTTCAGGTCACAGTACATTCAACCACCACGCCACTGAGTATATATTTTTTATAATAAATTGAAATTATTTTTATTAGAAAAATGTTATTATTCTGTTTACGAATTTACTAGCGACAAACTAAAATGACATTATCCAATGAAACAATGACTACCTGAAAATTCTGGCTTCTAAATTCACTCCAATCGATTCTAGTTGAAAAAAGCTTAATTCTATGTATTTCATGAAATGTATGTTTATTATGTTAATTTTTTTAAATAATTTTTGACATAAATCTGAACTCAGTTTTGCAGTGCCCTTCCAGGGTGCATGTACCTAGTGAAAACTATACTAACCATTCAATTAGACCTAAGAATGAATGTACATGTAAGCAAAAATAAATGAAAAATATGAAATATGAAATATGAACATCGGCTTGCACTAACCTCTCGGGCTGTACGTCTTCGATTTTTTTGTTTACTTGTTGAACGGGAGATTTATATTAGATCGAGCCGTGCCCGGGGCGTGCCGTGTACGAGGCCCGACTTTTAAACTTTAAATACTTTTTGTAAGCTTCTTCCTTCTTAGTATATATTAGCATGATCAGTGTCCCGTCCGGGCCCATCTACGAACGTCACTTTTACTACAGTCCGGCCTCAGTACGGCCCGGACATGGACCAGTTATCATATTTAGCTGATCACACGATATGAGTTGTACAAGAGGCAAATATTTGAGATTGCAACAGAATAGATCGATTTAAAAATATTAAATTTTTGCTTCCACACCCGCACTCTTTATTCACCAAAACCGCTGCCATTTTTATCTGTCTTTATGCTCCGTCGCCGCATCATACCACAAGAACAGCTTTTACCAGCCCGTTGATAGATAAAAGTCTGCTCTGATAAGTGCCCTATTAGCTCTTATCATTCGCTGATAATATACCCCTTGACAGGCGGGTTGAAATCATAATTCGTTTATCTGTTCTGCGTGACTTTCCGTCTCTTTCCCCATTCAAAAAGTGCCTATGTTATTGTGCCAGCTCCGTACTGAACCTAAATAGAACAACCAAACGAGTACGTGACCCAAAACGTAATGCAATCACTTCCCTAGGTTACGTCCCGGGTTTAATTTTGCATGCGTAATGCTGCAATACGATTCTCGTTTCTACGAGTAGTTTTGGAAATGATCAATTGGATCTCCTTTTTAAAAAATATCTAGTGTCTGGTCGAACCGACGCGTAACCTGAGAGTTGGTGTGTTTCTGGCGCAGCGCATAGTTATTTAAATTGATATACGCTTCCGACTAATAGCTCGACTAAAATGGATCAATTTATCAGTTGGTATCACTAGATTGTTTGCAACCACAGTTACTTTCATAGTTCCAATTGTATGTATATACTAGTTCTAATTTCGTTCTGTTATTTAATTATAATTTCTTCTTTGATAACGAAACGAATAAACGAAAATATGAGCTTTATTTTACGTAATTTTATTTTCTACAAGTTTTATTCCCAGATATAAAGTTATTACTTAGATAGTGACCTCATTGTACACCAAAAATCATTTTTTAATCCTTATTCTTGTAGGTTTAAGATCTTTTTGTAATAAATTATATAAGATTTTACAAACATCCCCTTACTTAAAGAAGAAAAGTAGAAAAAGATACCTAGACATTTATAAGACTCCATTGATTATGTTATAATGCTTGAAAAAAAAACGACGTACAATAAACTCGAAATAAGACTACATTGGTTCTTTCAAACTTAATAAATCACAGTAAAACTTTGGTACAGGTTTTTTAATTAACAATAGTTTGTTTACGCAATACACACGTAAATGAGCAATATAGAATTCGACAATACCATAGCGTTTTTCATCTTTGAAACAGATTCACTGCAGGTACGGAACTTTCTAAAAATTTTCTAACCGTTATTTGGCTTTCAACGGCCTTGTTTCGATAGGGTACCGCAGAGCAAAACCCAAAAAAATCTTACATTTAATAACAGAAGCATTGGATTTAACTGTACCTGGGCATTCATCATGGTACCTGTTATAGTATAATAGATAAATGCCTAAAAAATATACTGTTGTACACCGTAAACTGTAATTTAAAATCACACATCATAGATGGAACTTAGGTTTGAACCTAATGTACTCTACACGCTGAACCCAACTACACAGCACCGCCGGCGCAGGTTGGTGTGACATTTTAGTGAACGAATATTGTACACTGGAAGTTTTTTGTCAAATTTTTGTCGCGTAATCGCGACTTTTTAGACTTTTTAATTATACACAACGACTCACTTGTGGCGTCGAGTCCCTTGTGCAGCAGCCTACGAGTATAGGCAGTGGAAAGCTTAATTAGTGGAATCTACGTACAACAACCTGGATTAGGTTTAAGCGCCTTCTACTGGACCCTTCTATGCCTAGGCTCGACACATAATGCCCAGTTTTATTTGGCTTTCATTGGTTTTGCTAGTTGTATTGCAACTCCGATTTCAAAGGATTGCTCGCGTTGTTGCCAAATTAAAGCAGATTGTAGTTGCGCTTTTATCAAACGTTTTACGTGCCGAGAAAGTAAAGCGCTTATAAATGCAAAATAAACAATAATAATTTGTTTTAATGGGCCGTCGGTAATGCGGGCTTATGGATTATTTTGTTTCAAAATAAGGGTGTTTTGTTAAGTGGTCCTTCTTCCAAATTGATGCGTGACTTCACGGCATTTAAGTGCCATAAGCGCTAAAATTTCATTTATCGGATGCAGAGTCTGAAGCCTGACGGCTATTTAACTTCGTTGCTTTCATTTTAAAATCAATAAAGAATAAAGAAATATGAATTATTTTCAGCACCTCTTGCTTTCAAGTTTTCGCGATATGTACTTGGTTACCATTATACGGGAAATTTGGGAAAGGTAGGAAAAAAGGTAGGAAAAAAGGTACATGATGGTTATACCAGATAATTATATCTTTACCTTTTAAAATCTCTTAAAACTCAGTTAAAACAAATATCAAACTTGTTCATCATTTGCACAGCTGACTGTTGAAGCAATCATGCGGCAAAAATCTAGCAAAAGTTTAACATTCGAGCCATGCGCCACTGCTGGAAAATGTACAGCAGCTTGGTCCAGATTTTGTAGTAGAAATTTCAGATTTTAGCCCGTTTAAAATTTTTAATTTTATTGTAACTTTCCGTTATTTATGAACTTAGTTTTAGAGAGTAATTAGATGAGTTTGTTATTTCAAATTTTATGGAAAATCAGGTTATTAATGTATATATATTTTAGAACTTTTTAGTTATTATTTTCGAACTTTAAATGCTTGCGTTATTAGTATACAACATAATTAGAAGAGTTTGTTATTGTTATTCGTGCTTGTACTCGCAGTAAAAATCTCTTTGTACAACATGCTCGTGATAGTCAAAAGTTTTATACGGAAACTCAATTTGCACAACTAATCTGCTTCAACTCATTAGAGTTTGCTCGTAAAACATAAAACTATGTGTTGGTCCATGAAATGACGCTGCAATAAATTCGCGTGGAATTGGTACGTATAGGATAGGCGAATGCAATAATTTTTTTGAATTCAAAAAGGCCATAAAACTATTTAGGCTGGAATTTTGTTTAAACAGAAGTCAGTTCCCACTTCTTTTGATAACCTATAAATATAATTTAAATCAAATCCATCATTTATTTGTACAAAATATAAACATTTGGCGGAAATCGCAACCGCAACTCCCTGCATCACAGGCGGACCTTCGCTTACCGTGCTACAGAGGTCGCCGATTACAGTCTAGTCGTATCTTTCTCTGACAGAACTTATGTTTTAAGCTTTGTCTGTAGATCGTACAAATCTTTGTTCCCGAGGCGGGAATCGAACCCGCAACCTCCTGCGTCGCAGGCGAAGAAACTTCGCCCACCGGGCCACAGAAGTATTAAAATTTTATAAAAATCCGTTTCCAGTCTCGCTCATGTTATCCCCTCAAATTACTCACTAGAAAGAGATGGAGAATTTTGTTTCGGGAAGACACCTAATAAAGTCACTTTGCCAACTTTAACGCCAGTTACTTCCCGTATGACAACTCGTAAAGGCACTTTATTGCAGTTCAGACATTGTAATACCATACAGGTATAAGTTGAACAAGGCAGACTATCTTCTTTCACTTCCAGAGGTCCAATTTTTAGGGCTGCCAGCTCTAATAACGAGTTCTCCCTCACTTTATGTTAATAAGTCGCATTGTCCCATTTTGGTCAACGCGAACACCAAAAACGTTTACCAAGGATGCTGATAGTAGCGTTTATACTCTAATGTTGAACTTAGCTCGTAAGGTAAAAACGCTGAGTTTTATCAATAAATTGAATATTTAAAGTACAAGTTTCGCAATTCAAATATGCAGTTAGATAGATTCATGTTCTCTTATGAACTTTTACAGCGACAACCCTAGCTGCTCCTCATGAAACTATTTCAGGTTAGCATATAAATACAAGAGTCATGAAAGTTCCTCGACGACCAAAGATTTGAATTTTCAAAGTAGTTGAAAACTTCACCGCATATGCTAACTCGAGCTAAAGCTCCTAGTTGTAACCGAGTTATATTTTCACATGCTCTCTCACAGGACTCAATTTGAGTTGGAAACCCCGAAGTCAAATCTAGTTCTCAGTTACATTTTAATGGAACTCAATGACTTTGTTATCTTAAATGTTATTTGTTCTTCTGTGTAGATCACCCTAAACAGGAAGTAGAAGTAAAATTACTCTTCCTAAATAGGTGGACTAATGTGTTGTACGTTGGTGTGTACAGGGAGTTTAGTTCCATCTAGTCGTTTTAAAATATCAATAAAATAAAATTAAACACTTTATTTTATTTCAGTTGCAAAGTTACCATCCTATGTTATGACTAGCTGAGCCGCTCGCAATATCATTTCTCGCAATAGACTTTAGAGTAAAACATCTTTTCGATATCAGCTAATAGGTACCCTATTTCAGCAGTCGAAAATTCCTGTAACCCGCTTTTAATATCCCGTTTAAGCTCATTTTAAGGGTTTTCTTGAAAAATACATTGTTTCTTTAATTTTATTTGTTTATTGTTCATAGTGAGATGGGGTATAGCGTGTCATACGTTACAAATGCCACACTAAGATTCTCAAAATCGAACGTAATTAACCCATTTTAAGATAAGTTTTGAAAACTCCTAAAAGACTATTATTATATTATTATTATTTTTATTGTTCTAGTGAATTGAGATTTTACAAAGATTCAAACCAATCTCATAATACATTAAACATCAGCTTTGACCTTATCCATTTTTCAATAAAAAAACCCTGAATGTCTTTTTTTAATTTACTGTTTACAATTCACTATACATATTCAATAATTAAATAACATTTAATGTCAATAGCTCCGCACGTTATATAGTTACAGCCATTTCTATACGTTACCAATAGTAAAAATCTGATATATCAATAACCCGATATACCCAATTTTCAGGAATATTTTCCATAATCATAAAACATGTGTTTAATTGCTTTTTGTTTTAAGTATTCTTAGCTAAAATCAAAATTCCATTACGAAATTCCTCCCAAAGTTTGTCAATATTAAAAAAATGCTCTTTTAGCAAATGTTTAGTTCTAGCTCAACAAAAAAGCTTGGATTGAAAAACCTTTGTTTTCACTTCTGTGGTTTAGGATTTTTTCCTTGCATTCCTTTCCTATATCTCACCGTGTGTCACACAAACGTAATTTATTGGTCACGAAGCTAAAAGGTTGGTCCAACATTGGCTTATTCGCGTTATTTTATTTTCATAGAACATTTCTAGGAAAGTAAAGTTAGATATCAAAGAAGCTCTTCATGTTTTTTCTGGTTAAATATAATATTATCTGTAAATAAATATTATCATCCACGAAAATATTAAAGCTAAACACGGATCCCGAAAACGTGATTTACCTGGCTGTATTTATTTACAGGAAAGATTTTTATTTACTGCGTAGCTTTACCGCGAGCTAAAATTTGACTTCTACGTGCTTACTTTGTAAGCTTCAACAAATAAAGTTGTTGAAATGTAAAGTCTATGAAATCTACCCCGTAGATGTAAAGCCTTTATTTCACGAAGAAAATTCCATTAAAGTAACAAACTTAGAAATTGAAAAAAGTTACCTAATGGAGGCAATGACCAACATCCATCCAAATCAAGACCAGTTGCAAGCGTCCCCAAGACGCTGCTGCCTGCATTGCCTCGCTGTCTGATAGAAAAGCGGTCCGCTCTGGCTTTGCAAGGGCATAAAACAATATTTTAAAAATTTTTACTTGTACCCACACTTACATGCAGGATTACTTTATTGAAGTTTTCATACGGATCCCTTACTTTTCAGTTTCTATAACCTATGTTCATCAGGGATAATGTAGGATTCTATAGGTGAGAAAATTTTTCAACGGTCCGGTACCTAGTTTACGAGCCTATTCAATTCAAACAAGCAATCAAATCTCTCCTCTTTATAATACATATTAGTATAGCTAAGACCCCGTAGATTAAGTTGTTCACTGCCTTCATCTTGTAGGTGGTGGTGGATATAGGTATTTTCATAAAAAGTCCAAAGATCTGCAGGAGTAGTAATGTTTCGTTGACGATGTTTCGTTGACATTTCGTGACGGAAAAGATTTCATATCGACGCCGTGTAATCCTGCAGAATATTGGTGGGAAGAGACGTGTTTCCATGCCAAAATTAATTACACACCACAGAGGTAGAAGAGCAGTCAATTTTATACATAGCTAACCGTTGAGTCAGGATTAACTTATTCATTTATTCTATTAAAAAAACGCAAAAATGTTGATACTTAACAAACTTTTCTCCTATTTGTCCTATTAGCTAACCAATGATTTTTTTTTATTATCACACCTTGGCACGGGTAGATGGATCTCCAACAGAACAAATCTATAACTGAACTGCGATCCCAATGCAATGTCAAATCCACATTCCAAAAGTGGGACTTATGTGGTAATCGGCTGCAGATTAAGGGTCAATAAGATGCTATTCAGGCGCTCAGGCAAAATACTTTTTATTTTTTCTGAGGTCAGGGAGGCCTACGTCCAGTAGTGGCCAATATAAGCTGCTGAGGTGGGGTGGGTTCAGGATATTGCGTAAAAAAAGCTATTTTCAAAATTTATAAATTTATATATGCTTTTCTATACCTATCCTTAAAATTATCACTCTTAGACTAACATCGTTATTATTGATTTATCACACTTAATTAACTGCTTCACAAATGTTATCTACGTGGAAATGTTACGATATTCAGTATTGTACAGTAAGTAAACAATACTTATTAAATATACTTACAACGTATATTTAATAGAATAAGTATTTATTTCTGTTTTATCCTCGATGTATTATGCGAGAAATACTCGTTTATTTATTGATAGAAATAAAATATTTGTTAACAAAGACAATAACCATTCAATAACAGAACGAAATTAGAACTAGTATTTACAACGAGAGGATTGAGCTAACTACTGACTGTTGCAAGCAGTCCATAGGTAGCTCAACTGATTTATATTACTACTCGGGAGCGTCCCGAAGATGCTGCCTACATTACCTCATTGTATAGCATATTCTATTTTTAGATCTCAATATTCACTACTCAACCTTTTAATAGAATTCAACATCAACAGCCTATAATAGTCCACTGCTGGACATAGGCCTCCCCTAATGAGCGCCATAGATGGTATTATCATTTGGGGGTTAATGCCCATAATCCCCACGCTGGGCATGCGGGTTGGGGATCGCAGTTCAGTGGAGTTGATGATGGGGTGGTGAAATTCTATGCCGGCTCCACACGGCGTTAAGCGTTAATAGAATTAACGCTTAAGTATTCTATTTTCCCTCTTTTCTCCTCTGTTACAAATAAATTAATGAATTTGAACCTGACACGCGATACTGTTTTTACATTAAAAATAAAAACACTTGAATCGGACCTACTTTTCTAAAGCTACTTACAAAATGAAACAAGTTAACACAGAGTTTTAATTGTACTTTACAACGTTTGGATCACAGCCAGTACGATGCGTGGAACTTTGTAAATTATATGAACTTTCTGTAAAACAAATGTAAGTTCAGTATTTCAAAACTTCTTACAGAGCGCCAGAAATAAATCAGAGACCTAGAGATTTAAAGGACTCAATTATATAGCAGACTCAATTTTACCGCATTAAAACAGTAAAATAAAACAATGGCTAGAACATTTGATGCATTGGCATCAATTAATTGCAATGTGACTATGGTTAATCAATATACTAAATAATGCTTAACAATCCACACAGCATTATCTAGCCCCAAGTTGTTATATTGCTGCACTTCGCAGAGGTGATAGATCCAGTAGTCCATTCATCCCGTGGCCAAAACAGTGTGTAACGCCTATTGAAACGTCGGGAAAAATAGTTATAAATATTAGCAATGTTTAACAAAAATCTGTAATAGTACAATGTAACAATGTGTTCAGATCGCAAAGTTTAAAAAAGTTAGTATAAGGTTATATAAACTTGCTTCGGTGTCGGGAACTATTTCCCTTCCAGCCTTGCGATTACGGTAAAATGTCTCATTCAATGGATCGCCATCCGAGGAGACTGGCTATAAGCGATTTCGGTTTCCATCACACGGTATGAAAATTTGCATAAAATTTTCTGGCAGGACAACTCAAACAAGACGACGAAGCTGTCAATGTCGAAATATCACGAATGTCCATGTTTTTTAAATTACTACTTAAACCTTCTCTCACGTCTTGAGCTTTTTTTGCTCGATTACTTTTCAATACTGCAAAACTGCAATATATTTAGGTACTTTTAGTAACTTTGAATCAGATTTGCTGTAATTGACCAAAAAATGGTCAAGTGTGAAAATGTACTGTTGTGTATGGATTGGCCGGCATTAAATTCATCCCGCCAGAAAATTGTATGAATGATAGAACTGGCGTTGGTAGTATTGGCGACCATTGATGCTCAGTCTCGTCGGATAGCCCACTCAATGGGAATGGGAGATTTTAGCGTAATTGCAGCGTCACATAAACATTGCTGCCAGCAGATAGGCAATCGCCGCAATAAATTACAGTATAAGTGTCAACAATGCTGATTATAACCCCGTTGCGTTGGTGTAAACGGGCCTTAGTAAAATGCTTTGTTATACTAACGATTTAATTGACGACCAATTAACTGTCGTGGCACAAAATAATAGGCTAAGCAAACCGCTGTTTATGTTGATAAGTTTAATTGTTATTTTTTATAAGGCTGTGTTTACAATAAGGGTTGTTTTTAAGTGAGCTAGTGTCTTCCTTCAGTTATCATCCCACTTCAAGACCCTTTAGACAAGACTATTCCCTTTTCTTACTTTACTATTGTATGCTTTACTAAGCACAGCATAGATGTATACTAAAATTAAAAAGAGGAGAGATTTGATTGTTTGTTTGTTTTAATTAAATAGGCTCCGAAAATAATAAACCGATTTGAAAAATTCTATCACCATTAGAATCTTAAATATTCCCTGATGAACATAGGCTATAGAATATTTTCAAAAAGTTAGGGTATTATTACAAAAATTGAATTGTTCATAATTAAATTTTTGTAAAAACCGTGCGAAACCGGGGCGGACCGCTAAGCTCATGTATGAAGCCTAAATATTACATATATTTAGGCTTCAAACAAAAGCTTCAATAAATATATTATTATTTTTCTTTCCAACAGTATAATAAAGGGTAAAACCTTTATCAACAAAGAAAATTACAATCAAATAACCAAATTAGAACTAGTATTTACAATTGAGATAACTGCATACTGTTCCAAACAAACTACAGGTAGTTCAACTGATCCATATTAATACCAGTCGGAAGTGTCCCCAAGATGCTGGCTGCTTTAACTCGCTGTATGGCAATGTAATGTTTTCTATCTATCTATATTTAGTCTAGTTTCACTTCAAAACATATAAATCTTTCGCCTAACTATCTATATTTTTTCTTAAACATAAAAGTGTTCGCTGGTACGTCATGGCTTTAGTCTACTGTACTGTACACGACACCTGCGGAGGTAATTCGGTACACATTAGGTTAATTCCCACAACTTAGCCGCGTTAAGCTGGCAATTATCTACCTAATTACATAATTAAAGTATGCGTTGGGCAAGACTTCAGTGTCATTAAGACTTTCTAATAAAATGAAGTACATGTCGTAATTTTTGTTATAAAATATTTTTTATTGGTTGTCTGTCGTTCGTCGAAGATACTCGTAAAATTCTAAATATTCAAAAAATCTAGTTTAGCGCTTTAGATTTACCTAGTGCGCGTGATCTATCTTAATATTCGATCCAAGTTTGCACACTTTTTTGCTTATATGAAAATCGAAACGCTTCACAGTCACAATCAGCTAAGTAAATTTAAATAAAAGCTTATCTTCCCAAATTGGCTCCAAAAGTCTTCGCTTTTGCTGAACTCAAATGGAACTTACTCCGGGTTACGTATCACTGAATTCACTGAAACGTTGCGTAACAAATTCGTCAAATCTTACGACAAGGATCTGCTTTCGATGTAAATGTAGGATGCATTTACATCTTAAACAGGTTAAATAGAAAAAATACGGTGGGTAGAGATATGTCAGATAACCAAATTATTAACTGCCTTATGCGTTAGACCCGCGCGGTAACCGTCTTGTGTGCAAATAATAAGTCATCCTTGTTGACTAGTGACTGCCATAAAAGTTTTTGACGTTCGTAGCATCTTCTGCGCTTACCATAGTTACAATGCCACGACGTAGACGACCGACATAGAACTTTAAGGAAAATAATATACCTAACCTAAAATGTTAACGTAATCAAGCAACCCTTTATTTATTTATATTTAATTGCTATCCAAATAGCTCTGTATAAACTTATTTCTTAATTGTTTCTGAACAAAATCACTGCCAGCTTTTTACGACAGTTTGCGTTCGAAGATCATCGGTCTTTTTTTTGTTGATGCCCGAATATTCAATTGTTTATGTTTACATGGACCTTATGCACATGTAAATTGAAACAGAAATATTAAAACTTTTACAATAAATGAGTACCTGTGAACACTTAGCAGATTTTTTTTAACACTTGGCCCGTAAAACCCATTCTCATTTCACGTTTCCTGATTTCTGTGTGAATGTGCCTGGAACTCGATCCAGTCAAAGCACATCCCGTAGAGCGTCAAATACGAGTTGTTTGCTAACATCTCTATGAAAGAGGATTATTGTGCTTTAAATTCCGTGTCGCAGGAAATCGGTCGGTATGCAAATACCACGGTTTGATTATATTTGATTTTATTAGGGCAATACAAATTTTAAAATCTATAATGCATAGGGATAAACGTCTCTGAGATTATTGTTAGTTCTCTGACTGTATTTTGCTAGATGCAGAATCTTCAATAGTTGGCTATCCCGGAAAAGAATTTGCAAATGCTTAGATACTTATTTCTGGGACCGATGTTGTTTTTAGGGTTCCGTACACAAAGGGTGAAAATACGACCCTATAACTATGCCTCCTCTGTCTGTCTGTCGTATGTCCGCCCGTCAGTGGAATGTTTCTCCAATCTGAAAAATGTTGGATTTTTTGATTCATCAAATAATCAGTTTCGAAAGATTTATGAGATGGTACGGAACCCTCTTTGTACAAGACCACTCGCACTTGCCGGCCTCATTATACATTTGAACCAATTCCAAAGTCTCAAATTATAAACAAAACAACCTCTTATCTAAGAACTCCCCATACTGAAAATGGCTCCAAAAACTTTTCACAGGATGTTTGCCAAAGATGATAATAAAGTGGTGAAAGGTGGAGAAAGCCACGACAGACCACTTAAAACTTTGACTTTGCGGTTTTCTATAGAGAAATATGGGATTAAATTTGTAGCTAAGTACGTACCTACGTTTGTTACTGGCCGAAGTTGTGATAAATGGCATTTACCATTGAACAATAGGAGGTACCCACTTACATTATTCATCGATGAATTAATTCCCAGAAAGCTGTACCTACTATGCCCACGAAACTATTTATTTTATTCGATTGATTTTATAAAAGCCTTAGTATATCGGTAAATTGAAGCGTTTGTTAAATGTAAATAGACAAAATAAAGACATTATGGAATATGCGAAAGAAAATACGCAGAATCTTAATCGAAGAAAAATGGCTTTTTATTTATTTTCATCTATAAGTCACGGATTTTTTTGTATCTAGATTGCATAAGGTGTCCTATATTTTATCCTTGTGTTCTTATATCTTATCCGGGAACATCTGTTTGTAACAAATCAGCTGCTCATTTTGTCAAAAAACTCCAGAAAGTGATATCAAGTGTGAAAGTCATCTTCAAGCTATTTTCGTAGGAAACAAAGATGGCGAACGAATACTTTTTGTAAGTATTGTACTCTATACAAATAAACTAAGGATTGGACACAAACACCTGTTCACTAAAAGACTTGGGTAGTTTCTCACAATGTTGAGACTTTGCTCTAATTGTCTCAGGTTTTTATAGACGCGATAAAAATGTACCCGTAAAATTGAAAACCAGTTAGTTAATAAAATAAAATTGTGGTATGTAATACCACAATTTTATTTTATACATTTTTTGTCTTTTTTTGCTCATCAACTCATATTTTAAACATTTACAGCAGCATCAAATTACTACATTTTAAATAAGCTGAAATCTTTGGAAGTTTCAGCAAATATCCCTTTTTTATCATTTTTTCTTCTATACTACTCATTATTAAGATAGAAACGTCATACACATTTTGTTTTTCTTATTCAGGAACCCTCCGAGCAAACAACGTTTCTACAACGTCATGGCATTCATACTAACTCTCATGGCTATGAACAAGGGGTATTGGAAGTTTCACACAATGCCTAAAAACTATGCATACAGGGTGCAGAGATTCATTTCGTATATTATGGATCCGGTTGCTGTTGTTTCTCAAACTATATATTTTTTTTTGAACTACAGTGAACTTGACTTCAATACTTTGGCTATAATTTACACAGCGTTACCAGTGTGTTCTGTATTGCTTGTGAGTATAAAATTATGCATTTTTATTTTATTTATTTATTTAAAACGGTTATTAAAACCAATTAGGTACATTAATTAACAGCATTGGAGTCTGAAGCCGTTGTAGACTCGTGAAGTAGTTTATATGTAAGTTTTATTATATCAGGTACTTAGTACTTTTTTTTTCAGATAAAGCAAATAATATCTCTGACGCCAGCTTATAAAAAAGCTATGGAAGAGTTTTTAGAAGAGATACATATTTTTACGTACTATCAGGATAATAAACAGCCTTTTGTTGAAAAGGTAAGTCATCAATCCAATCATTGGCTATCTGATAAAGTTCTCTTTTTTACATTGAAAATGAAACAACTTTCAAATATTCTAATTATAATATGCACCTCACACCACACGCGAACATCCGAGGTGGGTGCAGAAAGTAACTGTTTTTAAGACGACACATTGACGATTTTGGGGTCAGGGAAATCTACTTTTCAGCAATAACAAAACATTTCGAATTCATATTTTACGTCCTGAATTTGTCATGTTTTTACTTCAAATTGGTAATTGGTTTTCACGATTGGTTAACTATTACAGCAGAAAAAAAATCCCAAAAACTGCTCCATAAAAACATAGATTCTCACTTTACAGATTTTTACTTTGCGATTTTTTGATAACTTGACGTAACTGATGAGTCTATAAATTCAAATATAACTATTTGTTCCAGATACTGATCAGAACAGAAAAATACACTCGATGGTCGATCTACGTTTTCGGAACACAATGTTTCGTGTGCTCCTTAACATTTCTGCTAGTCCCGATTATACACAATATTCAAAATAATTCGTCAATCTACAACATAACTTCACGGCTAGAAATTATGGTTCATTTATGGTTGCCAATAGATTACGAGTACAATTTCTCGTATTGGGTGATTATGCAAATAGCAGTCACGTTTTGTGTAGTCCTGGGTATATCAATGATAGTAGTGTTTGATGTTATGAATGTTGCTTTTCTCTACCATTTGATCGGACATATCGAGATATTGAAGCATATTTTGAAGAACGATTTCAAGGAGAAGATGACGCAAGAACATGTTAAGTCGAAAATGATTGACGTCACTCGATACTACCAGTTCATAAGAAGGTTAGTTCGTAATAATACTACAATTCCCATTTTTTGTTACCATAGATTTCATTCCTCTTCCAGCGGTCGCTAAATCATTATTACAATTATTTAGCGACGCATCGATGCGTCGAACAAAATGTTTTGTATTGTATTCTCTCTTAAGTCTCTATCGTCATACTTACATCTACACCCAACTTTTTTGTTATTTGTATTTTGTCAGTAAGATACGTTTGCCTTTATGAAATGTTGTAGAATTTAAGATTGGTTCTCATGCAAGTGAATGTAATATTCTTTATGAGAAATAAATGTCTTTAACCATAATACTTCATAGACTCGTTATTAAAGTGCCCTATACCTCGGACTCGGGAATCTCGTTGCCCAGTTGGCACAGTCCCGTACCTACAGGTGGAAGGAAGGTTCGGGTTCCAAACGCACTGAAATGGATAATTTTTTAAATAACATTTAATGTTCATAAATTCATAAACTAAACTTAGTAAATCTATGAGAATAGGGACAATATTTTCTTTTTTACAGGATTTTCAAAGACGTTGAAAACGCGTTCGGACTAAATGTCATTGGGATATATGTGCATAATTTGCTTGGAGGAGGACTTTTTATTTATCAAATAATGAGTTCCGGTGCGGTAAGATTTTATAATAATGCTTCTCAACATCCTAGAAATAAGCATAGGCCTTGTTTAGTTAATTGCCATCCAAGGAAAAAGGTATGGTAACAAAAAAACCTCTTTTTTGTTCTCAGTATATTTATAAGCTTATTAATATACTGAGTCCACCTCCAGGATAAGAGTTAGCTCGTCTAACTCTTATCCTGGTTCGTTGAACTCGTACCAACAAATTGTAGTACATAAGTATATAGACTAGTTAACAATAGGTTTTGTTTAAGGTATGCCATTATTCTCATTGGGAAGAATAGACAAAAAAGAATGGGTTTGATTTAAAACTTTTCATTCCTTTAAATTATTAATACAAAACATATTGTGCAACATTATCGCCTATTTGGGTACGTAGTTCTGATCCATAGCATATGTCCAGCAATGGACGGACAGGATGATGATGTATAATAAAAAATATCTATCTATTTAATATATTGTATTATGTACAACAGTCATCTAGTACCCATAACACAAGCTCTGCTTAGCTTGGGGCTAGGTGCTGTGTAGATTGTCCAGCATTGCTTATTTTAGTTTTTTATTCCACCATCTTGAAATTGCTTTCTTTCTTCATAATGAGCATCTTGGTCGAAATAAAATTTATTGTCCCGAGATTTTAAATTTTCAAACGTCTTGGTTGTTTAGTAAAATATATTATGAATAATCTGCAAGTGCTGAACTAAACCTTATAATTATTGTTCTTGTTATAGCCAACGCCTTACGTAGAGTCGTTTTGCTAATCCTATCTCGCCTTTACAGGACACTGAGACATTACTGTCTTATGGACTTATGATACCAATTTATATGGGGGAGCTTATTGTAATGTCTCTTGTTATGGAGGAAATACGTATTCAAGTAAGTTACTAAACATTTTCATAAGTAATTTATTTGACCACCTCTGTGGCGGGGTGGTCGCAACGCTGGAGGTCGTGGGTTCGATTCCCGCTTCGGGAAAAATATTTGTATGATCTGCAGATATTAAACATCTGTTAATTTAAATATTAATTAAATATTTGATCAGTTGAGCCGGCTGTGGATTGTTCGCAACAGTCTGCAGCGCTGATGTTTCAATTGTAAATATTAGTCCTAATTTGGTTATTTGATTGTAAAACAAAGAAAATTACAATAAATCGGTTTTCATATATATTTACAAAAAATACCTGCTCAATTTAAGAATATCTAAATAGATATTTTTGGTTTGTTTGCAGTCTAACGATATACCTGAACTGGTTTACAATCTACGCTGGGAAGAGATGAGCATTTCAAATAAGAAATTAGTTCAGATGATACTTTTCCAAGTCCAACCCGTTCTGGAATATAGAGCGGCTTTCAGCGTCCAAACTGGGGTACAACCCGCAATGAACGTGAGTGTAAATTTTACCTTGCATATAAATTTTACCTTGCGTGTAAATTTTACCTTGACTGTATATGTTGCACTTAGTTGTATTTAAGTAATTTCAACAACTTGTAGGGTTTAAGTCCTTATGCCTGTAAATTATTGTCAGAAAAAGTATAACAGTGAACTTTCAAAATTTATACATGCACAATTTGCTCGGAGGAGGACTTTTTATTTATCAAATAACATACACGCAGAAATAACAAAACTTCTCCCTCTTTTTACTTACTATATAATTAATGTTTTTCACGGTATTTAAATTTTGATTCTTCAATTATCTTTCCAACGAGCACTGCTATAACCGTCTAAAGAGGTTAATTTTATTTGTTTCAGATTATAAAAACAACGTTTTCCTACTACGTTATAATAAAATCTAGAGTGTGATAAGATTTGCTTTCAATAAAATACTATCACTTGTGTACAATCACTTATTACATAATTTACAGTCAGTATACGAATAAGTACATTGTTTTACAGCGATACAATACGAACTCGATTATAGTTTCCGAATGATTTTTAGTCGTTTGTTGCGTGGATCTACTTCTTCTGTATGAATTTCAAAAGTCAGCGGTACCTTAACGAAAGCTTGTTTCCATGCAAACTCATAGAACAATCAGAAATACTGCTCAGCGACAGAATAGCCCACTCAGGAACCTACTAAGTTGGCTGTACGCTGTACCAGATATGACTTTTAAAGTGCGGAATTTCGTTATTAAGTTATTATATTATTTTAGGCGAAGGTCCCTAAGAAAATTAAATAACCCATGGAAATACCTTAATTCATTATTCAAAATTATATTTCACTTTGTCGCCAGCGTAGATCTCAGCAAGCCACAGTGATTCGATTAGCATAAGACTAGTGAATCCCCCGGAGTCGACTGCACATTTTATTTGCATAACTGCCGAGCTGCGCCGCGCGGCGAAAACGTTAGCATTTGCGTTTTAACGCGCCGTATGTTGGGCTTTACGCTATTCTTCACGAATGGAAATTTGAGATTAGCGAGAGTGTATTTTTGGGGTGTAATGGAACTGGAATTTTGCTCAATAGCTCCCGCTGCCGAGGTGGACACTCAACGAGCCGACCGTACAGCGCCAAAACAGTCAAACGAAAATTTGAGACTTGCGTGAGATTTAGTTGCGTTTGAGTATGAAAAGTTTGGGGGTTAAGCACCGGGGTTATTTGCATACTAGTTATTTGGAACAATGGAAGATGGGTGATGCAAAATCAGTTGTTTCGTAGTAACCATTGGCTAGTATCTGATTAACAGGCACATTACCTAAAATATGCAAGATTGCAGTCATAGCCATAGTAAATGGAATTTATATTTCATCTCTAAAAGTTTGATGACGATAGCTAAGAATAAGCTATATAAATCAGATCGAGCAAAGAGTCGTCGTGTCAGATAAAGAAGAAAACCGATTTTACATTAGAGTTATTATAGGAAATTTCATTATAACACCAAAAGTAGCCCTTTTCTTAATAATAACATCGTAAATTTCAATACTAAAATAAACAACAAAGAAAATCTTCAAGGTAACGATAATGCTACATAATCTTGTAACATGATTGCTACAAGGGATAAAAGACTACACTTCAATATTTTATGATAACAGATACCTATATAAGTTGTAAGTATGTATCAGACACTGTAATATTAATAACGTTAGATTTTATTATACTTTACTCTTGCGGAGTATGAGAAATCGTTACTTTTTGTGAGTATTAGAATTTTTCACCTTCAAAGGGCATATTCGGTATAATAATAATTTTATAATAATAATTTTATATCTGACGACCACTGTGGCGCGGTGGGCGAAGGTCCGCCTGCGACGCTCGATTCCCGCCTCGGGACAAATATTTGTACGATCTGCAGATATTTGTTCAGGGGTTCTGGTCGTTTCCTATGTATAATAAAAAATATATCTATCTATTTAATAATATTGTATTACGTATATCAGTCATCTAGTACCCATAACACAAGCTATGCTTAGCTTGGGGCTAGATGATGCTGTGTGGATTGTCCGGCATTATTTATTTATTTATAATTGATTACCTTGAAGGTTTTAAAATATGTTTATGCGGTGATTTGGATTGCTATGGTATAATAACATACTATTAGTCATACATAGGTACGTTTACCTCCACCGTTGACTACGTTATTTGTCAAAATTGCCTAGCATTATATCTCGATACATTTTAATGTCTAGAGATATTTTTTTGTATAAGGTGTACCTTTGGATCTCGCGTGTTTGTTTCGCGTTCTAAGAAATGTTGTTTTATTTGGTAGCTACAACAAAATATCGAATGATGGTACTCAGACTATTTGAGAAGTAAATTGACTGAACTTTATATTATATTATTAACTTTATATTATATATTACTTTATATTTATTCTTTAGATTTTTCTGTTCAAGTCTATGAAGTAAAAATCCAAGATTTTTTTTTTATCGTAAATACCTTTGTCGCTTCCTTGTGGTTTGGTCTTACGATGCCATACCATAAAAACACCAAATGGGGGCTCTTTTTCTATTATGCATCTGGCCCGCGAGAGGCCCACCATAGGCCATAATTGCTGCAGCCAATCCGTGTACAGGGTGAGTGTTGCCCCGCGATAGGAAAACAAATATAAAATTAATTTAAAGGATAGCAAAAGAGCCCTGAGTGCAGGCATTATATTTACAAAAATATGCTAAACATGTAAGCACGCCTCGCTATGAAAGAACAACCTTTCCTTACAAATAATTCAATGCGAAAACGTCTCGGGATTCTTCCGACAAAATCTTGCGAATTATTTATAACGCTGTTTGCATGATGCTTTCTCCATACCGGGAATACATAACAGTTTTGTAAATTTAAAGTCACTGTGTTTCTTCTATTTTGTTATAAAGAAATTCTAAATAATTGACCATAAGACAAAGGCGTTAATGTTAATGTTTTTAGGTAGATTTTTACGGAGTTCGTTAGATACATAAGTTTTACCAACTGTTCAGATATTTCAACTATTTTGATAGTTTGTATTTTATACAATTCTACTCCGCTAGCTACTGAAAGAAGTTGGGTGAGCTACAGTAATCTTTTTATATTGTAAATCATCCCAGTAAGACGTCAGTGCTGCACTCGTTTAGAATTTAGATGCAAATGTGTCTCAAACATATTCACTAAAATGTCATTTATCATGAAATTTGCCAGAAAAGCTGCTTAACTAAAACAATAGAGCCATTTCGCTAACATTGTACGTAGTTCACAGTCACCATTTGCATAAGTTTGGAAGCCTGCTCATGCAATTTGCGTTCATTAATATAATAATTGATTTATAATTGAAAACACACCGAGCGGTGCAGAAAATGATGCGTTGAATACCTGATGAATTAATAATGAAAATTAAAACGCTCGGATATTAATTATTTCATCGCAATTATTATTGCTTGTTCCTCGGTTTAACGGTAAAAATCAAGTATATTTTAACACATTCGGAAATACATGGTTAGTTGGTAGATACCTACTTTATAATTACATACATGGTGTTTCTGAGATAAAATAAAGAGAAAATATGGAACCCTAAAAAAACCATGGTTGTAACACTATTTTTAATAGATAGATAATAGGTGTCTTCTAGACCTCCGTGATCCACCGTCAGCCACATCTTCACTTTCCGTCAAGAGAAATCGTGGTCAAATGGAGGTCTATCAGTTATAAAAAAATATTATGAATATTCCTTCACGTCCTTCCGAGTAAAAGTAGTCTCAAATAATAATACCAAGCTTAGAAACGGAGCCGGCAACCTGGTAATTTTACGATGAAACCCCTTCAACGGGCCATCAGCAGGTGGTCACGATTCTCCCGCTATTAGATATTACATTTATTTGTGCCACATTTACACCAACAGTTAAAAACAATCAAAGTTTGCAAAAAAGACTTCAAAGGATATCAGCCCGATCTTGGCAGAAAAGTCCAACTTATAATCTCTTCCGAAGTGAGTAATTACCATTAAAATGTCTGCTTTCAGTTAGGTTGTTCCGCCTCCAAGTTTTGTAAATAGTGTCATCTTGGCAAGATGCCTCTCTTAGTAACATTGAAATGCTGCCTCTTATAACTTGAAATAAAATGCTTGCTATGAAATAAAAAAACTACAATATCATCATAATTTTCAGTCAGATTCTAACTACCTAGACCCTAGACAATAAGGAGTTCTTTACGGTCTGTCAAATTCAATTACAGTTACGGAAGGTCGTCAGTACGTTGTAATTACTAATACACTCTACTCATATGCGCTTTTTGCAAGCCACTTAAAATACCCAACGATTTGTTAGTTTTTCTCCCGACTGTAGCTTCAAAGTCAAACACTGTGCAAGTGCGGCTTCAGAAATTCGCCGAAAACTTTATTGCTTTAGCAGACTGCTCTTGTAAAACTTGCTCATTTCAGAGTATCCGCCGCAAAATAAAGTTGCTGTTGAAATATTGTATTCGAAGTTATGAGAGTTGAAACTTGTCTGAGAAGTTGGACGCTGGTGTTTTTATTCATCGGGAATGTCCTTAGTCCTTGTAAATTTCGAACTGGCTTTAGAACTTTTAAAGTCGATAAATCCTAGAGCTTCTGAACATCCAAAATTTGAGATCAGTATTTAATATTTAATGGTTTTTTATTTTAACTTAGGCCTAGGCCACATTTTAATGTACGATCAGCTTAGATTTAGGTTCATGGTAAATAAGAAAAACAATAAAAATGTTCGGAAACGGGGATAAATTCTGCTCATCTATGACAGACAATGGTTTCATCTTTGGTTTCGTCCATCACCACCTACTGTTAGTCTGAGACCGTAGTTATGGTAAACCAATTAATTTAGAAAAATTAGTCCCGGTAAATGTACCGTAGACGATCGATGGTAGTTGAGAAAAGAGAGAATGTTTGGGATAATCCATCCGTCCAGCGGTTAGCCGTCTGATGTCAGCCACGCATAGCTGCCATCAAAGCAACTGACCAACACATCCGCCTACCTCAATCCTGCAGTGCGGCCGTGGCCTTAAAAATGATGTTTGCCTTCTTATCTAATCGTAAAACTCGTAATTACCTACTTCTCTCAACTCCAACATAACAAGGTTAAGGTAGTGTAAATAAATTAGATGCCCGCAAAAGGACTTACATCTAAATAATTTATACAAGTCTACAAGACATGATCTGGCACTTGGAGATGAGATGTTCATTAATTATGCCATTCCTGTGAAAAGGCATACATTATACAAAGTTTGAACTACATACTCATAGGTGTGTTAACTTATGCGAGTTTACTTGGTTCTCAGAAACGTGACATCTTACCTTCTCTTAATTTGAAAAGCATGTCGCTAACAGTAACGAAAGTCAAGACGAAGTCGAAGCATAAGGCTCTTCTGAAACTACATAGTTCCAAATATATTGACGGTAAAATGAACAGACGAGTTAAGGCGTGAGTTGGGGGTACGTTATCTTGTGACATTGTGGTGTTAAGATCGTTTTAACAAAAAATATCTATAAATTTACCTATTAAAATGGGTACTAGATGACTTGGAGCTGCAGGGCATGCTAGATGGTGCTGTGGAGATTCAAGCACAAGAGTGTCTGCATGTGACTTGGCAAGTTAACATGTGAAGCGGTTTCAAGTGTTGATAAAAAAATACAATGTTTGTTTCGAAATTCAAATAAAATAAATTGTTAAAAGTTTTTGTCATCTAACTGCAATTTGCGCGCCTATGTAAACGCTCCGCGTGCGTTTTAAATTATGGATGAATCGATCTCATTACTATTTTCTGTTAAAATTTAGTACTTGTATAAGCGCAAAGATGTTCATCTTCGAAAACTCTTGTTCTGTTAGCTCAGGGACTCTTGAAACTATGTACATAATGTATAGTTTGGAAGAGGCGCGCCTTTTAAGAACCCTCGCAACATGTAGACTTTATTACCGACAGCCTTCTTTCTATTTATATAATATCTTAGATTTTCCTTCGATTATTATTAGTACCCTAGACATTTTGGTGTAAACTGTGAAATTCTGCATAAATGTTCCGCTTTTACTCCATAAACAAGTTTCATAATATATGTTAGCGTTTAACATTCGCCGCGCCTCGACTCCGTGTCGACTCCGCCGTGACTACGCCTCGACTTTGCTGTTAGTCACCTCCCTAATACAATACATCCAACTTGAACCTACCAGAACGTCCGTGAATTTAGGATCCCTTTATAGGTTCAGATTATTTCTAAGAGGTAGAAGTAGGTATGCTTTCAGAATAACGAATGTTTGTCACTTTTTCTTATTTGCAATTAATATTTGCTTTTTATTATTTGCAATTAATATTTGGTTTTATATCAAAAAAGAAACTTAACACAAAAAATTATAAGAATGTTAAAGGTTTTCATCTCAAAATGAAAACCTTAATTTTATTGTATTAATTATTAATTTACTTTTTGATGACAAAATAACTCTCTGAACTCTCAAAATAACTCTATCTGGCATGCGTGTTTATAGATGTTTTAATCAAATACTTGGATCAGAGTGTTAGAAATTAATATAAAGGCAAGATTTATTTCTTAATCAAGTTTGAAATTAAATGTACCTTCCAGTCTACCCAGGCTTTTATTTTTGAATTAAGATATTCCTACTATGGAGTAGCTTTCTGGCAGTGAAAATTAACTCAGTTTCATAACCATAGAGGCTTACTTAAAGTACGTACGTACCTAATACATTCTTAACGAATGCGGTATTTGCAAGGGTAATGAATATTTGGGTAGTCTTGAAGAACCAGGGGAATGATAGGCAGGATTTCGTGACATTGCTTCATTAATTATAAATATTTTCCAGCAAGTTAAATCAAATATCAAAGTCGACCTCTTGGGCGAAGGTCCGTCAGTAACGTAGGGGGTTTCTGGTTTGATTCCCGCCTCAGAAAACATGGTCATTTTCTATGTAAAAATATATATGTACTTATGTTATATAAAGTACTATGACTGATATATATTAACATAACACAAGCTCTGCTTAGCTTGGGGCGAAGATGTTGTATGGATTGTCCAGCTTTATTTATTATTAGTATTTAAAGAACAGCGTCGTCGGTTGCAACTGTTTTGTTTGCTTATTTGTTGTTAGATTGCACAAAGAGAAAAAAAGTAAAGTTTCAGGGTTTTTTCTGACCAGCAGGCACAGATGCGAAAATGCCTACCGAAAGAGTCACAAAAAGATTTAAATCTTGAATTATGTATGAGTGAATTAAGATTTGCTGCCGATTGATTGCCGTGTGGTGCCGGCATAGAATTGCACCACCCCAACTCCTCCCGTGGGTGTCGTAAGAGGCGACTAAGGGAAAACACACCGAGGGCGGGCAGCAGCGCCCTCTGTAGAACAATTCCACCGAACTGCGATCCCCAACTCGCATGCCCAGCGTGGGGATTATGGGCAATAACCCCCAAATAATTAATAATGCCACATATGGTGCTCATTAGGGGAGGCCTTTGTCCAACAGTGGACTATATAGGCTGATGTTGTTGTTGTTGTTGTTGTTGAATTAAGATTGATTTTTCTTAAAGGAAACATTCCTTTATTGTTTATAAAGATTTTGTAAATTACGTTTACATTACCCGAGAAACGAAGCAACGAAAATAAAAAAAAAACTGTTATGCTATTTTGTCTACTACGATAAAAATTATGCTGTGGTAAACAAGGTTTCAAAAGATATTCAATAACTGAAGGTGTGTTCTTTCGGCACAACTCAGCTCCAGTTGGCTCTCGTAGTGGGAATTTGAAGGCTGTCGTCACCATCTTTTGTTTAGTAAGAGGTTTTGAAGAAGATTGTGATTATTTCGATTTCGAATAAAAAACAACAAATTACCCAATTAAATTTGGACAGTTAGCCACTCAAAATTTATATGGTTTGTACATCGAGTACGTATTAATTATTTTATTTACCTGTTCCTGCAAATTTATTGTGTTCCTTGAGATGTTTTCAACTGTGGAAACATAGCGTAGAGGTTTTGGAGAAGATTGTGATTATTTCGATTTCGAATAACAACAAATTACCCAATTAAATTCAGACAGTTAATCACTCAAAATTTATATGGTTTGTACATCGAGTACGTATAAATTATTCAATTTGCCTGTTCCTGCTATTTGTTTGTGTTCCTTGAGATGTTTTCACTGTGAAAACATAGCGAGCTATTGGATGCCTTAGACAACATAATAAAGAATACTTTTTCGGTTTCGAATACATATTACAGGCAATCGTAAATACTGGTTACAATTGCATACGATTATTTGCTTGTAATTATGCATTGTCATACAGTGAGGAAATGCAGCCAGCGTCCTGGAGACGCTTCCGATTGGTATTCTTATGGATCAGTTGAGCTACCTGCTAGATAGTTTGGAACAGCCTACTAGCTCAATAGTTTCAATTTGTAAATACTAGTTCTTATTTTTTAATTTACTTTGTTACCTAAAATTATTAAATAGCTGTCAAATTGTTTTCAAATTTTTCGACAATAGGAATGTGAAATTGAAACTAATTGATATTTTGTAGCCCAGGACCATCATGAAGATTTTATTACTAAATCAGAGTCAACGTAAATCGTAAATCAAACCAATATAGTCTTAGGATTCGGGTGCGAACATCAAACTTAATATTAGGCCTTCAAATCTAAGCGACGACGCGCCTTTATTAGTTTCTAAACTTAGAAATTGAAAAGGCCTTTAATATGTAGTGCTATTAACAACTAAGGCCATTTTCTCTTCAAAGAGTTACTTCCATTCCACGAGAAATTTAATTAATAGAATAAGTAGTCATCATCTGAATCCGGACTCTGCCTAGTGCTGGCATACAGGCGTTTTGAAGATTGTGCCATTCACCTGTTTTAGGTTCAATAGAACCACCTGGCAACCGATCCACACAGCCTCGCCTTGTGCGGTTAGTTTTGTTTGTATGGAATTCTATGGACATGCACTCACCACTTATTTACCTATGGACCACGCGAGGATGTATCCACTCGTGAACGCGGCGACATCCACACGAGGAAGTGCAGGCCGGGTGCTCTAATAAGTCATGATGTTTAGGGCGTTATTATGATTATATACCTCTGGGGGTTACTATGTTGACTATAGGTATTTTGTGGTCACACTACCATTATAAATGTGAACGATGTGTTGATGTTCACTTGTTTACAAGTTTGTTACCTTTCAACGCTAATACAATGCAAACTCAGCTTAAAAATTCTGTATTTGAATAAAAACTGGACATAGAATAAAATATGGGCTACTTTTAAAAACGAGAGGCCGCTTTTTTTCATTTCTTCTTATAGTCTATTGTTTTCTTCTTTCTACTACTTAGTATTTATTCCAAAAACTTATTGACAACCTCTGTGGCGCGGTGAGCGCAGGCGAAGCAGGAAGTTGCGGGTTCGTTTCCCTCCTCGGGACAAAATGGTTTGTACGATCTGTAGATACGAGTTCGTGGGTTCTGATCCTTTTTCTATACATGATAAAAAAAGTTTCTGTGTAATATAAGCACTGCTTATAGGCCTAGATGAAGACGTGTGGATTGTCCGATATTATTTATTTATTTTATTTTTCTATCTATGTAATATATAGTTCATCAGCAATCGAGTATCCATAACACAAACTCTGCTTAGATTGGGGAAAGATTATGCTGTGTTAATTGTTCTGAATTATTCAGTGCAACATAATCATGATAATCAAGACTTCAAAGCACTCCAACATGAACTGCCCATGAATCTGGCAAGTGTTCCTTGAACCTCTTTTTAATTCATTAAAGGCGCTGTTAATGGGGAAATTGTGTAATTATCCCGATCATTATAGCCCGGGGGTCGGACAAGGATATTAGGAGCCATTTAGGAGTAACGGTCTGTTGCAATTTTTGCGGGAAAATTTATTAACTAGACTACGAGCCAAGATACTTGTGGTTTCTCCAAGATGCTAAGCTCAGGATTTATTTAAAGTGGCTGGATGGTCTTTAACTTGCATCTAAGAAAGAATAAGACTGCTTTGTTTTTTCCTAACTTTAACTAAGTTTAATCTATCAAAACTTTTTTATAGAGGTAAGATTTGATTGTTTGAATTAAATAGTCTCCGGTACTAGGTACTGGACCTATTTGAAAATCGGTCCAGTAGTTCCGTTATTTCACTATTAACATTCTACTTATCTCTGTTGAACATAGGCTATAGAATATTTTCAAAATAGTTAGATTTCTTTATGAAAACGTCTATAATGTAACCTAACGTGTGTAAACATTTATTATTCTAGAAATTTCCCTTAAATACCTGTGTGAAGGCGGGGCGAATAGCTAGTAGACGTTAAATTTGTAAAGCCACCCCTAACTTTATAAAACTGAGGTATTTGCTATTTGTGATATAAAATAAAATAAAAATTGTAAATAATTTCGGGGAAAACTTTCCACGCACACAAACGTACATACTTCATCTCAATATAGGTAACATTATAACGTAGGTTTTGGGCCGTGTGGTGCCGGCATAGAATTTCACCACCCCAACTCTTCCCGTGGGTGTCGTAAGAGGCGACTAAAGGAAACACACCGGAGGGCGGGCAGCAGCGCCCTCTGCAGAACGGCTCCACCGAACTGCGATCCCCAACCCGCATGCCCAGCGTGGAGATTATGGGCAAAACCCCCAAATGATGAACAATGCCATCTATGGCGCTCATCAGGGGAGGCCTATGTCCAGCAGTGGACTATTATAGGCTGTTGTTGTTGTTGTTGTTGTATAACGTAGGTACCGGAAAACCTGGTGACCACTTGCTTGGGTCGTAATTGTGGTTGTAAAGAGTATTTTTTTACGCCCAACATTTCCATATACCTATAGCTTATTGCGTTGACAGAGAATGGTTTACCAGTTACGAATATTTTATGCATAAACGTTTGGATCCTGTTGTAAGAATTTTACTGCCTACATGCTCAAATGAATGAATTTATTTGTGGAGTTGTAAGGAATACCAAGCATTCTTTTCATTCTTGAGGTATTTTATAAGCGGAGTTTCTTTGCGGTTTTGTGCTTATACATTTTAGGAAATTTCGATAGAATCTCAGTTAACAAAACAATATGTTAGGGACACTTCCGACTGGTATTGTAATGGATCAGTTGATCTAACTGTTTGTTGGCAACAGTCTGCAGTTAGCTAAAATGTTCCAATTGTGAATAGGTACATGATTTAAATTGTTTATATAATTTTAATTTTCTTTACTAATAAATCAAAAGGCCTTTGCCTTACCCAAAAAACAATAATCTTTTACGCAAACACTGCTCAGGATTCTAACCAAAACTTATTAAGACTTATTTAGACAAATCTTAATTCACAACATCGCGTATCATACGTGATCCACCTTTTACATGTGTAAAACTCCTTCTTTGCACCCTCAAATGTAATTTACGGTTATTGAATGAAACTAAAGATATTGAAATGGGCGCTTTAAAAAAAATACATCACTTTGAAGAAAATAGCCGAATACGCTATTTATTTTCATGTTCTGGTCTTCTCATTTTTTTATTCAAACATAAGCTTACTTTTCCAATAAATAAAACCTAATGCCAAACTATAATAAAAACTTTCTTTATGAACGGTTTTCATTACAAAATAATTCTTTACACATAAAGGGTCTGAAGTGAATGCAATTCTCTGAAAGCTTGAACGTAATTTTATCATCGGAGCATATTTAGATTCCAATAGATTGTATTTCAAATATTGTTGAGTGGATCGGAATGGTTGGGATCTCAGAAGCTCAAGTTGAAAGTCCCTTGTCTTGAAATAGTAAATATATTGGACAATAAAGTTTGGACAATAGGCAATTAATTTATCTATTTAAATAGCTAAGAACTATTGTTTTAAATGTTGAAGTAGGGACAATGTGATCGCCGCTGATATTATCTAAGTTTTAAGGCTACCGTCCACAGGCTGGCTTGGACGCTTCGCACTGACCGCATCAAAGGGATTTTAGTATTCTCTGTACATCCTTTACCATAGAGTTTACTGATTTGGAGATCTACCTTGAAAAAATAAAGAAAATTACGGATGACGTCGATTACACGAAACGAAAAACCTTACGACCAACTTGCTTCGGATGGGCATCACCTTTCGTTTCGGACCTCTTAGCTAAACTTAACCTTTTTAACTAAAAGTCACAGTCATTTGCGTAGTAAAAGAATACAAATCTTTACAACGGCATAAAGTTTCACCTTTATAATATTAGTAGGATAGATACAAAAGTATACCAAAGATTAGGTATTTCAACAGAACCCTGATGGAAATCAAATCAAACTAAGAACATTCCGCTCCACTTTGCGAAAGGAATGGGATTTTTGATTTGGAAATTGGGTTACGGGTGGACGGAAGAAGGAAGAATTGTACCGAAGGCATTTAGACGGAAGGAATCTTTGTTATTTCTTCTGTGACAATCAATGTAAAGAAATATTTTTGACAAAGCATTTTTGTACCCATACAAAAATGCTTTGTCAAATTACACATTTCTCGAAATTTCGAATGGAATCAAACATAACATTTTCTTTTTCTATCTCTTCATCACTTATAAGTGAGCAAAATGCTACAGCATAGCCTACTTATAAGGTTTATAGCCAAGTTTGTAACCAAGCAATTTAATAAACCAACTTATACTTAACTTTTCTTACAACCTAACCATACAATACCCAAGCAAATAATCTTCAATAGGAATCCATGAATCATGAGAAACAAATCAACAAACTTAAAGACAATGGGTATTTCATAGGGGTTACAATTTATTCAATCGGTAGGCTATTGTAAGCCACAGGGTAGTCAATTCTCCGGCCTGTTATAACAATATAAATTACAAATCCCGATTTTGAATTATTCATACCTCGCTGTAGGTACTAAAATACTGGGTAGATACGAGGGGAGTTCAATGTATTCTCTGTATTGGTATGAAAGAATAAGCAAAAAAATTCTGAATAAAATTTATTTTTCAATGTAGTCTCCTAAAATCTCAATACACTTCTTTGTTCGGGAAAGTAACTTTTCAATTCCCTCTAAAAAATATTTTTCTTCCTGGCCTGAAAAATGTTCATTTATTGCTGCCTTCAACTCTTCATCGTCGGAAAAATGCTTTCCACGAAGGACTTTTTTAAGATTAGGGAATAGAAAGTAATCACTAGGGACCATGTCCGGGCTGTAGGGTGGATGATTGATTTCTTCAAATCCGCACTCCCACACAGCAGCCTTGGCAATACGCGCCTTGTGAACCGGCGCGTTGTCGTGAAGCAGCAAGACACCTGCAGTCAATTTTCCACGTCTTTTTTCTTTTATTGCCTCCTTTAAATTACGCAGGGTGTTTGCGTAAGATGCACCAGTAATACTTTGACCTTTTTTTGTGTACTCGATTAGCAAGATTCCCTTAGAATCCCAAAACACTGTGGCCATGAGCTTTCCTGCGGACGGGGTGACTTTGAACTTCTTCGGTGGGTCTGTTCCTTTTCTATGCCACTGCATAGACTCTTGCTTGCTCTCAGGGTCATAGTGATGAACCCACGTTTCATCACCAGTAACAAGCCGATCGAAAATACTTTGCGGATTTTCACCACAGAGCTCCAAAAACTCCTTGCAACAGTCAACTCGCACTTGTTTCTGAAGCGCTGTGAGCATTCGCGGCACCCATCTTGCACTGGCCTTTGATAAATTCAGACTCTCATGAAGGATAGTGTGAATAGTACCCACGGATAGCTTAGTTCTTTCTGCTAATATTTTCACTCTTACACGGGTATCTTCGAGTACAAGTTTCTCGACGAATTTGACGTTTTCTTCAGTAGAGGCAGTAACCGGCCCACCGGCACGGGGATCGTCTTCAATGCTCTCTCTACCCCGTTTGAATTCACTTGACCACTTCTGAATTGTAGATAATGAAGGCGCAGAATCTTGGTAAACAGCCACCATTTCTTCGTGAATAAATTTTTGAGTTTTTCCTTGTTTTGTGAGGAATTTTATCACAGCGCGATGCTCGATTTTTTTCATCATTGTCGAATCAGTCATCTTAGTTGTCTTTTCGCAATAATATCTTGAATACTAATGGTGACAATTAAATGAAATTATGTATTTATACCCTCAAAGAGTGTCATTAACTAATAAGATAATTTACCTACCCTCATCATTAGTATATCACTTCGATACCGAGAATACATTGAACGCCCCTCGTATGTGGTTGTCACAGAACTCGAAGGTAGAACGGACAGAAGCAAAGCTTTAAAATTAAGGAACGAAAGTATATTTGAACATCGTATTTCCTATTTCAGGTGATGTTTTACAGTTTAAGTTGTTAAAAATATTGAGAGATTCTTTGCTATAAAAATCTAAATCTAACTTGTTAAAGATAAACATCATTATTACTACACTATTATCGTAATATTTACATTTGCGATACAATATTGCGAAGTTTCGTTGTAGTTTGATCAGAATTTATTTTTAAACGAAATTTGTGCAGTAACAATTTATTGGCGTGATTGCAATTTTTGTAACTCGAGTAAATTTTCGACGAATTGCCCGCCCGCATAATATGAGCTTACCTGTGTTTGAACAATATTTCATCTGCCTCGATAGTATTAATAAACTACCTTAACTAAATGGACTGCACAATAATACAACTGAACTGAATATCCCTCAATAAAGCGATGAATGAAGCATCTCTGGTACTCTAATAGTAAGTCAATTCCGTAGATTATAAGTAAACTTAGCAAAAGTCAAAAGAAATGGATAAAAACATGACGAGAATTATTGATATCTGTCTCCCTGAGGCACGTTTACACAATCGACGGATGATGTATACGTAAAAAAAAATAATAATTAATTATAAGGTTTATAATCAAGCCCTTTTGTAACCAAACTTAAACTAAACCTTTCCTAACCTGGCTATCCCTCCCAGCTCTCCTACCACCGGAAGGCTAGTTCCCGAATAAGGTTATGAATTACGTAGCTACACACGAATCGCAGAATCCGCCATGACTAATCGTTATGTCAAGATATCTCCATCCATCACTTGAAACGTGATGTGTCATAAAACTCCATTCGTATACAGATTTGCGGGACAGTTGGTCAACTTAAGTAGTTACCTAAATAGTCTACCAAAACTTCTTTTTTTATTTACCGACCAGATACTTTTCAATTTCTGAAAAGGCTGAAAAGGCTCTCGTGCTTATTATAAGGTCTTGTCTGTGCAAACTAAACAAAAATACATTCAGCCAAACAGAACCTCCTCCTCTTTTTTTTCCGACGGTCTCTTTTTTTTCCGACGGTTAAAAGTTTTTCTTTTGTTTTTCGGTTTAAAGGTCTTGACATGACCTAGAGATATTAGATTTTTATAAACGTCTGCATTTTTCGGCATTGCAGTGGGAACTGTGTTACCAATTATAGATACATTAGCTGGCGTAGTGCAGTGAAAATAGCACCAAACTGGTTGAATAATTTGGAACTTTCTGGAGAAAAGTAAACTAACTGTATTGTCATTTATCTGTGGTTCCTGAGAGGCCGTGATTGAGAGGCCATGAATCTTTGATTATCGGGTTCTGTAGAAAATATTGATACCATTCCTGATGTAACTAATGTTGACTGTCGTTCCATTGATGACTGTAATGATTCGAGAACAAAGGTGAGAATTGCGTGATTTGTTCAATCAATCGATTTTACCTTACGATTTGAAGTGGTATCTAACATGAACTGTCATTTCACTAGCTTAACTTCACTGTTTTTATTAATCATCTGGTAGCTTTTGAGTCACCATAAAAAAAAACGCCATAAATAGCAAGTTTCTAAGAATGATAAACGCTAGTTTAGACGCTTGAAACTAAATGCTAGCTTATAGTTATTTATGACCTATACGCTCAAGTAAGACAACTATGTAACCACTAAGGTAACATTGTGTGATGACAAGAATTGTACAAATTATTATTTTGATAAAATACATATACCAATATGCTCCTTTGAGATCCTTTGCGCAACACAGGTTTTATTTGTAAATGAATTTTCAATTCATTGTTGTATCGCATTTGCTTCCCAATTTACTCAAGGCACATTGCCTAGCCCGTATAGTCATCTTCCGCATACAGGGTGGTAATCTTGGCCTATTACGTGGTCGGAAGCGCACCAGCCTTGATATAAAGCACTGGGCGGGTAGCTAAAGTGACATTATTTTCGGCCAGGCTAATGTCAAGTCTAACCAAGAGCAAACTAAGTAAAAGTACACGTATTTTCAGAATAAATAGTCTACTAGGCTAAGTAGCAGTGTTCTATATTGTCCTTTGCCGGCCGACCGCGGTAACATTTCAACTGCATAGAAAAACGTGGCCGCGCGGGCATTTTGTGAATTAGAGACATGAGACACCTTACAATTAGACTTGATAAGAAAATAGGGAGAGCATGAACCGATGATGAAACTAAATTTGACGTTAATAATCCCTAGGTAAATCTATGTGAAATTTCCTAGATCACATGTCCCGTAAACCCTGAATATACGTCTGTGCTGCGCTCATGCCCGCTTTGGTTCCATTAGCATACATTTATACAAGCACTAACACTCGTGGTAATGATTATTTACATTAATTAATTAGTGATAGTAGGTATGTCCACATGTAGGTTGTTTCAAGTTTGACCAAAAATGTTCCGGGTTTGAAAAAATAAATATCTGAGCGACAGTTCTTAACGAGATGTGAGTCGAGAGCTGGGTATCTGGTGTAGCGCATCAGCATAGCCATACAGCGAGGCAATAAAATAAAATATAAATAAAATAAATTGTGCGATTCAATAGCTAAATTTGATTAAGAAACAGTAACGGCTTGATCTGTAGAAACTGACCTTCTCATTTCCCTGACCTGAGCTGCCTTGGAGGTGTTCCCGGGCCCGGGAGATATGCACAGATTCTTCGTGATGCTGCACTGACACTAGATTGTTCAATTTCACAGTGATAAGGTCTTGATTTTGAGTATTTTAGTAATTTTGATGGTTATCGTGTGCGCGGTCGATGTCCGGTGTTTTTTCAGTATATATTGAAGTCAGTTGCGCGCGCGGCGCTCGTTCGCGACCCCTCTCGGCGGCGCGCGTGGAACTATTCGACTCCACAGAAGTCGGAAGCTAGGCTCGGCTCATTTGGCGGGAAGATTTGATCGTGTTTTCAAACCAAGCCGTTGAAAGTAAACCCAACATTTCCCCCCACCGAAACCCGATAGGATTTCCCAGTTATGATACCAGGGGCCCAATTCCACTAAAGTTTTAAAAAATGCGAGAATGGCGCCATACTACTGAGATAGAGATTCAGTCTTACCTTTATTTGGTATTCTACTAACGTTTCGTTACAAAGATTATGATTCAAAATAGCTTGTCAATGGAATGGTAGGATAGTGTGGCCATTTTTAACAAAAAATAAATTAGTCGTGACCATAGATACTAATTATTCTATGATGACTACATGGTCGTGACGGACGAAATATTTTTGGTACTTTGCCCTCTTATTTGAATGCATGATTGTAAAAACCCCCCTCAGACCACTTTTTTCAAATTCCTTTTTATGATGGAAAAATGATCCCTATATCAAGACGGATCGATTGAGCGTAAAAACACACCTCGGTCATAGTTCTTTCCCGCAGAGTTAAGGGCATCAAAATTTCGATGAGTGTAAAAACACACCTTATCCTGGATAAAGCGGGTTTTTATAATCAACCTTATGGCAGCACCAGAAAATGAATAGCTTGACTTGGCTTCTTTGTTTTGTTTGTAACTTTCACCGTTAATTAATAGTTATTACGTCATTTTGAAATGATGTGATCATTTCACATATTCACGTAGTCACATATTTTGACGTTGATTACTTTTTGGAAGGAATCGCTATTTCAAATTTTTTCTTCAAGACTGTTGGTTAAACAAAGGAGTGTTGAATTTTAAGTTGTTTTATTGTTTCTCTGTTTAATAACAATGAGTGCGACGGAAGAGGATTTTATTTTGCCTAACCTGAGTGAGTCTTCTTCGGGTGAACCCCGTACGAAAAAAAGACGCAACAACTCTGCTGATTATTCTCGAAACAAGATAAAGCAAGCACGTATTCATGGAGAGGCTTATGTTACGTCGAAAAACAAAACTGTACAGGCTAAGGGCATAGGACCTCCTTGTAAGTGTGGCAAAAAATGCTATGAAATGATTTCGGACATCGATAAAATAGAAAATCTCACCAAATTATACAATTTGACGACAAAAAACGAACAGGATATCTACCTCCAAGGGTTAATATCCTGTAATGATATAAAATGACGCCGAGTAACGAAAGAAACTCCACTGAGGCAGAAAACGTTTATCTACACCGTTAAAATTGGAAACGAGAAAAAAAAAGTTTGCCACACAGCTTTCCTGGGCTTGTTCGGGGTTACTAAGGACCGGGTTAAGAGGCTCCGCAACTTGCTAGTTTTGGGTGAAATACCAAAAGATAAGAGAGGGAAGTCGAAAACTGTCAATTCTATCTCAGTTGATGACATTGCTGAAGTGATCTCGCATATATCTAGCTTTCCAGTAAAAGAAAGTCACTACTCTTCGGGAATAGTACGGTATCTTCCTGCTGATTTATCGGTGAAAAAGATGTTCCGACTCTATAAAGAAAAGCGACCTGAAACCATTATAAAATACGAATATTATAACAAAGTATCTCTCCGCTTTGGACGACCAGCAGTTGACACGTGCTGCCTGTGCGAGACTTTAGACTTAAAGATCAATTCAAAAACTCTGAATGATGTTGCTAAAAGGGTCGCCTTGGCCGAAAAACAAGTCCACAAAAAAAGGGCTAAGAAGTTCTATAACAAGCTCCAAGAAGCAAAGAAACGTTCTCAAGAAGACGAAACGTTTCTGGGCATCTGCTACGATTACATGCAGAATATATCACTACCTATGATCCCTGTACAAGAAATTTTCTATCTGCGACAACTGAGTGTCTCGATCTTTTGCATTCATAATATGAAAACGGGAAAAAGCACAAGGCAGCTCAGCATAAACTCAAAGAAAATGGCAGACCTAAAAAAGTGCGTTGAGTTTGTACCTGAAGAAGAAAAAGTAAAGTTTTGGAACGAAATTTTGGAATGGCCTATATCTGATCATGTTGAAAATGACGAATTGGATTAATATGTGCAGATTTTTAAGTAATAGCTTCGTTGTTTATGTAAACCAAGCAAATAAAACAAAATAAACTTAAAATAAAATTGGACTTTGATTGTAAAAACACACCTCGTACACAATGACTGTAAAAACCCACCTTATCCAAAATTTTCTAAAAATTATAAAAAAAAAACTAATTATACTTATTATATAAAAAAATAACATGTGGTCTCTTTAGTTTTACTTTATTGAAATACTTAGAAAAATAAATTCATTTAGAACATTTTTTTTACACCAGACAGTTTTTATTGATTTCCCGAAACTTTTGCATTTGGTCTGAGGGGGGTTTTTACAATCATGCATTCATTTAAGTATCTATCGTTGTAAAAATTAACTTTAACTTGTTAAAAATCAATTAACATCGCTCTTAAACACAATAAAACGCAATTAAATCACGATTTTAGGAAAATTTGTGTGTGACTAATCCTTAAATGACAGATAATGAGTTGAAGTTGTCAAAGTCAACGTCGGTAGTACTGTCATATTTTCTGTGGTAAATGTTTACAAGAGCGAGCGCAAACCACGGAACTTATTTATTTTACATATAAAACGACCAGAAAACCCGAAACAAATCTCAGCAGATCGGATAAACATTTGTCCCGATGCGGGAATCGAACCCGCAAACTCCTGCGTCGCATGCGGACCTTCGCCCACCGTCTCGCAGAACTAAAAATCAAACGAATTGTTTCTTCGTAATACATTTTATTATTATGATTATCGGTCTATTTGTGTGAGTTTGACGACAACCAACGATGCCTTTAATAGTTTTGTTGCTTTGCACTTCCACTGTTCTTTCTATTCCGTGGCCTGAACAGTTTTTTCTTGAGTTTTTTCAGATTTTATCAGTATTGAAAGTTTTTGATAAAATGAATTCTTTCTTCTCTTCTCGTTTGCCAAGGACATCAAAACAATCAGTTAAACATTCTCTATAAGATTCCGCTGAACAGATTTGTGGTCGACCTTGTTCAGTGCCTCGATTACCTCCATCTCAGCTCTAGAAACAGCAGGCTGCGAGATTTTGCGAAGAGCACTCTGGCATACTAACATTTGATAGGATCTGGTGGCAAGAAATTCCAGTGCACTCAATATCTGCAAAATAAAGTGTTTTGATTTGTAGGTAGGCAGTTTAATACATAACATAATACTTAAAAAACTTATATATATAATCAACAAAGATACAATACAATACAGTAAAAATACTCTTCATTGCACACCAAGAGAGAAAAAGCAAACAGAAAAACAAGTTGCTACATGGGCTTATCGCTAAGATTTTTTCCATGCAACCTTTGGATAACAGCATCGGATAACAGTGTGCTATGCCACTCATTAGGGGAGGCCTAAGGTGTCATCATTTTTAGGACTACCAACAAGAGATAACAAGGAAAAACTAAATAACAATGACCAATTTCTTAGGTCTACTACTCTATAATTTATAGGCAGCCGCAGCAGCATATAGGTAAATCAAGTAAGCATGTAATACAGAAAACTGGCATACAAATTAGCTTAAAACTAGTTTGAAAATGTAATTATATTTTACAATAATAAACAACATAAACTTGAATTTATGTGTGTTGTAAAACAAAATAGGAAAATAATATAACAATGTTGTAAATATATATAAATAAATATTGTTGGACAATCCACACAGCATCATCTAGCCCCAAGCTAAGCAGAGCTTGTGTTATGGGTACTAGATGACTGATATACATAATACAATATTATTAAATAGATAGATATTTTTTATTATACATAGAAAACAACCAGAACCCCTGAACCTGGTAGTAACCATTTTAGCTTATTGATGATGAAAGATGTTTGTTTGCTTTATTTACCTTCGTCATTATGGATATTCCATCAGAACGGCGTTCCTTGCCGATTTACGGAGTAAAGTCTTCAGCTAGGTAGTGTTTGTACTGTACATTTGGCAATACGATAAATTTTCACAAATTCCCATTCCGTAAGGTCTCTTGCAGAAGAGCTGTATCCTGACGGCAACATGCTGATGAATGTTTATGAAGCCTTTTAGGCTCGCCATGCATCTTCTAATGAAAAAACTCTTTCTTCTGAACTTTTCTCATAGGCGATTTGTTTACAAAAACACCAAGGAAAGGTACCTTTGTTCAATGGTGGTTCAATGACACGATAATGCTAACCATAGACTAAATTAGCTGTCAAAAAATTAGTAGAATACCATTATCGTACGCGATTGGAGATACATTGAATAGTAGAATACGAGAAAACAAGTTCAATGGTCCAATGGTCATAGACAGTCATTGATAAGGGCTAAACAGAAAAAGATTGTGATAGTAGAATACCAAAAGGTGTAAAAGGAGACAATTGATGGGCGATATCATTGTCATCGAGAGGAGATTGTATTAGTGGAATTGGGCCCCAGGACAATTGACCTTGATATAGTTGAAAATTAAGTTGAGTAGTATTAAAAAATTACATTGTAGCAAGTGGACTGTATATATAATAATAGTTGAAAGTATTGACATAAGATAAAATATATAAATTAATACATACATGCATGTATACATTAAAATGGTAAAAGTAGATATATGTATATGTAATTATTCGGTGTCCTGATCTAACGGGAGCGGACTCAGCTTTGAGACCGGACGAGTAAACTCATGATTATTCGCGGTTCGGACACTTACGACTCGTACGACGCCGTCCGGACCACTATGTAATTTAGAAACGCGTCCTAAAGCCCATTTCAATGCAGGTGCATCCGAATTTATGAGTACAAGATCACCGACGTTAAGGTTGCGACAGTTGGTAAACCACTTTTGCCGTTGTTGCAAAGTATGCAAGTAATCTTGTTTCCAGAGTTTCCAAAATTGTTGTGACATTTGTTGAACTGCCTGCCAACGATTCAGTCTAGAACTGGAAATCTCTGATATATTGTATTCAGGTACCGCTAATAGCTCTCTACCTATGAGGAAGTGTGATGGAGTAAGCACCTCAAACTCGTTGGGATCGCTGGATAAAGCACAGAGGGGTCTTGAGTTAAGCACAGCTTCAACACGAGAAAACAGTGTACCGAGTTCCTCAAAAGATAAAGATCGTGTACCAGTGGAACGTTTTAAGTGCAGTTTCGCAGACTTTATTACAGCCTCATAGAGCCCACCGAAGTTACTTCCGGTTGGTGGATTATGTCTCCATTTCACACCCCGAAAGGTAAGGCCGTTGGATAGACTATCTGAGGCACTGTTGAGGAAATCTGTTACTTCTTTTAGCTGTTTACCAGCTGAGACAAAATTAGTGCCATTGTCGGACACAATCGAATGACATAGACCTCTTCGCGCGGTAAAGCGGTCAAAACATGCGAGAAAACACTCAGTACTTAAAGAAGACAAGACTTCTAAATGAAAAGCTCGTGTGGCACAACACACAAAGACGCACAAATACGATTTGGATACGTGAGCATTTCTACGAGTCGACTCTTTGGTAGCAAAAGGTCCGCCTATGTCGACACCAACAGTATGGAAGACATGAACATCTTGAGAGCGGAACTTAGGCAGTTCGCCCATTTTAGGTTGTTGATTTGAAGGAGACACCCTAAAGCAAGACATGCATTTGATTGTACGCGATCGAATGGCGCTACGCGCTGAAATAATCCAATATTTTTGATTGATTAAACTTTGAAGGGTGCGTGGACCTACGTGCAAGTTGAATCTATGGAAATGGTCAATCAAAATATTGGTGAAATTAGATTTCTTTGGCAGAAGCAATGGATGCTTTTTTTGATACGTTAAGTCCGATTGGGAAAGCCGACCCCCCACCCTGAGGAAAGAGTGGGAATCTATGAAAGGGTTGAGCTTTCTCAAGGACTGACTACAATTCCCGTTCTTTGTTAACGCTTCTATGTCGTTTGGAAAATGATGTTTTTGGACAGATTTTACCAAGACGTCATGAGCTCTTCTGATGTTAGTAACTGAAATCGACCTACGCTCATGAGCAGCTGATCTGCAATTCCGAATGAACTGAAAACATCGAGCTACAACATTAAGCAGTCTAGTATAGCTGGAATATTTTTCCGTGAGATCGTACAGCAGCTCCGATGAGACAGTTCCAGAAATAAGGAGTACCAGTTTTGTAGTTTTAAGCTCAGGAGGAATGCTGTCTCGAAACTCGTCAATCGTCTTCACTGGCCATTGCGCTTGGTCTAGGTCGAGCCAAGCAGGCCCGTTAAGCCATTCGTGCGATGCTAGCAGAGCAGACGGTAAGGCACCGCGGGAGCATACATCAGCTGGATTGGAAACACCACTCACATGATACCAGTATCTACTAGGCACACTATCATTAATTTTGGACACTCTAGTAGACACAAATGTTTTGAGTGTGTGGCTGGGGGTATTGAGCCAAGCCAACACGACGGACGAATCCGTGAACAACATAGTCTCATCGACCACAAGCCGATTACGCAAAATATTGAGGACATATTTGACAAGTTTGGCGAGCAAATGTGCAGCCATGAGTTCTAGACGTGGAATAGTGACAGTTTTTAAGGGTGCGACTTTAGATTTAGCTATGATTAAACTGACTTTGCTCTCACCATCCGCGTTTTTAGATCGCATATAAACCACCGCAGCATAGCCACTAGTTGAGGCGTCACAGAAACCTAGAATCTGAATATAGGTATGGCGCACTACCTTGACATGCCGGTCATGCTTTATATTTGACAGCAATGGAAGTTCATCGACATATGCTCTCCACTGCGCTTCGAGATCCGATGGTAATGGTTTATCCCAGTCCAACTGACGAGCCCAAAGTTCTTGCATGAAACATTTGGCAAAAAAGATACACGGAGCCACGAAACCCAGAGGATCAAATTGCCGACCTATTTGAGACAGAACTGTTCGTTTTGAGATAACAGGGTTAGACGGAGTGGTGGCGAAAGAAAACGCATCACATGCTGGCAACCACTGCAGTCCTAGTACTTTAATGGACAAGTTAGACTCATCGTCGAATGCAATTGGCGTTTCGCGATAAGTCTGGTCCAAATGCTCAACTACCTGTAGGCAATTACTTGACCACTTGCGGAGCATGAAGCCCCCAGCTTTTAACAACTCCATGAGTTCATGCTGAAGCTGCAGCGCCTCTTCTACGGTAGACACCGACCATAAAAGATCATCTAAAAAGAAAGCCGTTTTCAAAATTGGCGCTGCGTTTGGGAATTTGCTCGCTTCATCATCCGCCAGTGTGTGCAAGACCTTAATCGCCAAGTATGGACAACTAGCAACACCATATGTCAAAGTATTTAAAGCATACTTCTGTATTGGCTGGTCCGATGAATAACGCCATAGAATATGTTGATAGGGTCGTTGAATCTCATCGAGGATCACCATCCTATACATTTTGCAAACGTCTGCAGAGAGGCATATTTCATGCAGACGGAAGTTGATTAACAGTTCATTTATATCAGCTTGAAGTTTGGGACCCGGTAGCACCAAAGAGTTGAGCGACATATTATTTGATGTCTTACCAGAAGCATCAAATACCACACGGTGAGACGTTGTGGTACTTGTCGGTTTGATAATGCAGAAATGCGGGATGATATATTTCGAATCCACGTTCTGGACATCACCAAGACAAGTCATATGACCGAGGTCCTCATATTCGCGCATAAATTTATGATATTGAGTTTTCAACTCGGGCTCCCGCTCTAGCTTTGACTCTAAGTTGAGAAGTCGACGAGTTGCCATTTGGCTCGAGTCGCCGAGTTCACCAGACGGTCTGAAGGGGTATTTTACTATATACCTACCCGTGTCGCTCCGACGATAATCCTTCGCAAATAGGCGCTCTGCTAACTCGTCATCAGGGCTACGACGTGGTAACCCAAAGGGAACCTTCTCAACCTCCCAGAACGAGTTCATTATTCCGTCAAGGTTCATAGTGAAACCACAGAAAGGACCTTCGTGACTTATTCCAGTACGCGCTTTTATTCTGCCGTGTGCTGTTTGATCTAACTCAGTCTGACCTAAAATGACGTAGCCGAATACTGAGCTCATTGCCACGGGCAAACCGGGTTCCAGCGGCAGTATTTTGTCACCATCATAGATATAGGGGAACAGATCACCTGCGATTAGCAAGTCGACAGGCGCGGGTTTGTAGAAAGCCGGGTCGGCCAACATTAGATCTTTAAACTCAACAATAGTTTTATCAGACAGGGGCATTGTAGGTAAATTACCTGCAATGTTGGTCACGATGACCGCATCAGTAGATAGGACGGGACTAGCACAGTGCCGCGGCTTAATATTGCAAGTAGTTAAACCGAACTCTCGCACTGGATTACCACCTAGACCGATGGGCTCGAAGTTGCATCTACGACGTGACAGCCCTAGACGTTTTGCACAGTCTTGAGTTATGTAGCTCGACATAGCGCCGCTATCAATAATAGCACGTACGGTTTGGTACTGGCCCCAACAATCTGCGACGTGTATAACCGCGGTGCCGAGCAACACCGTCAAAGAAGCCGAGCACGTCAATGCGATCGCACTAGAACTCGAATTTGCAACAGAGTCTATGTGCAGTGTGTGGTGATGCTTTTTTTTGCAGATCGTACAGAGTACCTTAGACGGACAGTCGCTGACAGAATGTTCACGTAAACAATTTTCGCACAACTTTAATTGTTTGATTTTGTCAAGACGCTGCGACGGCGTCAGGTCAGTGTACTCGTTGCATCGATAAATAGAATGCATCTTTTTACAATACAGACACTCCATGGATTTTGTTGATTTTACAGGCTGGTCTGCATTGACAGCAGCTGACGACAAGGTCGCCCGCTGCGATTTTGAATTATTAGATTTTGAACCAGAAGGCTGGTTGACCTTTGACTGACTACGAGAACACGGAACACCTTTAGCGGGCGTGGAATTTGTCGTACTCTCAGACATTTCGAGAACGCGCACATGTTTTTCAATAAAAGTTATCAATTCGTCATACGAAGGTAGTTCATCCTGTCCTAGTCCCCGCTCAAGTTCACGCCTAGTTACGGGGTCAAGGTTACGCAACGCCACATAAAACAACAGAAACCCCGACAAATCCTTTTTATCCAACAATTGGAGCGCTTTAATGTTTTCTTGATATGTCTGTAAGAATACATTTAGTCCAGAAACTGACTCCGTCATCAAAGGTTTAAAGTTGAATAACTTGTCGAGATAGGTAGTCGCTAATGCGCGCTTATTTTCATAGCGTTTCACTAAAGCGCTCCAAACAATTTGATAATTATCCGCAATAACCGGCATAGACTTAACAATCGTCTAAGCTGGCCCGCTAACAGCTGATAGCAAGTAGTAAAACTTCTCGATATTCGCTATCTGTTTATTACTGTGAATTAGGCTAGAAAACGTATCGCGGAAGGTAGGCCAGTTTTCAAGTTTACTGTCAAAAGGAAATAGCTCCAGTTTAGGTAACCTAGCTTGGACCCCAGCGACTTCCGATTTCTGTTCGGCTTTATTTTGTGTTGTGTCGTTCAAACTATTTGAAACCCCACGAATGAAAAAATATATTTCATCGAAACTTTCAATCTCCTTGTATGATGGAACATAGTTAGGTATAAACCTTTTTTTAAGAACAATTATATTTAATAAACTTTGTTCAAACTTATCGCGCCAAGTAGGTAATTCGCTAAAACGAGCGTTGAAATCACCTAGCAATTGTGGTTTGTCACGAACATTTTTAGAAATCTCGTACAAAGCTTGAAGTCTCATAAAACACATTTCTTTAGTAGTATTATGTGGTTGTACCAACGTATCATACTCCTCGTCGGATGATTCCGAATCTTTAGCTTTATCACCTTTAGGAGGCATTTTGCAACGTAATAACTACACACGGCACGAGATATGACGTACAATGGCGGCCGGTCGGCGAAGTATCGGTAATTTACGTAAGTAATAATTGAAAATGATGATACGAAATACAATGTTTTGACTTGCGAACCACGTTGATACAGGACAAAGAACGTATAAAAATGAGTTTGCAATGGGTTTGAAACTTGTAACTTGGTTACTTATTGAGATATGACAAAATATGTGTAACGAAATTTATACAAAGGGACGCTCGAACAGAGTTCAAATTGAAAAAGTTAGTGTGAATTATGCCAATAAATACGTGTAAATGTATAGATATTTACTTGTATTGATTCGTAACTGGATAATCCTGGCTCGAATGACCATAAATGTGCGATTCAATAGCTAAATTTGATTAAGAAACAGTAACGGCTTGATCTGTAGAAACTGACCTTCTCATTTCCCTGACCTGAGCTGCCTTGGAGGTGTTCCCGGGCCCGGGAGATATGCACAGATTCTTCGTGATGCTGCACTGACACTAGATTGTTAAATTTCACAGTGATAAGGTCTTGATTTTGAGTATTTTAGTAATTTTGATGGTTATCGTGTGCGCGGTCGATGTCCGGTGTTTTTTCAGTATATATTGAAGTCAGTTGCGCGCGCGGCGCTCGTTCGCGACCCCTCTCGGCGGCGCGTGGAACTATTCGACTCCACAGAAGTCGGAAGCTAGGCTCGGCTCATTTGGCGGGAAGATTTGATCGTGTTTTCAAACCAAGCCGTTGAAAGTAAACCCAACATAAATAGTTTGTTTATTCAGACTCAGTCCATAAAAATTACAATTACAGTTATTTATTCAATTCAAATTATTTTAAAATTTAGAGTTCATCAGTCATTCAACACTACTCTTTAATGAGTTAGGACTCTGTTGAATGACAGACTGACGCTGGCTATGCAACCAGCATCTTGTCAGTCGTCTAACCTTCGAATACCCAAGGTATTATGTTCGATTCTACTGATTATTCGAGGGTAGTTTTACCCTGCCTAAGCGACCATTTTGCGTGCCGAGATGAGACGCGTTGTTATTTCATTTCGGTCTTAACCGTCTTATGTTGTCAAGATCAAGATAGACGTTCTATCTAACTGTGAACTTCGCTAGTGCTTTACGCTTTGTGACGCCCACACAGCCAACCATTCAATTGGTACCAGGAGATACCTGATGACACGATAAGGTCATGTCGCCTGCTCTTTTATATGTGTTAATTTAGTTTTTTTATTTCATAAAAAAGTTAAAACGGCTACAAGTAAATTATTTAATGACTAGATGACCCCGTGAACTTTTCTCTTCTGTTTTTGTCTTTTAAACTTTACTTGTATTGGATTAAATAGAAATCAGAAAAAGCTTATTGAAATCTTTAGTTTTAGTCGACAAAAGATATTTATATGTATAAACAGTTGTACATTTTTATATCTATTTTTATGTCATACGTACATTGTTATTATTACCCAGGGCACAGATAAGTTAAACTTGATCAATAGCCAATATACGTTTTCAAAGTAACATAAGCTGGTAACTTTATCAAGCCAACCTTGACTGTCAGTTTGACACATGACATCCAATTATCTAGTCCGCTGGCGAAGCTAATTACTGACGCCCAGGACGTTTCAATTTAGGCACGTCTTGCTCTCGTCTTGTAGCTGATATAGGTTTAACATAAAGCCGGATTGTGTATCCCTTAAGTTATATGATAGGGCTGATCTGTCATAGATGTAAGCATAGTAGTCTTTTGCTGTTTAAAAGTAATAGGTCTTATAACGAGATCGTGAGAAAGTATTATCCATAAAAGCGATAATTTTGTAAGACTCTCCAATTTTATTTATTGTTCATCAAAGAAAGGCGTGTTGTTAGCTACAAATCCTTTTAAAGGAAAGGCTACGCTAAGCTTTAATGTCGATACATTCGAAGCTATAACATGCATAGCTTCGAATGTTATCGACATTAAAGCTATGGACCTACTTGTTAACTTGCTATGCTCGAAATTGGGTACAAAAATTGTGGGTTGAACGGGTAAGCACTCAAAGCAAAGTATGGTTATTCATCATACGACCTGTATCTTTTTTTACCCATATTCTTCGGGAATAACTGATATGAATGAAATCTGATTAAAATTTATTTGCTGAAAAGTCAAAATCCTATCAACAATATTATTAAGTCAAGCCCAGGTCATTTTATCCACATTTGACATTTTAATGCAAATCAACGGAATAAAACGAATTTTCATCCATGCGAAATTCTCGTTACCTACTCGTTAAAATGCTGGTGGTTTCAGTTAGCAATTGCTTGTATTTTATTTTTTTGGAAAATTTGTGTTAGTTGTTTATGTAGATAGTGAAATCAGCAAAAACATATATACATATCAAATAATTTTGACATAAAAAAATCAATCAAAGCATAGAAAGCAATGAATGAGGTAGGTGACATAGGTAAATAACACTTTCATACTGGAAATTAGAAACAAACTAATTAGAAAACTTAGTAAAAACAAACTAATTTATTAAGCGCTTACAACTTCCGCAATATACGAACAAACGTTTTAAGTTCTTTTCCAAAAATACGAACGGTAAAAACTTCTCGCTTTGGCAAAAATCCATTATTATATAAAGTTTTGTTCACACACAGCTTTTAATTTTCGTTCCTTTGTAAGGTTTTCCTGCTCTGCGTTAGGTGTTGAAGTAACTTTAAATTAAACAAGCATTTAGCGAGTGTTTTTAGCAAATATTTTTCAATTCGTGTGTCCTGAAATCTCTGTAGTTTTGGTAGCAGTTGTGTACCTAAAGGTTGAGTAAAGTTTATTTCTTAAAATGTTTAATATCAAAAAATACTAAGTGGATTTCCCAAAATATAAAACTTTAAAAGCCAACCGAAAATGTCACAAGAAAGAAACAATAAAATGTATCAAACAAAGCGCAGCATTTAAGATTTACAATTAGGTACCGTTATGTATTTTGTTTGAGTTTTCTTATAAATATATACCTTCGTTATTCTTATTCGTCGTATTCTTATAATTGTCGTATTTCTTATATATATATACTAATAGACGAAGATGGTATACAGAATATTTGCCGGTAGTTTAATTCATGTTTTTTTAGGCCATTTACAATAACTACTAATTTTAGGCTCAGTATGAAATAACAAAAAAATATTAATAAAATATTCCGTGCACGTGAGACTGTGCCGAAATATTTAAACCTAAACCGTGGTATATAATTTATTAAAGGTTAAAAATGTATTTTAACACAATTTTTCAAAATATTAATTTTTTATGCAGCTTTAGATTTTGAACGATTATTCCGTATGAAGTATAAAAATGACCGCTTACACATAAATCCAATGTGCTGGGTTGTGCGTGTACCATGTGTGCCTATTAAAACAGACTAAGGTATTCAATTTATTTTCTCTGGAAGCTTGTTCAGCGAAAAAACGAAGGTATGACGTAATTTAGTGACATAGGTTCTATTGTATCAGATCCATAAATCCGGTCCTAGGCAGAAATTTCATCGTGCAGTGAGTTATCACTCGCCACGCTAATGTGTTTCATTCATCATTTGCGACGCAATATTGGATTTTTCTCTTTGATATGCGGCAGTAATGTTTTTTGGATTTCACCTCCGAAAGGTCGACCCTTGAGGCGAAAGGTCGACTTTGAGGGGATTTTCAGTGCTTAATGTTATCCTCGATCAGATAAATTCGTTTTTAACGATGTAAATTTTTCATATGAGGACTTTGGATACGTAAGAAGTGTCGTTCTTGTCCTTAGCTATGCTATCATTCTAGAATCCTTTATAATGGAACAACGGCGTAAGTGATTCTACTATGGCATAAATAGGTAGGTATAGTATTTTCCTAAAAGAGATGATACTTTTTCATATAATGTCTTTCCTTTTAAACGAAGAAGTTTCCTTTTTCTGTTACCTATAGTTAATGATACCCCTCATGCATGCTATCATTTTAGCATTGTTCATAATTAAACAAAGGTATAAGTGGTTCTACCATGAATGGCTGCAGAAACCAGTACATAATAATGGTCATATGTTATAATATTTCTGCTTAATGTTTCTGGTTATGTAGGTACAATGTTATTCAAGCCAAACGATTTTTCTATTGTGACATTCATATACGCCACATTTTGTGTAACAAATAATCCTTTGTAAATCAGCTTCCATTCGTAATAAATTCGACAAACTACGATACTTTTTATAGGTAGTCATAAAGGTAGGTACCTAAAATAGAACATAGTCTACCAAAGGCTAGAAGTACCGAAACTGTTCATTGCACTTAGCCTTAATAGTTGACCAACACCACTGCCGGAATATTTAGGCCCAGACAGGCGTCGACAGGTTAATTGCCACTGATAGTGCAGTAGGCCGAGTGGGCCATTCACGGACCAATTTATATGTTAATGTAAACTGTAAAACTGGCTTTTCTTTGAGGATCATTAAAATAATTACTTAAACTTTTTTTCAGGTTCGAATTAGACTTTGTCTCTAATCTCGTTTTGAGAACACCTTTTGAGGGTATTACTGAAAGCTAGGGTTTACTCTTCGAGCAAAACTATTCGCAGTTATTACCTTTTTGATCGGCAGCAAATACTGTTTTGTATTTTACTTATAATATTTTTTATGCGACATGTTTTATTACTTTGTCAAATATTTGTACTTATAAAACCCGTTTACTACCAACGTTGTTGAAGCAAACAAGAATCTTTATCAATCTAACTAATGGTCTGGCGTTTCATTTTTAAAATTAATGTGAATAGAATGGATTTGTAGATGTTTGTTACATTACGACTGAATGGATCGATTCTAGGCTTGGAATAATATTAGGGTATTTTTTATAAATAAATAAATCATTTATTTCAAGCAACCTAAGAACAGTTATGGATGGTAAAAAACTTATTGAAGGGGATGTCTATGCAAATACCTTACAAATTAATATACAAACGTATATAAAAATTCGTAATAACTAAATCATTAAATCATTAGGGGAGGCCTATGTCCAGCAGTGGACTAATATAGGCTGACGATGAAGTATGAAGTAATAACTAAATGGTACAGTAGGTACGGCGACGTGTGACGCATCAGGGTGTCATTATTCTTTATCCCCAAACGATTTTATGCGATTACACGGGCAAAACCTAGTTTTGATAAGAAAAAGTAAAGTTCATTTATTGCTTGAAAATACAATAAAAGATCCTATATTCCAATAAATTCGAATCCCTGTTTTCTGCCTTTAGGCAATCCTTTTGTTGCAAAACAAATAACATAGGTACATGTCAATAAATCAAAGAATGAAATAAAATCTTCTCAGCTCTACCTTCCTGTACAGGGTAATCCATGCAACCTGTACCAGTGATGTCTGTGCTGTCGGGACATAAATACCTATCAAGGACCTCTATGTTTCTTTTTCACTTCTTCCACTAGTGGACAAAAAATTGAAGTGAAGAGAAATCAATAACAATCAATAACCCTTTGTAGATAGGTAGTTGGTAGGTGGTAAAGATAAGTCACTGGTATGTGGTACGGACTGTATATAGTACGGACTGTATTCAAGTCACTGGTATATGGACTGTAATTTGCGACTGTTAAATATGGAAAAAATCAAGAAAAAAGATTGTATGGTAAAAATGGTATGAATCCGTGTTTTCCTCCAGCGTCGGGTAAAAAGAAGAAATGCATGCCAAAAAGTCTGATCGTCAGAGAAACCATTATATTTTACATTGTACTTTTAGAAACACATAGAATGAGCACATTATAACAATGAAGTCTGCATTGTAGAATTGTGAATTGTTACATATGACTTTTGTCCTAAATAAATAAAAAATAAAAAAAAATATTATCTTTCTCTTAACATTTTTAGGTCCAATAAACTAAAGTTTTTACAATGCTCAAACCTTGGAAGTGAAAAAAAATTTTCCACGTAATGATATATCGTTAGAAATCCCACATTGGCTTTAAGTAGACTCCCTGTAATCCCCCTAGCCCTATTTGCACATCGCGCTCAATAATGTCAATATTAGCGCCTTCAGCACTTCCTGCGTTATTTGATGGTACACTTGGGCTTATAGAATTGGTTTGGAAATGCTAATACATTTCATTGAAGCATTCGTGAGAATGTTTTTGGTGTCGCTCATTTGAGCTTATCTGATTGTAGAAAAAGTGGATTTGCATTTTTGTACATTACTTCTAACTAGGCGATATACTATATAAAATAAAATAAAAATTATAAGCCCTATAAATTGGTTGTTGCTGTTTTGCAATAGTGAGTTTATACATGGTAGCGTTGAAATCTACGTACATTGGTACTGGAAATTATTATTCAATGAGACAGACCGTGTGGTGCCGGCATAGAATTTCACCACTCCCACTCTTCCCGTGGATGTCGTAAGAGGCGACTAAGGGAAACACACCGGGGCGGGGGGCGGGCAGCAGCGCCCTCTGCAGAACAACTCCACCGAACTGCGATCCCCAACCCGCATGCCCAGCGTGGGGATTATGGGCAATAACCCCCAGATGAAATAACGCCACCTATGGCGCGCATTAGGGGAGGCCTATGTCCAGCAGTGGACTGATATAGGCTGATGTTGTTGAGACATAAAACGAATATGTATAAATTAATAATAAAAACCTAGTTCGTCAGCATTTGGCACAGCGTATCAGCGTTTCCAGCGATGCGAGCTAGCGTCTTGGAGACGCTTCAACTGGTATCTAAACCGATTAGTTGAGTTCCCTGTAGCTTGTCTGTAGTTCGAATTGTAAATATTGGTTCTAATTTGGTTATAATTGTCTTTGTAAAAAGTGGACTGTCAAAGTATTTTCCTTGCCAAACAAAGAGCTACCTAGGTTAGTTTATTTGGTTGCCACAGAAGACTTATTAACCTAAGAATTCTCCAAACATTTTTTTACCTACCTATATCTTGTGCTGACCGGACTAAGTGAAACGTAAGAAAAACTTCCCTAGAGGTGATCTAACAAATAAATGGCACATGTTTCCCTTATTTTCCCCGCAATTACGTTCTCGTAAGACAAAGGAACATCCGAACCTTACTTTGTGGATATTATTTTCGCTTAATCTTACATAAAACATTCGGAGAACCTTCTGCACCTGAAACTTATTCTAAGAACTCATACCCGTATTATCTCTCATACCCGTATTATCTCTCATACTCGTATTATGATAGTCGAGGCGTTTGCTAAGGAAGAAAGTTTTGGTTTCAATTCATGAAAGAAGCATGGCCTTTGTTTGACAAAAAAAAACTGAGAAAGCAATCATCGGCTAATGATTTACAATAATTCTTCTGTTATGTTGTAGGTACTACAATAAATTTTAAATTTTTTGTACTTATTTGTTTACAGGTAATTTCGCAAAATGTAGTCTCGCAAAAATGTAAAGTTAGTCATTAAAATTTACGTTTATTCTATAGGTAGAAAAGACAACGGTAGTATGCCGACCATTCGTATATTAATTTAAATTGTTTGTAAATAGTCGTCAACTAAAAAAACATTTATCAAAAGGAATAACCTGCATAATTTGCTGCATTTTTGCGTACCAACATATTGTAACTAATTTATACCTACTCAGATAATTCATCATCATCATCATCATCATCAGCCTATGTTAGTCCACTGTTGGACATAGGCCTCCCCTAATGAGCGCCATAGCGCCCTGTCTTCGGCTTGTCGCATCCAGCATCTGCCAGCAGTCTTTCGCAGATCGTCATCCCACCTGGTCGGAGGGCGTCCTACACTACGTTTACCGAGTCGCGGTCTCCACTCAAGAACACGTTTACCCCAGCGGTTATCGGTTCTTCGCGAAATATGGCCGGCCCACTGCCACTTCAGTTGGCTAATTCTCTGAGCTATGTCGATGACTTTAGTTCTCTGTCGGATGTATTCGTTACGAATCCTATCCTTCAGAGAAACTCCGAGCATAGCTCTTTCCATAGCGCGCTGAGCGACTTTGAACTGGTGGACCAACCCTATCGTGAGTGTCCACGTCTCAGCTCCGTAGGTCATGACTGGTAGGACGCACTGATTAAAAACTTTCGTTTTCAAACATTGCGGTATGGATGACGAGAAGACTCGACGTAGTTTTCCGAACGCTGCCCAGCCTAGCTGGATCCTCCTCTTGGCTTCCTTCTCGAAATTGTTTTTACCCAACTGCAAAATCTGCCCGAGGTAAGTGTACTCAGAAACAATTTCGAGAAGGTGGCCATGTACGATCACCGGTCTTGGATCAATGTGGGCATTGATCATGACTTTGGTTTTATCCAAATTCATGCCAAGACCGATACATCGGGAGGCTGAAGCTAGACTGTCCAGCATCCGGTTCAGCTCCTCTAGCGACTCCGCCATTAAGACTATGTCATCAGCGAATCGCAGGTGTGAGATGTAGTCGCCGTTTATGTTGATGCCCTTGTCTTTCCAGTCCAGCGTCTTAAACATATCTTCCAACGCGCTCGTGAACAGTTTCGGGGATATGACATCCCCCTGCCTCACTCCTCTGCGCAGTTGGATCGGTTTAGTCTGCTGGTCCTGTACTCGGACACTCATCGTAGCGGCTTCGTAGAGACATCTCAGCACCTCGATATAACGATAGTCTACTTGGCATCGCTGTAAGGATTGTAGAACAGCCCAGGTTTCAACGGAGTCAAAGGCCTTCTCATAGTCCACAAAAGCCAGACACAGGGGCTGATTATACTCTTCGGACTTCTGTATAATCTGCCTCACTGTGTGAATGTGGTCTATGGTACCATATCCTCCGCGAAACCCAGCCTGCTCCGGTGGCTGAAACTCATCGAGTCTCCTGGCGAGACGGTTCGATATAACTCGTGAGAAAAGCTTATAGACGTGACTTAGGAGCGAGATGGGTCTATAATTTTTAAGAAGGGTTTTATCTCCCTTCTTAAAAAAGAGCACCACCAAACTCCCACTCCACGCCTTTGGAGTTCTCCCACTGTGAAGGACGGCGTTGAAGAGGCTCTGTAACTCCTGTATAACAGGGTATCCTCCAGCTTTCAAAAGCTCTGACGTTATTCCGTCCTCACCGGGGGCTTTTCCATTTTTAAGCTGCCTCAGAGCTAACACGATCTCGTCTTGACTGATGTCTGGCAGTTCGTCGGTATAGTGGCGTATCAAGGTGGCTCTAGAATCGTGGTCGTCTCGTTGGGAACGGGGAGCATGTGCAGCGTATAAACGGCCATAAAAGTCCTCTATCTCGGCCGATATCTCCGGCTTCGACAATACGGTCCTTCCGTCGTGCGTTGAAAGCTTCGTCAGGTGGCTCCTTCCAAGCTGCTGAGTGAATACTTTGGACCCTCGGTTTCGCTCTATCGCCTCTTCGATGAGGCGTGTATTGGAGCTCCGAAGGTCGCGTCGTACCATCTTCGCAATTCGCTTGTTCAGGTCTGACCTCTCTGACGAAGTCGCTTGGGTGGTTTCCCGTCTTTTTGTCATCAGCCCAAGAGTCTCATCCGAGAGTTTGGACTTCTTACCAGTACGCTGCTTTTTGCAAAACTTGATGCCCTCGTCCCTCAGCGTTTCAACCAGATTGTGTAGGGTCTCGTCAGCGTCATCAGTGGGTTCCAAGGCAGCGAATCTATCCCCGAGAAGCTGCTGAAACTTCTCGGTGCCCGCCATGATTTGGATTGGGTTCGGTCGGAGCGTGGACTTCATCAGACGGTTTCTTTCAAGCTTCAAATTTATATTCAGAGAGCCTCGAAGGAGTCGGTGATCAGATCCGGTATTGAACCTGTTGATCACTGAGACATCTCTGAATATATGCTTGCTATCCGTCATGATGAAGTCGATCTCATTTTTTGTCACAGAATCGGGACTCCGCCATGTCCACTTCCTTTGGGGCTGTTTCTTAAAGAAAGAGTTCATTAAGAACAGCCCCTCTTTCTCGAGGAAGTTGACGAGCATTTGTCCCCTGTGATTTCGAACACCAAAACCATGCGGGCCTATTCGGGATTCGTTGCCAGTCTGGGTTCCCACCTTGCCGTTAAAGTCCCCCATAACAACGTTGAAGTGAGCCTTGGTGGTGTGATGTAAGGCTTTGGATATGTCTTCGTACATATCCTCCACTTCATCATCCGAGTGTGTCGAGGTCGGTGCGTAAACCTGAATGACCTTCAAGCTGTAGCGCTTAGACAGCCGAAGGATCAGGTACGCTACCCTGGTCGACACACTGGAGATTTCTTCGACGTTGTTAGAGAGGGCCTTATTGACGAGGAAACCTACGCCACCCTGGGATGTTTTATCACCCTCACGAAAGTAGAGAAGATGGCCCGAGTCTAGGGTTACGGTGTCCTCCCCCTCTCTACGGACTTCACATAACCCTAGAACATGCCATTTAATGTTCTCTAACTCCACTTCCAACTGCGCTAGATGGTGATCAAGCCTCAGAGTGCGTCCGTTAAACGTTGCCAGGGTCAGTGTGTGTGGGGTGTGGTAGCCTAATGTAGCCCGGTGATTCCTAGCACCCCCTGCCCCGCCGTTACCGTGGCCGCTACCATGGCCAGGAATAGCGAGGCGGCCGGGAACTGGGGGCCATTTTGTGGCGGTTCTTGTCATTTGGGGGTATTGCCCATAATCCCCACGCTGGGCATGCGGGTTGGGGATCGCAGTTTAGTGGAGTAGTTCTGCAGAGGGCGCTGCTGCCCGCCCCCCGGTGTGTTTCCCTTAGTCGCCTCTTACGACACCCACGGGATGAGTTGGGGTGGTGAAATTCTTTATTATGCCGTCACCACACGGCAAGGCACTCAGATAATTATGATAAATAAAACACAGTCCTTGCAAAAATCTGTTTATAATTACCAAAAATATTGATATCCTAATTAAGAATTTATTCAGAAAACATTTTCTAAATACTTTTAGATGAAAATACTGCAGAGGTATTTTGATGACTCAATATTATTTAAGTCTTTAACTCGACATGAATGTAACCTAAGTCAGAGAATATAAAATAATAATAACCAAGTTTGGCTGGTTTCCGGACTGCCTAACAAATCCATGAAAAAACACCGCATTCATAAAAAAACGGATAAAAAGCCTATTTATTTGAAAATCAGAGAACGCACACCTCCAACGTAATTTCAAATGAAGTCAGCCTTATTATATGTGTGACGTCACATCCTCGTAATTCTAAACGACATTGGGACGGTGCAGACGAGCGATTATTATTTGGAAAATATGTATAAGTACAAAGTAATTTCATGCTTGCTGAAATGTTAAATATGCTGTGAGGAAAGTGTTGCTTTCTACAACTAGCGGTCCACTGAGGCTTTTTTAGCGGTATTAATTTAAAAAAAAACAATTTGGAACTTTTTTGGAAATATTCCATAGTCTATGTGCATCAGGGAAAATTTTTAATTCTAATGATGATAGAATTATTTAAATCAGTAGGCCAAGCACGGGGATTGTTCTCTAGGGTAGAATAGACAATAATGACATCGCATCGCTATACATTGCGTATATTATTGAAGTTGAAGAAATTAATTTCAAATAATTTACGCATTCGATGACAAAGTGACGTAATTTTTGTCTATTCTACCTTAGACAAGAAAGCCCGTGCTTGCCCTACAGTTCATTAGTTTCGGAGCCTATTCAATTCAAACAATCTAATCTTTACTCATTACTATTAGTACACAGTGGCTTCCAACGAGCATCATTTTTTTTCCGATTTAAAAGTTAGAAATAGGAGCAAAGGATATATAAGGAAAATTAAAATCTTCTCTCCTTTTTTGGGGGAGCTAGGAACATCGTGAGTCATGACGTTTCTAGATCATGACATGACTCATGGATAAACTATCATGAAATTTGGTGGTATGCGATCATGAATGAAATCAACAGTTTCGGAGTAATCGCGGCTCGCCTACAACAACCCTTTATGATATCATCCTGTTATCTCGGCAGAGGCACGCAGCCTTAAAGCATCTCAAAACTTCAAGGCCGATTGGCTCTAAATATGGTGGATTAAAATTCGATAGAGCTATGAATCTTTTTCTGATTTAGGTTAGGTTTAAGATGATGTTCTTTTTATTATGAAAAAAACTTTCACTTTACTTTTTTGTTTATTTTTTCCAAATTCAATTTGTCACTCACACAAGCTATTTTATTGTGAAATTTGGTAGTGAAATTGCTCTCGGCACAAAGCCTTTGGGAGAAGTCCAGTATGTCCATCTGTCAGGCATAGGCAAATTTTTCCCTTTATTTATATTTTTTTAGGTATTTTGACAAAACAGTCTAACCTTCCAAAGAACAAAACGATGTCCGGTTTATACAAATTTAATGGTCACACATAATAGTGTGAAACAGCTATAATTTAGGATAAGTATTTCCTTAGCTGTTAATACTAGTCTAATTTTCTTGATAAATACACCCAGGTATATATACATTATGCTGTAAATAGTTTTGAGTGTATATAAACGAAATTGTAAATCATTTTATTCAGTACGTAAATCACTACCAGTTGAAATAATGTTTCGTGGATTATGTTTGGTGCTTTCTTTTGGCTTTGCAATGGTGAGTTAGGATTTTAAATAAAGCGCGGGTGATGAAATGTGGCCAATATTTATTTTAATTTGTAATTTGTTTGATATTTATTTTCAGGGCATACCAGACCCCATGGGACACAAGGGTCCACCGTTGATGGTTGTAAGTTAATAACCACGTAATAGGCCGGAGAAGCCCGAGATCTGTTCAGAACCTACTGACGTCTAAAAACGTCGGCATTTGTTTCCCGCGAACTACATTGCCGTGTGGTGCCGGCATAGAATTTCACCACCCCAACTCTTCCCGTGGGTGTCATAAGAGGCGACTAAGGGAAACACACCGGGGGGCGGGCAGCAGCGCCTTCTGCTGAACAACTACACCGAACTGCGATCCCCAACCCGCATGCCCAGCGTGGGGATTATGGGCAATAACCCCCAAATAATGATGCCATCTATGGCGCTCATTAGGGGAGGCCTATTTCCAGCAGTGGACTATTATAGGCTGGTGATGTTGTTGTTGTTGAACTACATTCAATCAAAATCATGCGTCAATATTACAAAAAAGCTTTTGTAATATTGACGCATGATTTTGATTATCATTGGACAGCTTGCTAAAATCCAACTTTGGAATATATATATACCTAGGTATATACATATATTTCTACCTACCCATCCGTATGAAAAACTGCGTTTTGCAAAACGCAGTTTTTCATACGGATGGGTAGAAATAGTTTCCAAATTGTTGAATTCCACCACGGTCCTGTGATAGCCTATAATTTTATAACTTGATAAAAAATAATATTTTTAGTAACTATAATATTTATATTCCAGCAAGCTGAAAAATGCTGTGTCAAGGATCTTTTCCGACATGATGATACGGACAAGGATATGTTGAAAGAATGTTTCCAAATGGACAAGAAACCACACACAGTATGTTGATTTTTCTCTGATTGTTTATTTATTGATTTAAAGACTTTATTGCACACATTTAAAATACAAAAGCAAACAAAAGGTGGGCTTAATGCCGATGGCATTATCTACCTTCCAACACATTGTTGAACACTAATAACTACTAATATAATTAACTAATAAATAATGACATCTATGTCGCTCATTCGGGAAGGCCTATGTCTAGCAGTGGACTGTTACAGATGATGTTTTATATTGTTGTAATTATATATTTTGATAAAAGGTACTTACAGAATTGGTAATAAAGCCACATCTAAATGAAGGCTAGAAATTAAGCACTTTTTCAAACCACAACAAGTTGTTGCTTTTTCATAAGTTGGATTTTTGCCCATTTATCCACTATTCGGACTTTAACCTTTATTTTTTCTTTTCCAGTGTGACTTAGATATTTGCATCGCAACAAAGAAAGGCTACGCATCATCTGATGGAACAATCGACAAGAAAAACCTACAAGAAAATTTTGAGAAAACTTTTATAGATAATACTGTTGCTCTAGAAGCCTTAATAGAGAACTGTCTTAACGGAGATCTGTCCAAGTTCGGGCAAGAAGACACATGCGAGCCGACTAAAATGAATAGGTGTATCGAAATCCAAGTCATGAAGGTTGGTGAAGCTGCTTCTAATTATATAAATAGTGGCTACTAATAAATTCTGTATTTTACATAGGAAAGTAGAATTATAAATAAATAAATAATAAATAATGCCGGACAATCCACACAGCACTATTTAGCCCCAAGCTAAGCAAAACTTGTGTTATGGGTACTTACTAGATGAATGATATACATAACACAATATAATATACAAAGAAAACGACCAGACACCCTGAAAAAATACCCGCAGATCATTAAAATATTTGTCCCGAGGCGGGAATCGAACCCGGAACCTCCTGCGTCGCAGGCGGACCTTAGCCCACCAAACCACAGAGGTCATCATTGTATTTACCTACCCTTACCAACTCTTAAAATAATGTTGCTGAACTGAATTCCTGACACCTTCCCAATTTAACTTATTTTCTTTCAGAGTTGTGATGCTTGGACAGAAAGTGAAGATTGCACAAAGCTCAAGACATTGGTTGATGCTCATATCCAGAAATTCGATTGATTATTTCATAAATGATTTTTTTATTCCTCAACTGCGACTAAGCATGTCTACATACATAGATATAATTTTATAAAGATTAAAACAAAGCATCAATATGAAAGTTAAATTCATTTCCTTATATTATATTATATTATATATTTAAATATATATTATATATTAGAGAAAACAAAAGAAATATCCTCCTCAAAATGAGGCTATCAAACCACAACAAACTTTTTATTTTCTTGTGTATGACCAATAGAGTTTAATTTGTTTTTATGCAACAGTGATGTCCAACGAGAATCAATTTAAATCGACTAAACGCTAGTGTCACTTCTGAAAATCGAATGAATAACATTTTTCAACCACTAGTAACCGAATCAGCTGGGGGCGCGGAACCGAGCCCGCATCGCTTTGGCACGTGCGCGTCGGGTATCAAATTACAGCCCGCATCGCCTTAGCGGTTCTATGTCCTGATATTCAGCCCATAATAGGAGGCAAAACCTGTATTTCAAAACAAAACATATTTTTATACCTCAAATATAAAAAAACTAGCGGTCAACATTCCAGTACAAATATTCAAGTTGAAATTTTAAAAGAGTCCTACAAAGTCAACGCGATATCAAATGAAAGGTGTCGTGGTGTTAGTTTACAAAAACAGTTTTTGAAAATTTGTCAGATTTCATACTTTTTAAAGTATTTTGGAAAAGGTAAAAAAATATCGATCTATATTTTACAGGAAAAATATAGTGAAGTCTGTTTCACCAGATAGGAGGATCCCAAAAATGTGTGTAACAATCTTGACGAATACTTGCACTAAGACATCTCATTTGATTTGTTTAAATTTGGAAAAACACTAAATTTTTCCACCATTGACAGCTTGATTTAATCACATCACTCATATTAGGTACGTACCTAGTTGTAGGCGGGCGGGGCTTGGAATCCAACCCGCAAACCTTCGCTTCCACGCCACAGAGGTCGTTATAGCGATTGACTCTCTTATTTAGAAATTCCAGTGCTTTGTTTTGAAATGAAGCTATTATTCCTCAACGGCAAACATGCGGGTTTACATTACATAAAGAATGTTGTATTCATAGCTATGAAAAAGTATTTTCATTTCAGTTAAAAATTTTATTTTCTGTACTGTAAAAATCGACAATTAAGTCAAAAAAACAATATATTTCTAAATGTTAATTAAAATCTAAGTACAATCTATACGTATTGATTGTATTATATTATATTATATTATATTATATTATATTATATTATATTATATTATATTATATTATATTATATTATATTATATTATATTATATTATATTATATTATATTATATTATATTATATTATATTATATTATATTATATTATATTATATTATATTATATTATATTATATTATATTATATTATATTATATTATATTATATTATATTATATTATATTATATTATATTATATTATTATTATATTATATTATATTTGTTAACCATAGATGTCTACGCTAGGCTGGAAAATCTTGTGTTATAGACATCCCTCATTACTTTGATACAATAGTTTTAAAAATAAACATTAAAATAATTAATTCTGATTCTTGTTGGCATACATATTAGCTTTCTAGCGTCGTTATATTCATCATAATACCACAGTACACATACTGTGTGACCTTAAATGATCGGTAGGTATACAGGGTGGTTTCTGAGAAGGAAATGGATGACCAAATCCGAAACCATGAGTTAAAAATACGTCTTGATTCATGACTTCGATTTATGAGAAAACCATACCTGCCAGATATTTTTATTTTGTTGGATGATCACTAAAAAATACACCCTACATTTTTATAGCAGCAGATTTGGTTGCTAATAAGAAGTATCATTCTTTGAAAAGAAATGCACAATTGATAATCGAAAAAAAGGTCATTATTTAAAATTTTGTTCGAAAACTCACTCTACTTAGATCTAGGTAATTTATTATGGTACAGAGTAATTTTGACAATCTTTTTGAACAACTGGTGTGCTTGCCACTAGCCAGCCTTTAATTCAATGGTGGTTTTTCCTCCATAAAATTTCGTTTTAATTTTTTTTTTATTCGTAATATTTTTTTTTGAACTTTGTCCGTGACTCCTTTCGCGACTGTTAGTCGCATGGTTTCTGATTTTGCTATCCAGTCCCATCTTAGAAAGCCAATCTGTAGATATATTTAAATAAAAGGATTAGGTAATTTACAAATAAAATGGGCTAAAGTAGAATGTTTGTAGTCCACCGTGTCATTAGATTGTTATTTTTTTAAGAAAACGCATGGGCTTATACATGATATTAAAAGCGGGTTTCAATTTCCGACTCTTAAAATAGGGTATTAGCTGATTTCGTCAAGATTTTTTTACTCTAAAGTCCACGCAAATGAAATTGCGAGCGGGTCAGCTAGTACTCCATATGTGTACTGTGATAATACTTCGCGCGCGCCGGGCGAAGTTATGCTTAAGATGCAGGAGGTTGCGGGTTCGATTTCCGCCTCTCGACAAATGTTTCTACTATCTTAATAATTATTTCTTATTCCGTATACAATCGTATTTTTAAATTCTCTCATTATTTGATAGATAAATACCATTAGCACGCGTTCTTGTTAGAGATGTTTATAAACAAAACCCTTCTTATATATTCAAGCATCACCTACCAGTGCTTAGATGACTTATACTATAGTTATATCTAACATGTGGTGTGTTCTATCATTAGGGTTATTTATTGTTTTTGCTATGGTAAGTTTTTAAGGCTAAATTACAAAGTTTTATTTGTAATTTAGCGTTAAATTACAAAAGTTTTCTTTGTAAATCAACATTCACTTTATTAATAAAAAGCTTAAATGTACTTCGTTTTGCTAATTCTAAATATATTTGTATAGTTATTTTTGTACAAAAAATCTACAACCCTGAAATTAAACAACAAAAACATTAAACAGTTGAAAACATGATAACCTAAGTAACAGATCTTGTCTTAAAAGTAGTATGAACTACCAAAAGTCAAATAAACTTTGCCAGAGGAAACTCTGGGTCTACTTCTTCTTTAATGGTTTCCAATTCTGCATTATATACCAACGACCAATACGTACCACCAAAAAACTCATATGTTCTTTCATATACACAAACACTGCATCAGTCAAGCATTCAAAATTATTTGAATATAAAAAAACAGCCCATCACAAAATTTGTATTGTGTTTCGTTATTCTGGTTGCTTCAAAGAGTGTGAAATACTGTAAATCTATGTTTTGCTCTTCGAGCAAAGCTTTTGAGCAATGTTATTGCTTATTGACAGCAGCAGCACACATAACTATATTTTGTTTGTTGTTAGTGTCAAATAAATATTGTTATGTAAAATTGGCTCTTTAGTAAACTGAGGCCGCTCGGACTCATCCCAACGGGATCATTCGACCTAAGCATATTTTTAATTGGGAAACTGATTCTTGTTAATTCCTTTAATTTCAGGCCTTGGGTGTCATTGACAGTCACGTGAACTGGATACCCAGTTTTAAGCCACACTGGTATGAAGTAAGTTAAATTTAGAATGAAGTGAAGTAAACAATGAATTGCCGTGTGGTGCTGTGCAATGAATAATGCCACATATGGCGCTCATTAGGGGAGGCCTATGTCCAGCAGTGGACTTTATAGGCTGGTGTTGTTGTTGTTGTAAACAATGAATCAAAGTATTCGATTTATTTCCCAGTGTTACTTTTATTTATGTAATTTGTATTTCGCGACGTATCCAAGAGTCCTATAATGGTTTAAAGGAAATTCTGCACTTTGATTATGAATTTTAATAGGTCAGTCAACTTATTACTACTACGCGACTTCTGTGGCGCGGTGAGCGAAGTTCCGCCTGCGACGCAGGAGGTTGCGGGTCTGATTTCCGTCTCGGGACAATAAATATTTGTACGATCTGCGAATAATTTTTCAGGGTGTACTGATCTGATCGTTTTCCATGTATGATTCAAATATCTATCCAGATACTCGTATATTATTATGTATATCAGTTATCTAGTACCCATAACCCAAGAACTGCTTAGCTTGGGGCTAGATAGTGCTGTGTGAATTGTCCAGAATTATTTATTTGTATAAATTTATTTATACTTTTATTTCAGCAAGCTGAATACTGCTGTAATCATAAGCTATCAATTCGGGATGAAGACAAACATACCTACGACAAACAATTGCTCAAGGAATGTACCTCTATTGTTGAACACAATAATACATCTCCGTATTCAACGGTGAGCAAATTTATAAACATATATAAAACTAGCAGCCCGCCCCGGCTTCGCACGGGTAGTAAACAGAATTTCAAGTTCTTACATACACACGTTGGGTTACGTTAAAAATGTCCTGTATCCTATGATTATCATTCCAATATAGAAAGAAATTTCCAAAAAGTCCAGTAGTTTCGGAACCTGTTCAAATCAAACCACAAACAAACAATCAAATCTTTCAAATGGTTATTATTATTAGTATTAGATAAGTTTAATTACCTAAATATTTAAAAACATAAAACTAATCGTTAAGATGAAGGGTTTTTCCATTAAAAAATAGAAAATAAAATTTAATAACCATATTTCTTATTAGTATTTACAATTGAAGCAATTGAGCTAAATTCGCTTCCGACTGGTGTTGAAATGGATCAGTTCAGTTGTTACCTGTAGGTGGCTGAGTTTAGCTACATGTAGGTGTATTCGCCTCTGTGGTGCGGGAGGCGAGTCTATGTCAAAAAGCCCAATGCTGCTAAAAAAGTTAGGGATCTGTATGAAAACAGTGAAATCAACGTGTTAGTTTGTATAATTTCTCAATTTTTTGTTGAATACCCGGCGAAGTTATAGAATTTTCTCTTCATGTCACAAAAGTTGAATTGTTAGAAAGTTGCCAGACCTTTTTATTTATTTCACAAGTGAACAAAATCAGAAAATATTGATCAACACTGTATTTTTTAATTTGTTAAAATTTTGACAATGCTTAATTTCACTCTGATATACTGAGCTAATCGATAATAATGACTAATGTGGGCTAATGATGATGATGATACTAAGCTAGTTCTTTTATCCACGCCAATCCATAGGCACGGTATAAGTTTCCACTGCTTGAATGTATTCCACTCTCATAGGTTGGGAGGATTAGTTTCCACGTCTATGAACATATTTTGAAAGCCTAATGAATTAAATTAATTGATTTGACCTTGATTTCTGCTTACAGTGTGAGCCAGATCTTTGCTTCGCCATTAAAAAAGGTTATGCCACAGCTAACGGTGAAATCAACAGGGAAACCTTGGAAATACTGCTGGGGGTAGAGTTACAGGAAAATCTCCTAACGCTACAGAAAATACTGCAGGATTGTGTGTACGGGGATTTGTTCAAGTACCCAATCGATTTGTGTCCAATGAAGAAGCTAAATATGTGTATTTCAGTTCATATTGAGCAAGAGGTACTAAGGGTGAGTTGAAAAAAAAAGTGTATTGCAGTACCTTTTTTTAACAAACATTATTGTATTTGGGAGGCCCCATTTAAGCAAACATTTGTTTGTGTTAGGAAGTTTCACTCGTGCCAGTGATGTACAATTAAACTTAAAAAGATACCGAGAATTAATAGCTATTTAAATTCACAAGAATCAATTATTTTATTTTAATATAATAATTAGAATTTTTGTTCCTCTTTGATTTTTATATTTTTAAATGAAACAAGAATTAAAAACAATACGCCATGGCTTCAGAAAAAATAATTTGCCGCGAGACCAGCAACTTGACGCGATGTTAAAAGACGACTGGGGTCAGTTATGCATAACAACGCTTAAATCCCAGGTGGGCCACGCCTACTTTCCTCTTCCACTGTTCTTTCTATTTCGTGAGTAAAGCCTCCTTAATTTTCATCCATCCGTTCTTTCGAGTAGACAGTGAGAGCCCGTAGAAAAAGAATCGTCGCAAATATAATTATGTAGACTGGACAAATGAGGTCGGTGAAGTTTGCGACTTATAGGAACCGCGATTTCTTTAACACGATTGCAAGTTACAACCAAACACGACAAGACGTTGTTGTGATGTATTGTAACGCGTATTTTGAGCTTTCCTACTTTCCTATCCTACGGTTAAGTACTTACGATGTTATACATCTATACTAATATTATAAAGAGGAAAGATTTGATTGTTTGTATGTTTGTTTGTTTGTTTGTTTGTTTGTTTGTTTGAATTGAATAGGCTCCGAAACTACTGGACCGAGTTAAAAAATTCTTTCACCATTAGAATCCTTAATTTTCCGTGATGAACATAGGCTATATAATATTTTCAAAAAAGTTAGGGATCCACATGAAAAATTCAATAATTGAACCGTGGGCTGTATATTCAACCTCTTTTTCTATTATGGCGCGTCAGAATAGAAAAAGAGGTTGTATAGCGCACGGTGCTTGCTTTTTCTCTACGACCAGTGTCAGTTTTGGAATGTCGAGTCAATGTCAAAAACCCCAATGCTGTTAAAAAAAAGTAAAGATCCGTATGAAAACTGTGAAACCCATCGTTTTAGTGTGTATAATTTCTGAAATTTTTGTTTAATACCCGTGCGAAGCCGGGGCGGGCCGCTAGTAATAAATAAACTACTGTGACGCAGGAGGTTGCGAGTTCTATTTCTGCCTCGGGATAAATGTTTGTACGATCTGCGCATATTTCGGTCATTTCGGGTGCTTGTTGATTATTAATTTGTTTAGTAATTGTATTGTTAAGTCTGCTTTAAATAATTTTCTATCCATCTTTCTTCTGGTCGTTTTCTATTTATAATAAATAAATATCTATCTACCTATTGCATTATGTATTTAGTCATCCACCTAGAACACGAGCTCTGCAAAGCTTGGAGCTAGGTGATGCCATGTGGATGGTCAAGCATTATAATTATTTTTTATTAATATGGACAAAGAAAAAGTTCCATGGTTTCACCTATTAGTATTAATATCTTTCTTTTTCAAAAGGAGACACAACCTGCCCGTGGCATGAAGATTTCATTTAGATCTCCTTCGAGTTCTAATCTCAAGTCCACTCCGCCATTCGAATAGGTATCATGAATGTAGGCGGGTTAACTACAACAACTAGGCTCGTTGTTGACCCGCTCACTTTCATTAAGAATAAGTCAAAGTACGACAGTTTTTATTGATCAATATGCTCGCTGTTATGTCGCGAGTTTAGGCTAGTTTTTTATCCAGGAGAGCAAAACAAGTGAAAGAAGTAGCGGTATAATGAACAAATCTTTCCTTTCAGGGATGCACAGATTGGAAAGACAATTTCTACTGCTTAAGGATGAGGCTGCAAAATGGAAGAAATGTGAAGCACTACCTACCAGAGACTTCTTTCCGATCAGATATTGGCCAAGTTCTTCCACCAAAAATAGATGTCCATGTCCCTGATTCAATCGATATGCTTATGCAGCGCAAAACGCATTAAAATCACAGAAGCTTGTTCGTCAATAAACGCGTCAAATTATTAATTTTAATGTTATATTCATTTATTATTGTATCTGTTATCGACGCATAATAACACCACCATTGTTGACCCTTGCATACCTTATAAGAAAGTGCCTCAATATCAACTTCGTCTCTTCGATGCGATTCAGCGTAGCCTAAGTAGGTATAAAAGAAGTCATGTACACTTAAGGTCATATACCTACGCTAAGGCGGTTCTCTTGAAACAATAACATAGCAAAACTTTGGTCGACCTTATTGTAAAAAGATTTAGAGCTTACCGTTTAAGACGATGGTGATTAATTGATACGTTGCCCTTTCCTTACAAAAGTTCAACAATCGTGAAAGTTAATTTACCATCAAAACATGCCCCCAGAAGTCACCCCCCTCGCCGCCCTTAACATTCGCGTGCCCCTAACTTCGCGACTGGTTCACCGCAAACGAGATAAGTTCCAGTTTGAAACAGTTTCAAACACTTCATTTTACGACATGCCCAAATGACAACTTGTGTAGTTCCTTTTGTAGAATGATTTCTTTTGTAGAATTGAAACTAAGGCTTGTATTATGCTTGAGTGACATTTATTGCGTAGAAAAGCGTTACTCATGCATAGATGTGTAAAACATAATATAAAAAAAATATATTACAAAATTAGAACTGATAGATTTACAATTGAAATTGAGCTTACTGCTGACTGTTGCATTAATCTACATATCGATACCAGTCGCGCTCTAAGGCGCTTCATTGCCTTGCTGTATGGCAATGCTGATGCGCTGCGTCCAGACACTGACCAGCTCGGGTCACACGTCACTTCGACCAGACGCTCAGATATTTTTTTTGCATAGATTGATGACAGAGTAAGCTTTCATAATACGGGTCTGAAATTCGAAATATCCAAGGGGAATCCTTGTAGATCTTTTGGATTTGCATAAGAAATGTTATAAGGTACGTAGGCCTTTTTATTTAATGTTAAAATATAAATAGAATTTGTCGTATAGCAGTCTATTGCCTGATCTCGAGGTAATTTTATTTATAAGTATTTTTTTTAACTAGAGGTCGGGATTTTTCTAATGTTTTTTCAGGATTTCGTGTTCGAACCTGCACCTGCTCCCTAAAAGTTTGGTCCTTAATTTTTGTTACAACACCGTGTATAAACATTGTAATATTACTAGTAATAACTTACTAAAAATAAACATCAAATTAATTGAAAATTTATCTTTTTAAACAAATATAATTATCAGAGTCCCATTTTACCTCTGCAAAACTTAGTTTGACAAAACCAAGTTCACAATTTTGTGTCATGCGCCATAAGCCACTCTTGCTACCGGTGGAATGGACCCTAGTTCAGCTTGATACAGTTCAAATTCATATACCTATTGTTCAACTCGACAGCTTTCAAACTCAGCTTAACGCTTGCACCGGATCAACTTATGTCGGTGAAATGAGATGAACTGGTTTAAAGCGCTAAACTGTGTTTATCGTGTATTGCAACGTAGCTTATCTCCTTCAATTGTAGCAGTGTGATTGGACCTACTCGTATCTGCAATATCTTATTGATAATAATTTAATAAATAGATTTAGGTGTTATATTAGAAATCCATTGCAAAATATAAGCTTTACGTACTTGAGGCGCGAAGCTCGACCAGGCAAAATCTCTAATGGGATACTGTCGTTTTTGCTAGATGCTCTCAGGGTCAGGGTCGACTGTCGTGTCCTGATGATGTCTCCTAGGGAAATGAAACTACTCGACGACATACTTTGATACATTTTTTCATTGTGTAGTTGGTGCGGTTTATTCTCGGCGTAGTCCACTTCTTATCAAGGGTGCTATTTTCTCAATATTTTTTTTATTTTTATTCTTGAAATTTGTAATGCTTAAAATAAACAGTTTCGTTTCTATCATGTAATTCTATGTCTCCCGCCCTTATTAAGAACCTCGGGTAGTGTAAGTCCGCTTTATTATTGCTTTAAGAGTTATAAGGATTCGGTCGGACATTTATTAAGGTAAGATGAGGGTGTAGAGCTGAGAAGATTATTTGAAGTGTACGTAATATCCAGCTATTTATACCATCGCAGGAATTTAATAGGTCCATGAGAGTTTGAACGTTTTATTTTAGAAAAACATTATAACTTTAAAAGGAGGATGGCGAGTCAGTTTTAATACAGATATCCAGTGGAAAAGGCAAGATAGCTGTGGATAGAGTCATGCATGATGATGACAGGCGATGAGCTGATTTCTTAGCCATACGCCATAAAGAGCTCGAGATTTCTTTTGATTATGTTTCTCATTATGGTTAGGTTGCTAAGGAAAATTGTCGACTTAATGCCCCGAACTCTCTTATGTTATAGTGTGTTGAATATTATGTTGTATAAAATAACGATATTACTACCGCACTTTTGTATGTACCGATGTTTTTCGTCTCGTTCCATCTGGGCCGAGTATAATCACGTTATGTAGGCAGAGTACCGTAAGTAACATGTTTTTTAAATAATCTGTACCTTCAGATAATATCGTGTTTTACGGGATATCTATAACTACATGGTTATTTAATAAAAAAGAAGTAAAAGTCCTATAGCAATATTCCATTAAAATTTGTTAATAAGAGAATAGTGTCAGATAATTATAATGATACTAACGTACCTTCTTATAACGAAAGCTAAGTATTTCGTTTAAACTCTACAATTTCTTCGTTACTCAAGAAAAGGGGCGAAGTTTGCTAGCAATTAGCCCGGTTAATTTATTTAGATTGTTTCGCAATAACGCTAAAGTAAATGTACTTATAAACCTTCTAAATATATGACTAAAGTATTTAGTGATCAATTGTTGAGTTTAGCATACTTAGCTATTAGGCAAGTTTAGCCTGCGTAAGTTTGTAGTAAAAGAATAACTGAGTATATAACTTTTTTATTATTTCAGTAGCAGTAAGGACTTAAGTTCTGAAAAGAGCATGATTTGTTATACTTACATACAGTGTAAGCATTACTTTTATTTCTACAGTTAAAAAAATTATAAAAAATAATATAACAAAAATATTTTATATATTCAATGTGATTCTCATTAAAGTTCGTTTAATTGTTTCTATAATCAATTTTTGTATCTTGTAAGTGTAAATTTATCAACGCAATATATTTTATTTTATTATTTTTGCATGTTAGTTACCTATACAGGTTATATATGTACAATTAAATATTCAATTTAAAACTTATTAAAAATTAGGCTAACTGCAGACTGTTGCAAACAAAAAAATACCAGTCAGAAGTATCCCCAAGATGCTGGTTGCATTGCCCATTGTATCTTTATGCTGATGCGCTACGCCAGATTGACCAGCTCTCGGGTCGTCGTTTCGGCCTAACGCTCAGATAATATATTGATCACTAGTGTCATGTATTTTGTGGATCCAAATAAAGAATTTTTTCTATCTTTCAGTGCCGTTTTTCACCGTAAAATATAATACCAATTAACTCAATTACAATGCAATGAACAAATAAATAACGAGGAACAAAATGATAGTGGGCCCATTGTTAGCATGCCTCCAGGCCATTTCCTAATGAAAAACTTTGCCTACCTTTGTTCGTTTAATCACGCCTATTAACATAACAGAAGCATAAAGAAATCTTTCGTGCTTGATTCATACAAACGCAATGTGGTTTCACCCGTCTGTTAAGCTGGCATCAGGGGCTTTAGAAAAATAATATTCACTGGCTGCGCGGGTGCGACTGGTTCGGAATGTCCAGGATTTTTAAAACAAATTTAAAAAAAAAACTATGCGGCCATGGTAGCCACGGACGCTTGAGCGGTTATACAAACGAATGAGTCTGACCTTCTCCTATAGCTTAGCCAATCCTGTGAACCAAAACTGTGCTGATCTGGCCAACTATATTTTTTTTTTATTTTAACTCACACAATTGTTTGCGGTTACGGATGTAAAATGTTCATTTATTTCCGGATTAGGTTTTTTTTGTTGTTTATTTTGATTTTCGTTGTGAATAATATAAATTGTGAAAAATATGCTATATTGGTCAATTGCATTTACCACTGGGACGACTTTTGCAGTTTATATAGATAGATTTAAATCAAAATAAAACGAACTCTTATTAATAAACCAAACTACTTTTGTCCAAGTAACTGGCAACGACGTCTTATACAAAATTTCCTAAAAGCTTAAATGCTTTGTTCCGAATTGCTGGCGCGAATTTTCGTAGGAAGCTGTAATCTTATTTTGAGGATAATTTTGGTAGACCGTTAGTGCAGAGTCAAGATTGAAAATGCTGGTTGCACTTTAAATGGAGATAAACAGCCAAAAGTGTACTAAAGCTAGTACAGTGTTTATTATTCACTCACTAAGGTTCATAGGTTTAAGATATCCCCCTTATTACAATGTGCTACGGGGTTCTACGGCGTAGAATAAGGATTGTTCGTTTTAAAAATGGTCACTGAGCAATAGATTAGTTCTTCCACGGAAATATAAATAATCGCAAAACGTTGTTTGCTGTCTAAAATATGCACTGAAATGTCTTACTGAACCACCGGGATCTATGCCGACTGTTGTGGAGGTTCACTTATAACACACTACACTTACAACTATACAATTACAAAAATAACAACACCAGCCTATACTCAAGTCCATTTCTGGACGTAGGCATTGTTTAAGGCGCAGCACCTAAACAGCACCTAAACTAGCGCCACCACCTACTTTATGTTATTATTCTGTTTAACAAAGGAATTTTCAAAAATCCATCGTCCAGTTTGTGATACCTATCATAAGCTTTTTTTTAATGCCTTTGTAATAGTTTTATTCTATTTAGTTTATGAAGAGATACGAAGTTGCCCTTGGTGGCCACCAAAATCTATTTTCAAAGTAGGTGGTGGCGCTAGTTTAGGTGCTGTATGCGCCTTAATAGACGCTTTAATTTTTTTAATGATACGCGTGATGATATTTTATACCAGAATCCTAGGCTGGACCTTCGGGTGGAGGATTGCAGGACACAGCTTTTTCGCATCGTCGACGATGCGACGGGGGTTTCTATGTATGTTACTAGAAAATTTATGAAACTCTTGTCCTCAGAACTTCTTTTAGGTTTAATCTCAGATTCAGTCCGCGAGTTCATGTAAATTCCGCCAATTTACAACACAAAAAAGAATAAACATTTCAAGGAAAGTGGTACTTAGCATGAAACCTAAGTGGACTCTTTTTAAACTGGGCCACGAGCTGTTTTGGTAGGAGTGGAGATATTTCCTATTTTGCTTTGTTTCTATATAATTCTAAGAAAACAATATTTTGTGGAGGACAAAGTGTTGAGTACATTAACATACAGTTTTACAGTATTGAAAACTGAGGCATAAGTTCAATTTCCCTAAATTTTATTAAAATATTGCGCCACATTTGGCGAATGGCAAATGGCTTTTTTAATATTGACTGAAACCTCTTCAGTTGAGGTTTTTATATCATTAAGATGAATTAACCTAAGGAGAGCCATGTGGAAGAGATCGCTTCTAAGCGAGCCCATTAAACTTGTCTTATTAATGTTTTATTTTGGTGTAGGTACAATAAAGCATTTATGTATTATGTAATAGGAATCAATTTACTGAAAATACCTACTTTTACGCGCTTTGTGAAATATCCAACTTTTTTAACTGAATATGCTAACTTTTTCCCTCATGTCAACTTTTACTACGCAATATTCATTTCAGTTAGTGAACATGTAAAAACCTAGCCGAGCGAACTTCCCCAGGTGTCGATGATATATTTTATTCACAAGAAACATCGTAAAAAATATTGCTTACGGTTTCAATAACGATAAGCTCGGTGACGATCAGTGGGTATCTGAATTATATTATGTCGAAAGATAAATTCAATGATAAATTGCGGGATGTGTAGGTGTCAACGTTTAAAAAAGGTAAAAGTAGGAATTACTTTATTACCATCATCACCAGCCTAAAATAGTCCACTGCTGGACATAGGCCTCACCTAATGAGCACCATAGATGGCCCCATTATTTGGGGGTTATTGCCCATAATCCCCTCGCTGGGCATGCGGGTTGGGGATCGCAGTTCGGTGTAGTTGTTCTGCAGATGGCGCTGCTGCCCGCCCCCCGGTGTGTTTCCCTTAGTCGCCCTTTACGACACCCACGGGAAGAGGTGGGGTGGTGAAATTCTATGCCGGCACCACACGGCTTATTACCATAATAACATAAAATAGACTTAAAAAAGTACAAACTACAACAAAATTCTAGTGAATTTTAGGTTAGCTAACGAAATAATTCGGTAAAGTCAGCTTACTTTAGACTTTAGCAAATAATCTCGAGGTAGCTCAACTTATTTTAATTATCAATACTAGTAGTAAGCATCTCCAATTAATTCTATAGGTTTCATAAATTCATTCATAAATTCTTTATTGCACACATACAAGTTATCATACATATAGTTCAAGAAAATAATGGGCATGTACAAAGGCGAGCTTAACCCTATAAGAGTTTTCTTACAGCAAACCTATGGGTGTCAAGACAATTTATTAAAATGAGTGTGAATAGAAAAGTGTACAAACAAAAAGAATTAGAAAAAAAAACTTACAAAATATTTTACTTTCGGTAACCTCTGGTCAGAGCGGTAACGATCATCATTTGATTTAAGCTTTAATCGATTTTATTTAAAATCTATATTTTGAGTAAATTCGACCTAAGAATCACACGAAATAAAAGCTGGTCTCTACGCTTTCTTTTTTACAACTTACAACAAAAACAAGAAATAACATGAAACCTTTAGTTTTGGTATGCTGTAATACCAAAACTAAAGGTTTCATGTTATTTCTCGTTTTTGCTAAGATAAAGTAGCCTACATTCCGGCTAAAAGCAATAGAGACGTACTCTGATGTATCCATTCTACGTCCATCCATAGACTTGTAAATGGTCTATGGTTCTGGAAGTGTTTTATACTTTAGGATAATGTTTATGGTTCTGGGTCCGCAGCCATGTTTTATCATCCTGTGTCTATAGTCGTGTTTCTGTGTAACAAAATAGCAAGTAAATAAAAGTGCCTCGTTTTTCACTAAAAATTCTTTGATTTTATAGACTATAGGATAGATGAATAAAATACATAGAATTTACACGTACCATCTTAGCGTCCAAAACAATTTAAAGTATGAAGATGAAGTTAAATTTAGTGATACGATGGTCTATTCTACGCATAGTGACCGCTATTTGCTCTATGACGGGCTATTCCGTAACAGACGAACGATTTTTAGCATCCGTTGGGCCAGGCGTTACATGACGTTTTCCCTCTCGACTGAGGAAATTGGAAAAACTACAAATAGTAGGAAATGTAGTCATTTGGATCAGTTTTGAAAACTGTAGATTGTTTGAAACAGTCTGCAGTTAGTTAAATTGTTTCTACTGAATCACAAAAATAATCTTATTAAAGTATGTAAAATAAAAAATTAATTTTGTTCCATTGATTGGTTGTTATTTTCTTTCGTAATAAATATAATTTGTCAAAATAAAGAATAGCTAAAAGACTTATTAAAAGCTTATTTTTATTCGTACCTTATCTTATCTCCAAATCTTGCCGCACGATATATTTGAAATTTTTATACCGTTTGTAGATATGGATCTATGCTGTAGGGAGAACATGGATTGCCTAGTAAAAGAGCACTCTTTCGAAAAATGGTCAAAGGGGAATAATTTTGCAAAGGGTACTTCATTGATTGGAGTATCAAATGAAACATATAGGTGTTCTGATCTGAAAACTATTTTGGAAGTTTGGATTTTTAACTAGTCTGGGAAATTGAATTTGGGTCTTAAATATTGTTCTCCAACACTGACCGTTTTATTTATTTAATGTTGTTTCTAACTGTCTGTTGTCTCTTGTCTATAAGTACGCCTTAATAGCGATCATCACATGTATTTTCTTCCACACTAAGCGGTTATATATACAATTTTCGTATAGGTATAAAAAAAAATTATATCTCAATATTAACCAGATCTGCAGTGCAGATCTATACGAAGTTTCCATGACCCCTTCAGGGAAACTTCATCCATTATTTGGTATGTTCGGTTTTCTGTTCCATGAATAAGTCACTCCAGTATTTGCTGGTTACCTGAGTTAGGCTTCAAGAAAAACCACGAACCATCACATTCGTCTCCGAGATACACCGAGGCGGCCATTTATAACCGGATCGTGAACGGTAGGCTCAATTTGTCGGCGGTTTCAGCAGCTGCAGCCTAATTGTGCAAACTGGATTAACTTCATGTACTAATGAAGCTGGTCCGGGTTTTTCGGCAATCGACTCTTAATTGAGCGAATTTCGAGCAATTTCACTAAATGCAAACGTGAAGGTGCATTTTGATTATTTGACTATTCATTTGGTGTATGAATGCTCAGTTTGAATTTATGTTTGATCAACCACAGGCTGGCGGCTGGTGTATATTAAATTAGTAGATAAAGTAGTCATGGCAATAATCAACTACAAAAATATCTTCCAAAGGGCTTTTACATATCTAAACCAGGATCTAGAAAAGGTTAAACCTTTTCTGAAGCTGACTGTGTAGGTGAAGTTTTGAACTTTACAGCCCACAAGTTATTTTCAGAGTAAATCATTTATTTAAAAAAAATAGAAAATAGCCTACCTACCTATTCTGCAAGTTTTCTAAAAAACTCTTGTAACTACTTCGAAACTTCGTATAGCAAACCCTCCTTTGTCAAAGTTAAGCGCTGTAACAACACCGTGCAATTTACGTTGCTCTAAATCTCTTGTTTTGTTCTCTTGTAAATGTCTCCGTCTAACAAAAAGATGCAGCCATTTTGATTTAAATACTAGAACGAAAAGTTTTGGGTTCTTGAACGGTACAAAAATGTAAAAGTACACCGCTATAAAAAATTCAAGAGACACGCCAACACGATTCCCATTTTATTTCTACTTAAGATAATATTTCGTCTTTTTATACCTAACGACATAGAACATGGAATTTGTAATCCCATACTAAACAGACACTTTTTCGAGATACATGTATCGCAAATCGAATGAACGCAGAGCGATATAGAGCGGAAAGATAGGCAAGGCACACATTTGAATCAGATAAGGTGCTTACGTAGGTTCTCTCGTGCGACTCCTTTGTGAATGCTCTTTAGCTTTCACAGTTAAATGCTGATAAGAAAAGGTGTCCGGAACATTATAATACGATTCTTGAAATACCCGCATGTAACCGGGTTGTAAGATGGCCAGATCTGGCTTAAAACGTCGGTAGATGCTTATTTCTGGTTATGTGAAGTTATCTTGGTTATTCTATTTATTTGTGTCAATTGGAATTATATTACCATTTAATTATTCATTGTTTCTTCTTTAGTTCTAGCAAAAACTTTATAAACCTTGTTAGAAAATCTGCCTAAAAGGCTCTAAAAATCATCATCTACGCTGTACATTTTATACGCTATAAACGTGCATGACTTTAATTTTAATTAAAGTCACGTTTCACGCAGAAAAACTTTGCTAAAAACTAATTTCTGCTTGTTAATATTCGTTTGTAAAAACTCAACTTCAACTTTCGATGCTTGTTCAAGCTTCGTTTCGATGTGTCCTAAATTGGATACTGCGTACAATCCACTGTGCAGATTGCACTTTTTGTCACCCGCGTTAGGATTGAAGTAGAAAGTAGTTTATTGTTGTTAAACGTGCTACCTAATACAGCAATGTAGCAAATTCGACACTTTAATGAAAATCCTGAGCACTACTGGACAGAGTAGTTTATTCTTATTAATTTTAGATAGAGAACATTGATCTACAAAATAGCTTCGCCATCAAAAGCAGCCAGCATTCTGGGCACTCTGCCTTCTGGTGTATGGCTTAGATATTTGGGGAATTTATTATTATAAAAGTGTATACTTACTGTAATTTTGGTATTCTTTTAAGTACTTACTGTATTTTTCTTTGTTGATAAATGATTTCTAAAATTCATTATTTCATTAATCATAGAATCTCCAGATGTTTTAGTGCTTACCCAAAATTATAAGAAAACAAATATCCCACAAATTTACGACCAGCTTTGAACCCGCAACCATTCACTCGATATGGGAATGCCAGTTCCTCAAAGATTATACGAGATAGATCTTCGTAGAATTTCGCAACGTTACCTGCATCAGCAAAAACATGGATAACCTTAGCGCAAAGCTTCTAAAACAAAGACGTTCTCGGCTTTATGACCGTTGCGAAAGCCCGTATCATGAAGTGTCAGAATATTCAGAGGTAAAACTCGGAATTTCTTTGATCCTGATTCACACCTGTGCCTTATTTGATTTACATTGGCAAGAGTACGAACCTTTATAAGTATTGTACGTTACCTATAAGACGAGTTTAGTATATGTATGTACTACGTACTTTATAATAAGTATAGTATGTACTCTGTACGTCCTGTCCTGATATATATTAGTATTATATAAGACCTACTGTTGACTGGCTTTTGTAAATTTAAAAGAAAATGTACTTGCTGTTTCGAATACTTTTACAGCAGTATTTTTGATGACTTAAATTGATCAGGTCTGAACCACCCGAGATAGATCTTACTATAGATAAGATCCTTTATTTTGAGATGTATCTATACATCTCACATTATATATTGTGTTCTAGCAGAGTGCGACTAACTACAAAATGAGCTACACGAAGTTAGGGCATGTCTGAAAGCAGTGCTCTCAAAACATGGAGATGCTCTTGTTGAAATAAACGATTTGACCTAGTTGCGGTAGCCGTAAGTACATAGGTACCTAGGCACCACGCTAGTAGGTACTAGGTATACCTACCTAGTTCCAATTAGCGTGGTTAAGTACCATTCGGCTTTTAGTTTGGTTCAGGAAAGTGTATTAACTTAATACTTAGTGTAGGTGTTGTAACCCAAAAGTGGAAGCCAAGCAAAAAAAAATGTATAGATTATTTGTTAAGTTAAATAAAAGAAAATGCTTGTTTTGAAACAAGTTTTTTATTTATTTTCATTTTAGTCTCTAGTTTAGCTAATGTAGTTTGAGATATCTGACTTCTTCAAGATTATTTTACGATTTAACTTCAAATACATATATAATATGTATATGCAAACCATGTTAACGAGCACCTACATCGTTTCTTCAACCAAATTACAGTTGTGTAGCTATACAATATAGCCATAATTTCCAAGAACTTTAATCTAGGAACCAAATGATCAAAAGCATTGATCCTGAACACTCTTCATCGCAATAAAGGTTTATAAATGAAACATTCTAGAACTAAAGCAAAGCGAAGAAAGTTGATTATTTTCCACGCACGAATAAATTTTTAAAATTTTAATGCTAACGGGTATATGAAAATGTAATAAAGTTTACTTATGTATATCTGATATCATAATCCTGTAAAAACCTATACCTGAAAAATCATTTGAAAAATCAATGATATTAACTAAGAGATTGCCTCCACTATTAGGAGTGGAGGCAAGCTCTTAGTTCAGTATCATTGATTTATAATATACAAAAAACTCTTACGGTAGTTTTTATTCTACTTTGTCGATTCGGAACGTAGGCTACTTAATCTTAGGCAATTTTTTCAAGAGGATCAAAATCTCCGTTGTTACTTGGTTGCTGTGATATTTTGATTGCAAAGAAGAAGCAGCCGACTCTTAGTATTACCAAATTGGTTTATTTGTTATTATCGGAGTGTTGGTTACTTGATCTTAAGTTTTAAAGAGTTAACCCAAATTTAGGGAATCCAAAAAATTAACTACTCAGAGTTAACCCGCAACTTTCCGCGTTATGTACAGGAATGCACTGCCTAATACGCTACGAAATCGGACACTTGGCTAGCTCGACTCATTCTTTGTACACTTCCTCTATCTGCTCCATCGCCTCTCCTATAGCTTTTAGGTTTGTTGGAAAAAAACTCTTTTCAGGGTTAAGCTCGTCTATGTACATAACTTTTTAGATTAAGTTCATTCAAAGTTTTTGATGTGTGTACGTACAATAAAGAATAAAGAATAAAATGTTTGCCCTAAACTTGTACTACACAAAAAAGGTAAACCTATGATTAATTTAGACTTAAATTATTAAGTTGAGTGGATAGTTAGCACAACCAGATTAAAATCAAATACACATTGAAAACGGCTAATAGGCTGTTCATTGGATGAACCGAGGAGATATGACTTGGATTCATTAAACAAAGAGAATTACAGTACTTAACAGAATAAACTCAGTTCAGTAGATTTAATGTAAATAAAATTATTTTCTTTCTTATCTTATAAATCGCACCACACACTAAAGTCGAGAGCCATCAAAGCGCTAGGTGTAATAATGATTGATGCCCACATTAGCATATCTGCCCTCTATTTATCTTGTTAAATTGCAATAGATTCGACGCTATTCATCTAGGACGTGACGATCAGAAAACTGTCAGTAGTTCACTGACTAGCTGTAGCACGCAACATAGCTCGTGTAGGAGGTACGTACTGACATGACCTACTTACTCCTATTCCAGATAGTGATCTTGATCTGGTAGTTAACTGTTTTAATACTACTAGCGGTCCGCTCCGGCTCACACGGGTATTTAAAAAATTTTAACTTTTTTCAGAATATTCTATAACCTACATTCATCAGGGAAAATAATAATATAGGATTCTAAAGGTGAAACAATTTTTCAAATCGGTCCAGTAGTTTCGGGGCCTTTTCCATTCAAACAAACAAACAATCAAATCTTTCCTCTTTATAATATTTTAAAGAGTTTCTTTATAGTATAGACAATCCTCACTGGTGTAAATTTAGTTTCCTCCAACTGCTTCTTGCTTTGCGGTTCTCAATTGGATACCACCTAACGATAAGATCCATTGACATTTTAAAGGGCGAGCCTTAGGCGGGGTTCTCGACCGACGGTGAGCGCGTACCGTACGCGCTGATCGTACGTCCTATATTATCGTGCTGTACGCGCGTAGGAATTCATCAGCGCTGCACTGTAGTCGTTCATACGTTTTCATTGATACAGCTACGCTCGACCGACCTCAGCGCTCACCGTCGGTCGAGCACTAAATCCAGCCTTAGATATGGCCGTGCAGACAATGGCTGTGGAGGAATACCGAATATTAAGACCGGGCTCTCGCTGTACGTCTAGAAGCTAGACACTCGCCATAATGTAAGCGTCAGTTCATTTATGGCGAAAGTTCCAACTCAATATGAGAGTGAAGAGTTTTGGCCGACCGGTGTCAACTTCAGCGACGAAGTTTGGTCTCCAATAAGAGAAATCACAATTTTATTGTTGTTTGCAGTCTTGCAGGTTCACTTCCATCACATGTTTCCAGTAATACTGCGAGCATCCCACTAACTTCACGTAATGAAAATGATACATGATTTTTTTTGACTTATGATAATGATTCTTCAAGTGAGGCCTTGTATCTTTTTCACCCATTCTAGGTACGACCTCTACAGTAGCGCTGATTTGAGCGGGCGCTATAGCGATGCGATTTAGGGTTTCATAAAAATTTGAATACATGACTGATGGATTTGCTGCCATTCTTCGTAAAAAGACCGCATCCCTGATGCGCAGAGTGCGTGACAGCCCCAACACCATCCTTCAAACTATAGCTTGTAGATTCACCTCTCCCACGTGGCATTGCTTTGTGAGTAGAGTGATCTAAGTAATTGTAGTATATATCTTGTTTTATTTTTGTTGTGTGTACCTAACCTTATTCTTATGTTCTTGTTTCTAATTATATGTACCTACTAACAAAATATGGATCTAATGATGTCTGAAATAAAAGATTTTTATTTTTCATTTTATTTTATAACCAAAGGGTAGCAGTGGGCCCCCATGACATGAAAGGTTTGACCTCTACGATGGCGGTGGTTTAAGCATGCGCAATTGCGATGCGCTTTATAATAACGGATTTAAGGTTTCAAAACAAAAGGGTACCGTGGGCCCCATGACAAAATATTATACCCTTTGTCTGTCACAGGCCTCTATCTCAGTTACTATAAATTATATTCTAGTAAATATAGACTTCGTGTTATCGCTTCTGTCACACTGTCCATACAGTCACAGCCTAACGCATAGAAGCTCCAGAGTATCATTAAAATTAATGAACTAGACGCACAAAAGACACTTGTCTAATGAAAAGTCCTTCATTAGACAAGTGTCTTTTGTGAGCTAGTCCGATGAAAAGGTCTCTTTTTATCCATTTTATGTAGGATAATTCTATGAAAAAATCAGGTGGGTTTTATAAAGAGTCCTTCCTATCATTAGTTTCATATTATTTTTTTATGTCCATGCGAATCAGCTTTAATAATTTTATATCAAATTTTGAAACATAAATCAGAGATTATCAAATGGGTCCCTCAATTTTAACGAGAACGTAAATTGGACGATGTCGTTGTCAGGTCTATTGAAATTATAAATTGACACTGTCGCTCATAAAACCCCGGGTTAATATAAACTGACCTAGGGCTGTTTTCACACACATAGCGGTTGCGGTGCGGTCCGTTAACGAAACGTTTTCAGTCAACAAAAGCGAAAAACCATATAATTCTCAACTCAAATTTAAGCTCGTTCTAAGTGACGAATTTATGAAAGATTTTCATTAAAAACTGTCAAAAGATCGAGATGTCCTTAAATGTGAGTTGTGCAAAGTATTCGGGAATGACTTACTTTTTGATAATACATTGTACACACGGACAGCCTCTAGATTTTGTTATTGACAACACACATGGCGCATTGGACGAAGCCACCTACGACACAGAATTTTGGTTTAATTGTTGCCTTGCGACAAATTTTTGTACGATCTGCATATATTTTTTGCGGGTGTTCTCGTTGTTTATATTTATTTAATAGAAATATATTTTGTATGTATTATATTGCATCGGACAGTTATCTACACCACAAACTGTGCTTTATTTATAAATAAGTTATCTATGTCAAGATTATGCCTCACGAGTACGCCCACGTGGTTTGGGATAAAATGAAGCCTATATTATGTAAATCCAAGGTCAGAACTATATTTATGGATAAATAAAGCCTAATCTGCTCAGTGTTTTTGGCGTGATGAAGTAATGAATATCCAAACATCTGGCATTTTGGCATTTATAATATAAGTTTGATTTATGTATATACAAATAATATTTTCGTTGCACCTTGTAAATTAATACAACAAACATTAACTATGTACCACTTAGATTAATTAGTAATCTACCAAGTCTTTTATGATACTTTTGAATTGAGATAGTAACATGAGTATTCTTGACGACTCTTTGTCCCATATCACAAGCTCTGCTTAGCTTGAGGCTAGATGATGCTGTGTGGATTATCCACCATTATATCAACATCAACATCAACATCACCAGCCTATAATAGTCCACCGCTGGACAAAGGCCTCCCCTAATGAGCGCCATTGATGGCACCATTATATATTTATACAAATTTCTTAAATTCCACTGAATATTATTCACTATCTAACTGGAACGGTCCGTTACCGTACCAGTACCGTTCTACTACCGAAAACTGTGTGAGAAGGTACCTAGTCTAAGGAAAATGAATTCCCAAAAATTGTTCCATGGAAATGATTGGGTCGGCTAAATGAGGCTAATTGTGCTCCGGAAATTAAGGTAGTCATGAAATGAAATATTTTCCCCTGATTGGAATGTCGATTAAAATAAAATGAAACAAGATTTTCACCTTCGCGGAGAAATGTTTGCAATCTTACACTTTAGTCAGGTCAGGTACCTAAATTCAGTTTTACCTAAAGTCAGTCTTGAAAAAATAAATAAATTAGCCTTGGAACTCAGTTTATTTCGGGTCATTTTTAATAATACAGCCAGGCAATTCGCTGTATTATTAAAAATGACCCGAAATAAACAGCGAGGCAATTCGCTGTATTATTAAAAATGACCCGAAATAAACTGAGTTCCAAGGCTAATTTATTAATTTTTGCACCTAGCGTCTAGGGGACGCTTCCGGCCGGTATTAATATGGATCAGTTGAGCTACCTGTAGTTTGTTTGTAACAGTCTGCAGGTAAGTAAGTCCACGAAATGTATTATTGTTTTTAATACCGCTTATCGCTGATATACTAAGGAAGGTAAAAGGGACAGAGCAAGACCAAAGGGGTTGGAAAGCTGATCTTGAAACCCCACAAACGATGTTTTTTTAATTAAATACAGAGTTTGCTTAGTCTTTAAAGCTGTAATATTTCGTGATTCTTCTCCAAAACTACAGCACTTACCGTTAAAGTTTTGTTTCCAAAGAACCATCATAAATTCAAAAGTATAAAGTCCAAAATAGCAAGCCTTTATTGAAAAACAAACCCAGTTAAACAAATGGCAGTTTTAGCAGATTACTTTCACTGAGTGGGTATTAAAGCGATCGTAAGCGATGCCTCAGTTTGCACTTATGCAGTTTCACTGCCTTGAAGCGTGCACTTATACGATAAGCTTTGGTTAATTTAACTTTATCTAGCTAGCTTCAATGGTTATGATATTTATTCGTAGTTTAATGTAGCGTTAACGTCATTAGACATACAGACGTCAGACGTAGACGTCAGAAAACATAAAAGCTTTTACAATTAAATTATAAGTACCATGTACCTTGGTAGAAGAAAAGTAAGTTTTAGTTTTCTAAAAAGAAAACAGATCTTGGGTTTAAGTGGTATGTCATTGCATTCTCGTTGTTTATTTATGGTTACAGTTTGTTTTGGTGCACAAAATTTGCTTTTATTTAAGTGCAAGAAATTTAGTAGATACTCTACAAAAATGTAGTGCCTCCAACACAAGGTAACACATTTTCGTAGACTATTTACAACATGCTAAGCTAAGCGCAGCAGTGCTTGTGTTATGGGTACTATATTCATGACTGATATAAATAATATATTAAACAGATATTAAAAATAGAAAACGGCCAGAACACCCTGAACAAATATCTGCAAATCTTGACGTTTATTTTAAACGTCGTCGATAGTATGTTAATTATGGTCGTCTAAAATTCGAACACTCGTTGTACGTTATAACAACTTTTGAGAAAACCACGGCCTTCAAAGAACATGCAATATAATATTCACATCATTTAGAAAAATCAACAAATACTTAGCTCTTAAATCACAATAGATGCCTACCGTACATTAGGTACATTGTCGACTGCCATAACAAATGTTCAAGCCAAATGTTGCGTAATTTACGGCATTGATACTCTATTACTGTATCAATATTGAGTAATGTTCAATTTGTGTACAATGCGAGATAGATAATATTTGGAGTCAGATTTATATTATCTGACTTGTATTGCTATGTTTGTCTGAAATATGTAAATAAAAGAACTCTATATAAGCCCCTTATTTATAATGGTCTACTAATTTAAAACACTGTCCTTTTAGCCGTATCTTTTAGCTAGCTTTAGTCCACCAAAACTATAACCAATAATAATAAGACATTGAGGCATATAGAGGAGGATTTGATTGTGTAGGTAAATGTATGTAAAATATAACTAAATACCAATTCGATTTCCAATTCAAATGTCAATTTATATGACATTAGAAAGAAGTAACACTGTTTAGCAACTGTTTTAAGTTTGTAGACCAATAGGAATAAGGGGATAAATAAATAATCGTCGCGTTGCTCACATTTTCCTTCATGTTTCGTGAAACTCGGAATAATGTAAGTTAAATAAAACATGCGACAATGCCGCGTAAGAAACCTGTTCAAGATGTTAATGGACATGGTAGTGTGTTTGGCAAAGACTCAAAAGCAAGACGGATATTTTATTTCAAATCTAGCAGCTTGTCAGTCAATTCAACCATTTCGAAAGTCTGATCTGGTCTTAGTAATTCTTATGCTTGAATTAGCTTTTACTTGCAACTTTGTCCTCGTAGCAATCAAAAATAGTTCGAATAGGTATAATTGATACCTAACCTATTAATTTTGTTATAATATAACATTATAATAAATTATGTAAAAATAGGATTCGATTATACCGCTGTGCTATACCGCGGGAAATAACACCGTGATAAAAAAGTCCTGGCTCCAGGCTTCTTCTCGACGTCGTCTGTGCCAAACTTCATCAAAATCGTTTCAGTTGTTAGACTTGAAAGTCAGACAGACAGAAAGACAGAGTTACTTTTGCATTTATAAATTAAGTAAGGATTAAAGGTGAGTACAAACGGCGTAACGGGGTGATGTAACTTCGATCGGAGGTGCTGTCAGTAAGGTAGGCACTCGTAACGCGACGAGACGGATTTTGCACGGAAGAGTCTAAAGAGATTTATATCTATATGGTATCATTGAATTCATCTTAGCAGTTTCACTTTATTATCTGATTGTAAAAAACAGCGTTTATCATTGGTGTTCGAAACGTAAGTGAAAAAATACTAAAAATACAAAGTGTAATTTCGGACAAATTGTCCCAATTTATTCTGTTCCGAAACGTCAGCAAGCCGCGTTATATATCCATAATAGTTGCGAAAGGTACGTGGCACTGAACCTTCAGTCGAAAAATTGTGACCAATGCCAATAATGGCAAATCGAATAACATTTTCACGAGATTCATTGATCCTATTTATAAAATTCTGATACAGCCGAATGGTGGCGCCAGCAGCGATTCCTCACTTAATAATTCACAGTATTACATCTGTTTGTGGATCATTGTACAGAATGAACGTTTATTTGTGTACAATGAAGACATATTATTGCCGTAAATGTATGAGGAATATTGGATAAAAGTGGGGATATCATTGCTTTATATTTATATTTTCATACATTGTAGGGTTTTCAAGTGTCATTACTGTTGCAAAGGCCGACGTAAGATCTCGAAATTTATTTACTATAGTAGTTTTTATAAAACAGAAGATAATTATTAATACAAAAATAGTGCACGCATAATGCCAATACCTCAAGTATTTTAGAATGTTTTAATTTAGAATCAATCTGTGACAATTTAAAGTTTCAAAGTTCGCACATAAAATCTTGCTGTATTTTTCCATTCTTTACGGATTAAACGATGTAGCTACCTATTGTTGGAAAATTTTTAAAGCATTTTCAAGACCATTGCCTTTTATCTTCTAACATGAGCTTGTGACCAGTGTACAGTTTACTCGTATAATTTTATGGCTTATTGCCAGTTTACTGCTAACAGCCAAGAGGTACGGTAGAACGTAGCTAGAACTAATCTACGAGCTTAACACGTCGAGTAAATTTGTGAAATACATATAATGATCATAAACTATCGACTTATTTTTCTAGTTTTGAATTTTACTAACAAGAAAATTACAGTACTTACTTAACAGAATTGAAATTACAGTTAGTACATACTCTAAATATCTAAGCCGACACCATAAGACAGAGTGCCCCGAATGAACGACAGTCGGTCGTAATTTAAAATCTACCTACATCTCTTTTTGCGAAGTACAAATGACAGAATGGTTCTTTTTTTGTGTTAATGAAGAATTTTAATCAGGATCATGTGAAGCAAACATCACGAGTTTGCAATTTGTGTTCATACTGTTCTTTGTGAAAATAAGAGAAGAAAAACAACCCATTACGCCGCTCTCATGTCCAGTTCAGTTGTGCAAACAGCTACACGGGAATTTGTGACTTTTTGCATGTCTTGCCCCCTAGGGCCTGGCTCTATTTACGCAGTAAACAGGGAATAAATCTTTTAACACCACCCAAACCTTTCATTTCCATTGTATGAAAAGCAATATATAACCACTCGATTAGGTATTATAGTATAGTATTTTTGTCACCTACCTGTACTGTATTTCGTTACCATTTCTAAAGCTTATTTTGATTTAATTTTACAAAGCCTCCGCCAAATTAAATAGTTATTTTTATATTCGGCTATAGCGAACAAAGTCGTGCAGAATTAATTTGAACTGTAGCAACTACTTAAGCATCAGATTTTTCGAACTAACCCGAACATGTACCTTCGTGAAAGCACATGCTGAAAAACCCGTTTTTCACGTATAAAAAGCCAAGCTAGAGGCAATTTACACAGTGCTCTGTGAAATCGACGAGTTCTTTCATCGTTGTAAAGTTGCTGTGATGTGTCTTGTTTTCTTGTCAGCAATTTTAGATTGAAGTTTACGGGTTGAGAAAAAGTAAAAGATTTTATTGAAAGCATCATCATGTAGCTCTATTTTACATGATCTACCTACTTCCTAATATAATAGAGGCACCATAAAATAAGTTAACCTTAGTTACAATGTTTGGGTAAAATATACACGTATATACTTAATTTGAGTAAAACGTGTCGAACGAGAAATTTTATGGTATAGTTGGTGACTTTGTTGGTGACTTTAATAACGCTCACGTGGTACCTACCAAATTGTTTTAATACCATCCATCAATACATAATATGAATGTTTTTAGCCCATGATTTGAAATAACGAGAAATATATCTTAGGTACCTCAAACGATAACCATCTATGGCGCTCATTTAGCGCCTATGTCCAACTGTGATATAGGCTGACAATGTCAATTTCAATGTCAAATATCTTACCTCGAGTATGTGGGAACTCAAACGAGCTTTTGGTTGATCTTTCAATTTAAAAGACATTGAGATCCTCCGTTTTATGTCGGTGTAAGTCCGTCATAAAATAGATTTCTTTGTCAACCCTTTCCGAATGATAACTGACTGTTTTATTGACCCTTCTCAAGATATTCAATTACGTCATCAAAAGGTTTAGCATGAAATTCATGCTTCAAATTCGTTAGCTTTATTTGGCACTCAGGTAGGCCATTTCTTTGCAACGTTTATGAGTTGCATATCAAGATTTGTAAATGTAAAATTTATAGTAACTCTTACAATTTTATTAATTTTCCGATCTGCGTATCGATTTGTTATTATTATACAATTTTGCACACCAAAGCTGTTTAGCTGGTAAATCATCGAATGGGACATCTTAATATAAGCATACCAACTTGTAATCCGTTATCTACAATCAAATGATTTGAAAAAGGAGACGTCCATTGCTCGCGGTAGTCCGTAACGAACTGACGACACGTGACCCACGGGACCGCATGATCACCGCGAGTTTGTTCTGAAATGTCGACAATATCCAGCCCAAGGCTGTCGATGTTCTTGGAAAAATAATGTTTGCCGACTGTTTGGATTATGTTCTTGTTCTTTGTAAATATTCCCTCAAGGGACGCGAGGTTGTAGGTTGGTATAAAATCTAGATGATCGGTTGTTAGCTGATTGGATCTATTCATGAGACGATTATTGATTGAGTTTGGGAATGATTATAATAGTTTTACAACTGACAATCAAATTTATATCTTATACTAGCAATCTGCCCGAACAGCTATTAAAAAAAATTCAAAAATTCTACGTAAATACTAACCCAAAGTGAGTAAAAATGCACTTTGGGTTATGTTATGGATGTTTTCATACGGAACTTTTTGAAAATATTCTATAGCGTAAGTTCATCAGAGATGATTTTGGAATCTAACGGTTAAAGATTTTTTAAATAAGGTACAGTTGTTATGGAGGGAGGCTATTCAATTCAAACAAATAATCAAATCTTTCCTCTTTATAGTATTAGTATAGATATAGATTCTACCTGTGGACTTCCACGGCTGGGTTATAGATCTAAATCTTAGTTAATGTGAGATTATGAATAAATTACGAAAAATACTGTACCTAAGCTTATTTTCCGTCAAACATGTTAAGCTAAAACGAAATAGCTTGTTATCGTAATCAACTTGTCCCGTCGCTTGAGCGATCGTTGATTTCCATAAAAGCGATTTTATCGGCCGTTAAATTAAAAAGTAGTAACGCAAGACCGAGCCTCTACCTACAAATTAAATGTTGATCGAATCAACGGTCACGCTATCGAGTTTTTTCTATCTTTTATTCTTAATTGAATGCGATTCTGAATGCGATTCAGCATGAGCCTACCCATAAAAAAGCTGCCCAAGCTGAAGACAGGCCGCTGTGGCGACGGTTCTTCAGTCGCCATAATGATGATGAGTGATGATTCATCATCCAACATCATCATTCAAACTAAATATTAATCTCATCTCTAAACCTCAACAGCCTATATTGGATTATGGGTAGTGCTCCCCTTGATAAGCCTTATTGGCCTTTATCTCATGAGGGTTAATGCTCATAATCTCCACTTCTCGCATGGGGGTTGTAAATCGCAGTTCGCTGATAGAATTGTTCCCCATGAGGCTGTTGTCTACCCCCCGGAATATTAGCCTTCTTGGGTTTAATTTCCCTAATATTTTGGGTCGTTATCGTTAAGCCATTTATTTTAACTTATCGCCAAATAATCTCTTACGTTTCATCCTCGGACCGCGGTAGGTATTTCCACGTTTTTCGTATATTCAGGTAGCTAAAAAGAGTTATATTAGATTTGTAAAAGTAATTATATTAATTGTTTTTTTGAATTTTCGTTGGAAAGGCAACCAATTTTCTTGTAGGTTTAAACAATGTTGACGAAATACTCTGTATACAATACAAAGAAAACCGGGGATTTTATTAAAACCATAAAATGCGATAAGAATATATCCTAGAGTAATATACAAAAGATCGTCCCTTTTCATAACAGTTATAAATGAGACAACTGACTTCAGTTGGTTACACAATCTTATTATTTCCCCTTCAGGCTATTCATTATCTTCATAGAACATGAATTATGATCATATTCTAGCCGACAATGTAGATTAGTTATATTTACCATTGAGGACTGTTTTGTTTTTTAAATATTATAGTTTATTGTTTGGCCAAATATTAAAGTGAAATCTTAAGATGGAACGCGATTCCCTGTGTGCTAGTAGCTAAGAGAAGGATAAAGATCAGAGTATCAGCATATTACGTAGTCACGGACATTCATCAATTTCCCGATACGTTTCTGGAAACGAAGAAACTCCATACAAAAAAAAATGTGCTGACCTGCCAACATGGGTAAGGTATAAAATCATATTATATTGCCATACAAATCTAAAAGCGAAAATATTCCTTTCCCGCTCCGTCGTTCGACCTTGTCAATCCTAAACGGATAAATGTCATCTAATAATGTGTATCAGTCAAAGTAAATCAATAAGCAAGGACAAGATATTTATACATTTTCAAGAAATCGTTCTCATTTCGCTCACAAAGCAACTTCAAAGTATTCGCATTTCATTTTTCAAGTGAACATTTGAACGTGCAATATAAATAAGGAAGCGAGACAAGAAAACGGCACAAGGCAAAAACTAATAAACATTGTTTTGTACGCGTCGTAATAAAAACGTTTAAGAGTGGGTACTGGAAGACATTTTTTACGAAATAAGCGTTGGTGGTTCGGTGTTTTTATAAGTGAAATATTATTTTGAAGAGGTATTTACTAAACTCATTTAGAGTTAGAGCCTTATAGCAAGTCGTAAGTGGGCGCTCCCTTCGACCTTTCTTTTAATTGCGTAACTGGGTATAAATTCAACAAAAAGTAATATAAAGGAAGGTTGGTTTATACCAGTATGGAATAAAAATATAGTGCGCACTCTATAAGCGGGCGTATACAGGGCGTCCCACAGGTATATGATAAAACTACAGGGTAATTATCTTTCTCGTGTAACGGGTTCGATTCCCGGTAACTATTTAAAAATCTATGAATGCAGTTTAACTTGTTTTTTAAATTAAAATAATGTCATCTTTCAATAAAATATTCCATCTAAAATATTTAAGGTAATTTCCCTCCATGTAGCTTACCTGTGGGACGTCCTGTATACTTAACACCTACTTCAGTACTTTTAATTTTCACGACGATAATTGCAAGACATAATAAAATTTGTTTTTTATTTGCTCATTGTGGCTTACATACTGCGGCCATGGTAGGTCTTTTGTGACCGCCACATTATGAGTTCACCCTTGAAGCTGCGGCGGTAATAATTAACCACTTAACTTTGCAGCTGCTAGGAACTGTAGGATTTTCTTCGGGGTGAGGTCTTGTAGCTCGTTTGGGGTAAACTGATGCTCAACCAGGTAAATGCTACGTTTTTCCATCTATACTAATATTATAAATAGGAAAGATTTGATTGTTTGTTTGTTTGTTTGTTTGAATTGAATAGGCTCCGAAACTACTGGACCAATTTGAAAAATTCTTTCACCGTTAGAATCCAAAATTTTCCGTGATGAACATAGGCTTTATAATATTTTCAAAAAGTTAGGGATCCGCATGTAAAATTCAATAATTGAACCGTGCGCTGTATATTCAACCTCTTTTTCTATTATGGCGCGTCATAACAGAAAAAGAGGTTGAATATATAGCGCACGGTGCTTCCTTTTTCTCTACGGCCAGAGTCAGTTATGGAGTGTCGAGTCAATGTCAAAAACCCTAATGCTGTTAAAAAAGTAAGGGATCCGTATGAAAACTGTGAAACCCATCGTGTTAGAGTGTATTATTTTTGAAATTTTTGTTTAATACCCGTGCGAAGCCGGGTCGGACTACTAGTCAAAGAAAAGCGTTTCCTTCGAATGCCACAAAATGCATGCAAAGGATATATTATTTCTGTTCAATGGATGTGTTTAAATAAAAACGGCTATAACCTAGGTTCAAAGAATAATCGGTAGACTTCTTTATTATGAATCGAGAACACACAATAGCCCAGATAAATTGCTTGTTCTTTTTAGCAATATTCCTTTTCTCTAAATTACTAAGCCCTTTGGAAATGGAAGTTTTCTTGATATTTCAAAAGCTAGTAATAAATCCTTCAGAAAGTGGAGGTCTAAAGAACGCGAACATAATGGTCAATGGAAAAGTTTGTACTAAGAAATTAAAACCACAGAATTAAAACTAGGTTTTAAAAATTGCTTTTTATATAGGTTAAATACATTTTTGAATGCGGTAAAAAATATATTTAATTGTTTTTCGAAATGCTTTTTTTTTGGCAGACAATGAAGAACTTTTTTAATACGAGTATAGTTTTTGGATTATGTGATGTTAATAATATCTACGGATATACAAAACAAATATACCAAACATCCTTATGTAGATACCACTTAACTAATTTAGGGTCAAAAATAAAAATAGGAAACATTGAACTCCTACTTCTTAGTATTTTAGTTGAAATTCAGGATAGGCAGCAAGTGCGGGCGAGGGTTATAGACATTTTTCAGGTTTTTGTGCTTTTACGCCGGGGGCCCGTGTTGCTCTGTGTTTTAGTTGTCGACGAAATAGCTGTTTTGGACGCTTTTTATCCGTCGACGAAAGCAAAGGTGACTTTCAACACTCTATCTCTCGTCTTGTTTGTTCCGGAAAAGTTTTTATCACGCATTTTGTTTTTAAACGCGCCGTAAAAGAGTCACTGTGGTCATGACTACTCTGTTTTATTAGTTGGGTATCTACTTAAGCGAAAAGTAGATACGTTCCAGAGATTTTTGTTTCTAATGACATAAGTTTATCTCTAACCATTTGAAATCTTATTCAAAAAATATCATAGCAGTTTTTAAAGATAAAATGCCCCCACGCTATTTTGCAATGCAAAAAGTGGAACTGAAATACTGCAACGCCACCAGTTTTATAATAACTTTTTATAAGAAAAACGTTAAAAAGTTCCACTGAATATCGTATGCGAGTTGGTGAATGGTGGTCGAGATGTTCCGTTTAATTATACGCTCACTGCACTTTGGTGGCTGGCCAAAACCTCACGGTCTTTAGCCTTTTATGTGCGGTGACCGCTATATGAGGTCTGTCAAATAACTATACACTTAACCCCTTACTCATAATAGGCAACTTACTTAAAAAGCACTGCTATTTTTAAGACCCTTATCTTTCATTAAATACATCAGAATGAGTAATCACACTCCTTAGCAATTGTTTCAAGGTTTAAATGAATAATTATACCCTCTTATTAGTTTGCTAACTTAACGTATTGCTATTTTTCCCTCTGTCTTCTTCTATTGACAAACCTCGTCTGTGCTTCGAACTCGGCACGGCTTCCGCCTGCCACATTACATCGTCAGCCTATATCAGTCCACTGCTGGACATAGGCCTGCTACGGTCTAGCATAATTTATCCCTAAATCTAGCTAGTGTGAATCTTTGAGGTAAATTATTTTTAATCGATGAAACTATGGGAGTGGTATATTGTATTTTTTACCTACACGCACTAGAGCTTCCATTTTAGATTGGAAGCGCTAGTGTGTGTAAACTAAAGTAGCAGCAGGTACTGTTAATGATTAACAGTAACCTGCTAAGTAAAGGTACCTGCGTCAGGTCCGTGATAATGAAATCTGCCCCAGTCATTTCAACCCACCCCTCTATTATTGTTCTCAACTATACGGTAACTACTTACAACTTTCCTTGCGAATGAATTACCCCACAAGCGTTTCCTTAATCGCATGGCAAAGAACTGTTTCCAACTATTCTGAATGGAGGCTGAGGAAACGCTTAATGAAGTTCAGCTTAATTGGATCCTGGAGTTATGTAAAATTGTTTTGTAAAAAGGTGATATTAAATCTGATCAATTGGCACAAACGGTTGGATGGACAAAGTTGGTAGTTTGATTCTCGTTTCAAACCGCATCGCATAAAACGTAGTGTAGCTTATTTATGTACATAGTCTTTCGCATGATCAATATCATATTAATTTTCACTTGTAAACCTTTATTAACAAAGAAAATTATAATAAAATAACACAAACAATTAATCTACTTTTCCCTAAACTTCAACTGGTTCAACGTGGAAAAATAAATTTGTGAATATAATTTAGAGTAGTGAAATGATCTTCAATAGCACCGTTTAGCCCAGCCAACTGGATCTAAGGGTTATCCATTTAAATAATTTTGTATTGCCGTCATGAGTCACAATAATAGTCGCCGTCATGAGTCACGTGGATAATAGTTGAAATACCGTAAATTAAATTGTTTATTTGTATAATCATTGTTGAAATACTGATAAAATGATTTGCAATAGTACACATTAAAATCTTTTATTTACTTATATGTAAAAATATCAATAAAACATTTTTGCGAACCAATCAGTTTTCAAACGATGCTGTAATATTTGCCTTGCATAATTTAAACTGATGGAGATTCCCGTTCGAGATGTTAGTATCAGGAAACTAGAGTTACTTAGTTTAAACACAGATAGACACTTTCAGCCTTCGGCGTAGTATTAGTTTAACAATGTTACAGATTATAGTGCCAACGGCTGGATCACTATCAAATTATAAATCTATACCACAATGGAGACTTCTCATACGTAGATTATCTTTACTTACGTAGGTATCTACGAAGGAGGATTATGGAGGATGTTGTTGATGTTGATGTGGCTACTAATCGTGCCTTACTGGTGAAGAACGGATTTTTTTTACCAACTCATACTAGGTAGATACTATTACACTTGTATCCATTGTTATCATCATTCAAAGAATAGAAATCTATTCCCTGAAGAAAATGTTTTCTGATCTTGTTTTCTTTATTTTAAAACAGTTAAACTCCTTTGACATTCTATAACAAGCAAAGCATAGAAATAGCTCGCTATGACACATGTCTCGGCTAATATGTGCCAGCAAAATAAGTTAATAATGATTCAACGTTAAAATAAAAAATGTGTATCTTCCTTTTTATACGTTTTCCTCGCGTTAGAACATTATAGGACGGGTTATGATATTGCTTCGGAAGCCATAGCTCAGAGGTCCCGCATCTACTTACTCGTACTATATTCGTTATAACGAATTTATGGGAGCTACGTGAGTTATGTATGGAATTTATATAGATTTGTGAGCCAGGTAGCTATATATTTTGAAATTGTCAAATGTTTGTATATTCGGTGAGTATAGCAACCTATCTAGATTTTACGGTGGCGGTCGCGACGTAAGAATGTATCCCTCCAACTCAACCTGTGGATATCATAAAAGTTGACAAAAAAAGGATTGTATCGGAAAAAGACTTTTTTTCTATATAAATATTTTTTTTTAATTTTATGTTCGCAATTTTTTTTTGGTTGGCGATTTTTTGTTAATATGTCCAGCCCACAGCCACTTTAGCTTGCTACTTCTTTGAGCCATTTCAATAACTTTGTTTCTCTGTCGAATATATTCTACCAATCTTATTCTGCAGAAATACTTCGAGCATACCTCTTTCCATAGCTGAGTTACTTTGAGCCAGCTTAGACGACACTGATTAAACACTTTCGTTATCAAGCAGTGCGTCGGAATGGAGAGTAATCTTTATTTAAGACGAGAGACCAAAACTTCTTTGAAATTAACCACATATGGCTGTAAAACCAGTCAGTAAACATCAAATTTAAAACGAGTTATTTTGTAATTAAATATTATTAACCCTGCAGAGCCCACTTTGGTTTTTCTCCAAAATAAATATCACAGTTTATTAACACAAAACCCAAACATAAATTTAATTAAATGTGAAAATTTGTCAGTGAGTAAACAATGCTGACCGACCATTATATGAAGACTCGGGAAATACATAGAGACTATGTAGACGTATGTATGTATGAGGGAAAAGATCTTTCATGATAAGACTGATTGAGCTGTTCTAAGGCCACTGTGAAACGGAGAGCCAATTTAATTATGCAGCACAAAGATTAATTCAATCAGGAAGTTTTCTATTAAGCCGTGCGCACATCGTCTGAACATTTTCGTTTTATTCTACAGTGCGTGTTTAGACTATATTTCACTTTACACGCCCTCTTTCAGCTTGCTTTGTGTTGGGCTGTTTATGTTGTGTACAAAGGTTTATTTTGTCGCGTGTGTGCATAGGTATTCGAAGTTGGTTTATGTGCCGAAAGCTTAATGAAGTTTGGTAAATTTATCCATGTAATTATTTTACTGATGAACTTTAATAATAGGGCTTTTAATGAAATTCCAAAATACAGGGTTGGGTAATCTTTGATGATACGGAGAATTATGATTTTTGATACTCTTACAAAAATTTATGTGTGGCAAAATTATGCCAGTTCCTAAAGAGGGTATCGATATCATTATGACAACATGATGTCGAAACCCTCACCTGACAACACAGTCACATGTGCGCCTAGTCTAAATTAGGACATTTTATATTCTATTCAATACTTTTTTATAGATCATATTGAATTCCATAGAGATATCTGAACTTCGACCTTCGAATGCTTAAAAAATCTTACAGTTGAAAATAAACACTGAAAGGGTTTAAATCGGGCTTAAAGATTTTTTATGGCAGAGTAACTTTTCTGAGAAATTAACGTTTTAATAATAAATAGCATTAGTGGTTTTTGTCTGTGGATCTCAGACACCTGACACTTAAGGACATTGTCTATGTATACTAATATTATAAAGAGGATATGTTTGTTTGTTTGAGTTGAATAGACTCCAAAACTACTGGACCGATTTAAAAAATTCTTTCACCATTAGACTCCTCAATTTTACCTGATGAATATAGGTTCTACAACCTTTTGAAAAAAGTTAGGGATACGCATGAAAAATTCATTTTTTTCTTTAATACCCTTGAGAAGCAGGGGCGGACAGCTAGTGTTATATATCTTTGTTTTATTCGTATTTGTGTCCTATATAAATAATTTGCACCGCGACTTTGTAAACTAAAACAGCAGTAGCCTATGATATACCCAAATCCTTTCCACGAGTATTTCTATTTCCTATCCCCAAGATAAAGTCTGTATCGAGCGAGCATTGCGTCATAAATTACCATGCCCTGCGAAACACCATGTCACTCCGTAAAAGTAAATTGTAAAGATTTGCTCAGTCACTGGTATATTAGAACCACATTAAACGAAACTTACAATGGTGTTTAAACACTAGTAAAAAGCCTTCGGTTTCACCTACGTGCCGTTCTTTGTTTTTTATACCCTATATTTCTTTTTATTGGTGTTGTAATCCACATTACATTGCATTTGTTTTAGAAGAACATGCTTAGAATTTAGTTTATTTAGTTTAATATTGTCGTGTAAGTAGTTGGGCTCTAATTTTTTATTAATATTGTATAATGAGTTTTATTACGAGTTTGTCCCTCTCACATGCAGAGCTATATTTATAGCCCCTGGCCTAAAAATATTTGGTGTGTTTTTTATGTTTGTGGTATGGTATCGTACGTAGTTTGTAATTTGTGTTTGAAAACATGAGAAAAAATTAAGACAATTGCGTAATTGAAAGTTTTATAAATTTATGAAAATTGGTACAGTTATGTTCATATTAATGTTTTTTTTTTAATAAAATAATTACTGTCGTCTCGAATAAATTAAAAGTGTTCTAAATTTATGAAAAATTAGTAAAATTAGTAAATAAAAGTGTATTAGTAGCTATTTTACGAAGTAATTATTGTATTTATTCATAAAAAAAACACTGTCGTCTCGAATAAATACAATGATTTCTTCGTAAAATAGCTACTAATATACTTTTATTTAAAAAAAAAGTTTGCACTATGAATCGGCAAGTTTTTACGATTTCTTTAACAGTCACCCAGCAACTCTCATATAATTTAACGTAAAGATTTACGTATCCAACAAATTTGAATAGCTCTTACGTTCCAGGTCATAAAGTCGAGAATGATGTAGGTATTTAAATAATTTCACGTTCCCCGTTCACATTTCCCGTTGATAATAATTATCCCAGAAACGACGAGAGTGACGTAATGGGCTAGTAATTAAATTCTAATATTAATTATAATTTAACGACTTGGTTGAGGTTCAACATTGATTGTATGGTAAGGTGTTTATAGAAAAAATATCTACGAAACGATGTTGACGTACAACGTTTCTATGGATGGAAGGCTTTTACTCTTTTACTCCAAATATTATGAAAATATTTGATAACTTATGCATGATGTAGGAAGATTTTTTCTACACTTCATAACTGAAGGTGACACGCGCAAAATAATTATTGGGTTTTTCAGTATTTTCTTGGTTCCACGAGGACAAGCAGCTATAGCTTAAGATAATATAGATAAGATAAGATAAGATCATTTTATTGTCAATAGTTACACAAATAACAAATATACAAAATATACTTCATTAGATGGATAGGCTAAGACTTGTCAAGAACACTAAAATACAATTTTGCTGTAAAGGGGCAATAATCAAGAGTGATAAATTTAAAATAACCATTATGGACCTTAAATGATAGGTACTTATTTTGACTGTATGTTAGGTGAGATTACGACAGTGTTGGGTAGCTTTATGTTGGTGTTCAGGTGACTGTAGTCGTTCTCTAAATACTCTTTAATGCTATATAGCGTTTTGTCAATTAGCAAATTTCTTAGTGCTTAACGCATGATAAAATAACTGAATTATTTTTTAAAGCCCAAGCTGAAACAAACTTAAAATAATTGGTTGTTTTTATGGGCGGAAAGGGTGAAAATACCCTTAGCTGTCTGTCCTTAATTATTAAATTATTGTCAAAAACAGCGTTCAAAAGTCAAGCTAAGTACCGATCACAGATAACAACGTGGCGCGTCGTTATTACATGGATGGGTCGCGTCATGTTGGTTTTTTCCCTTTTAAATATATTTTTAATCGATATATAAAAAACGTTTTTAGGGTAATTGCGTGAATCGGTTATGTATGTACATTGGTAAGCAACCCTTCAATTGGGATTCGAATCACTCTTGCCTGGTTTTTTCTTCTTTTGCCATGAAAGAGAATTTAAAATTAATATTATGTTATATACATAATATTGATTTTAAAGTGAGACTTTTTGGCAAAAGACGAAGAAACGAACTACAGCTAACAACTTGCAATTTTCACAAAGCTTAATTACTTGTAGAGAGCATAAATCACAAAAAAGAAAGCAAAATCCATGTAATTTTGAAGCAGCCTCTAGTTAAACTTGGAGAAACTTGTGTGACGCCGCAGATATAAATTATTTACTAGCCTGTGTAACTGTGGTTAAAATAGTTAATCCATTTATTTTAATCACAAACCTGCGATATTTTGGGACTAAAATATATCCACGTGCTATCGAACACACATCACAAGCTCATTATAACCTGGAGCCTACCTCCAGGGCATGAAAGCATGTGACGTCACTACCCATGTCAGAAATAAGGTGGCTTCGCAGTAATTATAGTCAACATGTAAAGCTGTTTATACCAGATTCAGATTCAGTTTCAATAACTTTATTTCTTTAGGCTTACAAAATAAGCACAAGTCAAATTTCATACAGATAATAATTATAAAAAAAGAAATAATTTGTTATTGATTTCTCTTCACTTAATTTTTTTGTCCACTAGTGAAAGAAGTGAAAAAGAAACCACTAGTACATTCATATAAAACTATGTGTCTAATACAATGTTTGTTTTGCCTATCTAAATCTAAGATTAATGTGATTAAGATACATGTCAATAATTATTTAATACATAGCTAAGCATAACATTCAATTTCTTACATGCTATTGTCGGTGTGGATTGGAGCGACATCTGGCCAAGCAGTATCGTTAACGTAATCATCTTTAGAGTAAAAGGCTTTACCCATAAGCATTTACTAGCAAATTATTTTTTGGAAAAGTCCGTGCCTCTATTTACTCGTATAATGGATTGCGGACGGTATTGTATGGGTTTTGATAAAAAAATGTTCAACTAGACGTAATGGTTTGCTCACACCGAACCAGCTGCCAGAGCCCGTTGGGTCGATGTGACATTTCTGACTAAAGTGTTTTATCAAAATGTTCGGGGCCCGGAGATTTTGGTATGTATCTTAAAAATATATAGTTAGGTTAGGTATCGCTATGGTATCCCTCATTTATTTATAATACTAGTGGGAAATAAGACTTCGAATAGCGAGTATCAAAAAATATAAGGTCTTTGAATTAGTTAAAGAGTTTTACGTTTTTAATTTTTAGCACATTTTTTATCAGAACATTTTGTTGATTTCCTGAGAATAGTAAATCTACGTAACTCTGAAAAACAGTTTTGGAAAGTACAAATAAAGGCTTTAGCAACGATACCCAACACGAGCATATTGACTCGAGATTAATTTAAGATTCCCGAACATTTCTTAGACCCCACTATCTCGTTATCTGATTTTTAACTGTATAATATAGCCTGTAACGATAGGCATATTGAGACAAATCGCTCATCGTTTGGGAACAAATACAGCGGCTACATAGCGTGCCAACCTCTAACCCTCTCCAGTTGAAAGTCAGGTAAAAATAGCACCAATTGCGAACATCAATCATAACAGCAGTTTCTGGACAAAGGCATCATACATCGGGATTTTCTCTTTTCGAATGATATGACTTTTGCATTTATGTGACGATACGGTAGTAATTACCAATTATGGGCTCTTTACATAATCTCTGGGGATCCGACGAACTGCGGCGAACAGCGGATGTCAGATTTAAATTATATTTAGCTATAATATTATTTTATTTTGCATGATTTTCGCGTTTCAGATTTGCAAACTGTACTTATGAAATGCATTTGTAACGGATTTTATACAACTATTTTGTCCGTTACACGCATGACTTAACTGTCTTGAATTTAGTTACTGATTTATCTTAATGAAAGTTTTGTAAGGTGGGCTTATTGCTGAGGTATTTATAAAACTTCATATTTTGGTACTTAACAGTCAATAAGGGATAACATACTCATAACAACATTTTCAACAAAATTCAACCAGACCTATGTATCTAATTATAAACAGAGTACGTATGAACTTGCTTGATGTTAATGTATTATTATTACTTAGTAACTCCCAAGAGTCGATACGTAGATTGACAAACCGAATCATGTAATACTGAGTGAACGGTTTCATACGAAATGTACTAATCGAAAATTGATGAATTTTCATCATCAATTCAGAACTGGGAAATGTTCGTCATCAGCGCCTCGTTATGCTCTTAGACTGAACCAAAAGGTTAAAACTAAAACTACGTTACCATAGTTCCCTCGATGGCAGAATTCCAAAACTAGAGGCAAAAGCAGGATAATGCGACCTACGTATTATGCAAAATGCTCACGTATTACCCAGGAAAGTGAGCAAGGCTACAAACTGGGGGCATAATTTAAGGTGTCAAGCCAGTTTTTAAAGCAATTTGAAGTTAGATTTATGAGCAGAATGCTTAAATTGTATAGTTTTAAAAGTTTTACATTTTGTGGCTTTATCTAGACAATTTTCTGATATTGAAAAGAAGTTTTTATAAAATGTAGTTTTCTATATAATATGATTACATTTGTTTTACTTGTTTTTTCAGATTCAGCATTTCTTACAGAATCTCACTCGCTCTCTCTCACAGGTACCTATATTCACATACCAATAAATAAATCAGAAATAATATTCAAACAACACCATTTGACTTAAAGCGGCACACGAAATTAACAAGGAATGAGACCTAAGAACTTGAAAATATTATTAGCTAATGCAAATGGCATAAATTATAACAGTAAAATAGTTTTGCCAACAGTACCAAGACTTAAGCTCAGCGTGAGCTCTACCAATTGACTCTAATCATTAGTCAAATAAGCTTTGAAACTTATTATTCACGGCCAACCGTGTTATTTTCAACGAACCGTAGCTAGGCTTTTAACCGCTGCCAATTTATAGGTAGTTTATCTAATAGACAGAGACACCCTCCTATTACGGCTATTGCCAGAGATGATATGGAGCCCAAATTAAGGTTGCGTGGAAAAGGCTACTGAGTTAAAGGTTTGATCTATAATTACTAAGTCTATATTCTGGCTATTGTCCTATGTTGAATAATTTATCTACGTGTATATCTAATTATCTAAGGGTAAGCTTTATAGCGAGGTAGCGAAAGGTAAATGATATTCCAAGGCATTTTAGCCTTCTATGTGAATTCATATTACTAGAATCACGAAAGAAACCATGTAAAGAATGCCTCTTCTATTAAATCATCGCGTTATCAGCCCTCAAATGTCCACTGCTGAAGATCGACCTTCTCCAACACCACAAATATAGCAGTCTGGTAGTTCGATCTTTTCGTTTATTTGTAAGAATTGGTACTCTTAGTCGGTGCAGTAGAGTACACCGAGGAACTCTCTCTCACTCTCCAAATATATTAATATTTGGAGAGTTAAAAAAGACCCCGGAGCCGTTGACTTCCTGCAACTTCCGCTCCAGTCGTCGGCTCATCAAGTGGATGATCTCCTAATACTCCGTTCGTCACTGCATATTACCAGAAACTTTCACATTTTCGCAGACCCATTTTTAGATATTTTGTGTGTCGCAAACACCTCCAATTTATGTGTTTTTGTAGAGATGACATGCGTCGGTATGCCCCATTTTATCCAAGTTGGATGTGTAATTATTTTGATTGTTTTATTTATGATTATTTTTAGATGCTTATAATACGAAGTATCTTGCATATCTATTAATATAAATGATACCATTTGGAGAGATCTCAATAATAAAAGATCTTTCTGACAGCAGAAGGTATAGGCCTGATTCAATATATGTATATTTGTGAAAGCTAATCAGGTCCAGACAATTAGATCTGCAAACTCGGTTATTGAACCGTCCGGATTGCTACCATTTGTTAATAATATGAAAGTTTGAGAGCTTATTTTCAGCATTTGCCATCTGTTCCAGGAAAGGTTTGTTTACTTATTAATTCTTAGGCAATAATAGCAGTATTGTGATTATTTATAGAAAAGATTTTGTAAGAATCAGGTTGACCATAAAATTTCTGTTATAGTAATTGTTTGTAAAATCAAAATAATTAACATCGGTTCAAAATCGCTTTTATCTTAACATTAAAAAAAGAGTTTAAAGTCTCAGTATGTCATATCTTATTATATGTCATGTCTTAGTATGTTATTGTCATATCACCTCGTTTACTTTCGTCTAAAAGCACACCCTAGACTCACCGATTATTTACAAATGTGGCTACTTTTCTAATCAAGAAAGACAGTTGAAAGAATTAAACAATCATATACGCACATAAAACCAAAATAATATTAGACAGAACACTATTATCTTGGTCAATTAGTCACAAGACAATGCCTATTTTGTGTAAAATATTTCACGAAAGTGCTTTGTATTCAATAACGCACCCCACTCGATGAGCAGTGTTCTATTCGTGACTAGGTAGTCTAATAAGCCAGACATTTCAACAATGACCTACAATAAATTGTCCTGTACCAACCAAACCTTAAAAATCCTCTGTGCAAAGTTCAGCGAACTAGAAAAAATTGGCTGATATTTCAGTGTTACAACAGGACAAAGGCAATTTTTAAACCTTACGTCATTGAAATATGGTCCGATTTTGTATAAGAGATATGGAGATGACAAGATTGGTCTCTATAGAGTTGTGAGGTCTTTTTACCCGCTTGACCGTGACCTTTTTTGTTGCAATTTCGTATTAAATTAGGGTTCTGACCGCATTGGTATGAGAGTAATGTGATACGAAAGTCAGAGGCGGCAAATGCTTGATCGAAACGATCCAAATGTTTTTTCGGAGATAAACGGTTTTCTTTCATTTAGACATGGCTGTAGAGGGGGTAGGCTTGGCAGAGTCAGTAGAAAATAATACTGGACCAATCACAGCATCATATATCCCGAATATAATATAACCAGCGGTCCGCCCCGATTTCACGCGAGTATTTAATAAAAAATAATGTTTATGCGGATCCCTAACTTTTTTGAAAATATTTATATATTCATTAGGAAAAAATTTGGATTCGAATGAAAAATATTTTATTTTTTCGGTCCAGTAGTTTAGGAGCGTATTCAATTCAAACAGACAAACAATCAAATCTTTCCTCTTTATAATATTTTTAGTATAAATATAGATACCTAAAGCTTCTGTTACTGGTAATAGGGAACTGATATTCTACATAGATAGTTAATTTCTTATACCGACATAGACAACACCCAGAACGTCCGGAACAAATATCTAAAATTGCCTGAGGTGGAAATTGCACTCGCAACCTTATGCGTCGAAGGCGGACCCTCGCCCGCTGCGCCACAGAGTTCGTCATAGTCGTGTACCCTTTATCTTCAGAGTCGTAGATATTATTTAGAAAGTCAAGAAATTTATTCGCACTTAGCTGCTTACCTTTCGGTAGCAGGTGCTGCTTAGCAACACATGAAGGTTAGTGCCTATAAAGTGTTTAACCTAATTCGAGGTTTGTTGGCAGTGTTTAGGCTGTTTTGGCTAATTATCCCTCCGTTGAAACAGGTTACCAGCAAAAAATGCTATTTCATCGACTGTAAATATGTTTCGAAAATTTAAGCGTTTCTTAAATAAGTACCTAATTCAAGTAGGTAATGCCATCATCAGTCTGTTCTTTTACCATTACTGTGACAGCTACTCGCGAACCACATAGCCTTGAGAGATTATGGTAAAATGTCTCATGGTATGACTTTGATTCTTTAAAAGATGGCTTGGCTTTTAGTTTGATATGTCACGTCTGTGTCACCCTTGCGCTTTTTCATCTTGAACGGACATCTGTAAGAGCCGGTCCGCAGCAACATCAGCGGAATCCCTTAAAAGGCAATACGCTAATCTTTAGGAATGTTACCTATTTGAGCCGTTTCAGGTGGTAACCCTAAGTTTTCGGGGTCCTGGGGCACACGCAATACGCAAAGATCTTACAAAAATTGCATGCCATTCAATATGGCAGAGCTGCTAGCATTCTGGGCTGTTGGCCTTCTGGTGGTTTGGATTTTTATGCAAAAGATGTGTGTTAGTAGAATAGTAACTATTTTATTGGGATATTGTCATATATTTTCTTAATAAATAAACCAGAAACCGTTCCTCATAAAAAGCGTATGTTATTGGCGCTATCTTGATAAAAACTAATAAAAGTGCCGCTCAAGACTAACCTTGAGTTCTGATACGTAGATCAATAAAATCTTTTCCACTTATTACATTTATACGATAATTTTGGAAATCTCACCTTGAGAGAGTTAAATTACGCGACCGAAAACTATAGGTACCTATAATAGTACAAATAGGTTGATATACGTGTCGTGAATGTAGGCAACGATATTCAAGCAAATGACGATTTTTGCACCTGGTAGATACCTACCAATACTAACCCGTACAACAATTGCAAAACTGTTAGTTATCAGGCGCATGATGATACGGAAACAAAACTTAAGCTAATTTTTTAAGGATTATGTGTACTCCTAAAATAGTCATCGTTTTATTCTGTCTTATTTCCTTGGAGACCTAAATTAAGTAATTTTAGGCACAAAGTAAACGCCTGAATTTAATTAGGTACTTTAGAAACGTCCTTTGTTCCAACGGGAATAATAAAAACAAGCAAAATGGCTGTTTTTAATAGAATTAGCAGTAAAAGCCTTATTGACAGACATGAAAAGTTTTTTCATAACCATGAAATATTTGGACATAACCTAAAACTTGTTACGGCGTTATGGGGACCTTCAAAAAGAGCTTTCGCAATTGATGCGTAAGGAGACGACCGTCCATAGACGTCACACTGATATTGCGAACGTGACAAATTTATTACCAATAAAGATTCCGTGTTCGCTTAACTTTTGTGTAGCAAAGGGCTCTCTTAGTTATTAGTGAGCCAAATAATCAAACTGCTACATTCCGAAAATAGTAAGGACAAGTCGCGTCGCGTTGACACCTCTCTTTTATAAAACACAAGACAAGATGGTTTCCTCGCAAATAGAGTGTTTATCTGTCAGTGACGATAGGTTTATCTTGAAAAGGATTTGGTAAGAAGCTGTAAAGTGGACAATGGATTTAAACTAGAGCCAACTTCTCTGCCCAATACCTAATGTAATGTTTATCAATAATGGACAATTTTAAATTCATATGTAAAATGAATTCAAGTATGAATTACAACTGTTTAAAGTATAGTAGGTACGTAACGTATCATAAGATCGGTACCTACCTACTTTATTCAAACGAGAAACAAAATTTCGGCTGTAACTAAATATGTGTCTAATAATATACATATTGACATCTTAATCAGACGCAATAACCCCCACATAATGATGCCATCTATGGCGCTCATTAGGGGAGGCCTATGTCCAGCAGTGGACTATAATAGGCTGATAATGATGATGATGATGATGATGAATCAGACGCGATACATAGTCTTAAACATCGTACCTAATGAATTCGTGGGACTACGGGAAAAGTATTAAATGATTAAATGATTAGTTTATTTATTTTTACAATAAAGTTAGCCTACAATTAGTACACCAAAACATACAGGATAGGTGTAACTTACATTTTAAAAATAGGTAAATGTAATGTACCAACGTCTTACAGGCCGACACAGTATTATAGTTTAGATAGAAGTTACATTATTATACTACACAAAGAGAACAATACAAACTGACATGTTGTAATCAAAAATTCAGTCATAAAAACCTGCACGAAATCGATTAAATCAAAGAAATACGTATGCAAAATGCTTATCTTTGAGTGATGAATCATATAAAAAAATCTTCTTATAAAAAAAAAACGATTCATAGTTTGATGTGCAGGCTTTGTGGATTTAATCAGTAAAGAGAGTAAATACTTGCATGTTGAGTTTTGTGGCCACTCTTCGTAACTACGGAAAAAACGATTAGAGTCCAGCCTTAAATATGAATTAAACGAATCTCCAGGCAATTTACAGCGTAAATAAAGCAAACACAAAAAATATGTAAAATACAATCTAAACAAAACCTGCCGCAAGTAAACCAGGAAACGTCTACTGGGAGTGTCTGAACCAATTTGAACATCAGCCAAAAGCATGATTAGCTTAGCGAGATTAAAACGAATTCACGACCCCGTTGCTAAAAACTTTACGGGATTGAATTTTCCTTTTCTAGCTTGTGATGGATGCTGTTTGCGTTTAGAGTTAAATTCTTCTGTTTACTATTTGATGGTTGTTTTTAAAAGTTTGGTACTTACCAGTGTTACGGGGCGTATTTGCAGCGTGTTTCATACATAACGTTGTGAGCTAAAATCTGTCCCGTCGATTGTTGCGAACTTCTTTTCCTGTATTGACTGAACGAACGCGCTCAAAGCATAAAATGCAGAAGGTACAGTTTCTCCGTCCCGTCTTTAAACAATAGGTTTGATTTCTCTGGCATCCAGCGTTTTCGTCATTAAAATATTTAAAAAAATATATGTATTATCAAACTGTTCTATTACAACGAGAAAATGGTTTCGTATTTACCAAGTCCATTTTGAGCTTCATTACCACCGGATCAACATTCGTTGCATATAAAAAAATCCAATCAGAATATTCAGCGAGCCGCTCGCAGATTCCATGCATCTGTCTTGTTTCGAGCAGAACCTATTTATCAAAATGCACTCTTAACATATTCATGGTAGTAATGAAAAGGGAGTATTCACATTGACGGCAAATCCACAATTTTATATTTTTTTATACTATGCAATACTACTTATCTTGCTATACTTCTCTTTGATTGATGAATATAAAACCTTCTTATTTATGAAAAACGTTTCATAATTTGATGTAAAGGCTTTGCAGGAAACACCGCTTCGCCGAACGTTGGTGGCGTCATTGCGTGAATCACGGAATAAATAGATTTGGCGTTATTACAACCAGTTTACTCACAGATCTTTTGGTTGAAATGCTGATCTACATTATTTATAATAGCAACATTTACAGTATTTTTCGCTCATATTAAGATGGCATGTCTCGTTTAGCTGTTTTATTATTATTTATTTATTTTTATTGTAGGTACCTAACGTACTGTTACCGAGCGTCTTCGGACGCATTTTGGCGAAATAAAATTGTTATTATTATAAATTAAAAGGTAAACTGCCCATGTTTAATCGGTGTAATGATGATTGATCGGTTGATTCCCAGTCAAGAGCCTTTCCGGAAAACAGTAAGCCTCCCCCCTCCCCCGTGGACTCAAATGGTAACATGTAGCTCATCCCCACCAAAAACAAAAACAAATAATATAGTAGGTTAATATTCAAAAATCAAAATCAAAATCAAGCTGGAGATCTGGTCAAAATCTGGCGCAGCGCAGCAGCAACATTGCCATACAGCGAGGCAATGCAGTCAGAATCTGGGGTACACTTCCAACTGCTATTGATATGAATCAGTTGAGATACCTGTAGTTTGTTTAAACAGTTTGCAGTTAGCTCAATTTTTTCAATTGTAAATACTAGCTCTAATTTAGCTAGATAACTGTAATTTTCTAAATAAAGGCTTTAAAAAAAGAGAATACAGATAAACGATTTGTTAAGTACTTATTGCAAGAAAAAGTAAAAAAAATTAAACACTCAAAGTTTCACCTCCATATAAATGTTAGTGTGATTAGGTTTTTTTGTATCATTACATGGCGAGGCGTGTACATACATCAGTACATACATTAGTAATTCCGCAAAAAGAGACGTTAAAATGAAAAAAACTAAGTAAAAAGAAATCTCAACCGTGAAAAAGCCTTTACTTTCGTCATGAGATTTGCAGCTGCGAGGCAGGATATTCATTTGTAAGCGACGATTGTTGATTTTGTTGCAGCCACCATTGTATTTTGTCCCTTTATTGCTCGTTGTTGTGTAACTATCTTCAAGCTCTAATGAATGTGCAGACAATGGAAATCATTTTTATATTAATAATAAAAGATATATAATTTTATTGGGAGTAAATATACTGAGTTATATGAAAGCTTTTCAATAAAAACAAGTCCTTTATAATAAAGGTTTTACCAGACACCCAATACTGAGCTAGTGCTTAGTTTGGGTCTAGGCGAATATAAAACATAAGGTAAGCGACAAATACTTACTTAATATCTATAAAGTAGATAATTATATTCATATTATTGTATAATTATTCCTGAAAAAAAAAATCAATGCTTATTTTTGTGACATTTTACTAAGCTAAAGCCTTCGTAATACTAATAACCAAGGCAAATAAAAGCATCATATAATTTAACAAAATAAGTAAAGCAAGAAGCATTATTTAAACAGCAAATAAATTCCTGCCACGACAGGAGAGTCTATTTCAAAACCACACAAAAACATCCAACTATAAACTCAATCTAAAAACGCAAACATTTAACTCCAGGGGAATCTGTATAAATCCTTTATTATTTCGCCAGAATGATATTATGGCGCGATTTAAAAATTTCATTTCTCTCTACCATTTTTGGCGTCATGTGCATTTCAGTGCAGGGTTGAGTTTATTTTTTTCACGAAAGGTTTTGCATGGCTTTACGAACAGAGGATCGCGTAAAAAGAGAATTAATTAATTTAGGAGTTTTCTAGGTATTTCGAATTATAGCCTGCCCACGTCTAACGACACAAACATTATGTGAGTTTGAATTAATATAAAATAAAATTATGATTTTTTTTTATATCGCTGACGCTTTTTTGTTATCAAGAAATTTGATGACGCTGAAAGACTAGGGAAAAAAGAAAGGCAAAAAATATTTTTCTCATGATCAGGTTTGTTATTTTAGTCTTCCAATATTTCAGCACAGTTCCACCTTCAAGTCTCGATTATACAGTCGCGCTGTGCCAGATAATAATCAAATCCAGATCACGCGTTGATTCGATAAGACACTCAGATCTTTTGTAAAAAAACTCAAAGCAATTTAGCAGGAGTGTAGACTCTCCAGAATAATGCTTCAGTTCCAGCTTTTCAAACTTAAACTTACTGCGGTAAACCCATACTAACTCATAGCTCTTATCTACGCAGCTATAATTTTCTCACGCAAAACTAAAGATACATTTTACGAAACATTTCGCAGCTGTGACTTTTTCTTAACTTACTTGAAATACTTTGGTACTTATCACATTTAAATAAGAATACGCATATTTCAAATGATTATTATTTTGAAAGCAAAATTATTTCTGTTCCCGCTGTGAAACCCACCAAGAATCTTACAATTTCAAGAACGAAAATTTCTGAGGGTATTTTATAACAATTTATTCACCAAGATAAAGCCAATAACCAACTCCGAGTACCTCCAATTGTTTCCAAATGCACAAACACTTTCACGCATTCAACCTCTTACTCATGAATAATAAAGAAGGTTCTACGGGTACAGCTAACGGTTTCTTGAGAAAAGCGGCTTTTGGACCGCACTAGACGCTGAAATCAAGATGCTATAAATTCCAAAAGAACAAAAATATGTCTAGAAAATAAAACGTTGGGTACCTACCTAATTTCTAAATGCCTAACATAACCTGATTTGTTGAGAAAAGTACGATATTTGGTTGTTTCAATTTAAAAAAGAAGTCGTAATATTGAAACTGGACTAAAAAATAGAATGAGAAAAAAAATATACCTACCTAAAAATGAAATCTTCGAATCGCCCAATTGGAAGGTATCCTTTCCGTACCTACGAATTTTCAAAGCTCATTGGGTAGGATATGGTAGTACTATTACTTTGATTATTTTGGCAAGTTTCTCGGGGGTTGTATTTGAAGATTAGAATCAAAACTAGAGTATCCAATTGGCAATTGTCGGGTTGTTAGGATGTCGGCCTCTAGAGGATGCGTTGCATACGTAATCAGCACCTACACAAACTATACAATCTAATTTGAAAGGACATGGGTTGAGGGCAATTATTGATATGGTTTGAATCGAATGCGGTTTATAATTAATATTTACGACTTGAGCGGGCTTTTGGGTTTAGGAAGCTATGTGGGAGATAACTTCTATTGTTATTGAATTCCCTACCGATTCATACCTTTTGGAAGTTGTAACCACACCTTGATTGGTCTGAGCCATGTTGCTGAAGTAAATGGCCGGAAGTTTGCAGATAATATCGTATCGAAATGCGCAGATTTAGAATGAGTTCCAAATAACTAAACGAGTGTAAGTACCTATATTAGAAACTAACATTTTCAGCAAGAAAAAATATTCTATTTCATAAGTATAAGTTTGACATATATATTTCCTCATGCAATGCTTGTCAGCATGTCAGCTTGGAGCATGTATTCACTTTGATAGGATCAGACATCACTCTATTTATATTTAAACATAAAATGCAAGTTTTAAGTTTTGGCTTTGGGTTAATCTTCCACAATTTTCTCAGAATCTCGTCTGAAGTTAGCTGTGTTGTAGTCAAAGTTCAAATAGTGCGCTTATTTGATCTTTTCTGCATTTTAGAAACTGGGGCTGTATCTTTTTTACGATGGTAAGAAGCCGTGATCCTGAAACCGCCTTCTTGCATACAATTTGATACTGCGCCTCTATCGTGCGCAGGTACGTGTAAATACATAAATTGCAATAATCCAGTGTACTGTCTTTATAATTTTCCTTAGTAATCATCATCATCACCATCAGCCTATAATAGTCCATTGCTAGACATAGGCCTCCCCTAATGAGCTATTTATCATTTGGGGGTTATTGCCCATAATCTTATTAAAAATAATATCAAATCATAATACCTTAGTAATGTGAGTTTCAAAACTTTGTGCTTAATTCCCCTGAGTAGAACGACTGAAACCTTTTCTACGCAAAAGCCAAGAAACTCCGCTCAGTCGCAGCATCTGCAACTTCTCAAGAACTAGTAACATAATAGTGGCAGCACTCATTGCGTCATCTTAAGCAAGAGCTTTACGTAATTGTTAACTTTGTTTACTTATTTTAGGAATGTAAATTAGAAAAAATACTTTAAATATAAGTTTAACACCAATTTTTAAGTTAAGGTATCTTTGGTGATAAGCTTCTATTTAATGTGTTTTTTCTAATTTACATTTCATGTACGTTCCCGAATCTAACTTTTTTGCGATTTTAAGCCTCATAAGATATTTCAAAGATATATCATTGAAAGCGTATTCGACCATAGCAGTGTATATATTCTCATCCTTATTCTTATTTTCATATACGCTTCTTAATAATGCTATTACTTTTCATATCTTTCGCGACTCTTAAACTGCCTTTGTAGTATATGATTATAGTCAGTGCCAGGATTCTAAATGAGGGGTCATATCATGTAGTTAACAAGTGACAACCCAAATTATAACTTTCTAATATTTCCTTGTTTCCATTTCAAACAACACTCGAAACAAATAGATGGCAATGGCGTGTACCTTAATCACATTAAACTTATATTTAGATAGGCAAAACAAATATTGTATTAGACACTTAAGTTATATAATTATGAAAGTACTGTGGTACTAGTGGTTTATTTTCCACTTCTTCCACTAGTGGACAAAAATGTAAGTGAAGAAAAATCAATAACAAATTATTTCTTTTTTTATAATAATTGTAACTGTATGAAATTTGACGTGTCTAAGTGCTTATTTTGTAAGCCTAAAGAAATAAGGTTATTGAATCTGAATCTGCATCTGTAATTTATAAATAATTTACCTCGGTTGGGTTTCAGGTAAACTAAAGTAGGTACTTATCTGGTTGACCACAAATACAGCACACACAGATTGGATTTTACACTATGGATTTAATTATTCGAATACAATTCATCCTGCTGCTATGAAAACGAGGGCAATAATGTGAATTCAGGTCAGATAAACAAGCCACTTTTCGTTTTATTGAAATCTCTGTACTTGTTATCAATCATTCAACGTCTTCGAGTAGCACTTGTCTAAGATTCTGTAAATTAGCAGCACTCGAGCTTAATCCAGCATAAGGCCCGAACAAACGCCCCGCGGTAAGCTTAAATGGTTTAGAATATAGATTAAATTTAATTATCCTAATTTGGTTCTCATCCCCATGTAATGAAACACTTCATGGTTAATTTATTGTTAAATGTAGGTTCAAGGTCTTTGACTTAATAATGCAGGGGTAGAACACACGATGCACATTTGCGCTTTGTGGTAGGTAAAGTAATAAGTTCCTTTTGCCTTAAGCCACCCCACTCTTTAGTGCGATGGTACTCATACGCTTGCCTCTCTGTACTCATAAGACTTCTGACGATGTGCCTTGCCAAGAAATAGGGGATTGATTTTATAATTTTGGTGATCGCAAAAGAAGAAGGGGTTATTAAACCCTCCTTCAGTCGGATAAAATACAGTAAAAGAAGCTGATCTACATTGCTTTATTCGGCTCTTACGACATCCAAGGGTTTAGTTATAGACCAAACACTGCAATGCATTTTTATGTGGTAGCTAAGCTAACATCTAAACAAGGCGCAATTATCCATTGATGATTTACTGTGAAACTCCCAAAACAATGTCCTAACATCCGTTGGTCCGTTATCTCATTTTAAAATCACTCATTTCTTATTCCACCGCTTAATTTATATTCTTGATTGAAAGAAAATTAATTTCTGCCAGACTCTCAAAGTCGTTACATTTTATTGTTCTTTTTCAAAGGAAGCGGTGGATTTTACAGTTCAAGAAATAGTTTTTTTAATGGAACTTTGTGGACGTTCTTCGTATTTTTTTTTTGTTCATTTTTACTCGGAAAAATCCTTTTACAGGTACTAACTATTCCTCACATAAAAAGCTCTCACAAATTTCACATTAATAAAGTAAGGCTGTTTTTGTGCGACGTTTACGACCACCTTTGTGTGCCTTCCTGAGTCATGTGTAATTTACATGTTTTTTGTTCTGGATGAGTAAAATTATTCATATTATAATATTTTACATACTTACCTGTAAGCTATCAACAACTTCTTAAATGGCATGTATAGGTACCATAAACGAATGCATAAATTTGAACCTGAATTTTGTGAGTATTTAACCTTTCTACCTAAGTCGTCGTCAAAAGCCAAACAGGATTGGCAATCTAGAGGTTCAAAGCGGTTTTCTTTTCTATGTGCAATCAGGGTCCAAAATTGAACGTCAACCCGATGACATCACGAACACTAATATTGCTCCATTCAGGTCAAATGCAAGTATAAAACTCGACTTTATATCACTTTTCATTCGGCGTGGAGTTTGCCCCGGGCGAAGACGGTTGAATGAAGCTAATCGAAATCCAGTCCAACGGAAAAGTAGTCCGATTTTGTGTAACCCATTGGCTTGTCAAATGAGCTGTGCTTTACAGTTGAAAGTATTTTATTTAAAAACAATGGGGACACGTTATTCTATTTCTACTCATGCATTGTCTGATATAAATATAATATGGACCGAAATTAATGTCTGAAACAGACAGTTCCTTGGTAGCTAGTAAGTAACAGCTGAAGTTTGACGGAATAGATTTTTCAAATTTAGGTGACTTTACAGCTTGCAAGGCAAGATTGTTCCACTGAAACCCTTTTGCTGCAAACTCCTCGCCCCTTTCATGCCTTCAGTTTATCGTTCACCGTACATGCCACGAAACTATGGAATGCCTTACCATCCGCAATAAGACAAGCTAAGTCTCTCCCTTTATTTAAACATATGGTCTATGAACATTTTCTTGCCTCGTTATCTAATAGTTAATATCAGTTTATATATGTATGTAATATATATTGGTTATAGTTAGTATTTATTTACGTATAATTATGTATATATATTAATAATTATTTATTTATGTAAGTACATGAGTCTAATACGCCACCGTCTATACCTGTGCAATTGTTACATGTCCATCCAAAGGTTGCCTGGAAGAAATCGCTTTAAGCGATAAGGCCGCCCATTGTGCAACTGTTTTGTGTTTATGTATTCTGTTCTGTTTTACTTATCTTGGTGTGCAATAAAGTATATTTGTATTGTATTGTATTGTATTGTTTAATTTTTAATTCACTGGTTTTTTAATAATACGTTGGTACATTAGAACCTAGTGCTCTGGCGACGAATATTTTCCTATAGGAACGTAGTACCACAAAGATTTGTCATTTGAGGATATTTTCACCATGGCTTGCTACTATTTGTGTTACAATTGGTATTTATTTAGGTTCCTGCCACAAGCATTTTTAAAAATACTTATACACCAAGAAAACATGTCGTCAAGTAAAAATTTAATTCAATTAAATTAATAAAAGGCCTAGATAAATACTATTTAGATACAAATATTAACATGGTGAAAATATACTCAAATAACAAATTCATCCATCACCGAAGCCATAGACTGCCTTCTACACTTTGTTGAAATAAACTTTTTCAATCGAAAAATTCCGGGAGTCACCGAATTTAAAATCTCAAACTTTAAAATATTTCTTCAAAAATTTCTTTGATGTAAAAGCAATACCAATGAAATATCTTGGGCTAGAACATTTCAACAAACGATCTGAGGTAAATATAGCTCTTGCTAGACTTTGTACATTTCTGAAACCACTAACTTAGACTTCGTATTATAGGTTCAAGCAAAACATTTGCCATATTGCTAAGTTTCACATGAGTCACAAACTTATCATTTAAACTTTTGACTTTACAATATTAGTAAAATCTACTTAGAAGCAAAATCAGCGCAAGGTTAACGTCACTGGATGACCGAACTTTGTCTGAGGGTGATGTGTAGGTTATCCACAGGCACTTCAATGAAAGAGTTAAGGTAAACCTCCAAGTGCCTAAGTTCAGAATAAAAGATGGAGTACGCGAGCAGTGTCTGCGTCAAAATTTGGTTTGTAGGTCCGGAGAAAAATAAGGAACACTGCAATACAAAATCATTTATTTATTCAATTGATTTGGAACTTTAAAACTATGAATTTATTGGTTTCATCACTTATTTACAAACTACTCTTAACAATTAACATTTTTCTTGGATTTTACATTAATAAGTTATTTTATTACATACGAATTTCATCATGGCACATCTTTAAAATATTTAAAATTATAAATCCTGAGAATTAACAATAACAAAATGATCAACGTTCATTATCAATACGTCATAGTTCAATTTAATTTGCAATTTTTAATATTTTATAGTTCAGGTAACTTATTCTAACTAAATGAGAACAAAAGTGGCAGTTAGCGATCGAAGCAATACAACTTATAACATTTTGTCACTAAAGACATTTCTGCATTAATAATATCCCTTGTAGCCCAGATTGACATGGAATTTATGAGTTGCTCATAAATTATTTAGGCAGATAGATGTTAGGTCAATACAGCAGCTTTCGAACAACGTAACCAGTGATAAACTAACACAGTTTACTGGCATACCGTAAAACCACGTATTACTCCGTCCGACAGCGCCCGATAGGATTGGAATGTGCGATACCACACGTATATCTAGCAGAACTGGCAGTTTTATTCTGTTTTACAGCCTACTTTGTGAAATAAGGGATTTACAAGATGCCTGAATTGAAGAAATTAGATATCTTTTGAGCTTTAGAAGCTTTCTTCAAACTTTATTTCACGGTTTTGAGAAAGTTGAGTTAAAATTTTGTAGGTACATTCAGATAAATCTTGTTGCGATTCTATTCTACAGTCCAGTAAGATAAGAAGGCTGTTTTTTATAATTATTAAAGTACAACATAATTACGGCTACGCCACTATATCCCTTTTTTAAACCTATAAAATACAGTAAACAATTTTATTGCAATTAATTGGTTCTACCATAACTTTGATCTCAAAGAATATAGAATTTATGAAACACAACTTCATTTCAATTTTTGTTTGTAGCACTATACAAACACATTTATGTAGATAAGAGTGCATGTGTAACATAGCAGTGTGAGTGCACCAAAGCTGCTTGCCCACTGCGCACTGCCTTGCATTGCCGCCGGTGTTTCTCCTGTAGAATGAAAATAGAATTTAGAATATTAGGATTTTCTGGAAATAGTGTGTTTGAATAAACAATAGTTCTGTTGCATGGAAACCAAACTTTTCGAAATCATCAAATTAAATATATCAAAGATCACAGTATTTTTGACGACTGATCTGGCTTGGTCGCCTGCAACCCAGGAGGTTGCGGGTTCGATTCCCGCGAAGGAGCAATGTTTGTACGATCTTTAGAAAAAATCTATAAATGCAATGTGTTGTATTTAGTATTTATGTGTGGATTGTCTATCATAATTTTTATTTTGTCATTTGTAGTATAATTTCAAGCGCCTTTTCTTTTTCTAAAGAAAAGGCAACAAACAACGTGTTGATAAAAATATTAAAAAAGATCTTTAATTTAATAAGAAAAACCATATTTAAGGGAAGGCTGGTTGTGTTAATAACACCACCAAAAAGAATAATTACAGGCATAAACATAATTATCGCGAAAATGGCCGTAAAATTTATTTATTTTATGATTTGTAGTCACGAAAACCTCGTAATGGCAAGGGTTCGTTGAGGAATGTTATATTTTGGGCTTAATTAGGGAAGAGTAGGCATCATAAAATGGTTAACATAATGTTAGGCGAGGGATCAATGGTGCTAATGGTGATTAAGATAGACATGAGAGTTTCTATTACCACTTTGAGATGGTATAAGTCTATGGTTACCATAACAGTTTTCTAAATTTTACACTTGATGGCTATCTTGCTGTCAATAAGTTGGGTAGGTGTCTACAAGTCAAGACTAACCTAACCTCTGAGAAAGCTGTGAGCCCATCGTCAGCTATAATCTTCAATTACCTTATAGATAAAATAAAGGTCAGTAAAAGTTTCTGATCAATGAAAAATTCAAGACAAATCAAAAAATCAAAATCAAAATCGAAGTGCTTTATTTCCTTTAGACCTTACAGGACTCTTGGACACGTCACAAAATACAAGTTGCTTAAATAATAAAAATGGGAAATGATCACTTTGGTTCATTGTTCACTTCAATCTTTTTAAGGTAAAGTAAAGAAGCGAACAAGAAACCTTTACCTTGTCAGCTTGTTAGTTTTCGAGTTGGAGCAAAACTCGTCCCAAACTTTTTTGTCATCTAGATAATCTGATATTTTATAGTAAGCCTTTTTTTGCAAAGAATATTTTTGACAATCCGTTTGAATTTATTTATAGATAATTTTTGCAACTCATTTGGAGTTTTGTTAGACAACAAAAATAAATCGTCTGGCTTTCAATTCTTAATAAGAACTAAATCTAGCTTTTATTTAAATTGCTAGCATCTCGTAAACAAATTCAACACAAGTTCGCTGCAAAGTTATATCTAATGCAATCTGCAATTAGTTCACCACTAATTCCTCACACGTGAATCTTAACTTCAGTTCCTGTAGCTTAGAAAATCAAGAGTTATTCAGGTCCCGCGTGTCTTGTATCCTAAACCGCAGCGCTGTTAGACGAAGAGATGGGATCTAAATGTTTACCAGATTCCATAAAATATCTGAACTTAATCTGACTTCATTATTATAAATTTTAGAGATTACTGCGACATTTCCATCACAACCTAAAGTAAATAATGTAGAATCAACCATTTTTGATTTAGCTTTGTATAATTTATACAAGTCACAAATATAATACATACAAGTTACAGAATCCTGATTTTTTTACTTTAGGACAACCAAAACTTGTAGGTATAGTATACAATGGTTGTCGTACCTCCATGACCTAGCTAAGGAAATCAACGGACCACTTGAATAATACTATTCAAACTAGAATAGGCAAACGCAATCATGTTTACTAGACCACGACTACGTTGCCAACAGTCTACCGGATCTCTGAATATAGCTGAACACCGCAATGCAATTACCATAAGGGACCAGCTTGAGGTTCCTTCCAGATTTCTCTATTCATTCCGATTCTAATAACATACAGTGACCTTGCCTGAATAACTTTGCATAATTTCTGGAGTAACCTTTTTATGGTAAGTTTATTTTGTATTGCCGGTTGTTTAGCTCTGTTATGAGAATTTAAGTGGCACGCTATATTTTATGTTGGGGTGGCATTAGAGCTACGTTTATGATGAATGTTGGTTATAATTATGTGCCAAACTATAAATTACTGTGTGAAATGAGCTTTTCTCGTTTATTTGTTGCGGTAAGTTTGTGAGTGTTGACGATTTCGTGGTCTGAAATGGGTTTGCATAATTACTTAATTTTAGTATCATTTTAAAGATGTGTGCATAAATACTCATATAAAAAAGATATTTTTGGCAGACTATATAATATGTGCCTAACTATTACTTATAGTCTACCAAGAGTCGTGCTGAGCCAACATCTCATCCATAATTCACAATTTTACCTGGTCAGTCCATGGCATCTAGTTTCTGCCTTTAGCATTGCACAAACCATCAATTCAATTGTTGGAGAGCATACAACTCCTAATTTGTCAGTCCAAACAAATAATGTATCCTAATCGGTCCCGCATCCATCTCATAGCAATCAGAACCTTGCAAGCAATCCCCATTTCGGCACATAAATTTGTAACAACTCGTCTACCATTCTGTACATTATTGCTTCAACATACCGACCGTAATGGCTTGCACGTGTATTGTAGTATGTTATGTAAGTGCTTTGAATCAACTGTAATGAATACATTAGTCCACTTCCAAAACACGTAGAGGGTACGTGACATATCTAGGCACATCGGTGTTCTGTCGTGATTTAGATGGAAGGTTGATGCGTGCGACTTTGACTGAGCTAAGCATAGGTAACAGTCTCGCCTAAACATTGTGAGGCGTAGACGGAAGTGGTGGAAAGATAAGGATTCATGTCAGGAAGGTGAGCTGCTCATGTTTACTTTGGCACTGAATGGCTAATCAATAAAGGAGTAATGCGAGTCACGCATAGGTTTGGGTTATATTCAATACGACATAATGCATGAAATAAGCTTTCAAACTTATTTCCATTTTAAGGACACAACGATGTCTCATCTGTAGGTTAAAAATATTCAGATAATAAATAGGGCAAGATTCGTTACATTTATAAATAAGACATTACCTTATTGTAATAAATTTTCAATGGCCTAAGACTTTTATCTGTAGAGAATAAATAAAATGTTGTTATAGTGCCCTAGCACTCAGGGTAGTTTCGGGGTAAGTCTTTGAAGAGGTTTGGATAGAATTCAATATGTTCCCTGTAGCTGGAGCTAACAACGCTATAGTCCGAAGAGGGTCCCAAAGATTTTCAACTAGTCGGGTTCTTGATTTCGTGGTGTAGTTTGAGCACTCCCGTACCGAGGGAGAGTTGCAAGTTCAAGTCCTGCCAAAATCGAAAGGATTTCGAATATTATTTCATTTCCTAGAAATAAAATTGTTTACCTGTTAGCACATGCACCCTCGCAGTCGCCGACCTTGCATTGTCGGGTGCGCACTGATATGCACCCGCGTCGGATGTCCGCGCCGACTGCACCAACAGCCGACTACTACTGTGGATACCCTTCTCAGTCACTAAGGAAATCCCCCCGCGGGTCGAGTCGAAGTTTATTGTCTGTAGGCAAAAGAAATTGGTCAATTGAACCGCAACGCTGAGTTGGTTTTCGAACAAGTGCGTAACGTATAAACGTTAGCAATCGTCTCGAAGCCTGACCCTACTTTTATTTTAGCGTTTTTGTCACCCAGGGTCATTGGCAAAGGCTTTTATATATGTAAGTCAATCTGGTAAAATAGAAGTGATGGAATCTATGTCAATTCGACAGAAATCGGTGGTGATTATTAGAATAGACATTTTAATTGTATCTAACTTAATGATTTTCGCATAAATCCAGATAGGTTTAGATAGATAGATAGAAAAATCATTGTTTTTGCAAATAATTCTTAGGGAAACTATTACAACTATTAATATTAAAATTCAAATGACTCTAAAAAAAAAGAAAGCGCGATAAATACCCGTTAATTACTAATCATTAAAATGACTCTAATTAAAAAACAGTATGCCTTTAGAGCTAGGTCCATAACAGTCACGCTATAAATCTAACAATTTCACTAAGGAGCTTTGTTGAGCTTAAGTTAAAGATAAAATAATATAGGTAGGTACAAAACATGATCTCCCGATTTATTTCCTCAAAGTTTTCTGGTTAAGATGTCAATTAAACGCACTTTCTCGAAGAGAAAATAACGATGTCAAAGTAACCTAAACAATCCAGAGCATCGATCGGAAATTCAGAGCCTCATAACAGCGTGTCTCTTGTCACTCGTTTACTTTGTTATACTAACAAGTAACTATACAACGTAGCGAAGTAAGTACCAAAGCTTTTTAAAGCAGGGTTTTAGTGAAATTATTTTACATTATAGTTAAAAAGACACTTTCGAAGTTGAGCAGTTTCAAGATAAACGCAAAGTAGCTAATGTAATTATATGACAAGTTTAATATTCCGTTGCTCAGTTTTCCATTCTCTACCACGACGATGCAGCTCCTTAGCTAAGCGACATTTATGAGACAGGTAAAGTTTAAATTATGTACTTTTCTTTTAGATTTTTAACACATAGCATAGGTACTTTAAGATTTATCTGTGGTTTCTATAAATCAAGACAAAGGATTGTAAATTAAGTCATTTTTATGTAATTGATGACAAGCTACATTACTAAATTAAAACTGTACTGACGTATTTTAAATTCGTCTTTCACCTTTTGAGAAATCTAGAAGGAAGCTAATGCTGATCGATAGAGAGGAATATATTACATCTCACATTTAAAATGAATTTTCGACATAATGTATGCAGCAAGATCTTTCCGGTATGGTTTATGTACTAATTTAAAATAACTGTAGGAATAGGAACGATGAAACAAACGCAATCTCAACTTCCATTTATTATTTTAAAATTTCATGAAAGAATTCCAAGCCAGAAACTGGACGTTGTTCTCATAAAATATTGGAATAAAATGTCTAGGTAATTGTTTCTATGAGCTCTGTTCCTCGAGATAGGAAAATTGTTGACTCAGCAATGCTCGGGTCAAACTAAATTGAATACCCACCTACTGAGATTCTCTCTCTGTATAAATCAGCAACGCTGCGTTTTCCTCGGAATTTTTATCAAGGAATGTCAAGACCTTCCAGAACTTCTTTATAAAATTTATGAGACGTTGAAATTAAAAAATACGCTAGTGTCACATAATTGCCAAATTCTTGATGTAACTTCTGCTTACAGTATTTTTTTCATTTTATATTATTTTTGCTAAATCTTATGAAATTTTGTCCTAACTATGATCTACTGACTCACGAACTTTGGCCGCTTTTAGTATATTCAACTAAACGTACCTACCCTAAGTTATACACCTTATGGAACAGTCTTATGGGCGTCTATGATCCAGACTAATAAAGGGGATTTAAGCGGAATAAAATGGGATGAAAGGGATCCTAGATCTCGTGTCAAACGATCAAAGTTTTAATCCTACTCCACGCCGTGGAGTTTAGTAGACAACCGTAATGCTAAGTTCGGTGACTGAATGTTCATAGTCACAAAGGACCCGTTTATTAGTTGGTAATACCTTCGTTGGTAGCTTTAAGGTATCAATCTTAAGCTTCTACGGAACAGTTGAAAGAAAATAGTATTCGTATAAAGATTTGGCAGATATACAAGATACCTAATTTATGACGACAACATACGTTGTTTTTTTAAACAGTTACTTTAGTGTCTGTGATTTGTTTTTAAATAATTATTCTATTAGCATTAAGGTACGAGGCTTTAAAAATGTGTATTTTTAAATTAAAAGCTAAACTTTTATGAGTAAATATGATCTAAATGGGTGTTTTCGAAGTTTATAAAGAGTAGGGAAATATTAATAGTTTCCGTGAAATTTAAAGCTAAATCCAACACAACATCAAATAACAAAATAGGTACCTTGAATGAAATGCATACATGAGACCGGACCGCAGCTAAACCCGAATCGCAATTAGGACGCTGGAAGCATCCATACGTGAAAACCAGTGAAATCTGGATTCGTAGTTCCCATTACTGCATGAATTCTGGCATCTAGTGGTGTTCTGGTAATAGTGGAAACCTACCTTAATTGTAGGTATGCACTTATTTGGGGTCAGGTTTTTATGAAAAGAGGGAGTAACTGTTTTATAGGTATAAATGTAAGCGTAGATTTCGGGATAATCAAAAAAAATATGAATACCTCAATGAACAATATGCATTTAGCATTTTGTTCGCTTATGGTCAACGGTGTACCAGCTATCAAAACTTTAAAAAATGTTTCTGCGAGAAATAAACGTCAAACTCCTTCGAAGGCATACACTTACGCCCAGATATCACTTTTTATCAAACTTTTTACTGAGCCGCATTGAAAAATCGCATGAAGCTAAACCTAGAGTGTACGGAGGATGGGGTAACATTTGAGCCTCCGAAGTATTAAATAGTGCACGGCTCTAGCAGCTGTGAGAGTGGAGATTTTTTGCTCTTCGGTAAGAGAACGGGGACGCGAAACAGCTTCCTCACATTAACGTGCAGGATGGTGGGTACTGCTTGTGTTTCAATCCAGTTCAGCCCGAAATTCTAGATATTTAATCTTATGCCTATGCTCCCGCAATACCCACTCTACTCTGATAACATTTTCATGTGTTATTGCAGTCTGGTCAGCCAGGTCTGAATCGTCGTTTAAATTCTGTAGAACACGTCACTCACGTAAACAATATGTACACTTTTTCTAGCGGAAGAGCAGTCTCCTCAAATGCAGTTTGTAAATTTTCGAGACAGTTCTTGAAGGTTACTCGTTTATAATGATATAAATCATTGTACGAAAAGCTTCCCTCGTGGCCACGAGACGTCCATTGTTGCAAACAAAAGACGAATACAAATAAAAATATTTAATACAACGCGTAGGCCAATGATTTTCCCCAAGGACAGACCACAGATAAAATAATACTTACCAAGGTTCCTATTGAAATTAAACATAATAATATTATTTCGAACAACCTATAAAATGTGGGGTTCCTATTGAAATAAAACATAATATTATTTGGAACAACCTATATTGGTAATGAGGTTAAGCACGGAATATTTAAAATAGAAATACCGATGAATAGTTAATTGAAAAATGCGAAAACAGTACGTATTAGGCTGCCATCGAATAGTTCTCTACATAAAATAAAGCAAACTTAATAAGAGACTACATCCATTGAGAGTCTTTTGATAAATTATGCTAAGGGAATAAAATTATATTTTCAAGAAAACATTATATTAACGTTGAAGTTCTAACACAATCAATAAACATAAGAAACTAGCTGCCCTTCGCGGCGCTATTTGCGGTCATATATCTTTTCCTTTTTTTTGTACATAAAAACCTTCTCTCTCGGTGATAGAAACACAACAAAAAGGAATTAGCAAAATCAGTCTAGCCGTTGACGCGTGATGCCATGACCAAGGGTAAAAGTATTTTATTTTATATAAAAAGACTAGCGGCCCGCCCCGGCTTCGCACGGGTATTAAACAAAAATTTCAGAAATTATACACACTAAAACGATGGGTTTCACAGTTTTCATACGGATCTTTACTTTTTTTAACAGCATTGGGGTTTTTGACATACATTCGAAAACTGACACTGGCCGTAGAGAAAAAGCAAGCACCGTGCGCTATACAACCTCTTTTTCTATTCTGACGCGCCATAATAGAAAAAGAGGTTGAATATACAGCCCACGGTTCAATTATTGAATTTTTCATGCGGATCCCTAACTTTTTTGAAAATATTATATAGCCTATGTTCATCACGGAAAATTAAGGATTCTAATGGTGAAAGAATTTTTTAACTCGGTCCAGTAGTTTCGGTGCCTATTCAATTCAAACAAACAAACAAACAATCAAATCTTTCCTCTTTATAATATTAGTATAGATACATACATTCATTTACGATAACAAAAGATTGACGAATACGGGTTTCAAATATTCGAATACGAGGACATTCAAAATAAAATTCAACGCTCGCCCCCATAGTCAATCTCATTACAATTTCAAAGCAATTGAACATTTATACCCAATTCTACCCACAGACCGCGTTATGTGCGAAACAAAGGAATCAATCTCATATTTAAATATTAACATATAATGGGTCAAGTTTATTGTTTTCCTGGCAAACAATACAAATGGTCAATTTGGAAGCCTTCATGCATAGTGATTTATGAGCTTATTATGTTATTATACTTGATTCTAAAGCAGCAGTCAACGGATATAATGTGTTTGTTATACCCTGGTTGCGACCCAAAATAATTTGTAATAATAATGAAAGTAGAAACTATTTGGGGAAGAAAATCGACTTCCGAGAAAGGTAGAAAATGTGAATATTTAAACTAGATCCACAAAGCTCTCGGCCACTACACTCAATACCATTAGGAACGAATGCAAGAATATTTTCAGCGAAGCTTTTAAAAGTTCGTTGCAATTGAAAACGGTTTTCTTTGAAAAACTGAATGTTGTTATACAATGAATGTCTAACGATAGTACGTAAACACAGATCCGTTTTTGCATAAGTTTAAGAACAGGATTCAAGCAAGAATGATGCAGAAAATAAGTTTTAGTAGGTTTATTTCATCTTTTAAGAGTGATTCGTAGTAAAATTACATTCTTAAGTCGTATAATGCAGGTAAACTTATATTCTACTACTCCAGTCCCTAAGATAATGTAAGTCCATTTTTGGACAACAACTTCTTTAGTAGAACTCAAATATTAACACTGATTTTGCTGTAATCCTTACAACAGATTTGGAACTTATTTTTATGTTAGACTAGCGACATTGGTGATACAAAAACCATTCTTTTGAATCACTCTATCTGTTTAAAGAATATGTATCGGGTATTTATCGCGTACCTTTTGTTTTTATTTTCCCCTACGTTTCCATCGCGTTGCAGCGATTGTGGTCACGGGGCGACTTCACTCTATCTGTTCAAAATAATCACATCACAACCAGTTGCATAGTTTTAAGGATCTAAGCAAACATAGGGACAACGTAGTGTTAAAATTGTTTCTTACCTTCCCCCTATGAGTCCAGTTGATGGTATTAGGTGGCTCGGGCGTATGCCGCACGATACATGTTAGGTTGATGGTAGACCCTGCGTAGATGAACAGGTCTGGACCACCTAACACTTCGGTTTCTGGTTCTGAGGAAAAGAATCATATTAAAAAGATACATTTAGGAGAATAGGTAGGATTTGTATGGACCAATAAATTCAAAGACTTAGTGCTGCCTTCTAATACAAACTTTTTTATCCTGAACTCTGTTGTAATTACATTTTACAACGCTTGTACTCAGTCAGATACAAATAGGAAATCCCCTATTTTACCTATATTTTAATCTTTTATTTCTTAATATTATTGGACGACTGATATGACGCGGTGGGCGAAGGACCCCCTGCAACGCAGGACAGTTTGTACGATCTGCAAATATTTGTTCCTGGTTTTCTCGTTATTTTTCATAAGTATACTAACAGACCATCCCGGATTCACACGGTGTACATAAATTTCGAAAATTATAATTTTATACACACAGGTTTTCTTGAAGTTTTCATACGGAACCTTAACTTATTGGAAAATTCTCTATAGTTTATGTTCATTAAGGCTAATGTACAATTCTAATGTTGAAAGATTTTTTCATATCGGTTCAGTAATTTTGGAGCCTTTAAAATAAAATAATAAACAAATAAAACTTCAAATCTTTTCGTAAAAAAGCCTTGAAAAAAAAGCTGTCTACATAGTATATCAGTCATCGATACCCCATTACACAAAATCCGCTTAGCTTGGGCGTAGATAAGGGTTCGTGGCTTAGGCCCCCAGTGGTGGACGCACCTGTGGTCGACGCCCCCGGTCAGTTTATTTTAATCCGAATATTTTTTTTATCAAATGTACTTGCAGGCATAAAAGGCATAAGCTTTTAATATATTATATCATAACCATAACTATTTTTATTAGAAATGTTTTTATTTTGTACTAGCTTGTACCCGCGGTTTTGCCCGCGTGGAATATTCCCAAGGGAGCATTCAACCCAAGTCAGCTCATACCCTGTCTGTATACCAAATTTCATCAAAATCCGTTCAGTAGTTTTAGACGGACAAACATCTAAACAAACAAACTTGTAATTTTAAACTTTTTAATAATAATTATTAAAAATAATCTACTATGAAAAATATAAATAAAGACACATGAACTAAAATTGTCTACTAACAACAGAAAACAACCAAAATCATCTTATTTACTTCGTTAATAATTACCCAAGTAGCAAAATAGATCCTATAACAGTCTTCAAGACTACATTTCAACACTCCTATAACATTCTAGTAGTAAACTACAAAGCTGGATTTGGGCGCATTTATTGGAGCACAAGTTCTTGTTATGAGCTTACAGCATGCTAAGTCTAATTATTGCCTTGCGCTAGTATTTGGAGGGACTTGAACTCCCTATAATTGCCTTAGAGAAGATTACTACTGGTAGCAGTATTCCTTTTGTTATCTACTTCTAGTTCGTTTTGTTAATATGTATTTGCAGTGTTTAATAAACACTAATTTATTTTATCATTATTTTCTTTGATAATATTTGAATGAAAAATGCTTATCTAGAATTAAGTACGAATGCAATTTTGTATGGCAAATCTATTTTTAATGTATAAGTGTACAGTGTTTGCGCTAATTTTCTTACGCGCTTACATAAATTGAATGTCAAGCCTGTTAGTGAAAAAATATTATCAAGCACTTCATAATTGTTTTTTGATCATTCGCCATGTTTCAAAAATAGCTCTTTATCAAGACATTTATAAGACTGTAATAGGTAAAACTACGCTTGATTTACTCTTAGTTAAGATTACCTAACCACCATGTTGAATCAAATTAGAGTTCCTCGATTAATATTTGAAAACCTGCAATAGCTACACATTTTTGACGTAAATATGTGTATGTGCAACTTATAGTTATGTAAGTATGATTAAAGAGAGAGATTCTTGTACAAAAAATACAGTACAGGATAATGATCTGTTTTATTTCACAACGTAGGTATGCAATTAGGGTAATAAGGATACCACATTCGGAATGTACGGAACATTCTAATAAATTACTGGTTTCTGCTTTTTCAGAACTTGCTTGAGACGATCGCTTTTGCGTTACCGATTCTGCCTGTCTTTTATGTACAGTTCTTCAGTAACCTCCATTTTGTTTAAAACGCTTCTAATCTATGATAAATAATAATTTACAGTAAGTATCTCAAATCGAACGACTTGTTAAACTGTTTTTTTTTTCTTTAAAAGATTATTTACTCTCAAAAAAATCTTATAAGCGTCTTTAATAAGACTACATCGCCTCATACCTATAATGATCTCAGCTAAGTATTTTATAAGTCTTGGAAATCTTACACAAAGCTTTTATAAGACTATAATTTTCGCAGGACTATTAAGACTTTGTCAATACACTTATGAGATTATATGTCTTGTAATTATCCTATAATATAGTATAGTAGTAAACTACAAGGCAGTTTTATTAGTAAATTTGCTCTGGAGAGTAAGAATGCTTGCTATTATAAGCAAAGTATACTTGAGAAAAGCCATTAAAAGCTTTATAAGTCTAATTTAAGCTTTATAAGTCTAATTTCACCTATTGTATTCTATTATAGGATTCCCTTGCTAGTTGGGTAGCTATTACTTTTTTGCTCGGATTTCCACATATGGGCAGATTTGTTCTAAAAACATGATCGTAGTAATTTTTTTATTTTTATACTGCTCAGTCAAATTGGCAATCATTTTTGCATTCTTTCTTGACGCGTTTTTTCGCCTGCTAACAGGAATGTTTTTAGCTTTCAGTCTGAAATAAGATATTATCTATAATAGTTGCATTATTTTACCAATAAATATAATTGCGATTTTAAAATAAATATATTGCCTTGCTTGTGCCGTGCCGTAGGTAGAAATATCAATCGTTATCATTTCCAAAAATGATAATAAAGATGGGTTCTTCCCCAGGTGGCGCGTAAGTCGATGATTCCAAGCCTCTACTAAATTTGTAGTCCTATGTTTTTCTTTATAACAACACCACTTAGCAATTTTTTCCGTGGGTTCAAGCCACTGCTCAACAAAATAATCATTGAACTTTGTTATTTGTTCGTCTGGAATACTGAAATGAAAGTCTTGGATCAAATTGGTCTGCAAATGTAAAAATACCAGGAATGTACAAGTTTTGAAGCGTAAATACTTATATTACCTGTTTTCCATTATGGAAAGCCATCCGTCTTCAATGTCTTCTTCAGGAAGATAGGCTAAGCAGATGCACAGTTTAACGTACTGCGTGGTCTCTTCATGATCTAATAAACGAAGAGACTTTGCCCGCCTGTATATGGCATTTTGAAAATGTACAAAACATCCATGAATTTCAGCATTGGGAAATTCGTTAGTTATTGCGACCATTGCTGATATTTCGAAATCCAGAGTGAATTTTAAGGGCTTGAATTCTATCAAAGCTTCTTTAATTTTTCTGAACATTATCTCATATGTCTTTCTTTCTTTAGTGACCAGTAGCGCGTAAAATATTGGCACAATATTGGTGTCATCTGTATTGTCTCCTATATCTCCATGTATCGTATAAATCTGTTTGAATGGACAGGGGCAGCAATCAAATGTACCGTCACAAAAGAAGTGGTGTACATTTTTAATATCTTCCAAAGCTTTTTCTGATACAAAGATGATGATCCTGTTACCATCCTCATTATAATCGACTAACATGTGTTTTCTAAAAATCTCAGGTATAACAACTTCAGCTGGATCCGTAAATCTTGTTTTTTTTACATTCAGGGATGTATTACGACTTCTGTAGATTGCTTTTTTAACATTGTTGTAGATTGGAATTTTCTCACTGTGCCCTTTATTCTGTAATCTTGCAGTTTTCACTTCAAACATTTTCTGTATAGGACTAAAATTTGTTGTAACTTCTTGTTTTAAATCGTTCATAACAACTTTTATCTCGTTTTTTAATAAATCCGGCTTACACTCAGGCTTATGCCCTTTTTGCATCTGAACATTATCGCTTTCATTAGTTAACTTCACTAAACCACCACATCGGCCATGTCTTTTATTTACACATGTCCACACACTATCGTGTTTATTATTTCTATGAAAATTATACGCAAATCCAGCATGTAGCAATGTTTTTCCCCCTAGTCTATTTTTTACCATTTCATAATTACTTCGCACCAGCCCTTGCGAAGTACCTTCGCTCGACATTGTGAGATGGCACACTAAACTTTAATATCAGTTTTCAAGTTCGAAAGTGTTCAGTTCAAAACCGTGAACATAATGTTTGGATTTATCAATGAAAAGATTACATTAAAAAAATATTTTACACGGAAAACCAAAACCATATTCTTCTGCTAAATCTGTCAACGAAAATTTGATTGCTGCGTGCGCCGCATGTCAGGATGTTTGGAACGTAGCCTTCTGTTCAAATTCTGTTTTAGAGGCCAGTACGTTGTTAATCTTCAATAAATAAAATATCTAAATGTCTAAAGGACAAGTAACCGTCAGGCCGTTTACCAACGTCACGCAACAGACCAATCGCAAAAATCCATTCAGTAGTTTTTACGTGAAAGAGTAACAAACATTCATCTCATCTTTCATCTCTACATCTATCCCTACTTTCAAACTTTTGCAGTTATAACATTAGTAGGATTAAAGACAGAAGTATTTTATTGGTAAAGTACAATTACTTAAAACTATCTAAAAAAAAATCTCTAAAACGGTATGTAAGATACACTTTTGGCATTTACTGTACTAAGTGCAAAAGTGCAAATAATAATAATAATACAATTAATAGAATCGGGGGCGTCAACCACAGGTGCGTCGACCACTGGGGGCCTAAGCCACGAACCCTCTATTTTGCTACTTGGGTAATTATTAACGAAGTAAATAAGATGATTTTGGTTGTTTTCTGTTGTTAGTAGACAATTTTAGTTCATGTGTCTTTATTTATATTTTTCATAGTAGATTATTTTTAATAATTATTATTAAAAAGTTTAAAATTACAAGTTTGTTTGTTTAGATGTTTGTCCGTCTAAAACTACTGAACGGATTTTGATGAAATTTGGTATACAGACAGGGTATGAGCTGACTTGGGTTGAATGCTCCCTTGGGAATATTCCACGCGGGCAAAACCGCGGGTACAAGCTAGTACAAAATAAAAACATTTCTAATAAAAATAGTTATGGTTATGATATAATATATTAAAAGCTTATGCCTTTTATGCCTGCAAGTACATTTGATAAAAAAAATATTCGGATTAAAATAAACTGACCGGGGGCGTCGACCACAGGTGCGTCCACCACTGGGGGCCTAAGCCACGAACCCAAAATAGATCCTATAACAGTCTTCAAGACTACATTTCAACACTCCTATAACATTCTAGTAGTAAACTACAAAGCTGGATTTGGGCGCATTTATTGGAGCACAAGTTCTTGTTATGAGCTTACAGCATGCTAAGTCTAATTATTGCCTTGCGCTAGTATTTGGAGGGACTTGAACTCCCTATAATTGCCTTAGAGAAGATTACTACTGGTAGCAGTATTCCTTTTGTTATCTACTTCTAGTTCGTTTTGTTAATATGTATTTGCAGTGTTTAATAAACACTAATTTATTTTATCATTATTTTCTTTGATAATATTTGAATGAAAAATGCTTATCTAGAATTAAGTACGAATGCAATTTTGTATGGCAAATCTATTTTTAATGTATAAGTGTACAGTGTTTGCGCTAATTTTCTTACGCGCTTACATAAATTGAATGTCAAGCCTGTTAGTGAAAAAATATTATCAAGCACTTCATAATTGTTTTTTGATCATTCGCCATGTTTCAAAAATAGCTCTTTATCAAGACATTTATAAGACTGTAATAGGTAAAACTACGCTTGATTTACTCTTAGTTAAGATTACCTAACCACCATGTTGAATCAAATTAGAGTTCCTCGATTAATATTTGAAAACCTGCAATAGCTACACATTTTTGACGTAAATATGTGTATGTGCAACTTATAGTTATGTAAGTATGATTAAAGAGAGAGATTCTTGTACAAAAAATACAGTACAGGATAATGATCTGTTTTATTTCACAACGTAGGTATGCAATTAGGGTAATAAGGATACCACATTCGGAATGTACGGAACATTCTAATAAATTACTGGTTTCTGCTTTTTCAGAACTTGCTTGAGACGATCGCTTTTGCGTTACCGATTCTGCCTGTCTTTTATGTACAGTTCTTCAGTAACCTCCATTTTGTTTAAAACGCTTCTAATCTATGATAAATAATAATTTACAGTAAGTATCTCAAATCGAACGACTTGTTAAACTGTTTTTTTTTTCTTTAAAAGATTATTTACTCTCAAAAAAATCTTATAAGCGTCTTTAATAAGACTACATCGCCTCATACCTATAATGATCTCAGCTAAGTATTTTATAAGTCTTGGAAATCTTACACAAAGCTTTTATAAGACTATAATTTTCGCAGGACTATTAAGACTTTGTCAATACACTTATGAGATTATATGTCTTGTAATTATCCTATAATATAGTATAGTAGTAAACTACAAGGCAGTTTTATTAGTAAATTTGCTCTGGAGAGTAAGAATGCTTGCTATTATAAGCAAAGTATACTTGAGAAAAGCCATTAAAAGCTTTATAAGTCTAATTTAAGCTTTATAAGTCTAATTTCACCTATTGTATTCTATTATAGGATTCCCTTGCTAGTTGGGTAGCTATTACTTTTTTGCTCGGATTTCCACATATGGGCAGATTTGTTCTAAAAACATGATCGTAGTAATTTTTTTATTTTTATACTGCTCAGTCAAATTGGCAATCATTTTTGCATTCTTTCTTGACGCGTTTTTTCGCCTGCTAACAGGAATGTTTTTAGCTTTCAGTCTGAAATAAGATATTATCTATAATAGTTGCATTATTTTACCAATAAATATAATTGCGATTTTAAAATAAATATATTGCCTTGCTTGTGCCGTGCCGTAGGTAGAAATATCAATCGTTATCATTTCCAAAAATGATAATAAAGATGGGTTCTTCCCCAGGTGGCGCGTAAGTCGATGATTCCAAGCCTCTACTAAATTTGTAGTCCTATGTTTTTCTTTATAACAACACCACTTAGCAATTTTTTCCGTGGGTTCAAGCCACTGCTCAACAAAATAATCATTGAACTTTGTTATTTGTTCGTCTGGAATACTGAAATGAAAGTCTTGGATCAAATTGGTCTGCAAATGTAAAAATACCAGGAATGTACAAGTTTTGAAGCGTAAATACTTATATTACCTGTTTTCCATTATGGAAAGCCATCCGTCTTCAATGTCTTCTTCAGGAAGATAGGCTAAGCAGATGCACAGTTTAACGTACTGCGTGGTCTCTTCATGATCTAATAAACGAAGAGACTTTGCCCGCCTGTATATGGCATTTTGAAAATGTACAAAACATCCATGAATTTCAGCATTGGGAAATTCGTTAGTTATTGCGACCATTGCTGATATTTCGAAATCCAGAGTGAATTTTAAGGGCTTGAATTCTATCAAAGCTTCTTTAATTTTTCTGAACATTATCTCATATGTCTTTCTTTCTTTAGTGACCAGTAGCGCGTAAAATATTGGCACAATATTGGTGTCATCTGTATTGTCTCCTATATCTCCATGTATCGTATAAATCTGTTTGAATGGACAGGGGCAGCAATCAAATGTACCGTCACAAAAGAAGTGGTGTACATTTTTAATATCTTCCAAAGCTTTTTCTGATACAAAGATGATGATCCTGTTACCATCCTCATTATAATCGACTAACATGTGTTTTCTAAAAATCTCAGGTATAACAACTTCAGCTGGATCCGTAAATCTTGTTTTTTTTACATTCAGGGATGTATTACGACTTCTGTAGATTGCTTTTTTAACATTGTTGTAGATTGGAATTTTCTCACTGTGCCCTTTATTCTGTAATCTTGCAGTTTTCACTTCAAACATTTTCTGTATAGGACTAAAATTTGTTGTAACTTCTTGTTTTAAATCGTTCATAACAACTTTTATCTCGTTTTTTAATAAATCCGGCTTACACTCAGGCTTATGCCCTTTTTGCATCTGAACATTATCGCTTTCATTAGTTAACTTCACTAAACCACCACATCGGCCATGTCTTTTATTTACACATGTCCACACACTATCGTGTTTATTATTTCTATGAAAATTATACGCAAATCCAGCATGTAGCAATGTTTTTCCCCCTAGTCTATTTTTTACCATTTCATAATTACTTCGCACCAGCCCTTGCGAAGTACCTTCGCTCGACATTGTGAGATGGCACACTAAACTTTAATATCAGTTTTCAAGTTCGAAAGTGTTCAGTTCAAAACCGTGAACATAATGTTTGGATTTATCAATGAAAAGATTACATTAAAAAAATATTTTACACGGAAAACCAAAACCATATTCTTCTGCTAAATCTGTCAACGAAAATTTGATTGCTGCGTGCGCCGCATGTCAGGATGTTTGGAACGTAGCCTTCTGTTCAAATTCTGTTTTAGAGGCCAGTACGTTGTTAATCTTCAATAAATAAAATATCTAAATGTCTAAAGGACAAGTAACCGTCAGGCCGTTTACCAACGTCACGCAACAGACCAATCGCAAAAATCCATTCAGTAGTTTTTACGTGAAAGAGTAACAAACATTCATCTCATCTTTCATCTCTACATCTATCCCTACTTTCAAACTTTTGCAGTTATAACATTAGTAGGATTAAAGACAGAAGTATTTTATTGGTAAAGTACAATTACTTAAAACTATCTAAAAAAAAATCTCTAAAACGGTATGTAAGATACACTTTTGGCATTTACTGTACTAAGTGCAAAAGTGCAAATAATAATAATAATACAATTAATAGAATCGGGGGCGTCAACCACAGGTGCGTCGACCACTGGGGGCCTAAGCCACGAACCCGTAGATAATGCTGTGTGATTTGTCCTGCGTTATGATATTCTAAGAAACTTACCTATTTATGAACATAAAGCAATATTACTTAAGCAATATCAAATTTTAAAACGGCTGCTAAACCTACTTTCTATCTAAACGCGATATAAAATCTAAATCTAAATATCTAACTAAACAGCATTCATGCAACTTTAAAGATAAGTGAGTGAAAGCGAGTTACGAAAGACAAGTAAAACAAAACCTTCTAAAAGAATAAGAAACCTTATTTTTGGAGGTAAATACAGAAGTTTTGGCGTTAAAACAATTCAAGTCGCGTTACAGGAAACATCTGTGACTTCTCAAAGTGTAAGCATTACACCTAAAGCGCATTGCGAAAGTTCATTCACACCCATTTGGCCTTCTGCCAATCAAAGTACCATCACCCCAGTGGAGTATCAATTCCATCTGCAAAGTAATGATGTTTTAGGCGTAGCTTGAGTTACCAAAATGAACTAAAGTTAAGTATACTCAGATTATTATGATTTAATGTAGTACTGCGAACTTTGTAATAATCACATCGTGTAAATCAACATTCATAAAAGCTTATAAGCCTCCATAAAAGCGCCAACGCAGGCAGTGACCCATTATAATGGAATACAACATTTTGCGCTTCTAATTACTTACCTTTAAAAACGATTTGACATGTTTTGAACACTCTTATTGCTTCAGAAAACGGTATCTGGTACAGTTCCGGTCCTTCTTATAGCTTTTTGGGGTACAAGCTGCGGTCAATACGCATTATTTATTGTTATGTACATTTTTAGAAGAATATCAAAAATAAAGAAAAGAAAATACTACCCACCTTTAGGTATATTCTATTTCGAATCAGGAAGGTCGAAACAAAGGCATCCAATGTTTCTACTCATTACAGGGAGTTTACGAAAGGTGGGTTTCATTTCCTTTATATGTTTATTTTCGAGACATAAGACATGATTAAATACTTTGTTGTACTGTTACTTTGTGTTCACACATAGTGTAGTTGTGTAAAGTAACAGTAGCAAGTTAAGAACCGAATAGAATTGTTTTTTTGGTTATTTATTTGTCATTTCAAGTTAGCCTAGACTTGGATATTCTAAGCTTTTCTCTTCTTTCAAATAATATCAATTATTCTGAAGTCGAAAACCTGTGGGTACAGTACACCCACAGTTAACAAAAGTCATTAAAAATTTCACCCATTTACTCAGTATGATCAACAATCAATTATTTTTAAGGAGCACTTCTAGCGCCAATATCGATTCAGTCGACCTTCGTCACACAATCATTGCGAGCTCTCAAACTCTAATCAAAGACAAATTCAATTACAGTAAGCTTGTTAGTACAAAATATAAGTTTTCAAACAATTTAGTCCAAGGTTCCACTGGGTGACCACGTCTTTGTGACCGTAGTCAGAGATACTTATTGAATAACTTGGTTTGGAGTTCTGAATAATTTTGATTATGAAGCAACTGTTATCTTACAACTGAATTAATTGCAATTCTTTCCCGCTAAAGGAAAAAGAAAAAATAAAAGACATCAAATTTAAATAATGCACGCCTATAATAGCATCAACATAGCATTTAAATTATTTATCGGAGACAATTACGTTCCAATATCAAATTGATCCGTCTTTAAATATTCTAGGCGGTATTATAGGATCCAGGGCTTCTCTTTTAGTATCTACAATAGAGGCAATACGTTTTGCAGTACCAGTTAGTTAAAAAAATTCTATAGCAATATTTCACATAGTATATTATTAGGTTATATGATATTTATAGGTTACTAGCAGCCCGCCCCGGCTTCGCACGGGTATTTTAAAGAATTTTAAGTTCTTACATACACACGTTAGATAAGGTAGTTTATTATTGAAGTTTTCATAGGGATCACTAACTTTAAAAATATTCTATATGATTTTTTTTTCCAAAAAGGTCTAGTAGTTTCGGAACCTATTCAATTCAGACCACAAACAAACAATAAAACCTTTTTTTAAAATTGTACCTTAACCTCCTTTACAGAAAAACAGGGAGAACTTTATTTTTTGGCATTGACTTTTCTCTCGCACCGCTATATCGCCTACATCGATCGTTTTGCTGAGCCTACATCGCATGGTTCCAATCTTGAAGTTTTTATATTTTTCGACATTGAGTTTCCTCTCGCACCCCAGTAACGAATTGTGATGTCTATGACAATCCATGCGGAGTCGTCGTAGCAAAAGCGGTGCCATAAAAAAAAGAAGTTGAAGTTGAGTCACAGCAAAAGCGAGCAGCGCAAAAAAAGAAAAAAAAAGAAGTTGATGTATATCGCTATGGTTTTATTATTGAAGTTTTTATACGGATCTCTAACTTTTTTGAAAATATTTTATAGCCTATGTTCATCACGGAAATTTTAGGATTCTTATGGTGTAAGAATTTTTCAAATTGGTCCAGTAGTTTCGGAGCCTATTCAATTCAAACAAACAAACAAACAAACAAACAAACAAACAAACAAACAAACAAACATACAAACAAACAAATAATCAAATCTTTCCTCTTTATAATATTAGTATAGATATAGATATGATACAACATTTTTCTTTAACCGATATCATCATCATCACCAGCCTATATTAGTCCACTGCTGGACATAGGCCTCCCCTAATGAGCGCCATAGATGGCATCATTATTTGGGGGTTATTGCCCATAATCCCCACGCTGGGCATAATAATAATTAACCGATATAATAATTTGAAAATCATGTGACAGTAATGGTTTGAATTCCTAAAATGGTCTGAAGCGTAACAAACTCACAAGAATGGATGGCAAGATTTTAAAACTAAATTTATAAGAAAACTAGCGGCCCGCCCCGGCTTCGCACGGGTATTAAACAAAAATTTCAGAAATTATACACACTAAAACGATGGGTTTCACAGTTTTCATACGGATCTTTACTTTTTTTAACAGCATTGGGGTTTTTGACATACATTCGAAAACTGACACTGGCCGTAGAGAAAAAGCAAGCACCGTGCGCTATACAACCTCTTTTTCTATTCTGACGCGCCATAATAGAAAAAGAGGTTGAATATACAGCCCACGGTTCAATTATTGAATTTTTCATGCGGATCCCTAACTTTTTTGAAAATATTATATAGCCTATGTTCATCACGGAAAATTAAGGATTCTAATGGTGAAAGAATTTTTTAACTCGGTCCAGTAGTTTCGGAGCCTATTCAATTCAAACAAACAAACAAACAAACAAACATACAAACGAACAAACAATCAAATCTTTCCTCTTTATAATATTAGTATAGATAGATATAAAACTTACTCTAAGTACCTAACGTAAATTGGACGTTATACAAAGAATCCAAAGCATTTCAGCTACGGCGTAGCTTGCTACGTGTATGCTCGTAGCAAATACGAGCTTGCGATCAGAATTGTCATTTGAGTCTACAAAACACTCATGCTATAGGTATTATTTTGAGGGTAAAAGAGGCAAGCTTTTTTAGCTTCTTCTGTAGTTTTTAAAAGCCTTACATTGTTAGTGCTTACTTTTTAGAAACAATTATTAATAAGCTAAGCAGTAACCGTCTCTTGTGAAAGCTTACAATATCCAGAGATTCATTCATAAATTCATAAATTCTTTATTGCACATCCAAGTTATGTCATACATAATGTACAAGAAAATAATGGGCATGCACAAAGGCGAGCTAACCCTAAAAGTTTTCTTACAGCATACCTACAGCTATTAAAACAATTTGTAAAACGAGTATGAAAAGAAAAGTGTACAAAAGGAAAAATAAACATACAAAATCTAATACGTTGGTATCCTTATTTTTGATGTGCACATTACTAACCTACGATATTGAGGAAGACGGCGTGTCCAATGGGCGGCGTGGTGGAGATCTGGCACTCGTACTATCCGGAGTCGCGGCGCTGCGAACTGCGGATGTACTGATCAGACTTACCTACGATATTGAGGAAGACGGCGTGTCCAATGGGCGGCGTGGTGGAGATCTGGCACTCGTACTGTCCGGAGTCGCGGCGCTGCGGACTGCGGATGTACTGATCAGACTTACCTACGATATTGAGGAAGACGTCGTGTCCAATGGGCGGCGTGGTGGAGATCTGGCACTCGTACTGTCCGGAGTCGCGGCGCTGCGGACTGCGGATGTACTGATCAGACTTACCTACGATATTGAGGAAGACGGCGTGTCCAATGGGCGGCGTGGTGGAGATTTGGCACTCGTACTGTCCGGAGTCGCGGCGCTGCGGACTGCGGATGCGCAGCGCCCACTCCTCGGAGCGCGGCTTGTGCGCCGCCTCGAAGCGCTGGTCCGACGTGTACGTATATCGCCCCACTGTAAGCAGGTGGATGTCGCGGTGGCGGACCCATGATACCTGGGGATATTGGAAATCATTTTTAAAACAACATACCATATTTCGGAGTTTTAATTTGCGTGAGCTTTGGCTCAGCGCGGCCTCTGTGATATCTGTACCAGTAACGGAAATATACGTTTTTGGTAATGTCATAATATTATATACCTAATAATGAGGTTAAATACTTGTCTGTCACAAATTTTACGTCGATAACCGAAACGATAACGAAATAATAAAATAGTACCTACAGCGAACACTTTGTTACCAGTCAATTCAAGAGCAAACAGGAGATCCAAGTCTATTTGGAACTGTTCAATAAGTCTGATAAGGGAAATATGAAAAACAACGACAACAACAAAGGAATGAATAAAGTTCAGTCGAGTATAAACATTTTACCCTCATTTCAATTGACAGCCAGAAAGAAGGAAAAAAATGAAGCTGATTTATGACGTTTTTTATGATTTGTGTGCATAAAAAGCGGAGTAATAAAACTGAAGTGTCTTCAAACGATTTCGTCGCCTGACAAGCGTGGTATAGTTTTTCCGCAAAACTTTTTAGCTGACTTTCGTATAAAGACATCTACTACGTAGAATATAAAGCTGAACGCATACTTTCCAAGCCAGGCGTGCGCGGAGTCAAGATTGAAGTTTTAAAATTCTTCCTTCGTAAACTCGTATAAGACCAAACACACTTTTGTCCGCACGAAATCGGATATCGCAACATCCATGCCTTCGGATCTTTAAAATTTGGTTTTGATCTGTTGTTTAACTTACGGTTCTATTCTGCAAGTTCTTGACTTTACACAGCAACGTGACCGGGTGTCCAACTAGACCGGTAACATTATCCGGTGACGTGGGGTCAAAGTACGGAGCTCCGGTCTGATGTGGCCAGTCTTCCAAGAACTCGGCTCTGAACCGTTTGGAAGACTCTGAAACTGTGCTTTGGTCCCGCGGCTTGCTGTTACTGCTGTCTTGGTGGCATGCTGGAAGAGAAAATTGAATTAAGAGGCGAATCACTGGTTCATTATGAAGTAGGCCTAAATCTCAATACTCGCAGGATACCCGTGGTAAAAATATCGAATTAGGTCCTTCAATAACATTAAACTGTTTTTTTAATCTTTTTTAAGAAATAAAATTTATGTATTTGGTGAAAAAAAGTAAGGATAAATTTGTATTGGTCACATAATTTATTGGTCGAGATCTCGGTAGATAAAAAGACTGCGGGTACCCACTCTATTGAAATCACTTATGTTTTGATACCTATGCTTTTTATTCCAGATTATTTCGTTCCTCTTGCCACTTGCCTGATTGACTTTCTTGCTTATGTGAAATCCTATTTAAAAAACAAACAACTGGCTATAACGTGCCTTTTGAAATAACAATAGATCCTAACACACAAACAACACAATTTCATAGTATTTTTCGAATAGCAATAACACCAACCATAATAATTAGCCTACCGGCTAATTATTATGATGGGTATTGAAGCGGTTCCAAGAAGAATCTACAAAAGTTTTCATAGTAACGTAAAAATACCTTATTTTTTATGAATTTTATGTACGGCAACAAATATAGTAGGTATGAATTTGCTTTCAATATTCCTTTGTGACACTGTTATAAATATTGTATCATTTTCGCAGACTAGCAATACCTACGTTTCTGCTTTCTGAATAGATATCGGGTTTACCTGATTGTTATGCATAGGCATGTTATGTATTGGGTGACCTCTAGTGACATCTATTTGCGAGTGATCTTCTTAATTTGGAATCTTTTGGAAATTCAATATATCTTACCCGAAAATTCAGTTACTGGGCATTGCGGGAACCGACAAAGATTAATTATTAAGCTAAATCGAGTGATTTACTGCCGAAGTAAAATTTTCATCTGAGAAAAGTTGAACATTTTTGGCATTTGTACAGCTTAATAACAAAACGTTGTACGAAAATGTTTCTAGAGGTACAATCAGAGAAAAGTAATGTATTTTATTTTCATACCACTATTTATTTAAAACAAGACTATTAATTGTTTATTAGGTACCTACCGTTCTAGCAAGACCCTAAATGCATGACAGTGACAATCATTGGACTAAAACATTGAAAGAAGCGCATCTTCAAAAAGTGTCACACCCCCCGTAGCTGTCAAGCAAACCAAAAGCTTTCTTGCCTTGCCTGACAACGAAAAAGATATTCCTTGCATTATCACAAGCCGCGATTGGCGTAATCAAAGTATATTTAAATATTATTTTCTTTATTAGTTTTTGAGTCACATAAAACAGGATGTCAATTGTCATCTGGTACTCTATCGACTTCATCGAGTACATATCCAGATCGACTTAAACCATTATGCGTTTCTTTAAACGTTTTGTGTTTACTTTATTAGAAACTACTTTATTTATTATTATAAACTCAACGAATTTCAAAACTGAGCGATCCTACTAAATAATTCGATCAAAGTTCTCAGTGATCCGATTAAAAATTAAACGGTTCTGCTTAAGATATAAATGGAGTGGAAAATAAAACGTCTTTGCGAGGACAAGCCTGATTGTCGTCTGGAACATGATTGAGTGTCCAATTCTAAATTATAACATAGCTGATCGGTCGGATCTGCTTTTGAAGAATTTATTGGAAAAAATATTTAGGGTAGAATGATTACGGAGTGAGTAAGGAGTAGGGTTTGTAGTTCTCAGAGCAAACTGTTATGGGAGCTAAACGTCCTGAATTCAAATGGTACCTACTGGTTTTACAAAGCAGCATGTTAGGTGATAATTTTGTTTACTTCTAAATTTTTATGGGAAAATTAATAATAATTTCATTGAACAAGATAATAAAATATCAGTTTGTCTTAATAATAAAAGAAAGCAATCAGGCTTTCAATGTTTAGTTAATCATACAAAATATTATAGATTGTTTATCGGTATTTATCGCGTAACTTTGGTTTTTATATCCGATAATTAGAACGATTTCGATGAATAATTTATTATCAAAGAAAATACATAGTTTAAATGCTCATTTGAATTTGAAGGCCAATTTGGTAAAAACAGAAGTATACTCATAGAACATCCGCTCAATTTTTTTAGGTATATTTTTATGGGACTACTTTTACGGTCGGATACATAATATCATTTGTCACAATTGGTTGTTCAGCAAAATCAAACTCATAATAAGATAATGACGTTCTACATGTACACAGGGCTTTGCGAACCTGTACATTGACGTTGTTGTAAGGGGTTGAAATTGTTAATTTGACAAATATGAGATGGGAGTTAAAATGGCCGACCGACACGGAGTTTTAATGCAGATTAAATTTATTGTTATTAGAAGTAATAGTTATATTAATAACTGCTGATCCATCATTCCAGCTATTAGTGTGGCCTTAGCTGGCCTACGTAAGTGTCTCTAAAATACTCATATATATAAAGTGCGGTTGGGCCCGTACACGATATTTCTTACTATGATGACTTACTATTCCAACGATATGCTTCCAAAGTCCGGTAACGCTGTCATGGCCATCTGCGGTCAACAGCATTACAGTCCATTCGAAAAAACAAATGCTTCTAGTCTTTTCTACCCTTAGGTCACGATAATCAAAAGATAAAATGATGCCTTTAAGGACAATTCGCTGTAAGAAGCACGAACTCTCTCTCACTAACGCAAAAATTTCGCACGTCCATCTCATTAAAAAAAAAGAATGCGAGGGTCACGTTAATTTCCCTACAAAAAGGCACCAGAAAAAGCTTACATACAAAACGATAAAGGGTCCTTTAATTAGGTTCCACGTACGGATACAGACCTGTTTTTTATTACGGATATGAATTTTTTTATTTATACACACACCTGTATGTTACTGTTCACATATTCTAGAACAACATGGCTCTTATTGACATGGTTGGCACTTTTGAAGACAGTAATGCAAAGACATAAATTTGAATTTACTTTATGAATTTTGACTTTTGTGGAATATTCTCAGGTCATGTTAGCGTGGAAGTAAAACAAAAATAGCACTGCATTGCGTGAAGGAGTAAAGTTATTCTTACCGGTTTCAATTTCTTTCGCTTTATCCAGACTTAGAATTTACGACAGGGATTTATTGAGTATCTCGTAAAGCTACGTCTGGTTTCTTTGTGAGGTAGAAACGATTGTGCGGCTTGCAATATGAATGCGAGTTAGAAACTATGCCAAACATTTTTGTGAGAAAAGTTTGCGAAATTCATGGCAAAAGTTTCTGTATTTATTGCTCTTACGCGATTCAATTGAACGAAAGTTTGATTGAAAATTAAATTCAATATATCACGTTCTTATAGCCATTGTACCACCTATTTGGTAGAAACTGCTGTTTAAAAATTCTTGCATTGAGAATCATCATCATCAGCACACATCATTCCACTGCTTGACATGGGCCTCCCCTAATGAGCGCCATAGCGCCCTAAAAATCTAGGTATAAAATATAGTGCATTGAGAATAAAAGTTAGAAAAGTACAAGAAAGACTTAAATAGTATAGGTAGAATAAAAATGATGTAACCTCAGTACCTATCGACTCACAAAAGCCAAACCACCATCAAAGAAAAGTAATTTTCCTTTGAATAAATATCTACTTTTGCCAACATTAGCCCAAAAAGGCAGTGACCTCCTTCAGTTCAAGAATTTTGACCGAGCCAATATTAGATTAATTTGTGGGTAAGAATGATCTTGAAAAGGAAAACAATTTATAGATCGGAAAAAGATATTAATTTTTTACTTCCACAGCTTTCTGAATAACAGACTTTTAAAAGTATCTTTAGACTGACATAAGTATGTTGTAATTTTAGGGCCGATTTAAATCCTCGGAAAAACAGCCGATATTTTTGGTTTTTCAATGTTGTATTTGTAGTAATTAGTCGAATAAAGACCCTAACTGAGCGATAAAGTTACCTGCCACTCTGAGTGCCAGGGGATATCTTGCCCTCAGAGTTCCCTGTTAAGTGTGACGTTTTATGTAAAGTTTGACAATGACTTGACTTGACATCTTCGTTATGGCAATATGTAGTTTGACAATATCATTCGTTTTGTTAAGGTACAAACGACATACCCACATAACTGGTACGGTGATAAGTTTTGTACTGTAACAAATATCGAATTTAAAAACACATTTTGTTGCTATTTTTGTAGAACACGTTGAATATTATATCTGTGCACCTTGCTTGCTGAGATGGTGTATAGTTGGCTTGAACCACGATTACCTATTCTCAAGTTATAAGATGATTGAAAACTTGTAAATCTTTATTTGCCTGATAAACAGAAAAATAGTTATACACGCTAGATAGCTACTTGACGACTTCACTGAGGATTGAATTAATCTATATCTAAAAATTTTGGGATTCGTATAAAAACTTCAATAGTGTAACCGAACGTGTGAAAGGATGTACTAAATTATTATTTATGAAGTTTTATAAGATCCTGTGAATATAATTAAAGCTTTACTCTGGGTTCGGGAAATAAATGCACTACTGAGTTCTATCTAGGGTTTAAAGTTAAACTAACTTACCGATGAAGCACGAAAGGAAATGAACCGTGAACAGGCAGACAGCGCCCTTTCGCGCCATCGCTTCACCCCTCACACCCTGAGGGTCATTGCACCTGAAACAAGGAATGGATAAATCAAAACGCTTACTGACCTTTAAAACCTTAATCAGGCAAGCGTCATCTCCAGCTGAATTTCATTGAAGTAGCTAAAATATCATTTAAGATTGTTTGGTTTCGATAGAGTGTGGGAGTCGAGTTATAAATAAAGCTTTGTTTAGCAGGGTACATGAGGGCCAGAACACCCTTTACAATCTGCGGATCGTACAAATATTCGTTCCAAAGCTGGAATCGAACCTGCAACCACCAGCGTTGCAAACGGAAATATTAAATATTAACTGCGCCCTGCGGGACCCGTGATCCTGGTTCCAAATTTCATCCAAATCTGGTCAGCTGCTTGAGCGTGAAGGAGTACATAAATACACACACTCATACATTATAAAATTATAGCATTATCCAAAAATAATAAATAAACCTCTTAGAAATAATGCCTATGTTCACAAACTCTATCTACCTGCCCATAGATGAGCTGCTTAGTACCCATTGTTTATCTATGTTCTTAAAGTCTATCTCGTAGTTCGTACTTATGTAAGTAGCCTGTGTGTGTTTGCCCTATTGTATTATTTATAAACTAAATTTATTTGTAGTATGATACTAACCTTCTATGTTTTTTTTTGTGGGTATTGTCTGTCAAACTATTTCTCATTTCTTTCTTTCTTAATAAGGTTATTCGACCAATGTGGAACCTTGGAACCTAGTATTCTAGCAGGCAAAGACAGATTAATATCAGCAGTGTGGTTTTCGGTTTAGACAAGTCACTCAGTCGCTTTCCATAATCCTAGAAGGTAGGAACTGGATTCAATTTGTTTTGACGTTTCCGATGAGTGATGGTTTGTTTACATTACGATCGTATTTTGGATCTTTTGTGCATCCGTTATTGTAGTGCTCCTAAGGGGAAACACCCAAGTTTTGTTGCTTTAGAAGCTATTGGCATATCTTATTGCCGAAACTTTTGTATTTTCACAAATAAATAAGTCGCCGTAGGGAATGCGTCTTGTATTGTAGATGGATATAACGCTTCATGCAGAATTGTACTTACTTTTTGAATTTGTTATGTAATAATAAATAATGTAAGGTACGTAAATATTTCTTATCCTACGCGACCTGAAGATATTGTTATTAAACATATTGTAGTAAACCATGTTTCGCTCAAATATTAAAATAGCCAATTCTAAAACAAGACCCTTTTGAACAGGGCAACAATTTGGAACAAACCGGTAAGCCTTTAATTCTCATAAGTCTTTATAAAAGCCGATTACGCTACTCACCGCTGCCGAGATTAAACGATCCAATACTAATTCCACTCAGAATCTTATTTCTGAGTTCATGACCCAGTGAGCTCCATTTTACTAATACGCTGGACCAAATATTATTACGCTTTGACAGGTTGTTACTGACCCGATTTAAATCTCTCCCAAAGTTGCCGGCCTAAAAATGTACATCTGTTAAGGCGTAACAAAACATTACGACAGCCATCAACTCTATTTTTAAAGCTGAGAAAATTCTTTAGTATGCTCAAGCGAAGACATTTTTTCAAATTTAAAAAAGGAACTCAGTTGCTCACTAGATTTACAAAATTACAACTAAGTAAACACAAAGAACTCAGTACCTACCTACTAGTTTTCTTTTTAGTTAAATATTTTGTGATTAATAATAGTTTTAAAGATTTCTTCATATTTACTACGAATAAAGATTTCTGGCAATTCAACCTTATACAAAAAAAATATCGATTTAATATATTGTATTATGTATAAGCTACCCCACAACATAACACAAGCTCTGCTTAGCCCCAAGGCTAGATGATGCTGTGCTGTGGATGGTCCGGCATTATTTATTATTATTATTTTATTATTCATTTAATTTCATTTTAAAAGTGGACGTAGATTTTTACTTTAGAAATTTCTGATAGTAACCTACCTATCGAGCTAGAATTAATGCTTATCAATGCCACGGCAAGATTGGATTGTACTTTGAAACAATATTTTTTTAATAATTATAATTCATTTATTTCATTCGTTTCCCTATAGCTGCTGCCAGGCACATAATATGTATGGACAGAGAGGAGGACATCATTGCTCGCAAAATATTTTTAATTTTAATTTCAAATTTATTGTTTGAGTATTCGTCAATTGTGTTATAGCTTTTGTGGTTAGTAAAAGCTTAAATTTTTATAAGTTTTGTCGATTTCCTCATTTTTTTAACGCGTCAGGTAGTTTGTTCTATAATTTAATTGTCATTACATAGATACTCGTTTCAGTTTGACCTGGTTTTGAGTCTTATAAGTTTGTTTTTATATTGTGAAAATATGTAGGTTTATTAGGTAACGGAAATAAATACTTAAGTGCCTTCATTATTATACGAACGAACCAGCAAATTAGTGAGTGAGTATTAATAATTAATGTAGTACTTCATTGTACCTATTATTTTACTAGAGAATATAATACGCGAGAGAATAGAGAATATAGATATTGATAGGAGATATTAAAGTTTGGCTCTCAAACTTGTGATCCTCTTTGTATTTTTCACTTCAACGAGACCGCCCCGTTCGGTAAGTAGTACATTTATCAGTTACGGCTTTGGCGGCTTTATTGCCGATAGGAGTAGATACATTAAAACTTTGATCGTACTTCGATCGTTCTCTTGGCACACATTATCTTCAAAATAGTTACTTTTTGCATTGTAGAAAACTTTGTGCACCGAGGCATTGACTACACCGAGACCCCCTCTCGGTATAAGGTCTTAGAAATGTACAATAATACTTTTGATAATTATGATTTTTGTACAACTTTTCTTTTCTTTTGTAATATAAACTCTAATATATATCGAGAACAGTCAATCCCAAAGAATATATTAATAATACTAACCCTAAACTAAGTTTATCTACTTTGAATTATATAATAACTCCCAAAACACCTGACTCCCAAAATATGTCACCGATCATGAAGTTTATTTAGCCGTTATTAAACATGTCTAGCTTGGAAGAAAAAGTTACCTACATCACGCGCAGAACCGCAGAAGTGGTGGCGCACTTCAGAGCTAAACAATGGGGACTATTTCGCCGCAGCACGAGAGAAATGAAACAATTTGTCGTTTGCTCACTTTGGGCTTCTTACACCTTGCGATATTCAATCTTGTCGGTACTCATATTTTTCATGTCCTTGTGTAAAGGGAAGAGTATTATTCGGGATTATAGTGCTATTTACAAGGAAGGTTCTGAAGCTGTCAGGCTAAGGCCGTGAAAAAAGTGTTATTTATATTACTGTAAAATGCACACGTTCCCACTAGAACAAACTATGTATATTGTTTTTTATTTAAAACTTCAATCCTATCACGACTTACACATTTAAAGGACCAAACTTAATAAATTTTTGAAAACGTTTTTGTGACTTTACGTAAATACCTCTGATTTGCGTATTCGAGCGAGTCGACGACAAAAAAAATTGGTAAAATCAGAAGGTGCCAGCTCGCGGAACTCGCGGGTTTTATTCGAGCGAGTTGACGAATAAGTCCTTTTTCTATTTCTATTATTAAAATTTGATGTTAGGGATCACTATTCAGGGTTGAGCTGGCCCTTACCATAACATCACTAGTTTTAAGTTTAATTGTATTAGTTGATTAGTGCAATAATTAATTATGAAAGAATATATTATTTCATAATTAATTATTGCAGCAGTCCTGTCAGCATTATTTTTACCCACTCACACTATAGTGTGACATGATTCTTTGGATTTTGTATCTAGATATCTAAGGTCTTACACATGGTATATTGTATATTCATTTCAAAAGGTCTTAACATCAGAAGATACGCAGTCGAATAATAAATCGTAAAGTGTAAAACACATTCTGTAAATTGTAGGCAGTTTAACTACGTTTCTGAATACTCAGAAACGTAGTTTAACTGTGGTCACACTAGAGTTAGTGTGACCACATAAAAGCAATTAAACCTTAAAAACCACGAATTAATGAGTAACTCGTCGCTTCCCATTGTCTGTCTGTTTGTATGTATCTTTAAAACTACGCAGATTTGGGTGCGGTTTCTTTGATAGATAGAATGATTCAAGAGGAAGGTTTTTGTATCAGCATTGTAACCGTGCGAAGCCGAAGCGGGTCACTATATGAGTTAAGCACCTAACAGTATTTACTCGATAAGATACGACATTAAAAGTGTTCTGATTTTGTATAGAATTTGGTAGAGCACCTCTGCGTACATAGAACTCCAAAAATCCACTAAAAACTTTCAACGATTGCCATCTATCTCATCATTATCTCTATAAACCAAACTTAAAGCAGGATTTGAGATGATCTCAAATCTAGCGTCCTATTTTTTTTTATTGAGGTATACGATTTACGATTTTCGGTATACGATTTTCAAATTTAAGAATGTCTCAGCCATCTGAGACGATCTCAAACATATATAACATAATGTAACTTTGAGTATTCGGCCGTTAGGGCTTTACCGATGCACTTTTAACAAAAGAATGCAGGCCATGATGGACAATGGTAAAAGTATGAGATGAAAATTAATTCTCGATAAAATCATCAAAATTATATCACCAGCCTATAATAGTCCACTGCTTGACATAAATAAATAAATAAAAATAAAAGAGTGCCATAGATGGCATCATTATTTGGGGGTTATTGCCCATAATCCCCACACTGGGCATGCGGGTTGGGGATCGCAGTTCGGTGTAGTTGTTCTGCAGAAGGCGCTGCTGCCCGCCCCCCGGTGTGTTTCCCTTAGTCGCCTCTTACGACACCCACGGGAAGAGTTGGGGTGGTGAAATTCTATGCCGGCACCACACGGCAAAATTATATATATATATTATTTATACCAAGAATGAGCTGATGCGAATAACTGAGTATTCAATTGAACTAAATAGAGATCATAAATAATAATCCTCAATTCGTGATTAATATCCCTTTTGTTGGATAGACCGAGGCTAACCATTGTATGTTTTGTCTTAACGTACATTACGCGGCATTGTTATTGACCCAGCTATCAACAACAACCGACCTGTGGTTTTGTGTGGTTTTGAATCTCACATCTCTCTAAACTGCATAGACGATTATACTTTTATACAATTTATTCAGGTATATAAGTAGTAAATGAGTCATGTTATTCCCATCCATATTAACAGTTCTGCTGGTTTATTTATTAAGTAATAAATAAATACTCATTTGTACATGTTTTACTAGAGTATATTTGTTGTCCTGAGTTCGTATTTGGTACGTTCCTAAAGTAAATACTCTAGCATATTCATAATGCACTGGCTGGCTACTTGTAGGTAGGTCAAACACATGCCTACCGCTGTCGGTCCAAGCTGACGCTACAACTTCGCGACAAGGCCGCACATTGTTTTGAGAGTCCGACGCGAGATTAGACTCTTAAGTATTACCACCCCATTTATCACCAGTAACGTTAATATTTATGTTTCAGCACTTCTGCTTGCTACTTACTTTGGCAAACGCTTTGTGAATAAAATATCCGGCTCTGGTTTTCCAGGGATGCTTCGCATGGTACTCAACATCAAGACATAATTTATGGTTCCTTTTCTGGCGTTATGACGCCATAAATATTTTGAAAATAAAGCGAAATGTTTTCCTGTGGAATGTAGATATACCTTGGCCGAGAGGAAATTAGTTTTGCGGTGCAGACTTTGTACTTTGCATTTTTGAATATCATTTCGCAGCTAAGTCACAACAGAATGTCTATTAGCTTTATGCTAATAAAATTCTGCTCCTAATGCAATAAAAATGTATGTACAACAACTATATGAGACACATACACACGGTAACGAACCCTGGACATTAATTTTGTACGGGTTTTGTTGTTTTTATTCTTGATAAATGGTGTCAGAAACTAACTCAGTACGTACCTACAAAGTTGGTTACGTTGGTTAGTTCTCTAAGGCCGATGACTTACTTTAAGCATAATTTAGTTCATGACCGTAACTTTACGCTATAACAGAAATTTCCGAAAGGAAATTCTTAACCAAGGCTCTGCAGTGTTTTACTCAAGGTAGAAACATTCTTCACACTCCGTAACAAATTGGTCTTCTCCAACAAAAGGACAATTTGGCAAAACGACGCCCCGGACTGGGCCTGCTCCAATTTCAGTTCTTAGTTTTCCGATGCGGAAGTCTTTAGAGTTTCTAGAGCGGTTTGTATCTTGTATATGGACTTATGTATTTATTGGTTACCTACCACCGTGGATAACAAGGATTATAAAAGTTATCATTCTGTCAAAGCAATTTTAGATCGATCGAATTAGACCGAAGATCACAAAAGTGATATGAGCGTAATTTGATTTTAAAGTATTATTTTTTAACACAGTGTTATCTTAGAATAACACATTTTACAAAGGTTGAAGCCATTATTCAATCTATCCGTGTAAATAGCACGCACAATGTATATGTATAGTTCATTTTATCTTTTAATATTTATTTATTTTTATTAAGATAATTCTATTACGATATCAATGTCATAGTACCTAAAGCGGTTGGTTAGCATAATACGGTCCCAGACTTAGATGATTTTGCTATTTAGGACTAAAACAGCGTGATTGATACATCAGTTTTCTGGACAATCCAATCATGGGCAATGTCGATAAGAGCTATAACAATAACTAGTAGAAATTAATTTATGTATCTGTTAACTTATAAAAGCAATAAAATGTTACAAAGTTGAATTAAAATAGTTACTGATAACTCAAAATTTTAACATAAGAAATGAATAACAAGCTCTCTAAATAGATAAAATTAAATAAATGTCTCTTGATATTCACGATGGGTTAATATTTCACTGAAATAATTATGAATAATGTAAAAAGACAATTCTGAAATTGGTACGAAAAATTATATCATACATCTATTATTTTGGAAATAAACTAAATTTATCTGAGAGGTCTTAAACAAATGGGTTCGATTTGAATAAATTTAGTCTCCGTTTGATAGGTTATTTGTTTGTAAGTATTAAGTTTATTTTCTGTATTTCTTTTCTATGAGTGGCCTAGATCAATGTCTATCTTATTTTGATCCGAAAGAGTACCTAAGAAACCTTTCATCATCTACATACTAAACTTGGCAAGAGAACACAGGCATTAAAGGCATTATCTGCAACCTTTAAATAGGATCCTCTGTATAAAACCGGCTTTATTTGCAAAGATATGGCCGCTTGGGAAAGGGATGCCAAGTTTGAACAATGCATAGACCTCTTTTATGTAATCTGTGACCAGATAAAAGCTGTTCATAAGTTTTAATGGAAGCACGAGTAATTACATCAAAACAATTCATGGACTGTTTTAGTAGCTTTTCCACATAGCAAATACTACCCCGCTTCTCAGCAGGTCTCGAATTGAGCTTTATACGAAAAGTAGTTCTACCTATAATGGAAAGCCCAAAATTCTGTTAAATCTTTTGTATTTAACATCACAGACCATAAACATCACTTCTCAAGTAGAGAAACCAATCTTCCTGGTCCAAAAACTCGGCAAATGCCTTAATCTTTTTGCAATCCCACAAACTTGTCACCAGGTAATTAACAAGTTTATCTTTGAAAACTTTAGACATCTCAATCGAAGTTGGGGAACGTTGAGCCCAGATCTCATCTGATCCTGAGAACGAGGTGTAGGATTAATTTTTTTTACTCAATAAACTCATTTAGAGAGCTTACGGCAATAAAAGTTGGACTGAGTGAAAAATACAACTTTTTCAGTGAAAATGGAGCTAATGTTTGCTTTGCTCGCCATGGGAGAAATGTTTCGTCTGTTTTCATGAAGTATTACCGTTAAGAGTTGAAGTAAGTAAAAAGTTATGTCCAGATTTTTAAATACGCTTTACTGTTAAAAATTATTTCATTTATTGCAAAACTATTTCAGCAGATAACCTGTAAATTAACCTTAGTTTGCTGTGCAATGTTTATTTATTTATTTATTGTATTTTAGTTCTTCTGCATTTACGTAGAAACCTTATAAAATTCTTGCAACAAGTAAATTTACTTTCAACAACTTACTTAAACCAGCAACATCTCCCGTCATGCCTGCTCGTAATTTAATACGCTAACTCAGGCAACACACGATCTCAACCCGATAGCTTGTCTTTAGGAGCTAATCGATCTTTGACAAGATAACCAGAAGTTTCGCATCACTAATCCTAAGGAAAGCATGATTGATTCCAAAACGTATTAACAGCTTACCGCAATATCGGGCCCTTAATTCTGAACAACGCTTTCCAAATATTCAAAACGATAAAATACATGAATTTCTGATAAATTTAGAGTTGATATTTGTCTGTCGCAGCATAGAGGACATCAAAATTGTAGCTCGGAGTTAGAGCTTGCCTCCAGTTTCAGAAAGCTGTGATAGCTATTTGCGTTCCAAGCCAGCATCTATCTACATGATTGGGATATAAGAATCAATGAATTCTATCTATCCTATTTGATATCTACTTCTCCTCTAAACTACATTTTGAAAAAAAAAAATAAGGTAGGTTAGCCAGTCAAGTCTGATTAGGCAGCGTTAAGCTCCGAAGATCAGGAATTATGTCACCTGAACCAAAAAATAAGAAAGTAACATACTTGAAGAACTAACTAGAGGTACATTCCAACGTTCGAACCTTGCCCAGTAACCAACGAGTTATTTGAAAATGTACCTACCCGCATAGATTTCGCCACATTTTTCGGATGGCCTATTCTTTCCGCCCAGTGACATTGCGCATAGTTTGCGAGCCTTTTGAATGAACTCGATTCAGCATCAATCGATTGGATTCCCCGTTAACGAACTATAGACGTGACTAACTCTTTTTTACATCAAACATTTTTAACATTCACTCGTGGGTGGAATGAAGAAGAGTGTGCGTCCAATTTAAGCTGCGCTGTTGGAATTTAGAAGCGACTGGATGGAACATTTTAACTGAATGGATTTGGACTGGATTTTAGTAAATAGAGCCAGAGATTTGGCTTTATACCGAGCCAATCTCGAGATCCTAAGTGACATACGTACACGTTTAGTTCCCTATAATGTTGAATACAGTCAAATTATAGGAAACCACCACGGGGTTTGATCTCTTGATACTTGGCAGAGCTTAGCCTGAAGTGGAAGCAAAAATAAGAATGAATATCTTAACGTAAAATAAAGGTAAAATAAAGGTAAAGTAAGTACTCAAATATTACAATAAAACTTAATTAAACAGGAAAATACCAGGTACATACTTTTTCGTAGTACTTAGTTCCTGAAGACCATTATTAGTTTTCAAAGGAACATAATAATGATGGTACTTCGCCTTTAAATCACTAGTTTATAAGGAGTATGGTTTTAATATTTTAAGTCTTTGATAAATAGGTTTCTTCCCATGTAAAGTTAATTTATTTATTTATTTTTGGGGAAACATCGGTTCACTGTTGTCTTAATAAGTAAGGTCTTTAGCACTAACAACATCATCATCATCAACATCAACAGCCTATAATTAGTCCATTGCTGGACATAGGCCTCCCCTGATGAGCGCCATAGATGGCATTATTCATCATTTGGGGGTTTTTGCCCATAATCCCCACGCTGGGCATGCGGGTTGGGGATCGCAGTTTGGTTGAGTTGTTCTGCAGAGGGCGCTGCTGCCCGCCCCCCGGTGTTTTTCCCTAAGTCGCCTCTTACGACACCCACGGGAAGAGTTGGGGTGGTGAAATTCTATGCCGGCACCACACGGCCAAGCACTAAAGTGCAAACTTTAGCACTAAAGTGACCATTAATAGGTTCCATATTATTCGACGGTGACATTTACCCTCCAAGTATGGAACTTAAAAGTAGAATAAAAATGGACAGATGACGAATTTACCCTAACCCCCCACAAATAGCTACATTTTAAACAATAACAAAAAATAAACAAAAAACAAACACCATGCAACTTAAATTAAATTAGATTCAATTAATGCCTGTGTTAATATTATAAAGTTGTATGTTAATATTATAAAAGTTATACAGTACAGGACTAGTTAAGTTCAGATTGGAGCAAACAGCGTTTGTTAATCTTATAAACTTAACATGTTTGTACCTACTTCCTACAAGCTTTCGCTACAATTTCAATCTCTCTATCTTGTACTAAACTAAGAAACTACTTAGGAAGGAATAGTATACGAAGTTCAGCGTTTTATTCACACACAAGTTTTTCGTATGAATCCCCTTAGCGAGCGTAAAAAGAGACAGGATATATTGATGTCGGGAGTCAATTTGTCTTACTCTATGACCACTTAGGTACTTTATTATGTTTACGCAACTGCGGTGGATATAGTTATGAGGGCGAATAATAAATATATGAAAAAGGAAAATTCTTTAAAGATAAGACTTAAGTACCACAAAAATGAATTTCATTAATGGAAATGGATATTTAGAATTATATTTTTATAATTTATACTTTGTATAAATGATATTGTCAACAGATTAGGTGATATATTGAAAAAGGTTTTTCATTTATACAAAATGCACCGACCTGAGAGCCGGTACCGGTACGAATAGTAAAAATTACCCAGTTAAGAATTAGTGTCTTGTAATAAAAGTAAGTACTATTTAAAATAGGTCAGTTCTAGTTCTAAAGTATTTATATTAAGATAAGAAAAAATACTCCATACAACCAAGGGGTTAACTATCTATGTACGTCACTAATACAGATACATAGATAGATTATTTATTTATTAATTTTCTGAAAATAAACACTTTGTTAGCAGTTCCTTAAATCCTATATAAGGATATTAGTTAAATCGTCCTAGCTAGAAACAATGAAATTACTGCAGCTTTTAGAATTAGTTTACTTTTACAAACTAAAATAAATAGCCCAGAATGTTATGGTAAGCAACAGAAATCAAAGCAATAAATCTTTAGCTTTGATTTCTTTTTCATCCAAGATTCCAATTTTTGGCAAGCTGAACCATTGCAATCTTGATTGGAACTGAACCATCGGGCGATGCGACTTCAAACTTAAGATGAAGTCTAAAGTTGCTTCAGTCAACGATAGATCAAAATGCAGTTTTCAAAATTGATATGCTTGAACTGTTTTTGATTTGCATAGATATCGTTCAATATTTACTGCAATAGCGAAAATTTAAACTGAAGTGAACTTCACTTCAGGCTGAGTACTCATATATTATGGAAAAAGGGTTTTGTATTTCAACTGAGAGAGAACATTTTAGAATGCAGCTCATGTAAGCCATTTTAAATATTTCATCAAATAGATACTTGTGTGACGTTAATACCAAAAGCTAGGCTTGGGTGATTATAAGCTGCTGGTTTCATTGCAGATGCGACTAATAATTATTATCCATTTGTAAATTCCATTAAAATACAAACAAACGCCCTATAGTTTGACACTTTATCGATTGGGATTGATTCGAATATCTATTACGAAAAAGAGAATTAATAGAATCTAGGACTATGTTAAGTGAATTGTCTATACAACCATTAGCACATTTTAGAAGTTCTTTCGTCTAAGACAAGTTTTTATGTAAAGATATAAGAAGTTCATAGTTGGAAGGATACTAAAAACTTTTAAGGGCTTTTACAGTAACTTTGTTAGTTATAAGTTATTTAAGAGTTTTTTCGTTTTCTCTAACTTCGATATCTACTTACCAAGGTCAGAACTTACTTAGAATTGAGCAGTGAAGCACACAAAATATTTTAATCTGCAAAAAGTTGCAGATTAAAATATTTTGTTATTTCAAGTCAAGTTAATACTTAATATTCTACGTATTAGTATGTATACAGTCATAAACTACTAAAACTACTAGTAATATATCATTAATTTATCTAGTGCCCATAACGAAAGCACTGCTTACCTTGGAGCTACACGATTATATTTTGTGAATATATTTCATTATTATTTAGATACCACTAAGTAGGTACCAAATATCGCTTGAAGTCTTTATAATCAGTCAGTCTGAAACAGTTTTACATACTGATACAGTAGGCCTTTCATGTTTGTGTTGGACTACTCCAACACAAACATGAAAGGCCGCCATTAATCTTGTTCTTGGAAATAAGAACATCAATCGTGAATATTGAACGCTGCGCCCTCTAGCGGGTGTCAAAATATTATTGTTGCCGTGTTATTTGATGAACTGTGTTATTAAATAACGGCCGACAGAAGATCGATAGGCATGTGAACAACAATTACCATAGTAATATTGAAGAGACAAAAAAAGCAAGTTACCTGATCAGAAAACGGTATAGGGGTGATAAATACAGCCCAGTGGTACCTAACCGATGTCCTTAAGGCGCATACAGCACCTAAACTAGCGCCACCACCTACTTTATGTTATTATTCTGTTTAACAAAGGAATTTTCAAAAATCAAAGGAATTTTGAAAATTCCTTTGTTAAACAGAATAATAACATAAAGTAGGTGGTGGCGCTAGTTTAGGTGCTGTATGCGCCTTAAGCGAAAGTTCCTTGTTTTTTCCGGATAGGTTAATGGTTGATGGTAGAAGACTGCGAGGTGGTAGAAATGAAGAATGTTACTTTAAGATAGTATATTACTGGACAGATATAAAATACAAGGGTTTGTTAAGATGATGAAGTCGTTAGGTATTAATTTTACTCTTTGACTCTCCGAAAACTTTAAAACTAATGGTTATTAACACTTAAATTATTTATGACGGGATATTGACCATGATTCGAGTTTTTAGTTTTCCAATATGTCGGCACAGTTTCATGCGCCAAGATCACGGACCAAGGAAAGGTCACTGAAAGTTAGTTTTTCTTGTTAATTATACCGATCTAGCTCCTAAAACGTTAACCAAAAAATTTAATATTTCTCAGTAGGTTCTACTAATACTAAGTCATTGGTAAGACCTTCATAATTCCATAGCATTTATTTATTTTATTTACTCACGACAACATTTTATTATCGTCCAGTTTAATGAAAATTTAAAAATGCAGAATTTTAAGTAAAATATACACGGGCAGAACATCAAAATAAATCGCCTGTCAATCTGTTTTTACGAGGTCTTTACGATTTAATGTCGTTATCGAAAAAACAATAAACTTTTAGCCGTTATTTGGATAAACGCAACCCGAGGGTTGACAATACAATCACCGACGGCTGCAGGGTTATAAACAACTTTGTATATTTTTGACAACCTTTGTGGCACGGTGGGTGAACGTGATCATCGGATTCATTTCCACCTCAGGACAAATATATGTACGCTCTGCAAACATTTTCTAGTGTGTTCTTTTCGTTTTCTATGTATATTAACACGTTCTATGCCATGCCGGACAGTGGTGTACGGCGCAAGATTATCACACGAAGCCAGTTGAAAAACATAGATTTTGCCAAATAATACCGAATTTTGTTTTAGGTTTAATGAATAGATAATGATGAAAAACATGTGTTTTATTCAACACCGGTGCTGTTTTAATGTTTTAAACCGAGATAATGTGCACCGGTCAGCATTGTCCGTCGCGGCCTCCACGTAAGGAAAACCGAAAATCCGTTACAGGGGGCCGGGCGGTCAACGCATCGTCGCCCACCACACGCGCCTCTCCCTACTCGCGTGCAGTATAAACAATATAAATAAACGTTTTTTTTACACTATATCAAATATTTAATGTATCTTTATTCACCTAAATTTAATTTTATAAAAAACGTACTTCCATTTTGTATGTCATTGTCACTTATTTTAATATTTTTCTAAGACAAATAATGGTAGGTAAGAACCATATTGCATGGAGATATAGGAGGGCCAGGCGGGTCACCTTTCATACAAATTTGTACGCTGGTAATGTCCGTCAGCCTGTTAAGACAGATCTAAAACTCCTCTAACGCGCGGGTCACTGTGGGCGTCACGGCTCTAATGGAAAGGTAAGTTGGGGGGTCACTGTGGGCGTCGTGGCTCGAACGGAAAAGCTGTGTTTTTCTTTTGGCATAGAACGTGTTAAAAATATATATCTATTTATTAAAAGTGCCTACATGAGTCATCTAGTATCCATAACACAAGCTTTTGCTTTTTTGGGGCTAGATGATGATGTGTGGATGGTCCGGAATATTTATTATAAAAAGGAAATATTCGTTTGTAAATTACAGGACAGATTTGAAAAAATCTTTCACCATTATATTCCTACTACATTATTCCTATTGAACATAGTCTATTTTTTTCTTAAAAGTAGTTGTTCCAAAAACTTCAATAATGTAACCAGTGTTTGATAATTTTTTTTTTTTTTGAAAATGTTTTTAAATCTAGTGCAAAGCCGAGGCGGATCACTAGTTTACTTCATTTTACCTTATCTGAAGTAACAAAAATAACGGACCTTCCGTTACTTTTGCTTGGCGCTTGCCTTGATAAAGTTTTTGTATCCAATTTAAAATATATTTTTGAACTTTAAATACAAGTAGTATAAGTTGGTTTTGTTATTTATTAGTATTTTTTTATTTACAAAGGTTAACGGCCTTTAGAAATAAACCAGTATCTAATTTGCACCTCAGAATAAAGTTATATAGACTTAGCGCATACCTAATCTGAACACATGTTCACATGTTATAAAAAAATTAACAACACGATATTATACACGATTCCTAATAACATCAGAATATAAAAACATTAAAAAAAAATATTTCAGCACCTTTGCTACCATATACTAAACATAAAATTCATACAGCGCATTATAAACGACTATTATTTCCTACACAATTAAACATTTATGATACATTACTGCACCTACTACCAATAATGTAGAAAGTATCAGTATTTTATAGGAATATGGGAAGAATAGTCACAATTTAGAAGCTATTGAATAGGAAATATACCCGACTAAAGCTGTTTTTTTAAGACCCTAATCATAGTCTATCAAATCTATGCTATTATACATTCCACTATGTTATGTGCAAGCTTGCACATAACATAGTGGAATGAATAATAGCATAGCTAGCCTAGGGTTATGCTGATCAATTGATCAGAAAACATATATTATGTCTGATCCTTAATAAATTTACCATCGAAACGAATGGAATGAAACGGCTTCATAATTCAATTCTTGCACACTTTTAATTTTCAACTATCTCACCAGTTCCTGTAGGTACTGACTATATGTTTTTATAAACTAAACTTTTTTTTATAAACTTACGTGATCTGAACACATTTTTATAAAAATTTAATCAACACGATATATATACCTTATCTACAATAACCTCAGAATATGAATAATAAAATAAAAACCATTTATTTGAGCACATGTACCATAATAGACATAAAAATTCATACAGCGCAATTAAAAAAAACTATATCTTCTATACAATCAAAATTTTTTGATAAACTATAATAAAAATTAATAAATACTAATAAAACTATGTAGAAAGCCTACTGCTTAGAATGTAGAAAGCCTACTGCTTAGAATGTAGAAAGTACTAGTAAAAGAATTATATAGGAAGTGTCTAGAAGCTATTGATTACGAAATATACCCGACTAGATTTTGCTTTAAGACCCTAATCATGGCACACAATTATTTTATGTTATGTACAAGGGCTATGCTGATTAATTGATCAGAAAAAATATATACGTTTGATCCCTTAGTAAAAGTACAATCGAAAACGGCTTCATAATACAATCCTGGCACAGTTTTAATTTTCAACTATCTCACCAGTTCCTGTAGGCTATATTTTATTAGGATCCACTATCATCTCATGCCGGCTTTGTCAAGATATTTTAACGTAAATTATATCAACAAAATCTTACCATTGCCATTCTCATCGATCTACTGGGTTTCATAACAACATCCATTTGTCTGTTACACGAAGCACCGACCAGTTATTTATAGAACATCAAAATGCGTGATATTTTCATTCACCGCACAGGTAATTTATTCAACACTGACAACTTTTGTACCGAACAACACAAGTTTACCTTAACTTTTTTCTTTTAACTTTAAACTTGGAACGCTTTGTTTTTTTCTAAGCGGCCAGTAAAGACTACGTTTGAATACGTATTTAGAGTTTATTCTCTAAAAGAGGTTGTACTTCGGACTTTTTCGTTCGAGCGCTTTCTATCACCAAGGAGGTACGAGCGCTCGTTGCGTCAGTATAGTTTCTACTGCGATGTCGAGCACGCATCGCGCCTGCGTAACTTTGCGCCACCAACCCTGCACTCCTGATACATTTCTGCTTCAATTAATCCTGGCTCTGTTCTCAATTACACCTACGAGTGTTGCTCCCCTGGTAGCCTAAACCGGTCAGGGGGGATATTGAAACGTTGTTACGCGATAAAAGCGGCTAATCGTTGGGTAGACAGGTTCTGGAATGTTCTAGAGATTTAACTGGAAACTCACGGATTGTATAAAAGGGATATCGTTTGTTCACAGTCATTCACAGTGCACTTAGATGAGCCAGATAGGAAATTAATAGTGAAAAAGCGCCTAAAGTCAAGTGTACGTTTTCGAATTTATTTATTTTACTAAGAAAAGATTATTAAGTATGTTCTATACTCAAGATCGTAACTATAAAACTATCTTGCTTTGAAATTTCCAATAGTTGATGGACCTCCAAAGCCCCATGGTTTGGTCATAGTCACACTTTGAGTTTAAGAGGCACGTACACTAAAACCACCGGCCAGTTAACGAAGGTTAATGTGCGCTACTAAAACTGACCGTGAATCAGGGCTCAGAAACTTGATTAGCTTAATTAGCTTGTCAGACAGTTGCTAGCTTAATTTGCGCACTAAAGATTAGGCCCGGTCAGCTGTTTTTAGTTCGAGAGCCCGCTAGATTAAATATAGCTCATATAAGATGGAAACAGTGGAATAGTTTATTCGTTCACAAAGATGAAGGTCTTAGTTAGATACAGATAGGATACTTAATTAGGTATGGTAGGTACCATACCTAATTAAGTATCCATACCTAATACCTATTAGGTATGCTTCTTGTAGCTTCATCTATTAATTTATTTATTCAATTCAATTTGACTAACAGAGCTATATTCCAAGACATGAAACCTTATTTTAAAAATCAAACAAGTTAAATTTATGTCACAATAATAATTATAAAAAGGGTATCGTTCCAATTTCATCACCAGACCCTTATCCTTGGCAATCATGACAATAAAATAAAAATATGAAAGCCAGTTTTAATTTTTATATTTTTGTTCTACGTACCTAGTCTTGGTAGGTCACGAGTATATGGGTCCATCTTTTAATCTAGGGAAACTCCGACAGTTGATTTTCATTATACCTGAAAACGTACACTAAAATTGAATAAAAAGTTACAACAAGTTATATACACCTGGAGAATAATCTCTTCCGATTGTAGTACCTACTGTACGAGTCTCATTGGAACTCGTACACTCGTACTTACTATTGTTCGCCTGCATTTTCTTGTCCCTTTGTCTAGATAATATTGATTACATTTTCGTTACACTTTCTTTCATATAAATTTGTAGTACCTAAGTAAGCTGATTTAATCATTGGTTGTTATATTGTGTAAACTTCCTTGCTCGCTTTTAGAGTGATTAATTAGTTATAGTCTGTTATTAATTAGTTATAATCTTTGCATGCTGTGTCGGCCTGTAAGAGGTTGGTACACTTAGCTAAACTTATTTTCTATATTTAATCTTGTATTTTTTTTTTGGTGTACTAGCTGTAGGCTAACCTAATTGTAAAAATAAAATAAAAAATAAAAATAAAATAACCAAAAAAAGGATTTATAAACTATACATAATACTGACAGAAATATCATATCATTATCTATTCAAAAACATTTCTATTTGGAAAACCCGGACTTAAAAAACCGAATCGGAACTAGTATTAAACAAAGTATGAAACAATTGAGCTAACTGCAGACTGCTGCAAACAAACCAGTAACTCAACTAATCCAATATTAAAAAGGGTTTTACAATTTTCATGTATAAATGATATGTAAATCTTTGTTGGGCTCTTAACCTAGTAACTTTGGCGATGGTTTAGTTAGTATAATGGACGATTAGCAGCTTGGTAAATTCAAAATTCAAACGAGTTTTATAGAACTTTTTAAACAGCTCCATTCTGTATTTGAAATTTGTTTCGTTCATAAAATTCAAACAGGGTTCGGGACATTGTCATTTATTTTCGTAAGTAAGCGTACTTCTGAAATTGTGGCTTACTAGGTTTTAAGGTTGTCGCACATCTGTCAACTTTTATATATTCGGAATCACTAGAACTTGGGAAGTAAATACTCACAAAATACACACGAAACTAAAAGGCATCTGCCCCGGCGCAGCGGTAAACCACATTGACGGCTGCGAGTGGATTTGGTGACGATGATTCTTATTATGAAGGCTGACCTTGACTGATATTCATCATAAAAAAGCGTTACTCAAGCATAGACCGATGCTATGATAAGCAAGGTTTCATAGGGCCTTACAGTTGATATGATATACGGCAACCTTTGTTAGGTAGCTACGCGCCTTCCTAATGCCAACTCTGATCCACAAAACTTTGCTCTTAGATACTCTGTCCGTGTAAATTTAACTTTTAATTATAGCCTCCTAAGGTTGTATTTAGAGTAAAAGATTAAAATCTCTCTTTTGTTAAGTTAAATCGTAAAGTTTTACACTCAAATCCTTTCGACGTCACCCAATAAAAGGAGCGACTATCACCTTAATTACCTTCACATTATGGCATAGAGAAGTTAACTCTGTCACTTCACAAATGCTATCTGATTCTCTTTATTGAACGGTGAGTCTTGGGGTAAAAATATGTGGACCGGAGCGTATCAGACCTTAACTTTCTTATTGTTGTTTTGCGTCTACAGTCTTCATTAATATGGTATAAATAAATAATGCTAAATAATCCGCCACAAGCTAAGTGAATGCTTGTGTTGTGGTATTTGAAGACTGATATATGTAGTAGATAGATATTTTTTAAAAATACATAGAAAATGACCAGAACACCCGAAATAAATATTTGCAGATCGTACATTTATATTTGTATTTGAATCGAACCCGTGGCCTAGGTGAAGCCAGTGTTTTGTTTAAATCTGACTAAAATGGCGTATGTGGATAAATTATAATGATTCCTTCAGACCTATTATTTTGCATGATGAATGAATTTCTTGTTGGGAGTCTTAAATAAATAAATTATAGCAAGCGACTCTTACCTATTTACATTTTATGAGTGCTGCCCCGTTCAACCCAAGATTTTTCTACCCAATAGGTATCTTGCTCTGTTTGACCCGAAACATTTGATTTGAGTTCCCCTATCTCCTAGTCCCGAACTTACGAGACTAACTTGAAAAATTATTTCACCATTAGAATCATAAATTTTCCCCGATGAACATGGGCTATAGAATATTTTCAATAAAATTAGGGATCCGCATGCAAACTTAAATTTTTGGTTAATACCCGTGCGAAGTCGGGGCGGACCGCTAGTACTATATATTGTACATACATAAATAATGTACCTACAATATTATTCAATAATAAATTAATTAATTAATTTGATGACCTCTGTGGCGCGGTGGGCGAAGGTCCGCCTGCGACGCAGGAGGTTGCGTGTTCAATTCCCGCCTCGGGACAAATGTTTGCACGACCTACGGCAGATAATTGTTCTGGTCGTTTTCTATATATATTATGACGTATATCAGTCATCTAGTACCCAAAACACAAGCTCTGCTAAGCTTGGGGCTAGGTGATGTTGTGTGGATTATCGAGCATTATCTATTTATTTATTTAATATAAAGAAGAAGGCTATAATCGGTACATATGTATATTAAGTGGGTTACGTATCAGATACATTAATTAGTCTTCACTTTGATATTAAGTTGAGTTTATCTGCGGGCGTTTAATCACAAACGGAATTAAGATAAAACAGTCTTGAGGTTGAATGAGCTCATGAAAATGATTTATCTAGGTAGAAGGTGTACAGGAGTACCCTTCGAAGCTAAAACGGTACGGACTCAATTGATTAGTTCCAATGAATTCAGTGAATCTAATTCGTTTTAAACCCTTTGATTTTATCTAATTAGGTCAGAGATTGAAGGAGCGGATAGGTTCTCAATACGATTCAGATTCAGATTCAATAACTTTATTTCTTTAGACTTACAAAACAAGCACTTAGACAAGTCAAATTTTAAACAGATAATTATTAAAATAAGAAATAATTTGTTATTGATTTCTCTTCACTTAAATTTTTTGTCCACTAGTGGAAGAAGTGAAAAAGAAACCACTAGTACATTCACATATAACTTGTGTGATATAGAATGGGCGTTAGGCTTTATGTATAATATGACGTAATATAGTATATGTGAATATCCAACCAAAAACATTGCACACGGCAAGTATCATCGTCTGTCGTCTTTTGCCGTAGAAAAGTCAACACTTTTCTACGGCAAAAGACGACAGACTTGGGTCTTCTCAATCTCAACAGATTGAGAAGACCCAAGTTGTCCGCCATTTTATTAACTTTGACTTTGAAACTTACTGAATTTTAAAGTTATCTTAAGTACTTATACAAATTATTTGCCAAATACAACATCAAAATTAATAAAATGGCTGACTTGACTCTTCCCGGGATCTCGAAACCTTTCACGGCGAAAGTGTACGACAACGTGAGACATGGCATTATTTAAAAGATAGAAAATAACAATTATTTAACAAAATTAGAGCTAGTATTTACAATTGAAATGCAGACTGTTGCAAACAAACTACAGGTAGCTCAACTGATCCATATCAATATCAGATGGCTGCATTGCCTCGCTGTATGGCAATGCGCTGCGCCATTTTAATGTAATGTTTTTATGGGAAATTAATATGTTTACAAATGTAAGGCCTTACAACTTACGAAACCTTCCGAATTATTTGCCAACTTCGTAGACAAAGGTAATAAAATGGCAGACTTGCTCTTCTCGGGATCTTAACACTTTTTACAGTGAAAGTATTACGAGAAGAGGCTTAGTATATATTTACATCCATTTTTTTGTTCGGATCTCATTACTTTGCGGTTAACTGACTACTAGTTTGAGTTTTGAGGGAGACAGTATTAGAGTTATTTTTGACAGAACCCTAAAAACCCTAATCTTAGAAATTCCTCGTATTTTCCACCTAATTAAACATGACATAAACAACATTTTATACACGAGGAAGAAACTTTAGCGTTCTGTTTTTACAAAGGAACCCTAAAAATCATGTCTGAAAGTATATTCCCCTTATTTTGACTCAGAGTTATACCTGTATTCCAAATAACATGTTTGTAGTACCTACCTAAATGCTACGTCAGTCAGTTGGTGTTCATTGGTTCAGTAACATAATAGGAGCCAACAATGAGCCAAAAAGAAATATAAAAATATCAAAGATAACATACTAAGGCTCCGGCGACGGATTTTTTTCCTATACAAAAGGTAAAATATAAATTGTAATTTAAGCATAGGGCCGTGTGGTGCCGGCATAGAATTTCACCACTCCCACTCTTCCCGTGGATGTCGTAAGAGGCGACTAAGGGAAACACAGCAGGGGGCGGGCAGCAGCGCCCTCTGCAGAACAACTCCACCGAACTGCGATCGCCAACCCGCATGCCCAGCGTGGGGATTATGGGTAATAACCCCCAGATGAAATAACGCCACCTATGGCGCGCATTAGGGGAGGCCTATGTCCAGCAGTGGACTGATATAGGCTGTTGTTGTTGTTGTTGTAAGCATATGTATTTTCTGAAATGAAATTACAGGATATTGCATTTTTACATCAAAATAGAGAATGTTTGTTTAGTTTTTATGTTATATTTGAAAAAAGCTAAAGCAGAAACCTAAACAAATACCATTCTAATATCATAATAATATAATAACAAACAATGGTGAAAATATTCTAAAATAACAAAAAAAATTGCTACTCCGTTTATATGGGAAATTCCTCCGTCGCCGGATCCCTAGCGCCCATTTGCAAGGAGGGTGGAAGACATAGTACCATTATTACCGTCTGGGGCTTCAAAGAAGCCGTTATCACTGGACCGTGGTACATGGAACAAACTTCAGGAAGCTGGACTTCTTGGTAGACCCAGCAGTGATGATGATGTTTTCAAAACTAAATTTATTCGTAACTAGTAATTTTAGAGGTTGGTTAATTAGGTTATCAGTCTGTTGACTACGTTACCAGGGACCACTATCATGGCCTTTGATAGTATAACCGTAGGTTAGCGCCCCTTCGCCGTCGGTTTGCCAAGTTTGACATTAATAATAAAAAAAAATAATGTTGGACAATCTACACACTATTATCTAACCCCAAGCTGTGTTATGGATACTAGATGACTGATATGCTTAAAAATATATAACATATATGGATAAATTTTTATTTTACATAGAAAACGACAAGAACGCCTTTGACAAATATTTGCAGATCGTACTAACATTTTTGTCTCAAGGTGGGAATCGAGCCCATCGCAGGCGGATAATATTTATATAATTATTGTTAATTCAGGACTATAAATGATTTCTGCTCTATACTTTTAATATAGTATTGCCCACAATTGCGCATAATTATTAGTATTAGTATTATTTTATTCTAACTGAAATTGCATGCTCGCAACTAACGATTACTAATCGTAAATTACAGTACTTATCAGAATACAACTAGTATTTATCATATAATATATCTAACCTAACCTAAAAATCTAAGCCGTCAACAGAATGCAGAGCCCAGAATACTGGCAACATTGTCAGGTGTGATGGCTATAATAAGTAGAAATAAGACGGCGAAATAAAAAAGAATCTTTAGTCAATATAAGACTACTATTTCTCGGACATTCCAGTGTCTTTGAAGAAAACAATTCATAAATATTAATGCTACCTACTTTTGCCATCGCTATTTTATTTCCACGGAAAAATAAATATTGCATTTCCGTCAAGAGCGCCCTCGATCCGTCTAGATAATTATATCTTGATACTTTATACTTCACGCTAGCATAATGGACGACTTTAAAGTTAAGATATACAGTGATAGCCTTCTCTATAAAGTTTCATTACAGAATATTGTATGTGAATTATACCTATTATGGATTATTTTCTACCGAAAGAGAAAAATATGTTGGGTAATGGAAAGAAAGAAATAATACCAATGAATAAAAATGCCCATTAAAAGATTAGTACAACAATAATGTTTTAATAGTTTTAAGAATAAAAAAGTAAAACAAAAAAATTAATGAAAATAATATCCTTTTATACATATTTTTTAATATCCTTTGCTTTTGATTTCAATTATTTGTCTATCTGTTTTAATAGTTCTGAGAATTGAAAAGTTAAATAAAAAATTATAAAATATAAGTTCTGCTATTGATTTCCGTAAAAATTTTGAATTTATTTTTTCTCCTATTCATTGATGGTAATATTGGTCCTCAATAAATTTCCATCTTACTCACCCTTTACATTAATTTATATAAGTTTATAATAAACTATAAACTAGCATAGATAATCGCAAAATCGATTCGATTCCCAGATAAATTTATAAACCAACACATAAATAAACAACGTTCACTAAACAGTTTGTTTATTCTGTGCGGTCGCAGGTAATTTTGGATACAATACAATAGAATACATATTAAGGATACGTGGTACCAAGGTGAGTACAAAGACACGTAGGCTTAGAAATTTGCAGCAGTTCTACTCCCGTGAGCGTTGAGAGAAGCGACTAATGGTTATCGGGTGCCGTCAGCCAGTACTCAATCAAAATCAAAGTGCTTAGCAACGGATGAATTTCCCATACAAACTTACTTAATACCAAAATGATTTTTAATTTGAGCATGATCTGCTATTATTTTTATTAGAATAGTATTCCCACACAAACATAGTACCAAATTTATTTTTAATTTGAGCATAATCTGCTATTATTTGTATTAGAATAGCATTCTGGCCAAGGACAGATCTTCCAATTCTAGTCAAAGCGATCGGTAAATTCCAAATATCAAAAGAACATAGTATAATGAAATTATAATAATACTAGCAGTTCGTCCAAATTTCACGGGCGTAAATTTCTAAAATTACTTGGTTGGGTTAAATTATTGAAAGTTTCATAAGGATCTCTAACTTTTTTGAAAATATTCTACCTCTATAACCTTCCATTAGAGGTAAGTAGGATCCTGTCATCTTAAGTGCACACCAAGATAGAGAAAAACATAATAAAAAACACAGAAATAGTTGTCAATGGGTGGCTTTATCGCGATCGATTTCTTCCAGACAATCCTTAGGGTGACTAGTAACTATACAATAGTTAGTAGACGGTGGCGTATTATAGTTATCTACTACTGTCTAGGACTCTTTATAAATAGGTGTTCAAAACAAACTAGTAATTAGTGAAACAAATCACTAATTACTAAATAGTTTCTATTAATACAATATTTATATAGGCGACAAACTTTAAGCCTCACGATCATTACAATGCCTCAGTTACATATAATACCCACATAAATAAATAATCCACCTATCCTCGAATTTATATTGTCATAATTTGTTACTTGAAATAACAAGATCGAAAGATTTCGTATAACATAATGAATAATCCGATCTCGAACACGTAGGCTTAACTTTCAAATCTTATACCTTTTCACTTTGAGAATAATTTGTGAGTCTTTGAACTTTTCCATGTTGATGTATTCACCTTAACGTAATGGCAGACGGTATCTTTAACTTTATATAGAACTAGCTATGCCCTTGAATGTCGCGTAGGTGTGCGATATATTTAGAAAGAAAAGAGAAACGAGAAAATAAATTATTTATTTTTTGCCCATTAAAACATGTTTACAAACTAGCTCTTAATAAGAAAATATAAAGAAAATGAGATAAAAAATATAAGGTAAAAAAGGCCAACATCAGAACGTGTAGTTCTTGTCTAAGCTTAATAAAACGAGACTCGGTAAACGTAGTGTAGGACGCCCTCCTGCCAGGTTCCCATCTGACAATCTGCAAACGACTGCTGGCTGATACTGGATGCGCCAGTGCTATGGCGCTCATTAGGGGAGGCCATAGAGTACGTATCCAGTAAAGTTGAAATCTCTGATGATTTGTTACGAAAATATTCTGCCAAAAATTACACAGAATAATAAGAAGTCGCTCATTCTCTGACTGGCCGTAGCAATGTCATTTGATAAGAAGGGATGGGGTGAAACTGATTCTGATATCGATGTTTTAGCGAGTCTCATATTAACGATTTTTTATTCAATAATGCTACTTTGATTATTTTATCATACATACTAATTTATTGTACAAATATTAGTTATTATAAATTTTGAGTACGTACTCGATAGGGGAGGCCTATGACCAGCTGTGGACTAACGTGGGCTGATGATGACGAAGATGAATATGTGCTTAGAAAAAATAACATTAAAGATTCGTGTGTGTGATGGTATCATCTTATCACACACTGGCGGTTGGCCCCGGCTTCGCACGGGTATTTAACAAAAAAAGTATTTTTCATGCGGATTTGAATTTTGATTAAATTTTTGATTCTATTTGTGAAAGAATTTTGCAAATCGTTCCATTAGTTTTGGAGCCTATTTAATTCAAACAAACAATCAAATCCTCCTCTTTATAATATGTATAGACAAGAGTCTCCAATATATTTTTTTTACTCTACGTTAACTAATCGTAAGCTAGTTTAAGCTTTTCGTAATTTGTGGTCATTGTTTTTTTTTTGGTATTCTGCAAAAGCAAATAAAATTCGAAATAACAAGCAATATAAAATACACTTTATCGGACATTTCAACATCGGTCAAGAAAACTATTCATAATAATAATAATCATCCCCTTTAGGTATATTTGGAACTAGCTACGCCCCGCGGTTTTACCTGCATTAATGATAAATTATTTGATCATTACCTTGTGGTCAACACCAGTGCATGGTCCAGCATTATAAGCTATTCTGGTACCAAATTTCAATAACAACAGCTGTTTGAGCGTAATGGAGGAACAATCATTTCAAGCACCATGTCTACATGAAAACCTTTGGCTTTACAATAGTGTGATTCTTTCTTAAGAAATTTTACGGAAATATCAGTCTTCTTAACATTATACACATAAGATCGCAAAAGCAATCAACTTTTAGGGCTCTACTTTCAACATCTACCTGTAGTATTCCCGCAAGTCATCCAAACTGCCGCGTCGTAAACTATCTTTGCAGTCTCCCTGTCTCCACTTAAGAACCCTATGTCTATTGAACTCCACTGAAGACCCTGGTTCCTGATAACCGATTCTTTAGTAGATAAATGGCCGGCCACCTGCCATTTTAGCGCTTGCTAATTGGCCGTGGCTTTTGCGGCGTAAACATCGACCCCTTTAATCCCATGGATAGCGTAGAGCCACCTAAAGGAAAATACCGAAAGACTATGCTGAGTTATATATCTATATTAATATTATAAACCGGAGAGACTTGATTCTTTGTTTGTTTGAATTGAATTGGAAGAGCATCAACCTCAATTATGTCCAAGCGTGGTCATAAAAAATTTCCTGAGGTACGTACAGCAGTGGATATGAGTGCTCCTAATTCATTTTTAAACCTATAGATGTTTATGAGGTGGGTCTCCGCCCAAACTAGTATTATTCATCATCATCATCACCAGCCTATAATAGTCCACTGCTGGACATAGGCCTCCCCTAATGAGCGCCATAGATGGCATCATTATTTGGGGGTTATTGCCCATAATCCCCACGCTGGGCATGCGGGTTGGGGATCGCAGTTCGGTGTAGTTTTTCTGCAGAGGGCGCTGCTGCCCGACCCCCGGTGTGTTTCCCTCAGTCGCCTCTTACGACACCCACGGGAAGAGTTGGGGTGGTGAAATTCTATCCCGGCACCACACGGCAGCTAGTATTATTGCTGTAAAGCAATAATATATTGCTAGCAATATAGAATATAAGTTAGCCCTATTTGTTTACATTTTCTCTTTGTTATTTCAGAGAACATGCAGATAATTTTTAATTTTGTGGTGATCAGCTTGGCTGCATCTGTAGGCTGTAAAGCCAAAGGATTATCTTCTGATTATCAGGACTCGTTAGCTGTCCGCGTTAAGTATACAGAACTCCTGAAAAATATTATGCTAGCCAACATTGCTCTTGAGGAAGACTTGTAAGTAGATGGAATAACCTTTATATGCTATGTTCACATGCGCGCGTTCAACTCGACATTCAACGTGCACGTTCACGTTCACGCGCGTGTGAACAGTACGCCCGAGCCCGTAAACGCGCCCGTGAACGTGAATGCCGCGAACCGTGCGAGTGTCGGTTTTTTGGCAAAGTTCAAAGGATGAATGTGCGGGCGCCCGGTCACTGTTCACACGCGCGCGGCGGCGCGCGGCGCGCGGCGCGGGCAGTCAGTCCAGCGTTCCAAAACCTACCGATTTTTCGGTAGATTTACCGATATTGACACTCGTTTACCGAAATACAGATTTGGGACGAATGTCTACCGATTTTTTGATTAATTTGAAGTTTACAATTAAATATGATTTGTGGTAATGGTAACACGGCTCTTTTTTTACAATATGCACTTTTGAACGAATTGTGTGACTGACAATGGGGATTCCCCGGCTGGTCTGTGTTACTCTGTAATAAAAATAGTATATAAAAAGATATAGATTCTATTTGCAAAAGCTTTTTTTTAAAGAAATTAATGAGTTTCAAGATGATCCTGTGATTTTCTGGGCGGATGTGGCACATATAAAAGGTGATGACGGGACACATTTGTTCGGAATGGTAACTTCGTTTGTATATCACATTTTTTCTCTACCCCATCATCAAATATGGAAAGAATTTTTTGGCAGTAAATTTAATAAAAACCGCAACCGCTTGTTTCTTAACTGGCTTCTTTCTTGCAAAGGGTTTCCACTGTAGGCAGGTAGTCATAAAGTAACCTGATAAAATGAGACGGCACGTATGTACCTTACTAGTGTTTTAATTTTGACACTTAGGATGTTGTAATGTTCTAGGATTATTGTTTCTAGTTACAACACTTATCTTACGACGACGGCCCATTCATTTGTAGACTTTGAACTTATTTCCACAATTATTGCTTCAATTTTCAGTTAATTAGTTTAAAGTTATATTGGCTGAATTGTAAAAATGAGAGATAGTAAACAAAAAAAAACAGATCATTAACTACTAAGCAAACATAAGTATAGGAAACAATGATGAATCGCTTCTCTTGCCAATAATCCATGGCACATGGTACGTTTTGTTGTGTGTTATGTGAATTTATGTAATTTTTTTAAATGTTTTCTTCCTTTACGCTGTAATCCGTCGTTTTTAGTAATTTGCAGGATTTTATAGAGGCAAATTAGCGTTATTTGTAAAAAAAATATAAAAACTTGAATATACGGCCCGTTTTTTAAATTTTGACCTAAATACGGCAATTTTTTGGTTAAGATACGGCCACCCTAAATTTTACTTGGAACCAGTGATGCCAGATGCACTGTAATTACAGTAGATCTACTGTATTTTTACGCCATCTACTGTCTACTGTATTACTAAAAAAACAGTGTATGGAGAGCACTGTATTTTTTTACTCACCTAAAATCTATTTATGATGATGATGACATAACGCTATGAACCCTAAAAACGCCCCTTACAAATACACTCCCGCTTTTTTTGTCGCGAATTCTACCAAATTTGTCTATGGTATTTTTCCGGTAGGAGATTCCTCTTCCAGTAGCAATTATTTCATCCGGAAGCGGAATCTCCTCGATAGGACAGGGAGTTCCCCGCCCGTTCACCTGTATTATCCGACCAAATTGAAGTTGAGCACGTGATAATAAGAATCTGATATTTCAAACGTGTCATTGAAATTGCTAAGGTAACTATTGCAGAGTCCATTAGAAAAACATTACGAGTGGGAGTGAGGGGTTTTGTTTGACTGACTTAGTTGAGTTTTATTGTTGTTACCAGAAATTATCATGTCTGCTTTATCCCAACAGACAAAATGCTTAAGGCCTTTGACTCGGGAATTTATAAAACAGGGAGAGGAGTTGGATTAAACGAGAGTGACAGTGAATAATCGAATGTTTAGTTGGTAAGATAATAGAAATAAATAAAAATTGTACGTGAATTCCACTGTAAAAAGCACTGCATTTTTATTTAGACAAACACTGTATTTTTGTTGTAAACACTGTATTTTCAAGGCTCTAACACTGTAATTTTGGTTTCCCTATCTGGCAACACTGCCGCGCAGCCCGCCAGGCAGCCTGCCAGGCAGCCCGCCGGGCTGCACGGCGCGCATGTGAACAGCTTGAATTGTCGCCGGCCCGGGACGGGCTGCATGCCGCGCAGCCCGGCAGGCAGCCCGCCAGGCAGCCCGCCGGGCTGCACGGCGCGCATGTGAACGTACAATTACATGTTGGTGTGAATAAGTGGAAACAAAAGAAAAAAATGCTGGACAGTTACACGCTAAGCAGAGCTTGTATTATGGGTATTAGATGACTGATATGTATACGTAATACAATATTACATAGACAAGTATTTTTATCGTACATAGAAAACGACCAGAACACCCGGAACAAAAATATCTGCAGAACATGTGCAGAACGCCGAACGCATTATCCCGAGGGGACGTCTTGCATTGCAGGACCTTCGCCCTCCATGCCACAGAGGTTGTTATATTCTAATATGAAACTATCGCAGTTTAACAAATTCATTATGAATACCTTATGAATACGTTGACATCGACATAGTGTATGTAGTGTATGATACAAAATATCTATTTAATATAATATTATGTAAATCAGTAATCTAGTATCCATAACACAAGCTCTGCTTAGCTTTGGGCTAGGTGATGTTGTTTGTATTGTCCAGCATTATTATTATAAGTAGGTAGGTTGCAGAGCTGGTTTGTGTTAAAAAAACCTGGACTAGATTTTACTGTTCGCCTGTCATTCGGGAATTAAGGGACATTCATAAACTATTATTTATATCTATAATGATAAAATATAGTGATATAAAGAAATGTCATTTATCTTCCAGAAATGTTTCAAACAACCGATCAGCGGAATTCTTAAAGATTTATATAGCAGTTATAGATCTGGCCGACCAAGTTGACAAGTACGGGGAAAATGCGTGAGTATCCATTACAATTTATCAAAAGAACTATTTGCTCCCCTTGGAGTCAAGACCCTAGGTCCGTGGGTACTGAAGCTCTCCGGGTTTTCAAAAAATTATCTGAGCGTCTGTCCGAAGCGACGTGTGACCCGAGAGCTGGTCAATATCTGGCGCAGCTCATCAGCATTGCCATACAGCGAGGCAATGCAGCCAGCATCTTGGGTACACTTCCAACCGGTATTGATATGGAAACAACTGTCTGCTTACTTATATCTATTGTAAATTGCTTTAATTTAGTTAGATAATTGTAATTTTTATTGTTAACACAGGCTTTTTGCCAACTTAAAAAAATTAAAGCAATGTAGAGATGTAATTTTAAAACACAATAAAGAGAATCAGACTGACACATTCAGAATAGTGGTATGTAGAGTTTAAATACCAACAATGTTAATATAAACAATTCCTCGAAGCTTACCTTTATTTACAGGTACAAAGACTTCTATGTAGAGACCGTAAAAAATGCTATAAAACAGGTTATGTACAATCCAGTCGCAGCTGAGAAGAAACTTTGGGATCTTGTTTACTATACCAATAAGGAACTTCAAAAGGTAATTCTTAAAAAAATTAAAAGACCATACGTTTACATTTGCCGTGTGGTGCCGGCATAGAATTTCACCACCCCAACTCTTCCCGTTGTTGTCGTAAGAGGCGACTAAGGGAACACACCGGGGGGCGGGCAGCAGCGCCTTCTGCAGAACAACTACACCGAACTGCGATCCCCAACCCGCATGCCCAGCGTGGGGATTATGGGCAATAACCCCCAAATAATGATGCCATCTATGGCGCTCATTAGGGGAGGCCTGTGTCCAGCAGTGGACTATTATAGGCTGGTGATGATGATGATGATGATGACGTTTACATATTTTTAGTGTTTTGAAATCGGTTGCAAAACCCTTGGTCTTGCTTTTTTTTCAGTAGTGTTTTATCTTAAACTAGCGGTCCGCCTAGTCTTAGCACGGGTATTTAACAAAATTGAATTTTTCATGCGGATCCCAAATTTTTGTGAAAATATTCTATAGCCTTAAAAAAATCATTCATTCTTTTCATCAGGGAAAATTTTGGATTTTAATGGTGAAGAATTTTTCAAATCGGTCCAGTAGTTTTGGATAACATTCAATTCAAACAATCAAATCTTTCCTCTTTATAATATTAGTATAGATATCTAAGCAACTACTGCAGCTTGAAATAATAATAATAAATCTTTGAACCTGTACTGGCGCATCAACCGGATGCGCCAGTACAGGTTCAAATAAATTTTTATAAATTAAAAATCTAAATGAAGGTTTATAATACACATTTTTATGTTATCATTTAAAAAAAGACCTAGACCTACAAAGTCAAAAGAGCTTTCAAATGTATCGGTTTGTACATCCCTAAACAGTTTTTGAAATTTTGGTACGTTACTGGCTTTTATTTCGGTCACCGAATTAGTATCACCATTCTACTTGACAATGCTCTGTCTGCTGATTCCAGATCTCATCGTTCATACAATACAAACTTCTACCGGAATGCATGATCCTGACAACTCGCGAATGTGATCTGCTCATTGCATATGCGTTGAATCAAGATACAGATTTGAAGCGAAGATCCAAACTTCTTGTAGCTGGTGGAATACATGGAAAAATATTCCTGGATATATCAAGTCGCTTAGAAGCCGCTTCAAAAAATAGACATTTTAATGCTATACAATTTCTCGTCAAAAATCCTGATGTATTAAAACCACTGGTACTTGCAGCTGATGGAACCGTAAGAGCTCTTAGGTCTCTGATACTATAAACTCGTGTGAAGTTGAAACGTCTGAAGTTGTTAACATCTGTCATAGTTTATAACAATAATTCCTTTTTATTTGTGCCAAATAGATAATTAGAACATTTTAAATTTATCTCTATATTTTCCCTAAAAAGTCACATAATATCTGTTAAAACAATCGCTGTTTTCATAAAGCGTTATTTATTCCCGAGCGCAGCCGAGGAATAACTCACGAGCGAAGCGAGGAAGTCATTAGAATTTTTAATGAAAAAAAAAGAGGTAACTTTTAAAATTTAGTCAAAAGCTAAGATTTCCATTTCTAAGACTGTCTTTAAAAGAAATTAGTTCGAATTTGGAGGAAAATCTCACTTGATAAACATTTTCACACATATTTTGATGCTGTAAATCTCATTATTGCCTTGGAAGTAATGTTTATTATTCCAAGAGCTCATTATTCCCAAAATATGAACGGAAATGTTCACCAAGGCCTAATAATACGACAATATGAGTCGATTAGTGTAAGCACTAATAAGTACCTATAATTAGTTTTTTTAAAGGAATTGGTTTTAGTTAAGATTTTTTTGGTAATTGAGTTGGAGATTTGTTAGAGAAAACCATATGCTGGCTTGATGATGCTGTGTGCATTGTCCGGCTTTATTTATTAATTTTTTATATCTTAACATTCCGCTCTAAATCCATAGGTAGTGGCATTAATGCACACGTGCCTGGACCGATTGTTATACGATCTTCATCAGCCGTTAATAGTCCACTGCTGGGGATAGGCCTACCCTAATGAGCGCCAGATGGCATTATTTATCATTTGGGGGTTATTGCCCATAATACCCACGCTGGGTATGCGGGTTGGGGGATCGCAGTTCGGTAGAGGCGCTGCTGCCCACCCCCCGTTGTGTCTCCCTTAGTCGCCTCTTACGACTCCCACGGGAAGAGATGGTGAAATTCTATGCCGGCACCACACGGCATTTACGTGGCATATACACGGCATATAATGTTAAACGATCACCGTATTAAATTAATAAATGCAAAAATTCAACCCGATCCGTGTAGTATTTTCAGCGTGAACCAGTAACAAGCGTAAACAAACATCCAAACATTCGCTTGTAAAATATTAGCGATGAAAACAACGCAATATCTGCTAGTACCGCATTTAACCGGTTCACAAATAGGCAATGCATTTTGCAAAGTGCCACGACCGCATTGTACCGAACTCCAAATTAGCAGTTGATTAGAGGACTCAAATTGTTCGAAACCGACGCTTGGCTTCATAAAGTATTCCTCCGGAAGTGTGGTTTATCCAGCTTCATTATGAACATTGCATTGGTAGAAATCAGCTTATAAATATCACCAGCGAGTGGCGGTGTGGCTGTAGGTAGAATAGATTTCAAATGCTTGGGCTTTTTATACCAATAATGACACTATTCCTATAGGATAAAAACTTTTCAAGTTTTGAGCTAATTATATCAACGACGTTTATGGCGCGGTGGGCGAAGGTCCGCCTGCGACGCAGGAGGTTGCGGATCCGATTCCCGCCTCGGGACAAATATTTGTACATCATATTTGTTCAGGGTGTTTTGGTCGTTTTCTATGTATAATAAAAAAATATCTATCTATGTAATAATATTGTATTATGTATAATCAGTCATTTAGTACCCATAACACAAGCTATGCTTACCTTGTGGCTAGATGATGCTGCGTGTATTGTCCGGCATTATTTATTATTTATTGTATTATAAATAATGATGTGACAATTCATATTACATCTTCTAACCCCAAGCTAAGCAGAGCTTGTTTTATGGGTATTTAGAGAATAATTAATACATTACATTTCCTACTTTATCCTAACTGTTTATTTAGAAGGTACATCCGGGTTTAAATTGAATACAATGAATTGGTTTTGTTGCAATCCTTTTAAAAGGATTGCATAGATAAAGTAGAGTGATACATCATTCGGAAGCAGTTAAGTATGTGACAGCTTGTTTTCTAGGATGGATCAACGAATTGAAATCGTTGGGATGGATGTAAATTTGTAGTGCTTTTCACACGCAAGCCTCCAGTATTACTTAAGTATTAATTTAGATTTAGAACTATTGAATCCTAGCGGTTCGCCCCGGCTTCGCATGAGAATTTAACAAAAATTGAAGTTTTCATACAGAACCCTTTTTGAAAATATTCTGTAGCCTGTTCAATAGAGAAAATTTAGGATTCTAATGGTGAAAGAATTTTTTAAATCGATCTATTAGTTTCGGAGCCTATTCAATTCAAATAAACAAACAATCAAATCTTTCCTTTTTATAATTTTAGTATAGATTGTCAAACTGCTTAAAATACTTAGGCATGGTGTTAAAAGAAATGAAACCATCATCAAGTCTATGTAAGTGCATTGCTGGACTTGTCTGTCTGTCTGCCGCATCCAGCTTCTTCCTGCAGTCCTCCGCAGATCATCATCCCACCTGGCTGAAGCTAGACAAACTACGACAACACTACGTTTGCAGAGTCGCGGTCTCCATTCAAAAACACGTTTACTCCAGTGGTTTCACTTTATGTTGTAGCTCCAAAGGTCACGCTGTAACATCTTGCAAATTTGCCTGTTCATGTCTTACCACTCTACCGAAGTCGCTTTCCGTCTTTTTGTCATCAGCCCAAAAGGCTTATGCGAGAGTTTGGACTTTGACTATGATGCCGATGACAGACTTCTCCATCTTGGGCCATGAAAACGTTACTAAGTTAGTAGTTACAGTTAGTTAACCAAAACTTTTAGTAAACTTCTAATGCAAAAAGAACTGGAAATCTACCAGTATTCCGGTTTAAAGATTAAGTATTTTAACTTTTCATTTATCAATCGTTTAAAATAGCCGGAACAATGTGTAAAACATTTAAAGTAACTTTTAAAGTTTGGGAACATCACTAGTACCTAAGAAATTCCCTGTGCAATCGACTTGGCAGCATACATCGAATTTCTTGGGACCAAACTCGTTGTAGTTCGTCCGTGCTTTGTCGTTGGGCAGTGCATTCTATACGGTGTTGTGGTTCTTGGAATGTACAGCAATTATTAGGAAAAGTACTTACTGAACAGAATAAAAGAAATACAACTAGAGGTAGTATAATTAATTGCCATGCTACTACCTTGATCGAAATAAAGGCCACCATTACGATCACCAGTGGATAAGTAGCTTACACCTATTTAAATTAGGTCACTTCTTTTGTCACACTTTTTGCAACCCATTTGCAACCTCATAAAAAACAAATGCAAGCATGAATCTATACTAATATACTAATATTATAAAGAGGAAAGATTTTATTGTTTGTTTGTTTGAATTGAATATAGGCTCCGAAAAATTCGTTCACCATAAGAATCCTAAAATTTCCGTGATGAACATAGGCTATAAAGTATTTTCAAAAAAGTTAGAGATCCGTTTAAAAACTTCAATAATAAAACCATATCGCTATATATCAACTTCTTTTTTTTTCTTTTTTTGCGCTGCTCGCTTTTGCTGTGACTCAACTTTAACTTCTTTTTTTTATGGCACCGCTTTTGCTACGACGACTCAGCCAGTGTCAGTTATGGATTTTCATAGACATCACAATTCGTTACTGGGGTGCGAGAGGAAACTCAATTTCAAAAACTTAAAAACTTCAAGATTGGAACCATGCAATGTAATGTAGGCGATATAGCGGTGCGAGAGAAAAATCAATGCCAAAAAATAAAGTGTTCCCTGTTTGTCTTTATCTAGGTAAAGGAGGTAAAGGTACAATTTTAATAAGGAAAGATTTTGTTGTTTGTTTGTGGTTTAAATTGAATAGGTTCCGAAACTACTGGACCTTTTTGGAAAAAAACTTCATCATTAGAATGATAATAATAGGCTATAAAATATTTTAAGTTAGTGATCCCTATAAAAACTTCAATAATAAAGTACCTAATCTAACGTGTGTGGGTTGTGTGTGCAAGAACTTAACATTCTGTAAAATACCCGTGCGAAGCCGGGGCGGTCTGCTAGTAATATTATAAAGAGGAAAGATTCGATTGTTTGTTAGTTTGATTGAATTGAATAGGCTCCGAAACTACTGGACCGATTTGAAAAATTCTTTCACCATTAGAATTCTGAATTTTCCCTGATGAAAATAGGCTATATAATATTTTAAAAAATATTAGGGTCCCGTATGAATAATTCAATTTTCGTTAAAAACCCGTGCAAAGCCGGGGCGGACTCTTCTTTTAATAAAATGATTGTGCTCCATAAGTGAACATTTCGCAAGAAGAAGTTACTTTCCCTTATTGAATTTTTTTCAGTATAAAACATAAGTAAAGTTTTACGCTTGGCTCGCATTCACCTTTTCACGTCGTTTAACTTGGCCCTTATTAGGTTAGATGGGATATGGACAGCGCAGCATTTAATACCGAACAATTTACCACAGCCATACTAGAGCTATTAGTACTGATGGATTTCGTACAACGGCTCTATGCCTAGAAATAGATTAATAAATATTTAGAAAAGGGAAAAATCACTTTCTGTAATACCGTGAACTGATGATAATTGTTTATCAAAGTCAAAATTTTATAGAATAGATATTTCATTATTAGTTAGACTATCGATGACTTTTGCAACTTAAAAAAAATAGATAAATATCATTTGAAGGTTACGGTTTTGCAGAAAGTTATTTTTCCCTTTTTAGGTACATACCTATTACTTATTTATTACCTATAGCATCACATTATGTATCAGCCCTCATAATAATACCTACAGCTGAACGTGCCTCCCTAAAAAGGGGGTTTTGCCATAATTGCCACCCATAAGTATGTCAGGTTCAAAGAAATAAATATAGTAACAGAACCACGTCAATATATTTATGAAAATTCGTTGTATACTCATAAACACATCTATAGCTTCCCAAAAAAGCGATATACTTCATTTAAATACTAGAAACAAAATAAACTTGCTGTGCCTTCAACTAAGCCACACAAGATTAATAAATACGCTTTTACAACAAAGCAACATGTGAGTTGCAAAATCCTACTAAAGTTATAAGCGCGAAAGTATGAATGGATGTTTGTTACTCCTTCACGCAAAGACTAACGGTTTTTGAAACTTGGTACAAAGATAGTTTATGTCCTGGAGTATCTAGTAAACAGTATATCTAGTAATAGTAGTATAGGTATATGGGACTCTTGACCACTTTTCGAAAATTGGGAGTTCGCGCGTGGTACCGCGTGCACCTAGCTAGTTATGAATAAATAAATGCTAACTAAAACTAAACTTTACCAAAGTAAAATTTTCATGTTCTTTACTTTTCTTAAAAGTGACCAAAAAATCTAAGTTATCAATTCCTAGTTTTACTTATGTATGTAATTTGATATCGTCCAACAGTTTTGTAATGTCTCTTGTAAGATCTAAAAGCATTAAAGCACTTTCATTATTATTAGATATTTGGTTAGTAGTATTGAAAGCACAATCTAAGCAAATCTCCTTCATTTTGTAGGTATCCTTAGTTGCCGCTTAAGAATCAACTTATCAACGGGCTTAGCCGTGGCGAAAGAATCAACTCGATTCTTCTCCACGCTACACTTCAAGCTACTTCTCCACAGCTAATTTGATAGATTGCATCATGCTCTGAGATTTTATTCAATGCGTTGCTATGGTTGCGTAGCGCAGCAATAGATAATTATTTAAACAACATAAAACAATTACAACTAGATTTAATAAAATATATAAAAAAAATCCTTAAATTCTAAGCCATCACCATAAGGCAGAGTGCCCAGAATGCTGGCAGCATTGCCACGTTGGATGGCGATGCTAATTCGTATTTCTTTGACCGAAGTACAAGCTAGCATTCCGATCACCTGTGGACTCAATAACTAGCTTTCTGAGCTATAGAGAATTAATTCCAGAAGCAAAACAAAGAGATATAAGAACTGAGAAATATAAAAATTATATTATCCAAGTAGTTCTAGATATGTCGATAGGTCGAAAGAAAGGTCTAGGTCTGTGTTAACAGCCCGTTGGTACCAAAATCATCTCTATTGCTAAGAATATGGTCACATCAAAGCCCTTACTCAACCCAAAGTAAACCGTCATTTGAATTATAATTCCGAGTCTTCATAAAACACGGACGAGGGTCGGCACTGCTCAATTACCTACAAGAATTCATCTTCATATCTCAGGCGGTCGCTCAAGCAGTCACTTCGGGTTATGGATTGGTCTTTTGCGTGTTCAATGTTGACGTAACGAGCTTCTTAAATTATTTGAAGAGGGAACTGGGGGAATGCAATTTTTTATTTAATGTTCACAGATCGAGTTCCTTGATGATACTTTTCGGTTTTTTAATAAATAGGCACAGAATATGCTATTGCGGTGTGCTATAATATGTGACCTATCTGTTTGAGTGTTTTACCTTTGTGTGAGTGCACTCATTATAGTGTAGTTGATTGACATTTAATTAATAAGATATTATGTGGGTAGGTACTTGGATAAAGATGCTGATGACAGCTACTAACAATCTTCAGGCTGATTTACAAAGTAAGGCGATAACATTAGCGAAGAACAATTGATAAGATAACTGTCAAAGTTACTATGGGAGTACGGGAGTACTCATTATACTGTAGTTGGTTGACATTCTGAATAACAAGATATTACGTGGGTAATAGGATAAGGTGGGATGACGATCTGCGAAAGACTGCTGGCAGATGCTGGATGCGAAACGCGGAAGACAGGGCGCTATGGCGCTCATTAGGGGAGGCCTATGTCCAGCAGTGGACTAATATGAGCTGATGATGATGATGATGAATAATCAATCGTCAGTATTCAATCGTCAGTCCTGATTTACCAAATATAGCTTAGCAGATATATTATTCAGATAGCTTTTTAGTTAATCACACTAACTTACATGTTATCCCAAAATCTTCCTTTCCTTGAGTTCCAAGAAGTTTGTTGGAGATTATAACACTTTAATAATTTAATATACAAAAAGGAAAAGCAATTTTGCTTTCACGTTTATGTTACCCGATTAACCAGCGTAACTACCTAGAGTACCTCATTTGTCTTAAGAAAAAACTTCCTCAGTTAGATATTATTTAGGAGGACCTCACGAGTCCATCTGAGGAATGATCCCCCAGCTTTATCTCCTGGGACTTCCAGAAGATACAGCTCATCACTCATTCGTCCTCAATCCGTTAGTTGACTATTTCACTGAGTTAGCTTGCTTTGGCAATTTTAGGTTTAGGTTTAAAGATATTTATTCTCAAAAAAGACAGTCACTTACATTACATTTAACTAACTAATTTTCAGTCATGGTAATGATAAAAAAAAATCAATCTTTCAAGTACGTACAAAATTCTCCACCAAATTGCTTTCAATGCCAGAACCTTACACAGGCTGAGCCACTAAACTTGAAGCTTTAATCTACTCTGAGGGTCTTCCTCAAAAGTTTTCAGACTTTAAAAATCGTTTTTCGTTTGATGGCAAAAAACAAAAGCTTTTTTCATAATACCTTAGAATACAAATTTTAAGGAAACATGTCTTCATTGATGTCAAAATGCAGTTAGATTTAATTTCATTTCAGAAAAGTATTTTGAAAAAAGTTGATGACAGGAACCAGAGAGAAAGAAAATGCTATTTTAATACAAATAATATCAGACCATGCTGAAATTATGCTCAAATTACAAATAATTTTGGTACTAATATTGTATGGGAAATTATCCGTCGCCAGAGCCTTAACTCCAAGGTAGGTGGTACGTATAAGTAAGGCTATGAATGAAAATAAGAAAATATTTTCTTTAACAGTACATTATTTACTGTTATATCCATAATATACCCCATTAAAAGTCCCGGAGAATATTAACAGCAAAACCAACGCTAAAACGAACGATGCTGGGGGAAGCCAGTAATAGAATTAGTCCGGGCTTAGACGGTGCTAATCCTATTTTTTATTGAAGCAGCGACAATAAACGATGTTTTTGTGTGATTTAAGAATGGCTTCATAAACAGCTGATTTGTGCCCGCAAATTTGCACGCGTTGTTTCCGGATTTATACTAACTTATAGGCTTATATTATTTATTAGAAAAACTGGAATCTTATTATGATTTTTCGAGTAAACAAACATTTAATTGTAGTTCTATTAGCTTCTGCCAGCGGTTTCGCTTGTTTACCAGGTCAAAACCCATTCCGAGCTACCTATATATATAATGTGCTAAATATCAACACAAACGATTTAGTTTTTTTGTTAATCCTAAATTATGATAAATTAATTATTTTATTTTATTATAAAGGTATTGAAGTGAAAATGTAACAAACGTGGATCTAGTTCTTTTAATCCATACAAACTTTAGATTTTTATAGTGTGTCTAGTTTTGGCTTGCGGTTTAGGTGTCTAGCTAAAACGTAGCAAAAAGCTCACACAGAAAATGTAGTTTCTTGTAGGAATGATAAATCAAATAAGAAGCTACGTCGTATATTTCCACCATAAGACTGTTCATTAAATACATACTACATTACTCTTTTATTCCATAGTTTGACAGTTGTGGCTACGTAGCTATATATTTTACTAGCGGCCCGCCCCGGCTTCGCACGGGTATTAAACAAAAATTTCAGAAATTATACACACTAAAACGATGGGTTTCACAGTTTTCATACGGATCTTTACTTTTTTTAACAGCATTGGGGTTTTTGACATTGACTCGACATTCCAAAACTGACATCCAAAACTGACATGGCCGTAGAGAAAAAGCAAGTACCGTGCGCTATACAACCTCTTTTTCTATTCTGACGCGCCATAATAGAAAAAGAGGTTGAATATACAGCCCACAGTTCAATTATTGAATTTTTCATGCGGATCCCTAACTTTTTTGAAAATATTATATAGCCTATGTTCATCACGTAAAATTAAGGATTCTAATGGTGAAAGAATTTTTTAACTCGGTCCAGTAGTTTCGGAGCCTATTCAATTCAAACAAACAAACATACAAACAATCAAATCTTTCCTCTTTATAATATTAGTATAGACAAGTGGTGGGACTAACCAGTTACCTACCTCTTAGTACTTAATAGGCAATATTGAAATTCCATAACGTAGGTGGTAGTTAGTCCTCCTAGAATTCGAATTTCGCGTGTAGTTCGAACGCGTAGCCAACATAGACCACTGTTCTTGATGTCCACCGAATTTCCAACAGGGAGTTTAGTTGACCACATTTACACCAATAGCTTACGAATAATTAAAGATAATTTACAAAAATAATCGTGTATTGACAAAAAAAAATATCTATAAAAAAATTACAATTAAAAAGTTTCGGTGTTTTATTGAACCCGTAGGTTTTTTGTTATTATAATGCGTAAGCCGGGATCTCTCTCTGGGAAATCAAATTATATAAAAAAAAAAAATCGATTTACTTGATTTCGTGGTGGTATTGGTCAGCACATTCCCGTACTGAGGGAGGGCCGCGTATTCAAGTCCCACCTTACTGACCCATACTGACCTTTCTTAATCTGCCAACCTGTATATAATATATTTTTCATTACTCTTACTCGGATAGTAGGTCTGAAGTTGCCTGAAGACAGGGTCGAAAGTGATACTTTTCAACCCTAGGAACCTTTTTCAACTGATAGCTATCACATTTCTATTGAGTCTTGATAATGGTAGAATATGATAAATAATGGCTGAGGCTAATGAAAAAAAGAAGTTGAAGTTAAAGAAAAAAAATCGCAGCGATTCGATCTTCATTAATTTGTTTTCTCGTTTTGTTGAGTTTTGTTTTTATTAGAATGAGTTCATCTGATTCATGGACCTGATAATTATGGTCAAATCCATAATCATTGCTTGATTTCATAAGAGGAGAGCAGCAGCAGTGGAAAACCTTTTAAACCTCACCTAAGTTGTTAGTTTATATAAATTAAAATCTTGCGTTTTTTTACTTCCTTGTATTCGTAAAGAAAAGCACAGTGTTTATCTCAAAAGGTGAAAGTAACTTATTTAGTCCCTCGAACTATTGGCTAAGTCTCGGGACTAAATAAGTTACTTCCGACCCTAGGGTAATAAAGTACTATTACTAAGTATACCATACCAGTCATCTCGTAACCATCACCGAAGCTCTGCTTAGCTCGAGGCTAGATGATCCTGTGTGGATTGTCAAGGATTACTTATTTATGTGCTAACTTAGTATGGACCGCACTCAATTATTACTATTGAGCCCTTGATTGAACCTTTTCGGCTTGCATATAACGCGATGTCAAAACAATGAATCTAAGAAACCTTGTCAAATTCAATTTCCGAACGCGTTTATGGCAGAGTTTATTATATCCCAAAAAATTACGAAACAGGAATAAATATAAACCGCAATTTCCACTATTAGAATATTTACTAAGTGTGTTATGCACTATTTAACAAAGAACTCTAGGATTTTCCCTGTTCATGACACGTTTTAATTCCCATTCTGATGCCGATGTCAACCGATGTCATCTTGCTCGTTTCGGCGTGACAACTACCCTCGTATTCCAAACTCGTTAATGAAGTGAGATGCCTCCGCCGCATTTCCATTATCAACGAGCGTTCGGGAGACGATGGCACGCTGTGGTCTATTCAAACTGTTGACTTCCGTGTTCCGTGGGTTTTGCAGCGAAATCAACTGTAATATTTATTTTATTTTCGATTTTCGGGAAAACTTCAGTTAGAAAATTACATAACAAGAAATTTTATCTAAATACATGAATAACAAAAAACAAAAAATACTAGGTCTAATTTTGTTAAATAATTGTAATTTCCTTTTTTGCTAAAGCTCGAAATATAAAAATAATATTCCTACATTCCTAGTCATATAGAAATATGGTGCTTATCTAGGTTCGGTTTGTGCTGTCTTGTTAATAAATTACTGGTCGGCTAGCATGAGACCACCAATTATTTACTGCATTTGCATGCTGTCGAGGAGCGGTTGCTGACAGAAGGCGGGGCCTGTGGCCTGCTTGAAGCTTTGATGCTCGAGATTGTTGTGTGAATTGATTTGAGGTTTTTGGGGTCTCGTTTATGCTTTTTTTTTACTAAAAATAGATTTGGTGTTACATAGAAAATTGAATAAAAGGAACAGATTAAATAATAAATAAATAATTCTGGACAATTCACAGGGTAATCTAGCCCAAAGCTAAGCAGAGTACCTATTTCATTTTATTATTATAAATATTTGCAGGTCGTACAAATATTTGTCCCGAGACGGGAATTGAATCCGCAATCTCCTGCGTCGCAGACGGACCTTCGCCCACCGCACCACAGAGGTCAGGAAACAGGAAAGGAAAATGAGGAAAAAGTATTTCTCACATGAGCGTGGTTCTGTCGGAAGACCAGCGTTGGTTGTAACGAGTGTACAGTACAACCGGTCATGCTCAGACACTGTTTTGTGACTCGTTGCAAAAATAACTTCATTTTTCCTGTACTAAATTTTATTTCGAGCTTCTTTTTGTATAAGATGCAAAAATAATAAATAAAATATTTTATTCTCTCCTTTTAATTTAACACTTAAGTTCCCAAAAGCTTTCCAATTAAACCCAACCAACTGACAAACGACCAAGTCGATTGGCAAAGCGAACGCAATAGAATACAGACTTTGCGTTGATGTAAAGCAAAATGATGCTGGCCCAAAGCCAAACACGCGAGACTATTGATTCAGCCATGGTCTTTCAGTGCATCTTGAATGGCATTCATTGATGTGGATGTAATAGGGATTTGTAAAGCGCATTCACCTTCTCTGGATCTATCTTTGACCGGTTCTTTATATCTTTTAACATGACGGCCTTAAAGTTAGGTTTGATTTTGTGGGGTTCAATTAGTAGAGTTTTATTATAATCTACTATATTTTACGTAAGTTTTACGAAATATTTTGATTTGAAAAGGAACTTGAAATGTAACTTCATTCGAGTAGAATAATACATAAACAGTAGGGTAAAATTAAATAATTTACCCCCTTTTATGCAAATATAGGTACTATATGAGGGTATATTTGCACACATGCACAGAGTTGGATTTATAAAAGTGGTAAGTGGTATAATACCACTTACCACTTTTATAAATCCAACTCTTTCTCCCAATAAGGTTTGCTGAAAGTGAACACTTTTTAGGGTTAAGCTCACCGTTGATATTATATTAACTCTAAATTTTTATTGTATATTTAATCATGTAATAAACAATTACGAATTAGATAAGCCGAGCCGCGTAAATCGACCCCTCGACTCGCTCCGTGGATATCGGCGACTAAAGGAACCCGATAGGTCAGCAGATTCCTTGGGAATCTTACCTATCGGGTTCTTACCGGGTACCTTCCTTATATTCCTACGTACTTTTAACTTTTACTGCGATCACCAATTCAGTTAGTGAACACATGCGTGCTGATAAGGTAATCTAGATTAGAGGCAATAAAATACCAAAACCTATCCCAACACTATAAATTACACCTGCGCCGTAGTTACAAGTCTCAGAAAGTCAAAACTCATTCAAAAGTCTATTAAATTCTCAATTTTGGTGTTAGCACTTTCAAGCAATAATCTGAGCGTGGATTCAAACTAATAGTTCAATGCTCTTTGACTAATTCAAGCTTAGACATGGCAAGGGTAAACCTTTGTATACTTACAATCTATGGACTATCAAAGCATATTTGAACACTTTAGTAAAATCAATATACCTGTCGGCGCTGGATAGAAAAATAAGCCCGTTTATAAAACGGCTAGGCCGATTGTAAAACAGTTCAGGGCGGTGCAATTCAATTAATCACCTATTCTTTCGACACTTTGGCTGTCAACAATTATCGCGAGATGTCACTTGGCGAATGTAATTAAATAGGTATCCAAAAAAATCGTTTCATACGGTGTTAAAAAAACTAATTAGGTGAGTAATAGCTTAATTGTCTTTATTTAAATTAGTTAATTTTAACATTAACGGTTTTCATGGAACTTAGTTACGTCGGAGTTTAAAAGACAAACAACAATCTTCATAATCGTTCCAGCGCATTACGTGATACACTAAAGATACGACACTCTTGTCTCAAGTAAAGGCACCTAAAAAGCCTAAGCACTTAGAAATAGCTTGCAGGTGAAAAGGCAATAAATTTTACGTTTATAGCAACATTATTTGCTCCTTAAGAACTATTAGCGATATAATTAGTAAACTGCTGAAGAGTTATTTAGTGTCGTAACATAGCCAGGCTGGTTGTGAACACACTGAGAGTAAATTAAAAGGCAGATTAAAGCGGTATTAGAACGGAGTGCTTTTCCTATCGAGGAATCGAAAGAAAAAGCACTATTTCCTATCGAGTTTTTTTCTATCGAGGAATATAATAGAAATATTTACTAACCCCTTATACAATTTTTTTTTTCTTATAAAACCTATAATACGACATAGAACCAGTGTCATTTCAAATCTGACAAAAAGGAATAGAGTCATATTTTTTTATATTATATTTCCTGTTTTATTTAGCCGAATGTAACAGGAATGAATTGACGTGAAAAACTAAGATAGAGTTCGTAAACCTCGGGTTATTTATAAAACTCGATGTTTTGGTACAAGTGGCACTTAGTAAAGTTATTTATCATTCTGACTTACGTCAATAGAAGTAGACAGAGTGAGAAATACTAATACGTTACCTAAGTTAAGTTTACAGACTATTTATGAAGGTGGTTCAACTACAAGCAAGTTGTAAGTGCCTTAAACGAGCTACAGATTACTCGGTGTGCAGTGCACCTTTTAAAGCCTTAGCCTGAGCAAGAACGAAATGCATTTGGCTGGAGTCCAAGTCGCAAGAAAACCTGTGGGAATCGATCTAGCAACGTTCACCTAAAGGCTAACATTTGGCAAGCATAAACAGTGGACAGCTTTCGGCTTATACTGCGGCACAATTTAACCAGCCGCAAATAAAAATCATCAACATCGATCCCCGATATTTTGTTTAAATCACAATCATCGTCATCGTCAGTTTTTATCACTCCACTGCTGAACATAGGCCTCCTCTTATGAGCACCATTGATGGCTTTATTTATCATTTGGGGGTTATAGCCAACAATTCCCACGCTGGGCATGTAGGTTGGGGATCGCAGTTCGGTAGACTGTTCTGCAGAGGGCGCTGCTGCCCGCCCCTCGGTGTGTTTCCCTTAGTCGCTTCTTAAGCCACCCACGAAAGAGACAAGAAACAAAGAAAATTAGGAACCAATACCAGTCTTCTATAGCGTTACTTATACTGTCCCTCCGCCAATGGTGCCACAGAACTTACCGGGAGTATAACTGGATGTTATTTATTGGACTCGTAAAATATGCTTTACAAGCCGTAGTGATTGCTGGGTACAGGCCAATTTGAGATAAAGCTGTTTGGGTTTATCGAAAAGTCAAGTTTAAACGTCTTGAAAATATGACATGAGTCCAATAGGAATTACTGTAATTGGCCCCTGTCGATCGATGAAAGGTAGAAAGTTACTCAACAAACAATTTGGCGTCAATTAGAGCTTATTTTAGACCTTAACGTGATATAAAGGTGCTATAGCAGCAGCAATAACAACTTTTGGCAACATAAGAGTGTAGTCTAACAAAATATTCCACTGTGAGCTATACAGCATAGTTTAAGGGTAATAACAAGATGAGTTTAAAGGTTAAAGACATACAGCAGCAATTTGTAACGCTATAATACAGGCTAAGCATCTTGTATTATAGCTGTAAGTGAATCTTACAACCATAGAATCTAAATAAGAAGTAAGCACTGACTACAACCCCCCAAAGTGCTATGCAAGCGCTAACGAACTCTTGCCAAGAACTAAAAGTTGTACAAAAGCAATAATTACTTATACAATGGTTATTATAGCACCAAATACCTAAAGAGGTACAATACTCTTTTATATTACTTAAAGTTGTAATAGTGGGAACATTTTTCGCTATCATAGAACTTCTAGTGCCTAATGTCACTTCTGTATAGGTTTAGGTAGAGTAATAGATCTCAATACCTCTTCTGTAACCCTTATTTGTTCACTTGTTGATATCAGAGCAATGGCGAAGTGATAGTAGGTACTAGAAGTAGTCAAGCGGGAGTTTTCTGCGAAAATGTCAATCTGGGTCCCGTACATAATTTTCTAAATAATAAATCAAATTAAACACAATATTTCAATCACATTTCTTTTATTCTTTTTTACAAAGTAAATTAACTTAGTTTTTCTTTAAATGAATCATATTCAAATATATTTATTTATCACACTGAATCCTTATATTTGTCATTTAAAAACTATAAAGCAAAAAAATTATCTGATAAAGATTCATGAAATTCAGCTTATCATCAAGATTTATAGTAATAAATCAATAAAAATATAGTCAAGATCAAGAGGTTATTAATTTGTATCATATCATTCACAATCAGACCTACAGCTTGTACTAGTAGGTCTCTTTTGCAGAGGCCGCCTTCCGACTTATCAAGTCCTTTATCAACATCATCTTTCTCTTTGTTTTTTTGTCAAGTTTTACACGTTTTCATATCGTTATAACAAAAAATCTAATTCGCGTTCAGCTTCTGCATAAGTTGAAATATTTCTTCTTTTTACTTGACACTTTATTCGTCACCCATCAAGTTGTAGTAAGGTGTTTGTGGATTTTACAAGTTTTAACGCATTGCATTTAGGCCATTTTAGTACTATTATTATGTTTCCATGGATCCGATGGAGCATGCAGTGCACAGCACATATTTTCCTTTTTCTATAGTTTGTACAATTGTTGTGTACGGCATTCTGAAATTAAAATACAAGTTATTTCATGACGTCACTGAAAAGAGGAGATGAAGGAGATGAATGAGAGGAGAGAGAAAAGATACAGTGAATAAAATATATACATAAAATTGAATCTCCTATGCCGGCATCCTATCATAAGTACTTATAAGCCTAACACAGAAATCTATATCTGATTTCTAAATAATTGATAAATTTTAAACATAAACATAATATAAAGGACCTTTTTCTTATTTTTGAGTGGTTTTAAAGTAGCAGTATGCGTTACTTTCGCGTTACTGTAAAATATAAGTGTAATGAATGTCACTCAAAAAGCTACGGACAGACAGTACTACGGATCCCTAAATTTGTTTGCCCACCATTTAAAGGTTGCGAATAGATCTGACTAAGGTTATAAAAACAGAAGAAACTATGATTTATATAAAGTATTTTACTTATGCTTCATTATGTGTATTAATTACGACTAGCACGATACTTTAAACTGGAATAAACAATGTTTTATTCGATTCTTCGAAAACTTTTATGTTACTCCATATCTAATACATTGTTTATTTTCAGTAAAGAGACATTAGTCATCGGGCGCTTGAATAATTTGTTAATAATACACATACTTAATCACAATGTACTTACGTTCGCAGTGAAAAATCAACCTCTCCTGTAGTCAATAAGTTGGAACTAAACGATTTCATTTCAGTTTCACAAACGAGGCGCCCTTTTGGATTAATAAATATCTAAACATTTTACGCACACAAAACTAGAAGTAATTATTCTGTTGATAAAAAAAAGAATATCCTGATGTTAAAGTTTAAGAACCTTAATATCGCTCTTGTGGATACATTGTAGAGCTCAACGCGTTAATAATCACCTATTTGCCACCCTCAAATCACCTAAAGACATAGTGAGTGACTTTGTAGTTCTGTTGTACCCCTTAAGGAGTTAGTATTCACCTATTTGCCCTCTAAGCACCCAAAGAGTTAATAAACGCTATATTAATCTATTTTACCACTAAAGGACTTAACTTCCGCTTATTTATCACGTTTTTATCTCTTGTAGTTTCAGTTTTCGCTATTATAGCTCTCTAATAGCTCTATTATACCTCTCAACCAAATCTGTAACTCTGTTGTACAGCCATTAAATAACCCAAGGCGATATAAAAAGTGTGCCCAATTCGGGGGTATAGAGGAGTTATAGTGCGCTCTAACTCGAAATAGTAACACTTATTAATAACTGTAAGATCTGGTTAGCGCTCTTATACATCTAATATAGCTCTTGTCTTAGCGCCTAAGTGTTAGTTGGGTAGTCTTATAAAGTCTTATACAGACTGCAAATTTTACTGTACATTATTGAAGTTGATATAGGCCTTTGTTAACTTCTGTCTAAATTCAAATCGAATGACTTTATTTTTTTTAAACGCAACTATAGAAACCTAATATAATTTACAAAGGCCAATTATTTAATAGTAGGTACTTTAACATAAATCATAACAGCATCAAAAAGGGTTTTCTTGCCTGAGGCCTTAGTATGAATATAAGAATACCTACTACCTTTGTTTTTGAGTATTTTCTATAGATTTCGTGCCTTGCAGCGAACTACCTAATCGAGAGGAACTTCCTACTTTGATGACTATGACTACTATGACAATCATTCAAAAGTTTCTTACAAACTCAATGGTAATTTTCGAATGATTTTGAGTGAATTGTTGCACTTTGACATGACAGCGGTAGTCACATTTTTGCCATTGATGATCAGAGATGTGATTTATTTGAAAAACTTCTATTTTAAATGCAAATAGAAAATGCAAAATACCTATTTTGTATTTAAATACCTTTCAGTAAAACGTATTTTGTATTTTATTTGAAATGCCTTTCGAGATGCATTTTGTATTTTTAATATACATTTTAAAATACAAAATACTTTGTGATTAAGTTGAGCCAACATTACCAGTCAAACAAAACAAAACGCTTGTATTGCCGAATTCGACCGATAGAGGCACCAACTAACTATGCACGACATCTTTTTCTTCTTTGGTCAGAGTGCGCGTCTTATGTCAATGTCAAGTAATGTCTGACAAGTGTCAATGTCTGACAAGTATGAAAAATGAGTGATGATGTACTTACCTATTCGAACAACTGGTATTGTTAAAAAGTGTTATAAATAAAAAATGATATTTATTTTTATCACTTTTTAACAATACCAGTCCAGTTGTTATTAATTAAAAAAAAAAGTGTAATCGCATTGAGTGTATCTATTCTCCTGTGTAATAAATAAAAATACTTATCTGTGATTTGGTCAGGGGGTATTTTATTTTGAAAAAGTATTTTGAAAATACCTATTTTGCATTTAGCATTTGAAATACAAAACGCAATACTATTTGGTATTTTGCATTTGAAATAGTAAATCTGAAAAGTATTTTGCATTTTGTATTTAAATGCTTTTTTAAAACCATTTTGTACATCTCTGTTGATGATACAGAAGATACTTGCGCAAGGCTGATTTTTATTTATACTATAGTATAGGTACCTACATTGATAAAATCTAACCATCTTTAATATAAGAGCTGGTCAATATCTGGCGCAGCGCATCAGCATTGCCATACAACGTGGCAATGCAGCCAGCATCTTGGGTACACTTCCAACTGGTATTGATATGGATCAGTTGAGCTCCCTGTAGTTTGTTCGCAACAGTCTGCAGTTAGCTCAATTGTTTCAATTGTAAATACTAGTTTTTTATTTAGTTAGATCATTGTAATTTTATTTGTTAATAAAGGCTTTTTGCCATATTAAAAAAACCATCTTTACATACGTAACAGAATAAATGGTCTGATTCATTAAAGCATTATACAAATTATAAAATGATGAAATGAATTCAATTATTCCAGTGCTTGAACTAGGACATTGGCGAGTTCAAATATTAGTTTTTAACCCAGTTGGGGTTAGTCTGGTTTTAGCCAACCAAGTTTAGTTTAGTTGATGTTGAACGCTACTGTTTGTTATCAGTGGTTTTTAAACAAGCAGAGTTTTGGCTGCTAGTAATGCAAAATATATTCATTGAAGTTTACTTAAACGCTTCCATCGCAGTCCTTGCAGAATAGCACTTCGAAATGGCCAGAGATGGATGTGAATAATTACAAAAAGCCTTTACTGCTTACTTGTATGTAATTAATGAGTCACCACGACGGAGAGATAAATGCATGTCAAAAAGAGCGTTTCTGTTTTTCTTATGATATTCGTATCATAATATGTTTTCGAATTGTCAATTTATTTTCGATTACACGTAGAAAATGTACACATACAAAGGAGGTGAAATACCCTTGCGCGAGTACTAATAACATGAGTGAGTTTCTTTTATCAATATTAATATGATAAAAAGGAAAGATTTGATTGTTTGTTTGTCTTGTTCGACAGATTTCGAAAATTATTTTACCTTAAAATCTTACAATATTCCTGATGAACATAGGATTTAGAATATTTTTCAAAAAAGTTTAGGATTTGTATTAAAACTTCAATAATTTAACCCTACGTGATAAGTGTGTGTGTGTGTATAAAAATTTCAATTTTTATACATGATTGATAATTTTAAGAACCTACCCCGTCCGAGGCCGGAACGAGCCTCTAGTCAGATATAAGAGTAGGTAATGTCATGAGCACAGGACTTTGCATCATAACATGACGTGTAGCTTTAGCGAAGACCATTTATAGACTGTTAAAGGCAGAGTCTTATCGTCTCTGTAAAAGTCTCCAAATGGACACTGCTCTTCTAATGACAACACTCGCACGCCATACTGAATAACTTACGGCGAATTTGCGACGATGCGATTAGCTATACAGCGAAACAATTGGCTTAGCGAAATAGAGCACCAGGTTTAGCACTACACAGCCGTAATAAGGAAAGCGTAACAGCAAATGTCAACATAATACGATAACATCTAACAACCTAACACAATCTCATTAGCATAAATCTGACATATAACTTACCATTACACGAAACGACCGTTCTAGCAAATTGCAGTGATTTAGTAATTATAGCATTAGGTACTGTTACTAGCTACCGTTGACGATATCGTTTGAGTAGTAGTACCTAAGTTTGTAGGCGGGCAACGGTATCCTTGCAGAAACAATTTGAATTAAATATTCCTCATCATTATGAATGTTAGCGGGTTAACTATGAACCTTTTTAGTGTTGGAATAACACCAACGTCTATTCTTTTAACGAGGGACTTCATTAGAGTGAGTGTGGCTTAGGTCGCACCCGTTACCCTGATAAAGTCCCTCGCTAAGAGATGAAACGTTGGTGTTATTTTATAAAGAATTCGTCAAATTTAATTTTACTATAAAGGTATAGAAGCCTTTATAGTAAAATTAATATTCTTCTATTTATTTGTGACTTTCGTTAGACCCTATTTACACTAATTGCTTATTATTTTTATGTTGCTTTCGAAATGAGATGAACATTGTCCCGGTAGCAAAAAGTCCGGACTGAAGTCCGGCTTTTTAGAAAATCCGGAATACAAAAAGAAAACACGGAATAAACTATAAGAAATTTTAATTAAATAATGATATAGGCAGCCAGAAGGGCTATAATATTAATAAAGGTCTAGCTTATGATTGCCGGAGGGGCTTAAAAATGTGTTCGTTAATTTTCCTACAGACGGCTGATTCTAGTGGTTACGAAAGTCTTCTCCTTGTTTTTCCTCTTTCCCAGTACTGTCCTTTTAGTGCGCCGCGAGTGTAGCAGCAACCCGACGGCGAAGGCAGTAAGTGCTGGATGTCCAAGTCAAAAGGAGGGCAGCTCGTGAGAAGTCCGGCCGGAGACGAAGACTGCCCTAGCGTGGACTTTGAACCCTGGAATGCGCATACAAGCAAGGTATTACAGCCAGGTCCTCGCAGGGTGACGGGCTCCCACGGCAGCACAAAAAGCTAAAGCACTAAGTGTTCATGATGCCGTGGAAGTCACAATCAGAACGGGAGGTGAAAATAAAAATGAAATGTAAAAGGAATGTGAAAGTGACATTATGATTTGCTAGAAATAATACATAGTGAGATGAAAGAAATGAAGCTAAAAGTAGGTAATGCAAAGCCTAGCCCGTGTACAATGTAAAGGGATGACATGGCAAGAATGAAAAATACAATGTCATTCTTCGAGCATGAGAATGAGTGTCTACAGCCTACATTACCAATCAGTGCAACACTTACCCAACAGGGGTTTGATATCACTCACTAGAAGTTAAGATAAAAGTGTTGAAATGTAAAATTATGTAGTGACGGCGGCGAACAAAGAGCCTCTCAGTAAGTAAAAAATGGCGTCGTCGCTGTGTCTGTCTAGTCCGTCTCCTGCGCAGTGGCGACTCGGCAAGTTTGCGAGACCATAAACAATACCTCGGAGCGTTGTGAAGTTAGGAGCGTGTTGACGAACTTATCTATGGCCGATAGCATCTTAGTCGATTAATCGAGTCGTAAACACCAATTAAATAAAGATTATAAATAATATTGAAATAGAATAGTGGTAGATGTAGAAAATGCATACAAAAAAATCTGTTATTTCGGACCTCAGTTGGATGCACAGTTTAAAATTTTTTTGTTATTATAATGCGTACGAACTCGCACTCGGCGTTATCCTTAAGGAATTGAAATATATCTCATAAATTGTCCACCCGAAAACGAAATATTTCTGAATATTACATTTGATTTCAAATAAATAAGAAAATTTATGTTCTTTTTCTTGGTGATCCATAGTTTGCTACTAAATAAAATAACATAAGAACTTTAAATTAGACAATGACAAGGGGGAATACGTAAGAAACATCTGTTCTTGCAAGGTAAAAAACCTACAAGAAAACAAGGAAGATGCTTGGTACGTCTGCACATTCAAGGCAAAATAATGTGGGACTTTCGTAACCTGATTATTTCCACGCACAAGGAACTAAGATTACGGCGGGTCTTATTATGAAATTTCCCCAGTATTAAGTATGCAAAGCGATATAACGAGTCTGGGTGCCAGGAAAGTAATTTGGTTTTCTTAGTTTTAGTCATTTGCTACTTACAAAGTGTTAGCTGGAGCTTGTAAGGCTTTAGTATGATTAGAAACTATGATTAGATCAAGATCTGTTTCTTTTTGACGAGCTGCGACACAGCAGGGTCGTTAGTTCGATCTCTGCCCTGGATTTTTTTTAGGATCTGCAGATTGGTGTTCTGGTCGTTTTCTTCGTATTATAATCTCTCCATATATCTATGTAATAGTATAATCACTCTCCTTAGCTCGTGGCTAGATGATGCGGTGTGGATTTTCCAGCATTATTTATTTCGATTGAAATAATTACAGCAGATTCCTTTGTTTGCCTTGTAGTAGTGCAGGACAATAGTTCACAGTAATTTATTGATAACTTATTAAATAAATAATGCTGGACAATCTACACAGCATCATCTAGCCCCAAGCTAAGCAGAGCTTGTGTTATGGGTACTAGATGACTGATATACATAATACAATATTATTAAATAGATAGATATTTTTTATTATACATAGAAAACAACCAGAACCCCTGAACAAATATCTGCAGACCGTACAAATATTTGTCCCGAGGCGGGAATCGAACCCGCAACCTCCTGCGTCGCAGGCGGACCTTCGCCCACCGCGCCACAGTGGTCGTCAAAATAACTATAATAAATAACAATTTTTGTTCATGTCATAGGTGTTGAACTGACCTCGGTAAACTATCAATTATTTGAGTAATTATGTAGTGCACCCTTAGTAATAGATACACAATGAAATACGATTAATTGTTGAACAAATTAAATCTGAATATATTTACTAATCAGCGACATTCAATCCAAAAATTCATCACCGTATTCAGTTTCGTTGGTAATTAATTTATGAAATTCCCTGTTGAAATAATCTGTAATCATATTCCAAACATTTATAGAATACCAAACAAGGACGCCCACTGAAAACACCAGACGAAAAAACAAACCGAGCATTTTGATAAACCCTTAATTTTCCTCAGCAATTCAATAACTTTGAAGATGAGTTTCAAGAAAATTCTACTCCCAGAGCAGCTTTAAATTTTTTTTAACTTTTACAACAACACAAATAGCTACTTGCAGAAAAATAGAAAAATCGATAAAGAAGTGAAGCATACCAGAGAAAATATTATACAATACAAAAACTGGCCTTACTATCTGTAAAATATTACAAATTGATTATAATCCAATGAAGTTTACAACTCTTTGATTATTATTATTGAATACAATGAAATGAATGAAATCCTAATTCAAAACATTTTAGAACTCATTCAAAACGTCGTCGTCACCGATAAACATGTCAGATAAAATCCTATATACGTTCTGAATGTGTGGGTACACGATAGTTGTGAGCATCACTATAGTGTTTGCGATGACAAACAGTTTCATCGTGTCGATGCCTTCGGGAGATCTGAAAAGAAATGGTACGTTTCTTGTAAGATCGATATAATTGTCTTGATCACGTGAGAGGAGAGTTAGTGTGAAATCTGTGGGTTTAATTCACCTGAAACTTATTTTTAGCTAGAAAAAATATCAAGGCTTCATTTTGACATAATGGACATCGACCTCGAATCATATAATATCATCGTGAAAGGATATAGATTATTCGCACCTGTGCACAAATATGATGATCTTAATAGATTATTATTGTATCATTTCCATGGTCTCGGGCCATATGTGACCCGGTCCTTTGGGAAGCATGCGTGGAGACGTAGTCAATAGCATAGACGATAAGAGAGTTAATTTAAAACTACGCTATTTTTTGTTTCCGTAATTGAGAGGGGTTAGAAAAGCGGAAATAACGCGGAAATACGTGCCGAAAATCAAGACCTTGAAAGAACCAAGGCGCTTATTACGGGATTTCTAACTTAAGCAGTAGACGGGTATTATTTTGGTATATAGATACATACTTAAGCCATCCGCCAAAGCCCTGGTCTTCCTCATCCAAACTTCTTGACACTGGTTCCTTTTCCGATGCTACTGGCTCCTTTTCCTCGGCTGACTTCACATTTTTCCTTTTAGAAGAGAAATGGTTTGATTTTTTCTTCATAATAAATCTGAAATTTATTTATATATATCTTTTAAAAATTAACTTCGAATGTTTTACGTTATGTGTTATGCATACTAGTCTGCTACTTTTAACTTAGAATCATTGCAATTTCTCAGTCTTCTTTCATTAAAATAAGTCAGAGTGAGAAGTGAACGTGATCGCGGTGAAAAAAACAAATGCAAGTGGGTTTCAAAGAATAATGTACCCAATTTTGTATATTTACGATGCAAAAAACAAGAAAAAACTCACTGCTGATTACAGAAATGAAAAATAATGTCTAAAATTCGGATAAAAATACAGGTTATGTCAAAAATGTTAGCTAAATAATGTCGGAAATGCCGGAAAATATGGCAGGGTATTTATAATACACTGTTTGTTCTGTCATCGAGAGAAATTGTTAATTAATAAGATCCATCATAAGGACCACCTCTGATCATTCTTCATACAATAGCGAAATAATTTTATGTAAAAATGCAGACAAATATAAAAAAAACTTTTTTGTTTTTTGTTACATAGTTATTGGGGGAAATTTACGTTAAGCCTGTACCTAAATGTAATACATACTTTGAAAGCATTTTGGGTTTGGTCTTCCTACCAGGAAAATTGGAATGTAGGCCAACACGAATAAAGCAAAATACGCATAAGTTGATCCGCTGCGATTGGAAACTAAAACTTTTATGATTTTTTTTATTCAATACGCGCTACGTGAAAACTATTCAAAACATTTATCCATGCGTAACTTTTTGAATTGTACGTTTGGATACTTTTTATTTTATCACCAAATGGTGTGACGAATAGTGGCTGCCATTTGAATCATTTTTAATGGTGACCGACGACCAAAGTTTACACTGCATTGATGCTTTCAATGGACTTTGCAAATTCCTACATTCATGATACAATAAGGTCGGAATTCGGAACGGCATGTGATACAGCCAATGATTGATGAATGTTATTGTTTCACATATAATGTTCAATTTTACGAGCAGATATAACCAACACCAAAAAGGATTAAACAGCACAATGTTTCGCAGCTCTCGAATATTACTAATAACATTAAGTACTTAAACCCTCTCTCAGACTAAGGTAAAACATAGCTTGCACCTTACCGAATTAACAGCAAAAACAAAGAACAAGACGTCGAATTCCCGTTAACAAAACAAAGTTCCACATATGGCGCCCTAATCAAATATTATTTGATTCAATATTACCTGCACGAGTGTGAAGAAACAGCACGCACGGCTCCGCCACCAGAGACTAACAGACCTAACGAACCACATTCACACATTGACTGTGCAGAATAGCTGGCTCAATACAGTTTTCGACAAATATCCGCACAAAAAAGCGCTTCTGGGTATATTAATCCATTAGCTAACAGTATTGAGGACCGATGTGGCGCGTCGGGCGACGACCGACCGACGGTCCTGCGACGCGGGAAGTTGTACGATTACAAATGTTTGTACGATCTGCAAATATTTGTCTCAAGTGTTCTGGGTATTTTATGTGTATATAAAAAAAATACGGTGTATGTTACGTATTGTACCTTTGCATTGTAATTATGGTCCAATAAAGTAATTTTCTGTTCTGTATTATGTTTATCAGTCATTAAGTATAGGTACTTACTTACTTACTACTAACATAAGCTTTGCTTCTGTAGCATCAAACCTATATTTTGAGTCAGACGTTTAAAGTTTTGTATTGAATAGTTAACAAAAGTAACATATGCATTTAATCATTATTACTACTGTCAATTGTAGGGCGAGAAGGAGGTTTTTTTTAAAAGATTTTTAAAGGGACTTCGACAAAGGAGAGTTTCCGTCACATTACTCTTACCTTGCACGTCAAGTCCTAGAAACATTATAGTGTAATGATCATTCCAACATTTGCTCTTTATGTAAAATGCACATTCTGACGCTGGAGCATTTCATCGCAGATACATCATGGTATTTGCTCATTTTGTCGTTGAGGATTACACATTTTGTCGTTTGTTCCTTTGGACCGTCACTGCATTTTGGCATAGTATCTTTAAGGACCCGGCGCCTTGCCCGGCGCCAAAGCCTCCACCTCCACTGATGGTTCCACATGGAATGACATTTCATAAACAATATAAAATGGCATTTCGCAAACAATATTAAATGTCATTGTCATAAGGAGGGTACAGCAGATAGGCTCCTACATTGGCAAACATAGCTATCTTGTGTACTTTAACAATGCTAGCGAACAAGCCGCAAATGAATAAGCTATTCACCTCAGTCTATAATCCAATGAAGCCCCTCAAACGCTGGTCGATAGTTCACACGGTGCAAGTTTTTGAGGTGTGGACTGCGAAAGGACCACTCGAAACAGTAATTTAGCTGGATGTTCCCCTTTTACTGCATGCGAAGTTTCAGTAGTGGAGTTGAAGTACTGATCTTTCGACTGCACTTTGTTTGGTTCTGTACTGCAGTAAAAGTTTGAATTCTTTTCCGTTTCAGTTTATCACAATTGGAATCACCGTTGAAATGTTTCAATAAACTGTGTTTTTTCTTTAAAGCCTTGTCAAAAGTACTTAGATTTTCGAAAAGTTATATTAGTCTAGAAGTTATATCATAACATCCACGAAATAAAAACATCAATAGCACTGATCTTGCCGACATTGTCTATAATTCATACCAATTATTTTCTGATTCATTAAAGCGAACAGTCAGAAAACAGTTTATTCTCCTCGGTTAGGTACTGATGGTTCATAAAATAAACAAACTTAAAAAGTATTCATCTTCAGAATAGAGACACTAACAAAACTTGCATAAAAATCATAAGAGTTTATTTTACACTGAGTATTCATGAAATTATATTGTTAAATACTTCTTGAATCCTCACTCTAAGATAACCTTATAGGATGATGCGAAGTATACCAGTATTATAGTTAAAATAGGTTTGAAATTAGAATACTATCCAGAGAAGCTGAGAATGTACTTCACATCTCAAAGCGAGCACGTCATGTACCATCTAGACAACCGGATTCAGTCGGACCAAGTTGGATTCCAGCGGAAATAGAATGTTGGGTGGTCGGCGTGCTATTTAAGTCAGGCTTCATTGGATACCTAGCTCACAAAATATGCTCGGGTGTTCCCAATGTCCTATCAAGTCAGATTTGAAGTAAGAGATAGTTTTCATACCATTTTTTTTCATTTTAGGTAATAATTTGTTCGAAAGATATTCTTCTACATTTTGGCAGTCGTCACAAATGTACTCCTTGATAGAGGATTTGTATTCATTCTAGCTAAACTTCGTTTATCCACAAGAATTAAATGAAGAAGAAATTATTTAAAATTATTTAATTTCAAGAAATTAAATAATTTCCTAAAAATTCGATTTAAGTGGGATTTGAATCCCTTCTATCTGTACGAAAATGCACGAACCAACTGCTCCACGAAATCAAGTACCTTACAGCCAAGTTTACTTTACCCCAAGTGCGAGGGCTTACGTCGTACTAACCTAAAACCTTACCACATTATAAAACTTTTTAAATTTTCACGATTTGTTGACATATTAAAGAATATTTATCGGGTATTTATCGCGTATCTTTTGTTTTTATTTTCCCCTACGTTTCCATCGCGTTGCAGCGATCGTGGTCACGGGGCGAGAGATAATTATTCTTTAATTTACCACATTATAATAAAAACCATACCATATTATGGTTGACAGAATGCAACTAAAATTTTATTCAGAACTTTACGTATGATAAAATTAACTCGTTATCTACAAATCGATGTAAATTGATAAATCACCAATAGAATACAGTTCGTTCACGTCGAAATATCGAAATATATGGGCTTTGTTTCAAATCAAAATGTGAATAGTACATTTTATAAATCAGTATCATGCAGTGTGATTGTATTTTATTACAAATGGAGCGATTTTTCTTCGAATTAAACATATAGTTTTATCTACTATAAAAGCATGGAAAAGTTCTTTATAATTAAGTACTCCGAACTCTAATTTTGTCAGTTCCTCCTTCGCTTTTACATATTGTTAGTTGCTCTTTAGTTTTTGACAAAAGACAACGACAAAATAAAATAAAAAACCACAATTTTTATTAAAAATATATCAGTCAAAAACGTACTAACTACTAAATAAACTTACTAAATAATATTTTTAGTGAAAACTTAGACAGGCTACAAAATGCTAGATAACCTCTAGTGACTTTACTGCCAGCGTCTGCTATTCCCCGATTGCTAGAAGACTTCAGAAATGATAGTAAATGGCATCGAGGAGAGCGCTACTCCGCGACTAAAATATTTTGCATCTGGAATCCTGAAAAGGTTTACTAGTAAGGTAGTACGTTTTACTAAAGTACAGTTACTAATCCTAAGTGCAGATAAGTAATGTTTTTAGTGTGTTTTGTTTCTTTTTGCTATACACGGTGTAACATAATATGTGTACTAAGCGAAAGGGGGTGAATTTCCACCCCCCAGGGGACCAACTTTTGTTCCACGACTTTTCGAATTTCGATCGGTATTTTGGAAAAAACTGCATCAAAGTTTCAACATGGACAGCTGATTTTTTACGAAGTGACAACCCTAAAGGCAGCAGTTTCTTGTACCTGTGACCATGACGTCAGTATGGGCATAGATGTAGAGTAATAGATAGGTAGATAGATAGATTAGGTAGTCTCCCGCCCCGCCATAGCTGAACTCTACGAAGATAAATACCTACCTAACCGCGGTGGTAGTAGGTATGTATAGGCTACCCAGATAAGGAAATAAAAGAGGGAAAAAAAATACAAAAAATAGTATAATTAAAATAGGAATTATTAATTTTCTACCCCCCACAACTGATCACCATTGGGGTCTGAAACCTCCCCCTTCGGCTTAGTACACATATTTTGTTACACCTTGTAGTACAGTAACTTCTAAGTTCGGTGTTCAATTGAGCATTTCTCTCAAAGGTATCTTTTGTTATTGGAGATTTCGGAAATAGGATCATAGTTATTCAATTATTTATTCATCATCATCATCACCAGCCTATAATAGTCCACTGCTGGACATAGGCCTACCCTAATGAACGCCATAGATGGCATTATCATTTGGGGGTTATTGCCCATAATCCCCACGCTGGGCATGCGGGTTGGGGATCGCAGTTCGGTGGAGTTGTTCTGCAGAGGGCGCTGCTGCCCGCCCCCCCGGTGTGTCTCCCTTAGTCACCTATTACGACACCCACGGGAAGAGTTGGGGTGATGAAATTCTATGCCGGCACCACACGGCCGGCATAGAATTTCAGCTTTCAATATTTATTATGTATTATTAATTTTATTATATAACATCTAATCTGATTGTAAAATTAAACTATTTTGTTAATATTCTATGAATATAATCAGAAATAAATGCGTAATAAGTAATAAAACCCGACTTTGTAAAAGTATTAAACAAGCCTTTACTACTTATCCTGACTTCCCTTATTCAATTGATATTTATGTAGGTAGGTAGTCGGTAATACCCACCTCACATATACCTAGGGTTAGGTACAAGCAGGAATAAAGGCATCCGACTACCAAAATATCAGTATCAGACAGTCGGTGAAGGCTCTGAGAATTGACACAGTCTGGGTAATAAGTTTAAATAATAAATTATCTTTAAAACTTAACCTGACAAGTTTATATTTGCTCGTGTAAATTAGCTTCTGCTATTAAGTACGCTGTGATTGTTCTCACGATAAATGACTTCCTTTGAAGCTCGAATTAATAAGCATCGTCGGTGATGTTAGCCAATTATATAATTATCTAATAACATTCCCTGCCTTTGATATTGTAAAGGCATGTAAGCGAGTAGTTTGTGGCTTCATAACCATATTACATAATTGTATCAATCTAACCTAAATATCGTTATTGAGTATACACAGAGGACTTAGTACTGTAGGCTGTGCGCGATATTTAAGAACATTTCCTTCGTATTCGAGTTCTCCCTCTGTATGGATATTATGTGCCTTGCAGCGCTCCTACCTCAACGAAAAGAACTAGTTTCCAAAGTATTAAAACGATCCAATATTTTCTTATGAACTCGGTGATACTTTTCGAATGATTTTCCGTGAATAGTTGCACTTTAACATGACGCCTCACGTCCGCGTGAGGTCAATGGTTCACAAAAACGTATATCGTAAGCACTATTTTAATCAGCGCATAAGCGCTAATCTTATACTAAGGCCTCAGTGGCGTTCATTGTTAGGTAACCCCCTGTTTAAACCAGGATCATAGATCAATGAAAGCTTTGTTTTTTAAACAAACGGCAAATTTAGTATTACTTGACACTCCAGTGTCAATACACAGTTTGGTTTTGTGTTCATCCTCGCCTAGTCACGAATTGTCCACAATTGGGCACTATAATTATGCCCTGCGCACCTGTCCAGTCTCCCTTGAGACAGGCCACCAGGGCCGACGATTTGGCTAGCTTACATCATCATCACCACTTGTAAGACAAAGCCCTTTGTTACGATTGAGATGGTTATTTTTAGTCATGCAATATTCAAAATAGTATTTAACAAAACATACTAAAACCAAAGAAACGCGAGAATACACTATTTGCATTATTTGCACAATCCATAACGTTCTGTTTCCTTTCACAATCACTTACAAATTGAGCACATAAGAAATATTTTCTTTAAAAAAATCATATCTCGGAACGGTATTCTCACGTTCGATTATAACCAATTCTAACTCAAGAACAACAAAGCAAATTATTAAATTAGTTTTCTTCGAGTTTTCTCTGTTTCAAACTCAACTCACGTCCATTTAAGTACACGTTTACAACGTGCCAGCCATCTTCCACTTTAAAGCTTTGTTGGTCAGCGCTTCGTGCCGCGATGCAATTTTCAATTATGCCCCAATTTGTTACTAGAATGTCTATTAGAATTCTGTCGGCACCGAAGAAAACTTGATAGTTACTCTATTTTAGAATTTTACAAAAGTATTGCGAATGGGGTGCGGCTTGTTATCGAACTAAATAGAACAAAACGCTTAGAATGTGAACGCAGAAATGAATAAGGAACATTTTCCAGTTCTTCAAATGTCAATAAATGCAGTAATTTTATGCACACTTGTTTCATACCCCTCTGGGTAAAATAAAATCGTTGTGGTTGTTATTTTCAAAACGCTGTAGATCCTTAATTTTAAAACGAATTTGTTGAATATATTCAACAATGGCTTAGCGCGGGACACTCTGAGAACCTATTTAAATCGTTTTCTAAAGAATGAAGGCAATCGTAAATCTTTCCCGAGATCTACGCTCCTCTACGATCCTGTCTAGCCTTTCAAGCTTTTAAACATAGATAGTGTGTGTATTATAGTGCACTTCTTTATACTATTATACACACTATCAACATAGATAGTGTGTGTATAATAGTGCACTTCTTTATCATTATATATCCCATATGACAAACATAAACCAGTAGTTTCGGTGCCTATTCAATTCAAATAAACAATCAATCAAATCTTTCCTCTTTATAATATGAAATAATTTATAATATAACTAAATAAATAGTTCCGGACAAACCACACAGCATCATCTAGTCCCAAACTAAGCAGTGCTTGTGTTATATGAATGAGTACTAGATGACTGATATACATAATACAATATTTTTACATAGATAGATATTTTTTATTATACATAGAAAACGACCAGAACACCCTAAATCAAGTCGTACAAATATTTTTCCAGAGGCGGGAATCGAACCCCGAACCTCCTGGCGGACCTTCGCCCACCGCGCCACAGAAGTCGTCAAAATAATAAAAATAATATTTTAATACTTATATAGTATTAAAATATTATTTAAGAAGGTATAGAAAATATTTTTGATGTGTCCGTACTAGGATGTTGTAAACTAATATTCTTTCGGTTAACCGTTAGTATTGTGGCGATTGTGAAACATTTTTAATAGCGAATGTTCGTGCAGTCAGTACCCAGGAAAGAGTCGTTCGCAACGAATAACTAGCCGGCACACGGCCTATATGCGAATGGTGTATATGCCAGGTTACTCCGGTCAATACCAGCTTTAGAGGTAGTTGCAATACGCAGACTTTTCTAGAACGTGAATTACACACCATTTATGCTGATTATCGCGTGTTATCTTCTAGGTTTAAATGACAATGTATAATTTGTATGGGTTGAAAAGACAAAAATTATTTATTGACTTTCCGATTGTAAAATAAAATTTTGAGTTGGAATAACAATACACCACCATTGGTCATGAATCTAGAAAGTTGAGTCCAATTTTAATTTTGATTAGATATATAAATTTCATAAGTTATATTTAATACCTTTTATGTCTTAAAAATCCAAATAAAAACAGTGTAAACGAACAATACGAAAGTTCTGGTTAGAAACGAAATTCTGTAAAGCAACCAATATGTGCTGTCGACTGCAACGAATCGTACACTTTGTAATGGCTTTTGTTAAATACTTTCCAACTTTTCGATACAACGTATCGAAAAGTTGGAAATCTTGCTACAACTGAGCAGAACTGGCTAACTGAATGTCTCTCCAGGAGTTTTATTTAACTGACCAGTTTTTTCCATTCTCTCTCGTCGTATGTAACTAAAATTGACACCTTAATAGCCTTTAATAGTTACAACTTTAATAATAACAACACACTTAGTAACAACACACATGTACGGTGGTCTTCCAGGTGTAGCAGTCTACACCTGGAAGACCACCGTACACTGCTCAGTAGCAGTGAATGTGATATTACTAAATATTATATATAGGGTTAGAAGTTTAAAATTCTAGTGCCAATGGATTGTCAATCAACCCCATAAGAACGAATGAACCGATTTTATATCCATTTTTTTAGGTATTTTTCTAACTACGTTCTATTAATGTCTATGATGGCTCAAAGTAATAATAACAAAATAAAATGGACCTCTGGTCAACTTATCATGCTTTCTCGTTGTAAGTGGTTAGTAGAGTTATTATCCTACTATTATAATTAATGTGAAAACTTGTGTGAATGATTGTTGCCACGTATTTCGTTAATAGATAACTTATTAAGTGGTATGTTCTGGATATTAACAAACCATTGGCTAATCTAATTTTGAAAACTTAACCTCAATGGGCTTATATGGGGTGGTTTCTTATTTTCTTGCTTCGATTAAATAAAATAAATAAATAAATAACAATAACAATCCACACAGCATTATCTAGCATACATAGTATATAGTACCTACTAGATGACTGATATATGTATATAATACAATATAAATACATTTATAGATATTTTTTATTATACATAGAAAACGACCAGAAGGCCTTCGATTCCTTCAAAACTCGATAGAAATACACTAAAAAGTAAATAGAATACGTATTTTTTAATTCAAAAACTACCCCTATACGCAGTAAAAGGTATCGAATAATTTAAAAAATATAAAACCAATCGAAATTTCCATGCGGGTGAATACGGAACTCGGATAGTGCCGAATAAATGAAACTAAAACTGAAACCAGAACATCATAAAATTAGAAATTCTGGAACCCTTGTTCTCTGTTGTACTTTGGTAAATACGAGTCACCTTATACCCAGAACCGTTGACGAATACCACAGTAGGCACTTACCTATTCCGAATTTAGAGTAGGAGCGTGGCATTTGGGTTTACAAGAATAGCCTGTGGTTTCAGAACCTTTTAAGAGAGAAATAGTGATATTTTTAGGACCCATTAACTTGATAGTACAGATTAAGTTAAATACTCGCGACGACGGGTCCAATTTTTTGATTTTCCCTTGTTATATTTGTTTACATTACACAACTACGATAAATTTAATAGAAAAATGTTTGTTTATAATGTTACGTTTTTAATTTCGCACCATATCGATTACTAACAGCGATTACATTTCAAATACGGCTCAGTAAAAGAAAAAAAGCAAAAAGAAGGCAAAAAGCTACCGCTCAATTCTCGAATTACACTTCAAACTTTCCAAAGACGCAAAATATTAGTGGTATTGAAAGTGAGCGTAATATTACACTGGATTCCGATCAAAAGCCCTTCAAACTCCAATTTTCAATAATCTCAAGCATTTTTTCCCTTCAGCCGAATGGTTTTCATTACGAGACGATATGACTCCCCGGGGCTTTCCGTGTGAACGAGCAGTGCCGGCGAATATCTAAGTGAGCTCTATGAATCATACAGGAGGTTATTTTACGCGGGACCGACACTGCCGGAATATTTACGATTGGTTATTAAAGCTGAACGTACGAGTATTACGAGGCGAATAGACACCGAGAGGAGCCGTTATCAGAAATTAACATAGAAGCAATTCAGTTCATAGCCTCATTAGTATGGCTATAAGCGTAGTATGGCGCGCGTTGAAATAAAGTTGGCGCGTTGACGGCTAAGCAATTATTAATCTATGAAGATATTATCTTTAAATCCGGGTCAAACTAGAATCTAAGTCGTCTGTGTCGTTTCTCATTGTGCTCTGTCAACGGACAAAGCACTAAGTAGAAAGTGTGACCCACTCAATGTGTACAATCCTTGGACAGAACAAATCAATCTACCTATTGCCTAGATAATTTGACTTTTGACAGAGCGACTCGCTAGATGTGACAAGCTGAGGACAGTACCAAACATTAATCTACCGATTGCATAGATAACTTGGCTTCTAACTGGACAGGCGCCAAATACACTGCGCCACCGTTCATCGGCACCCGAAACAAATTGACTGCTGACAAACGTAAGTTATGGTCGAGCCTCGTTCAGGTATAGGTAAAGTTTAATCTTTATAAAGCGATGACTAGCTAACGTATTCAGGTACGGTGGTGCCGAAACTTTGTATTACGTGTCCAATCGACAGCATAATAAAATAAAAAATTCGATTATTATTACTCTTTGGTAATTTTAGTTTTATATTTCATTAGTTGCGCCCGCGATTTGGCTGGTGTAAAATTTACTTTGTATGGGTTTTAATATTTTTCGGGTATCTCCCATAAATTTTCTAAGATAAAAATACTTACCAAATCTAGCCAATGCGCTGCAATTTCAGCTATCTGCTGCAATTTCAGCTACCTCTACTGTCCACCCGCCGTTATGGATATTCACGAAACCGAATAAATAGATGGACAGACATACATTTTAAGATTTGTGATGAAATAGTTGTTTTGTTATTATACACCGTGTATAATTTCACAGATATTTTTGAAATGCTGTAATTGTGACATCATAAACAGACACATTCATTTTGTTAAGATTAAAATTTGTTAATGTTTTTGTTTTGTTATACCAGGGTATTACTTAAATTACCAACACTATCTAAACATTGTTGGACACGAAAGAAAATCTATTAGTTACAATTCCCAACATGATTTTATGAATCGTGGTATGTTCCATGGCATCAATATTCCGGCTCGATCGTCTAACATTAACTACTTATATTTTAGACGCAGTTGATTCCAGAAGAAACTTTTTACTCGAATCAAATCAAAGCGTTTATTTGTAGTTAAAAATAAATAAAACTGTACAAATAAAAAAAATTTAATAACCACTTACAGAAAATACTACTAATAACTTACTTTTTTGTGATACTCTATGTACTTCTTATATAATTTACAAATATTGAATATGTGACCTGTAACCTATAAAAGTTATCAATAAATGAACTATTAACTATTACTTTACTATCGTTTTCATGAATCCAAGCGTCATGTCACACAAATCTCTCCCGTGTATCCCCGCACGATTACCGTCAAACTGTATTCCGGAGGCAGTTGATTCGCCGGACGTTATCTACGTCACGTGCTCAAGTCACAGGTTCGTTTGTCAACTAGATGACATTCCGAGTGTCTAGGTACAATAGTAATGTCTACTCGTACTTGCCACATTGATAAATGAATTCAGGGTTTATTTTCTTTGTTATATTAGGTCCTTACATATGAAATTGGCGTTTTTCGTACTGGCCACTTTAATCACAAATTTCTCCTCTTTGGAAGCGGATCCATCGCAAACCACGTCCGAGTTAGCTGCAGGCTGCGGTGTTAGTGATAAAACTGTTTTAATTCACTTGAAGCAAATTGGGAAGATTAAAAAGCTTGAAAGGTGGGTACCTCACGAATTGACTGAAGCAAACCGGCAAACGCGCGTCGACTGCTGCGTTACATTACTAAACCGGCACAATAATGAAGGTATTTTAAACCGAATCATTACCTGTGATGAAAAATGGGTTCTTTACGATAATCGGAAGCGCTCAGCGCAATGGTTGGATCCTGGCCAGCCAGCCAAATCCTGCCCCAAGCGAAAATTAACCCCAAAAAAGTTACTTGTAAGCGTTTGGTGGACTAGTGCCGGTATTGTTCATTACAGTTTTCTCAAATCTGGCCAGACTATTACGGCTGATGTCTATTGTCAGCAATTGCAAACCATGATGGAAAAGCTAGCGGCTAAACAACCTAGGCTGGTCAATCGCTCCACGCCACTGCTGCTTCACGACAACGCTAGACCACACACTGCGCAACAGACGGCTACTAAATTAGAAGAGCTTCAATTGGAAAGTCTAAGACATCCTCCGTACTCCCCGGACCTTGCTCCAACAGATTACCATTTTTTTCGAAATTTGGATAACTTCTTGCAAGGGAAAAAATTCAACTCCGATGGGGCAGTCCAAATCGCCTTCAAAGATTTTATTGATTCCCGTCCGACTGGTTTTTTTAGTAAAGGGATCAATGAACTACCTATAAGATGGCAAAAGTGCATAGAAAATAATGGTTCATACTTTGATTAATTAAATATATTATATTAAAAAATATTCGACTTTTTGTTCCTCCCATACAAAACGCCAATTTCATATGTAAGGACCTAATATTTTCTTGCGTCAGTTTATGCTTGCGTCATCTTTAATGCCTAGCTCTTGACCGATGTTTAATTAGGTACGGCAGTAGTGGTGTTTTCTTGTGATTCCCGTATTTTGTCCCATTATAGATGAATGAGAAATCCGGAATATCCAACTTCTTTCGGTTTGTCTTGTTAAGCATAAAATACATACATGTGTAGTTCGTCCCTAAGATTTAATTATAAGTAAACCTTTTCTGTGGAGGGAAAATAAATAATTTATTATTAATATTATTATTATTAAAATCTTCCTGATCTTAAACTTAATTTCAAGCTATATTATTATTTGTTTTTGTTACTTGAACTTGGACAAAGTAAAGGAAACACAAAGCAGAATGGGTATCACAGTAACGTCCATATTTCTTGCCAACGCTATCAGTGACACGTGCAAAACACTTCCCAAGGACTTGGTCCTTAGGATAGGCTAACTTTCACAGCCGTACCCAAATGTGTCACACAACTTAATAATACAGACACTAGCTGCGTTATTAAGTAAAAGACCCGTTGCTAAATCTACGTAGGACGATACCGAGATTTAAGGACACTGTCTACTTATTAATTTAACTCCACGCAAAATTCAAGTTAGTGAATTCATGTTTTGCTGACTAAAAACTATTTATGTTGGTTTCATGCTCATTTCAAGCTCAGGGCTTGCTAAGAATTGTTTTTTTTTTCCTGTTACTATTCTGACAAAGCGACGATACAGTTTATCGAAAATTTGACAGAGGTAATTCGGTAGGCTATAATTATTTTAGGTAATGGTAATTCACCATCTAACGCAGTGATAGTGTCATTTAACGCACAAATCCAATATCACAAGGCATTTCTACATCCAAAGACAAGCACAATCTTAAACTAGTTTACTTTCTACTGATCACTGGTTTTACTTAGCTACGATTTCGTGAAGTTTATTAAATAATTTTCAAGCGCCTGGACTGGTGTTTCGGTTCGCGTTGGTTTATTACGTATGAACCTTTGTCGTGCATTGGTTTGATACATCCGCTAGTAAATATTTTCTTGTTTTATTATAGACTGTTAGTAGAATAATATAGCTAAATTAATAACAAAACAATACAATAGGGCAAACTCAGAGAGTCTGCTTAAGTACGAGCTAAGACACGACGAGATAAGACTGTAAAAACACAGTTAAACAGTGGTACTACGTACCTCTTCTGTGGGTAGGTAGATAAATCATGTGTAGGCATATGTTTAACAGATTTCGGCTCAGCATAATTCACTAACACAAATAGCGCCACTATTATGAATACGAAAACCAGTAGGTTAATGACAAGCTCCATTTCAGCTATGGTGCAGATATTTTCTTATATCCACTTAAAATTAATAAGCAATACCAGTTCCGATTTCCGAACGAAAACATGCCACCAAGGGTGACATTTGTCAGTGTCACTTCATAGACTTCCAACTTTAATTGAAATAACTGATTGTTTAAATAATCCGTTAAACTCTTGGCTCATGTTGAGAACTGTCAACTCAAAATTATGTGCATCTACCCAAAAACAATACGTATAGTAGCTAATTAACTATATGTGCTTTAGTGGAAGGATAGCTTTTACCACGTAGCGTAGGGTTGAGATAGCTAATATTCGCGTTTTACGTTTCATAGGGATTTGAAAGGTTTCGCTTTTGGGCTATTAAGCCGCTTTTCAGATGTCGTTTGATGTTTAAAGTGGATAGCTTTTGCGGTTTAAGGAGAAATGTACCTTGCGTTATTATAAGAGTAATAGTACCTATTTGTTTTGAATAATTTATTGGATAAAAATATTTCATTGGATAAATATTAATGTGATTTGTTATAAAATAGAGAATACGAAAATTGCCAACCAAAAGCCAATTAACAGTAATGGTCAATATCTGTGAAAATTTCACCTCTGTGAAATAACATACAGAAAATTGTTTGTATTTGAGCTGTCGAGTTTTTTTGGTTTTGGCCGCTAGTAAAACAAAAAAGCTTTGACACAGTATGAATTTCAACAGCATTTCTATAAAAGGGTTAGTCCTAGCAATGCTTAATCTATTGTTCTCTGGATTTAAAATTATATTCACTATACTTATCTATCTGTTACTGTGGCGTATTTTCAGTGCTTTGGAACACCGGAGCTTGATATAATATTGACCTGTTTTTATAGCTCGCATTCCCACGTAATCCATTACAATATTACGTGACAATTACCACACGTATTGTGTTCTGGTCCACTTCATTCAGGACTCCGACTCTATGTATCGTTTTATGTTTTCAAATGATGCGACAAATATCTACTTTTGCTGACTTACGTGGCGTAGACAATAGCCCACCTAAACCGCAGCGAGTTGTGAGTTCCATTTCCGCCTCAAAATAAATGTTTATACGATCTGCTGATATTTTGTTCAGGGCGTTTTCCGAATAGGTATAAAATAAAAATATTTATGTCTTTGTATGTACAGTGCGCGTCAGAATTAAGTACCCCTCTTGTATACAAACTATTTTCGACTACTTCTAATTACCTTGTAAGTTGTCACAATTTTTCACATGCAAAAATTTATCAGGCTACCGCTCGGGATCGAACTGCCCTTTCATAATACACAAAGTCTGAAATTCCCAACAATAACAACTATTGTGTCCCACATACATTGAGATAGGGGGGGTACTTATATGTGACGCGCACTGTACATATGTATTGTATTAAGTTAATCAGTTTTATAAACCTGCGCAAAGTAATTACTAATGCTGTGTAGTCCATTTTTATTAGTTACTTATATATTACGTTTTACCTAGATAGAATACCATTTTCTTCGCATCGCAGAATAAATAAATTCAGCGCTTGGAGTCGGGCTTTGACCTTTTCCTGATAGCCGTGACAAAGATCACCATTTGCCCTTTTCAATGAAACGCCTAATATGTAATCTACTTGATCTTCTATCTATTATCTTGAAATCGCTATTATGAAATCTTATTTCTACCACTACTAATAAAATATTATTTCGAATTCCTCAGTCTATATTCTTTCTCAGACTGTCACCTGTTTTTCTGAGAAACTAAATCGTTCTTCCCCGGGTTACCATTTTGTTCATCCAAACAACCATCCTCTTGCTAAATTTTATTAATATTTGTTTAGTTATAGTTTTGGAAAGGTGTCAGCATTTATAACATTAAGTACCTATGCATATTTTACAAGGAAAATTTGGCACCTTAAAAAGGAGGCACAATTTGTGTTAAACGAAATTTTTATATCAAAAGGAACGAAGGGTCCTACATAAATAAATTCATGTGCTCTATTGAATGTCAAGTTCCCCAAAACCGCTTAGTGTGTTTTTAAAAGAAACCTCTTAGCTTATTCGCGGTGAAAGCCAATTCAACCTTCCAAGGATTTGGGATATTACTGTTTTGAAGATTACGATTTAGTTTTTAGGTAACGAAAAAAAATTAAATAGATAATGAATACTTTAATAGAACAGACAGGCCCTGAATTCAATATTTATTTATTTAAAGTATAAAAATTAAAGCAAAGAAGGAAGGTCCTGTTGCAGTAAATTAAAAAAATAGTTTATTGATCAAAATACTAATGTTATACATGAGATTTAAATTCGTAAACTTAGTCTTTATCTATTAAATTATTTTACAAGTCTCCTAGTAGTAAAAAAAATCTATACCGTTTTTGTTAATCTAACAATTTCAAAGCATCAAAGTTTAAATCTAGTACAAACTTTTAATACCCAGGTCAGCAGTTAGTCACCATTTAAAATATTGCCGCAGTCACAGTTTTTTAAAAAGCAAATATTTCAACAACTGACCCCGTGCTGTAAACATGCTGCTACCGAAAACTCCAGGGTATTATGAAGCTTATACCGAAGTAATACAGTACAAAGTACTACAAAAGTTACATTGGTATGGCGCAAGGCCGTCGTATCTTGCAGAAAAAGTTCGACGTAAAGAAATGTCAGGAATGTACTGAAAGTGTGCCACACTTCTTTTGCCTGTTGTGGTTTTGTAGAAGCAGAGTTTTGTGCTTCAAAGTTTTCTACAGACTCGCAGAAATAGAAAACACGGGTTTTATCTTCTGCTGTTCGATTTTTTTTATTTTGGCTAGTATACCTACTCGAGGTTTACATGGTAAAGGTACAAGGTACCCGGATGAAAAGTGACTAATCAAAGTATAAATACGATATACGTTTGTAAAAGACTTAATTAAAGTGACTAATGAGTTCCAGAGATTACCTCCCAAATCCATGCTTATAAACCTTATCTGATTTCATTTATTAGACGACCTCTGTGGCACGGTGGGTGAGAATCCGCTTGTGACTCAGGAGGTTGCGGTTTCGATTCCCGCCTTGGCACAAATCTTTGTACTTATGATCTGCAGATATGGTATAGTAAGAAAATATCTTCGTAACATATTCTATTAAGTATTCCAATCATCTAGTACTCATAACACAAGCCTGGGGCTAGATAATGCTGTGTGGATTATTCAGAATTATTGTTACTATTCATCTTTATTGTTATCATCATTATTATATATTTATTATTTCTCGTTATAAAAGGCTAGGCTCTAACGGCCGGTATCTACGGCTGCAGATGGAAGTACTTTCCGACAAGTCCAGGAGTACTGCCTTTTGGATCTGGCCCTTGATCCAACTTCCTAGAGTATCTTGAGATGTCGATCGAGGCTCGTCGCTATAACGCCGTTGACTGAAACAACTATTGGAACTACGACGGTCGCTGAATCAACATCCCACATGCCAATAAGCTCATTAAGTAACTACTTAACTAACTACTTAAATTATCAAATATTTTTATCCTGCTCCTACCCAAATGCGTTCGAATTGACCAAGCAAGAAATTCTATTAAATCTTAGCGGCAGAACCTCGAAACTTCAGTGATAGTTTTTAATCGGATTTCAGCAGCTCTCTAAAACTTCCTTTAAAATTGGTTGATGGAACCAGTTTCATATAATTTAAAAGCTGGGGTAGCGTCGTTTTGGAGCGAAAAATTATATTTGACTTTCGATTAAGTTCGTCCCAAGTAGGTGACCTCGTTGTGTCGTGATACCTAAACCTTTGGATTTGTGAGGCCGTGTCATGCAGTGGATATTTTCCGTGCTGATCTGCATAAAAATATCGTTACTTTAACTGTTAGCGTATCACATTTATGAAATAAATAAATTGCTTTATGGTGTTGTGTTAAATTTGTTAATAACTTCACAATCCTGTTATTGTTGTTTATAACTAAAAGCTAGAAAATTAATTTATTTACAAAGCGGTTTTTTTAGAAGCAGCATAATCCAACAACTTGTCAGTATCTGGCGCAGCACATCAGCATTGCCATCTAAAGAGGCAATGCAGCAGGTATTGCTTTGGATCAGTTGAGTGACCTGTAGATTATTGATCACTCTGAGATTGCAACACTCTGTAGCTAGATCAATTGTTTTAATTGTACATAAATCTTCTAATTTGGTTCTGTCATTTAATGTTAAATTTTAGCTAATTTGTGCAGATCAAATATTATGTAGAAAATACAAATACCTGAGTGAAACTCAACATCATCATCATCACCAGTCCACTGCTGGACATAGGCCTCCCCTAATGAGCGCCATAGATGGCATTATCATTTGGGGGTTATTGCCCATAATCCCCACGCTGGGCATGCGGGTTGGGGATCGCAGTTCGGAGGAGTTGTTATGCAGGGGGCGCTGCTGCCCGCCCTCCGGTGTGTTTCCCTTGGTCGCCTCTTACGACACCCACGGGAAGAGTTGGGGTGCTGAAATTCTATGCCGGCACCACACGACCAGAGTGAAACTGGCGCCAGTTAAACCAGTGCTACTAGTAACCAGGTTTATATGTTAGGTAACAGTAACAATAGTTAAAAAAAAAACTCTTTTACTTACCAGTAAACTACAGCTAAGTTTTGATGTGGTTTTAATATATCATCCATGAGCGTCGTCTGTAAGTTCTACAAGTACAATAGAAGCCGCGGTTGGGAATTTGTGTCTCTAAATAAACCTTTCTATATCCTGTGGTTTAACACAAATCCGTATAATAACATTCCGCAAGGCTAATGCACAAAATTCAGCCTTAATTTTACTATACAAAGTGCTTACTGAGACTGTCTGAGACCAACTTTAGCTCGCAAAACTCCGACAGGTTAACCAAACTATTGACAAATTGCGTGTACAGTACTGCATTTTAAACTATATTTTTTATGGATTGTATTATACGGTATGTATTTAAATACATACCGAAAATGTTTGTTCCTTAAGGAAAAGCATTGAGGTAACTAATAATAACATAAAATCTTACATTCCAATTCGAGATTCGAATAATATATGTAAGAATGTAACTTGTGAAAACCAATAATTTAAAGTGTTAAATATATTAAATACAAAGAAATACATACAAAAATATATTTTTTATTTGTAAAAAAAATAATTTTTTAATAATATCTGGGTCTGACTATGTTGATAATATCATAAAAGGATTGGTATTGAACAGAAATTCGACAGCCAAAATTGGAATTTTATTTAATATTTCCTGAATCCTGGACGTTTGGTTTTGACTGGATTTCCAACTGTTAAATAAATAAATGATATTGATATTTATAAAAAAATCCGTAGCAAAACCAATAGTATTTTATTTTGTATTATTCTAGCGTAGTACCGTAGCACTTGTGACTAGTGCTACGGTAAAACATTCGTAGCAATTGCTACGAGTGTGCTCCCATAGCGAGTATTTACTTCACTGCACATTTCTGCGATATGGAAGGGTATTCATTCAATGTGAACAACAGAGTCAAAGAGTTAAAGATGCCAACACACACACGAAAGGTAAAAATAACCAGCATAGATATATATTTTTATATAATATCATTCCCCGTCAGTCTGTCTATCATCATCATCCGCAGCTGGGCTTACACCTTCAGAATTTGTGCCATCCATTACGGAAAGTGTATACAAAATAAATAAAAACAACTTAATACATTTTTACCAAATGTGAATCATAAAGAAGGTTTATTCGTATATAATTAATAAAGTTTTGAAGATACATTGTAACAGAAAATAATCCGAATAAAGTCAATGAACAGAACGTTTCATCCCGTGTTATGTATTAATTTGGTTTCACTTAAATGTAGTAAAGCGTTATTTATTGCGTGACATACGTGTACAAGGTGGTATAAAATGTGATTCGATGTATTTCTACTGTTGCAAAGACTGTTTTATAGGTTTTAGTTTTATATAAATATAGGAAAATAAGATAACACTACACAACAATGAACGCTAGAACAACAATGAACCACCTAGTTGTTCTAGCATTTGTTTGAACTAGGCTAACACGTTCGAGCAAAGTCACCCCGTCCGAGCATAGCAGATTGCACGTGATATTACCCGTAAAATGTTAAGTTGACCGAGCGGGCATTCTGCAAACGCTCTAGACTTGAATGAATGGAGACACATAAATTGGAATTTCACGATTTTCTAGTTTAACTCTTTGGATGTTGAAATGTACCATGAATATTTAGAACATTTTGGGCATGAAAACAGTGGAGTACGCTTCTTGATTGCATGATTGTAGTGAATGTAGTGTCTTTGACGCGTGTTTATTAATTGCTACAAAAACTATTTAGTTGTTTTTTTTACCAGTCTGGAGTTAGATCGCTTGTTTTAACGGCAAATTATTGCCGTACTTTATTTGATTTAATTTTTCTTTGTTACTTTTTGCATATTTTATTAGAAAAAATTCAAATGCAAAAAGTGTTTCTGCCACTTTTAGAGGATTGTAGTTTATGGTGGATGGGTAAAAGTGATCTTACCGTCTACAGTTACCTATCCATCTTGCTAACAAAAAAAGTCTAAGGACATCATCAAAAAGAAATTTTATTTTTTTGTTGACAAATAAATTCAATTTCGCTCTAGAAACTTCTTTATTAAATTACGACGAAAAACGATCGCACCTTTTGCGGTGAAAATAAATGTCGCCAAAAGAAGTCCGTTCTTAATTTGTTCTAATTTCAAATTTATGAAAAGTTGATTACCCGAAAAGGCATTTAGCTCCGGTTTTTGCTGTGACTTCAGATTCTGGGGAAAAACAATAATGGGCTTTTTGGGCGGACCTATACCGTTGTTAAAAAGATTTTTTGGAGCTTTCGTTGTTTTGAGCTTTGTTGAATACATGTTTATTTAACACTGACTAGCTGTTGGCCGCTGCTCCTATAATGTTAATACTTACGTTGGTTACGATTTTTTACTTTTCTACGCGTACTTTTCACAATATTTCTCAGTTATACACCCAAAGTTATACCGGAATAGGATTTGTCATTTTTCTGGTCGAAGCGACGTGTGACCCGAGAGCTGGTCAATATCTGGCGCAGCGCATCAGCATTGCCATACAACGTGGCAATGCAGCCAGCATCTTGGGTACACTTCCAACTGGTATTGATATGGATCAGTTGAGCTACCTGTAGTTTGTTCGCAATAGTCTGCAGTTAGCTCAATTGTAAATAATAGTTTTTTATTTAGTTAGATCATTGTAATTTTATTTGTTAATAAAGACTTTTTTTTCTATCTAAAATTTTATTTGTCATTAAAAACAAATATAAAAATTGAGATATCCGTTTTCTTTAAATTCTCATTACAAAACGGCAATTTTATAGGTAAAAAGACCTTCATTTTTTAATAAATAAACTTGTGTAAGTAGCATTGCGACGCTACTCGTTAACTTAAAACACAACATAATTATCTCATAAGAATCTCTAAGTATTCTAAATTTACCTAATTTATAAAGCTTGTTTGTTAAACGTTCGCCAGTTCCACCACTATTATTATTTTTACACTCATAATTTAATGTTGAAGGGTACCTAAGATGCCATTATGTAGCCTTCTTGGCGTCAATATATGCAGAAATTACATTTAGCATGCAAGGCTCATGCAAGTTATGCTTGCATTTTTAAATAGTTTCATACGAAGAGAAAACGTACCTCTATTTTTCAAAACATAGAGACGGTTTTGTAGAGGAATATAATAGACTAGCGGCCCGCCCCGGCTTCGCACGGGTATTAAACAAAAATTTCAGAAATTATACTCACTAAAACGATGGGTTTCACAGTTTTCATACGGATCTTTACTTTTTTTAACAGCATTGGGGTTTTTGACATTGACTCGACATTCCAAAACTGACACTGGCCGTAGAGAAAAAGCAAACACCGTGCGCTATACAACCTCTTTTTCTATTCTGACGCGCCATAATAGAAAAAGAGGTTGAATATACAGCCCACGGTTCAATTATTGAATTTTTCATGCGGATCCCTAACTTTTTTGAAAATATTATATAGCCTATGTTCATCACGGAAAATTAAGGATTCTAATGGTGAAAGAATTTTTTAACTCGGTCCAGTAGTTTCGGAGCCTATTCAATTCAAACAAACAAACAATCAAATCTTTCCTCTTTATAATATTAGTATAGATATTGCGTATTTTGACGACATCTGTGACGCGGTGTTGTAAGAATGTATTAACGATCTGCAGATATTTATTCCGGGAGTTCTAGTCGTTTCTTATGTTGAGTTGAAAATATCTATGTATGCAATGTGTATTTAGTATATCAGTCATCTTGCACCCATACCACAAGCTCTGCTTAGCTTACAAGCCCTACTTGAGCTTAGACGCTATGTGGATTGTTTAGTATTATTTTTTTTTATTGCAACACTACTTAAGTTCTGCTTATGAGGCTATATTTATGTTGTATACAGTATGACTTGAGATAGCTAAGTAAACTTAATTTCGACTTGGATCAATAGCTTTTCATACTTAACCTTTGAAGTGAGTCCATCCGTAATTTCTCAGAATACCAAAGCGTATCTATAGTGGCGACTCGATTATAATGAATATGAATATGATTATTATAAAATTGTATTAAATATATTTATGAAAATTTTTATATGAATTATAATAAAAAAGCGAAGTAAGTAATGTTAAATTTCGTAACACTAATAAATATATTATATTTCTATTAGATTCGCAGAAAAGGACCCAAAACTGCAGCAAGCTACGTGGTACGAAAAACTGTGTCTGATATGCAAGATAAGTTTACTTTAGTTAAGCTTTTAGTGTGCAAATGGGTTTTATTAATATTTTAGAGAGTATGCATTATTACATTATTGATTAATTGTACTTAGATGTGGCGGACACTACTCCTTATACATCTATAGTAGTATTCCTTTTATATTTATTCAATCTTCATTTTGCTCCTCATTCAAAGTCATTTCTAGTTAAGTCGACATAATTTAATTCCCTGTGAGAAAGCAAAAAATATCAAGAATTTTAATAAAACAGCTTAGCTACAAAGCATTAAAATTAATAGCCATTTTAAGCGTTGACTTACCTACATGTTTATGAGCACTAGGTTAGTTTTAAACATTATAGTTATAGTCCTTAAATTATGCACTTACTTTAACAGGGTTTCATGACTTGAAAATTATTTAACGAGCGAAAAGGTATTTTCAGAGTTTTAAATGTGGGAAACGACTTTGTAGGCGCGATCTTTGTTTTGATACAACTTTGAAAAACATTAATATAAAGTTTTCACATTATGGGGACATTTTGGGTTCATAATTTCACGAACTCTCAAACAAGTTTTCGTTTCCTTATTATTTATTTTACGCCTTTCTTTATTAAATTTCTGTTTCATTTTAATCCTCAGAGGTAGCGTGTTTCTAGGTGGCGATCTTGAATTTTCAATATAGCCTCGCGAAGCGTTGGCTTATACTTTTCGAGGGTTTCTATTTGGTAGACGAATACCTTTTTCTAATTCGAATTATCACAACGGTTGAAGTGATTTTGATAAATGACTATCGTCGGGTATGCAAAAAAATTATAAATTTTTTGCGAAAATATTGAAAAAGCTGACGGCGGCGCCGGAAAAAGTCTAGTTTTTTACATGACCCACATAATTACCTATTTACAAGATCACGAAGGCAATTAATTATAAGGGTCTTATTAATTAATTATTAAAGTTTTATATTAATTTAACAGTAAAGGACATCATCGGGATTTCATACATTTTTGGTCCAAATATGAAAGTGCCGGCCAATAAAAAAATATGCTGTATTCCGTTAGAACTTGTCCCCCTGAGTATTTATTATTATGACACCAAAGCTGTAGGGTCATTGTCCTTGGTTTTATTGGAGTTCAAAAATTCAACATCTTCATACATTTTCAGTGAATTTAATAAAGAAAAACAAATGATTTGTTCTACCATATTTTTATTTTGAACATCGTTTAGTGAGATACATTGGTTCTTGACCTATTTTGGACATGTTGATCTTGTTTTGTGTTTTTGAGGATTATAAATAAAACTATAGGGTATATGTGCCCGAGCTGCAAGCAGCTCGGGGGGAGTGCTTCGCCTTAGGCGAAGCTGCTGTGACCCCCACGACTCCCCATGAGGAGGGCCGGATTGCGGTGAGCGAAGCGAACCGCAATTCAACAACTGTCACACTGCAAGGCGAGCGAAGCGAGCCTTCGCGAGCCTTGCTGTATGACCCAACACCCAATTAAATGGGTATCGTTTTCGACTAAATCAAACACGTAGATTACGAAAAAGATGTCCATTTTCAAATCCAAGATGTCTGACAGTTTACTATCGCAGATTTTACATATGGATGTCGATTTCCATCAAATCAAAGACGTTTTAGGTTATCAAAAGTAAAAACTCCAATGCGATAAGGCCGCCTAAGGCGAAGCACTCCCCCGAGCTGCTTGCAGCTCGGGCACATATACCCTCTAGTTTTATTTATAATCCTCAAAAACACAAAACAAGATCAATATGTCCAAAATAGGTCAAGAACCAATGTATCTCACTAAACGATGTTCAAAATAAAAATATGTTAGAACAAATCATTTGTTTTTCTTTATTAAATTCACTGAAAATGTATGAAGATGTTGAATTTTTGAACTCCAATAAAACCAAGGACAATGACCCTACAGCTTTGGTGTCATAATAATAAATACTCAGGGGGACAAGTTCTAACGGAATACAGCATATTTTTTTATTGGCCGGCACTTTCATATTTGGACCAAAAAAGATGATGTCCTTTGTATTTACGAAGTGATAACATGGAAAATACGGACAACATATCTTAGCATAATGTAATTTCAATTTTTTTATTTCTAGCTAAGCCGGAGCATAGCTAATCACCAAACTAAATAAATTGAGTTACGCCAACACTTTTATGCTAAGGTAAACTATTTACACATTTCTAGAGGTTAATTTTGTTATGTTCTATTTCTGGTGTACAATGAAGAATTTTTGTATTGTATGGTATTAAGAGTTAAGAATTTTTTTTATTAAGAATTTTTTCCAGTACCAAAGTACTGGAAAAAATTTTGAACAGTAATATTCGGAAACAAGGAATTAAAAAAAATATGCTTCATTACAGATCTAAGCGGGTTAACTACGATTAGTGTTGAAGAAAACCAACCAATGAGTGCAGCGGCCAATTGCGTGCCACTCGAACCACACTCCCCTGAAGAAATCCCTCTAAAGGAATGAAACGTTGGTGTTCTTCCAACACAAATAAGGTTTGTACCCAACCCACTAAAATCCGTAATGAATTCGTCTACCACCATAGCTTTAAAAGTAAAAAACCCACAAAGACATTTTATAACATTAACTGCATAAACCCTTGGAAATAATGAAACTTTTAAAGTTTCGCAAACGAGACCAAGCGCACATAGTTAATAAATAATTGCATCGTTTACAAAGACACTACTGAGCGTCTTCGTTGCAAAATATCAACTGTTATGCAGCGTTCTTTTTATCATCTCGAATTTATAACGTTTCAAAAGATGAGGAAATCATATCGAAGTCAGAATGTCAACTATATCATATTTTATTATTTCTACTGTGATTTCGACGAACAAGCTTACAAGACGATTTCCCTTCACGTCAACTAAGATGCTGTTAAATCTTCGTGGAAAAAGGTTACTAAGGCGCTTAGAATAACGTCGATATGAAACTTGCGCGTGGAACAAGGTGTTAAGCGTTAAAAACTAGGAAAAACTTTTTTTTTTTTCGAAATCTAAATGATAATTAAGGTTAACAATGATAAAACGTTTTACCGAAACAAAATATTCGCTTAATAGAAACTTTATGACAGGTTTACATACATTACTCTACGTGGTTTCTTAAAATCATGAATAGACCTTACTTTGACCACAATATCACTGATGTTAAGTGACCACCTGATTTAGGTATCACGAAGTTGTAGAAGACTTTAGTCACCCTTGTCTTGATACTGAAACTATACTGAGTTATAATATATATAGATAAGATACTGAGTTATTGGTATTAATTGCTATCGATATAATTTTCAGTATCGTAACGATAAAGTTGGTCTTCTGTTTGCTACTATACCTTGTGAGTCAGGTAGTAGGTATAGTATCCTCCCTGCAAACTACATGTTTGCAAGCATAAAATTCTGCGAATACTCTGACGGTGCTTCTAGCAAAATATAAAATTTTATGTTAGTGCAGGAATTAACACATTATTTTAAATTCATATTTCCATCCCTTCTTAATTTGCTTTATGGTTATAGCTCACTAGAGTCCCTCGGCACCAGTCGCTCGGCGTCCACTCGTGGTCCGCGGGTGGATACCGCATGGTCAACGAGTGAACCTCAATACATCGCAGGTCAATTTGCGAACATGCGAGCAACTAGCTATTATCGAGAGGATCACTCGTGCGTTGATATTTTGAGAGCGATGCGATCTTGCGACGCTACTGAGTTGATCTGGTCAAAGCATGCCCATATTTAATTCCATGTAAAGAATAGCAACCGCGCTCGAAGCGGTGCGGATGGGAGCTGAGTGTCTAATGACCTTTATACCTCACTTGAATAATTACAGAATAAATTTTTAGTATATACATATGTACTCATTTATTATTTTTCTCGACCCTTTCATTGTTTTTTTATAAAGCAGATAAAGATAATAAATTTTTGTGTGAACGAATTGAATGCGTAAGTTATTATAATTTGTTTCCCTTTTTTAACCTTTTTTTGTAAATCCGTCAGTACTGGATCTATCCGTCAAACTTAATGATCAAACTTAACTTACCTAGGGTAAGTAAAATAGCTCGAATCATCAGGCAGCGCAGATATAATAGTTATTAAAAATATTTTTATTTCAAAAATAACCTACCTATGCTATTTAAAAAAAAATACCAGACGTTCAGATTATACGTCTAGTTGAAGCAACGTATGAGCCGAGAGATGTTGGACATCAGGAACTGCTCAGCAGCATGCCATACGGGGAGGCAATGCAGTCAGTTTAGGGATGCTTCTGACTGGAATTTATATGGATCAATTAAGCTACCTGTAGATTGCTTGCTACAGCCTTAAATATTTGACGACCACTAGGCGCGGTGGGCGAAAGTCCGCCTGCGACGCAGGAGATTGCTGGTTTGATTCCCGCCTCAGGACCAATGTTTGTACGATCTGCAGATATTTGTTCAGAGTGTTCTCGGTCGTTTTCTGTGTATGATAAAAAAATTATATCTATGTGATCTATTGTATTATGTATATCAGTTATCTAGTACCCATAACACAAGCTCTGCTTTGCTTGGGGCTAGATGATGCTGTGTGGACTGTCCAACATTATTATTATTGCAATTGTAAATACTAGTTCTTATTTGCTTCTGGTGTGTGTACATAATTAATAATTATTAGTTTCTTTGGTAATAAAAATAATTTCCTATGTTCGTAGTAAAGGATAATGTACACGTACCCTATCTCTATAGAAATAAAATAATCATAGAGTTTCAGACTCAAATGTAACAAAACTGTTCAACTTTCATAAGTGATGATACCTACGTGATAGGAATATGTAAAAGGAATATAAAGCTGACGACCGAACGCGTCTATGCATGTGTGAACTTAACTAAAATGTAGCGGGTGTTACCTGAAATTAGTTTAGCTTTGTGTGATAAGTTATGACCCTAGAAATAAAGTTACTTATTTAAAAGAATCTCGGTTGTTACTGTTATAACATTGCTACGTGAGCTAGATGAACAAAATTTCTAATTTAACAAGACTAACATTAGGGATCCGGCGACGGATGAATTTCTCATACAAACGTAGAACCAAAATTATTTGTAATTTAAGTATAATTTCACCGCATATCATGCTATTATTTGTAATAGAATAGTATATGTATATATCTAGATTACTGTACAAACGTAGAACCAAAATTATTTGTTATTTGAGTATACACCGCATATCATTTGTCATATAATAGTATATGCAGTAATCTAGATAAAGATTACTGTCACTAGCTTTTTTGAAAATACTTACCTATCTAAAAATACAATAAACTCTAATAATTTTACATATTTTGCTAAAATAAATGGACAACACACATAAGCAAATGGACAACGCACCATAAAAATCACAATGATTTACGCAGAATAGCTTTTTATAAATTAATATTTTCAGTATAAAAGATAAGCATATCTCAAATGACGTATTTTGACAGGTTTTCCTAATTAAATGTCAAAAACTTGGTTCTTCAAAGACTTGGTTCATCAGCACTATCTGTCCACTCTTACTATATCGTCCTAAAATATTTTTGTAATTTTTATAACTGCTTTTTGTTTTTCTTTTTTAACTTTCTTCTTTTTCAATTGTTGTTTTTTTTGTGTTGTTTTATATACATATTTACTTTTAACTACGCCACCGTTAGTATTTTACTACCCGATCCTATCCATCTAAAGGTTGCCTGGAAGAGATCGCTTTTAGCGATAAGGCCGGCGATTGTGCCACATTAGTTCTAGTTGTAGTTAATGTTTGTTGTTATACTGTTATAAAAGGTGCAATAAAGTTATTATTATCTAATCTTATCTTATGTCAAATATCGCAGCGAAGTATTCGTAGGCTAGCAAGACAAGACATAAGGTTAAAGGAAACAGTATTTCTTGTCGATTTTCCCCGGAAATGCTCACATCACTCGCTGGACCGCAGTCGGAATACCATCGTTTGTCATCCACCGGAAGATGAGCAAAAACCATGCGTGTATGTTTCATTAATCTTGAACGTAGCTGATTTTATTGGACGAATTGTAATTAAGAGTTTTGTGTTGAATCTAGAGGCATAGGAGTAAGTAAATAAATATATCTAAATAAAAAATTATGTTCAAACCACACTATGTCATCTACCCCAATCGAAGTAGAGCTTGTTGTACGGGTACTAACGACCAGAATACCCGGAACAAATACCTCCAAATGGTTTAAAAATTTGTCCCGAAGCGGGAATCGAACCCGTAACCTCATGCGTCACAGGGAGACTTTCACTCACACACAGAGGTCGTCTGTGTACTGTGAAGATGTCAGGTTTCAATACAGGTCCACACTAATTTAGGTCAAAAATGTGTTGACAATGGGTGAAAAACACTTTATGAAACGGCAAAAAAATTATTTGTGTTGAGAACCTGTAGTGCGAAACAGTGCTACACACTACATGCAAGGGCATGTAGTGTGTAGCACTGTTTCGCACTACAGGTTCTCAACGATGATGATATGTTTGGCTCAACCTTTTAAGCCAAACATGTCATCATCGTCAGCCTATAATAGTCCGTCCAGCAGTGGCTGGATATAGGCCTCCCAATTTATCATTTGGATTTATTAATCATGTCATGCTTAATGTCATGTGTCAATGTAATTATTATTTATGTGCAAAAATAACAATAACCATGAATACCTTTTTGCATTTTATTACGAAACATAAAAAGGTTTACCTTAATATCCAAATGTATGTAAAAATAACGTAAACATTAAAATTTAAGAGAAACATTTTGAAGAGCACGATTTATCAATATTTTTAATTTGGCCTTAAGCCTAGACACCAACAAAAGTATCTACAGTTATATATTATATTTACTTGCAGCGTTATACACTTTGGGACATCTTTAAATTGAGAAATGAGTAGAAAAGTGTAAAAAATCACTACAAAACCAATCCCGCGGTCAAGGTGGCTTGTAAGAAACTCTTGGGAGACTCTCGGGATCCAAACTCGGAAACAAACTTCATCTTGATCCCTTAATCTGAAACATAATTTCACCTTCGTCAAACCCACTTTATAAATCCCCAGCGATATCTGTGTTTTTCAGGCGTTAACTGAATGGTTTTATTTTTCCGTAGCTGTTAATTAAAGTTGGAAACGAGGAACTCTGTAGATCTGTGACCAGAAGTTACAGTGTTATGTGTGCTTCAGTTCATTTCTGTTCGAGATTACTTAAAAAGAAATAAATAATAAATATTTCGGTTTTCGAGATTGCTACAATGAGTATATTATAAAAATAAAATGTGACAATAGATATGCCATATTTAAAATAATAACTCGTGTCGTAAAACGATCCACCGGTCTTCATCTAAAATCAGCACTGGGTGGACACATCAGTGTGCACCCAGCAAAATGGTGAGTGAAGGCCATATTTGCCTGAAACACTGCTACTACTAAAATACATATATATTCTAACTACATTAGTACTTCTTCATAGTTTCTACTTCTTTTGTTTCATACTTCTTTATGTTAAATTTAAGCAAATTATGGATCAATGAAATCCGAAATAAAAGATTTTTTTTTTTTTTATTTTTTATTTTATTTATTATTATTATCATAGTCCGCATACCAACTCTACTCAAGGAAGTTCGCGAAGCTTTGATAAATGAAAATCTCTGTGGTATAAAGAGAGGCTCAAAGTAGAATTGATAACCTGAGGAGCAAGCTTTTAACTTGTGGTTTTCAGAGTTGAGTTTGAGTGAAGTATGAGTCGAAGATAACATTAGAGACACAGATGTCAGTTTTTCTTATAAAGAATGGTGTAAAAAACTGTAGAATTATTATTTAAGTAACGTGAAAATATATTATATTATTAAAGTAAATAAAATTTAAATATAAATTGTGATGTCGAAATTTTAAATGAAACCTATGAGGTAAAATGGTAGGTAGAAAAAAAAATTTACTAGAACCTGATATATATCTGTGCTGCTCCCTAATCTCCAAAGTGGATATAAAAAGTTTTTTTTTATACGAACAATGTGTTCGTATACGAACACACTTTTGATATTTCTGTAAATCTGCACCGGCTTACAAAATCTTGTAATATAAATTTCAAGTTATAAGCTGCGATAATTGCTGAGATATTAAATAATGTAAAAGCAGACAAAGCGAGGCCACAAGGTTTTCAAAAAATAATGCTATTTATCTGCAAGCTACCTTAGACATTTTCTTGCAATATAGGTGTTTTATATGTGCCATTTTCCACCGCCTTGGAATATTTTTTCCTTGTAGCGATACTTTTGCACAGTATTGATGGAGTATGAGAAGAGTAGGGCCACTTTTTTTTTTACACTAACATGGGCTGATGATGATGATGATGATGAGGGCCACTTTTTGTCTAAGCTCGTACTTTTGACCTACAGTAAGCAAGATTTTATATTATCATGTCTACAAAGGTTTTTTTTTCACACTAACCTATTAAGCATTTGGCGCACCAGCCTTCCACCTGTGATCATTATGTATTTCTGGTTCGTGATGAATAAAAAATGTTTTGTATGTAGGCTTTGGACGCGTTAGCATGAGTTTTTGTGAAAACGTTTTTTGCTTAGAATTTTATTACATAATAAGTTATGTTTAAATTCTCCCACTTAAAGTATACCAATTGTATGCAAATAATTGGTAAACTTAAGTTTGTGTGTTTTATGTAAAAAATAAAGAAATGCTATTTCTGCAGGCCGTTAAACATACATTTGAAAGTATACATAAGAAGTTATAATTATGGCCTACGCCAATTATGTGACCACATTTGCTCTGTATACATAAATAAGGGCTTTTTACGCTGAAATCCATACTATTATGCTAACATTTTTGTCACCGATATGATCGTACGTGTAGGTAAATACTGTAACTTCTATTCAAAGTCTTAACTTTTCCGTCGCAGATACCCTCCTGTTTCGCATCGTTTATCAGAACCGGCGCGACCATAAATAAAAACCTAATTTCGTTTAGTCACAAAGGCTTCATTATTGCCGGGAAAACTTACGAAAATTCTTATTTTTAGAAAAAAGGCCGGACACCTTTCATATCTACCTTGTATCATGACAAGAGGAATGGATAAAAAAGGATGAGATATAATGTCACTTAGCACGTCTCGCTTGTTGCGAATAGTGACATAAAATTTCAACACCTGATTCAAAAGATGCTGCATATTAGAACTAGGTACTGCTGTTCTTTGAAATGCATTCACTGTTTTATTTGAAAATTCCTCCACCAAGCCAGTTTTATAGCTTGATGTCTCTTTAAATCTTACTTATATAAAAAAACAAGAGTTGATATTTACATTATCTTTAAAACGAACTCCTACGCCATATTCAAACCCTAGATGTTCGTATATTTCTAAATGTGAAAGCATCTTTCTAGATTGTCTGCTTTGTGTCGATACCGAGGTAAGCGCTCATATTTTGAAGAAAGTGCTTGTACCTACTTTAATACTTTCAAACCATTGACTTGTGCATTTACTTGACGTGGCAATGCGTGGCTTTAAGATTAAAAGTGTAGGTAGTTTTAACCTTAAAGCCACGCATTGGCATGTCAAGTAAAGGTATTAGTCAAAGGAATGCAACATTATCTTAGCAACCACAGTTATGCAAGGCAAATTGTTCTGGCCGCTACCGCAAGCTGTGTCTGGGAGATATTTTAAGGATTATAGTTTTCAAGCGAATAAATGTAGGCGGCACTTCAGGCCACATCATTTGGACAAAGCTCAGGCCAGGCAACGGATGATTTTCCCATACACCTATTTGTGAAATTGTTGTGTTAATCCAAATATTTCTTAAGAAACTATTATTATTTTTTACTAAAGTCATTTATAAAGAGATATTTACCGTGGTTTGAGTTTTGAGTTTTCCAATATTTCGGCATAATTTCAAAACTCAAATTTTGGTAAATATCCCGTTATAAACGACTTTAGTGTTGTTAACCATGATAGTTTCAAAAGTTTGAAAAATTTTAGAGTTTAATATCGAAATTCTACAGCAAAAACTACCAACTGGTTAGAAATAAGCAGTTACGAGTATCATAGAATTCCTGTTACATATCACCGGAGGACTCGATACCCATCTGAGGTAAGCTTGATAAATGATATCTGCGGGCCATTACCGGGGATAGGTGGTATACCTTACCTGAGACTTTATTAGGAATAACTATTAGCAACGGAAGTAGCTAATGAATTTCTATTAAAATACAATGGAACAGACTTGAGAACGATTCCAAAATTAAAAAAAAAATCAAAATTAAAAAATTCACCGATCGACCACATGTGATTAATTACCTACCTTCATTCAAAAACCTAGAGCACTTCTATGTCATTATCATAAAACTTTTCATGCGTTTATTCTTGATAGAGCCGCTGCGCTGGTATGAAATATAAAAGGTCTAGGGTTGATTTGAATGTTTATTGATGGCCAGTGAGCTTGACCTGAGATGAATATAAAAATATTATCTAAATTGTCATAAGAAAGATGAATTCGCATTTTTGACCAAGCTTGAAGATAAATTAGTTCACGCCATGAGCTGACCTGGGACTAGATTAGTTCAAGACCAAACACCCTTCTACAGACTAGCGAAAGAATTTACATATTTATAGCAAAAAAAGTTATCTCTGATACGAGTAGGTATCAAAGAAATATTTTTTTACTTCAAAAAATATTAACAAAACTGCCACGTAAAAAAAATGCTGTCAAGAAAAAAAAATTGTTACGGGAATCGAACCGAAAATCTTCTATTCTGACCTCTTCTGTATCACAATGTACGTCTAAAGATAAGTTGTTTGCTCTCATAGGTAGGTAATGAAAAAAGTTGAAAAATATACCTACCAACAACTCTCAGTTTTACCGCTGTAACCGTACCGTGAAGTAAACGATTTACAGAGTTGAAAGTAAATGACCCAGAAAAGCCACGTGAGTGCTTAAGAGCGGCAAAGTATATATCGCTTTAAAACTAACCAATCTTCTCTTAGAATTCGTACACAAATATTGAATACAATTTGAAAGGAAAATAACATAAAATGCTCTTTATTCAGACAACTTTAGTCTATTTCGTAAGTACACTTAGTTCTGGGGGTAAGTACTTATTATTAAACGATTTTGTCTTCTGATGTAGGGTATACATCAGAGAACAATCGAATTTTGTGGTTGCATTCAGGATGCTGTTACTGCTAAAAAATACAGCCGTAAATCGACGCTGAATTAATTTATCTTGTTATGATATCCCTTATTTGTATATATACAAATATTGAATTTTTGAATTTTATATTATACAAATACAAATTTTATGTGTCATTTTCAGTCATGTCGGAGAAAACCACGAGTAGAATACATAATATAAAGAAGCGAAGCTATTGCTGCCTGCAACAAGTCAATTCTGCTGAAAATCGTCGTGGATCTTGAAGATTTCGATTTATAAGAATTTTTTGTGTTGTTTATTTATGTTCCTTTTGACCATAATTAGTGTCAGAACAATTTCAATAAATAATTTAAAATTTTTATTGTTTCATAATTTAAAACTTTCCTAGTCCTAACTACTTATATATTTATATACAAATATGAAATTAAAACATAAACACACGTTCACATAATGGGGTAAAAGATTCATAATGTTGGCAATATCGTGCTGCCAATATAATGCTGCCAATTCCTGAGGCAGGACAACTTATGGTGTACGGTCTGTAGTCTATAGTTATCGAACTCAATCATTCGCATAATTCGTCCGTACACCGTTCATGAAATGACGGGTCAAATAAAAAGGAGTACCAAGCCAAGTAGGTTGTCTATACTAATATTATAAAGAGGAAAGATTTGATTGTTTGTATGTTTGTTTGTTTGTTTGTTTGTTTGAATTGAATAGGCTCCGAAACTACTGGACCAATTTGAAAAATTCTTCCACCATAAGAATCCTAAAATTTCCGTGATGAACATAGGCTATAAAATATTTTCAAAAAAGTTAGAGAATAGAGTATAAAAACTTCAATAATAAAACCATAGCGCTATACATCAACTTCTTTTATTTTTTCTTTTTTCGCGCTGCTCGCTTTTGCTGTGACTTGGCTGTGACTCAACTTCAACTTCTTTTTTTATGGCACCGCTTTTGCTACGACGATTCCGCCAGTGTCAGTTATGGATTGTCATAGACATCACAATTCGTTACTGGGGTGCGAGAGGGTGCGAGAGGAAACTCAATGTCAAAAAATATAAAAACTTCAAGATTGGAACCATGCTGATGTAGGCGATATAGCGGTGCGAGAGAAAAGTCTTTATATAAGTAAAGGAGGTAAAGGTACAATTTTAAAAAAGAAAGATTTTATTGTTTGTTTGTGGTTTGAATTGAATAGGTTCTGAAACTACTAGACCTTTTTGGAAAAAAAAATCATCATTAGAATGATAATCATAGGCTATAGATGGGCTATAGAATATTTTTAAAGTTAGTGATCCTTATGAAAACTTCAATAATAAAGTACCTTATCTAACGTGTGTGTGTGTGTAAGAACTTAAAATTCTTTAAAATACCCGTGCGAAGCCGGGGCGGGCTGCTAGTTACCTATAACTTCAGATAGAATTTCTGTAAACAAACGTGATACATAACAAAAAAATTGTTTCGATTTGGAAGTTTACCCAATCTTTTGAAATACTTATGGCAGTGTTTATTGTGTAATTAAAATCAATAGAAAGAAAATAACAATGGTTTTGAGCTATATAATTATATTATTTAATTATTTTCAACAAGTTCTTAAAATCATGAAGAAATAAATAATTAGGAGAAAATACATATTTTACGACACTCGTATCATCTCGGTAATATTGGAGTAAATAACAGAAATTCAAAACTATTTTGCATTTTGACAATAGACGTTTTAGTTTGTATTGTAATTTCTTTCGACTCTCGCCCTTAGAAGCCAAATGTGTGAATTTTTGCAGATCATATGCAAAAGCTTTATCTTGTTTTTTTCGTTGTTAAGTATATTTTTAATCCCTCGTGGACACAGGGAAACAAGGGTGCGATCGTGAATGCTACACCCACGCTAGCGCAAGGCTACCTAAAATTTTGACGTAATTCCAACAGCTGTTTATGAAATCGCCGTTTCGATTCGATTTCTACAGGGTCTTAGCGTTCGCTAGTGTATCCATCAAGAGAATAGACAACTACGTGAAGTCGCTTCTCAAAACTGCCACTTGGCTAGGAATTTGATGGAAGTGATCGTTCGATGTTGTCAATCGGTTTGGTGAAATCAAAATATTCGTACATTGCCTACCAAAAATCTTGACGTTTAATCCATTTGAAGGTTGCCATCGCTAGAGCGATAAGAATTTTCAAAATCGAATCGCTTCATAGCGAATGCCGGTTGGCTAAGGACCCAGGTTAGGGATATTAAAAAACTATTGATGAAATCAACTTACGAATGACATGGGATCAGGCAGACCCGGTAAAAAGGATTGAGGCATACTGGAAACTATTGATATAATGACACAGAAAACTAAAATAGTTTTTATTGAATGCATTTCTGGTCAGGTTATTAGACTAAGTGTGGATGACGAACAAACCAAGACTAAATATCGGTAGGAAAAAACTTGACTTTTATGGCTGAACGAAAGGGTAAGTGTTCTTAATTATGTAGTTAAACGGTCGTGCTTGAAACAATAAAATTATATAGTGTGAACATATTTTTACAATACGATATACAACCAAATTTATTCATAAATAAATATCAGTTGTGTTTAATTTTATAATCAAAAACTTTTTTTATCGATCGTTTCGAAGCAAGGGCTTTGCTTTAGGTACCTTTATTGCCTTGAGCTTCTACTTGTCATAACCTACAACGTCTTTCATTTTGATCGAGATCCATGAGAGAAATTTGCTATAGAAAAATGTCGGCCATCTTGGATTTGAAAATGGACATCTCTTTCGTAAAACACATTGCGAGTTGATCGAAAACGATACCCATATAAGTGGGTGTAATGCCACACAGCAAGGCTCGCTTCAATATTGAAGCATTGGCCATCACCTTAGTGGGCTTAGGTATGAAAGTGAAGGGAGCCTAAGATGGAGCTGAAGGAATTTTCGCAACGATCTTTTGATGATAAATATAAGCAGTATCAAGTATATTTACGAAAATAGGCTGAGTTTTTATATTATTTTGTTATGTGTTACCACGGAGACTTTGTTTCATTATTTTTAGCGATCTTGTGATTGTATTTATAAGTACATAACCTGTTTAAAAAAAAACTACGCCTTGTAGTTTCATAATTTCCCCTATCTCCCTTACTTAAAATTTTTAGAACTACATTTAAAATGGTCGTAAATACTAAAAAAACATAGGTACTTATATCAACAATCGTGCATCACGATTACACAATTTATGGTTTTTTATTGACAAACCTTGTAGCGTAGCGGGTAAAAGTCCACCTATGTCGTAAGTTATGCGGTTCGATTCCTTCTTCGGGCCAAAAATGTTTGTACGATGTGCAGATACGTATTTGTTTCGGGCGCTTAGACATACGTTACATTTAAACATCGTAAGCAGTGCGGGAGGGAACACGAACATGAAGCCGATCATGAAAGCTAAACGATGAATGTAAGCACCATGACAAAACTCACAAGGTATATATGTTACAGATATAATGTATATCTTGATTGTTTTTGTAATGAATAAACGGTTTGTTCATGTATGTTATACCTTAACGAGTTTAAATCTGAATAATTTCGAAGGAGCGTCATCGACCCAAAAATAAGGAAGTTTCTGCCCAATCATTATTAAGCCTTACGTTGTAAATGATGAGGTTTAATATTTTTATTCTATACTATAATCATTATGGAGAGAAAATATAAATTTCATTATTTGTTTGAATTGAATAGGCTCCGAAACTAATAGACCGATTCGAAAACTTCTTTCAGCATTAGCTATTATTTCACCAATTCCTACGTTATACACATATTATTTTTATTTTTTTTTGTAGCTTTGTTATTTTTATTATAATTTGTTTTATTTCTTGGTATATTTCTAGTTGAGTTTTTGTATACATTATGTTTATTGATAACAGTTTCATTTTCTGTTGTACTACCATCTCTATTTTTGTTCTTGTATAGCTAGCTACTAATAAGGTTGCCTGGAAGAAAATTAATTTAGATATAAGACTATGTAACTGTTTATTTATAGAAAAATACAATAAAGTGTTCATTCATTCATTCATTCATTAGGGATCCGTATGAAGACTTCAATAATGTAACCAAAATAATTTCAGAATTTTTTGTTTAATACCCATACTACCCCCGGCGAAGCCGGGGTAGACCGGTTGTATAAGTATATAATATAAGTACCTTATATTTCCTTCGAAAATAAAAACCTTCCAGTTGGTAGAGATGAATGGTATACATATTTTGAGAGCTCAAGAGCAGTCTTATGAGGATCAAAATACCAACGCGAGCGAAGCGATGTAAAAAGTTTTGATGATGTAAGGTTCAATGGAAATGTCTTTACTGCGTTGCGATACTAGAATTTTGCAAATGTAAACAAAATCGGGTTATGAGTCAGGAATACATTCATACAGTTTTCAGGTCTTATCACCGTACCCTGTGCACATAACTACATGGAATTCTCTCCCGCACGATATTCATATTAGCCCCTTACTCTTTATTTTGTAGCGTTAAGTCAAAGACAGAGTTTATCTCAATGACTCTAATGTATCTAATATATGTATAATTCATACTTGTGTATATAATTATATTAATCTCTTATAGTCACATAGATTTTATAAGATTTTATGTATTTTACCTATATTGTTATATTATGTAGTAGTTAATACTAAAGCAGGTGAAAATTTAACAATTTATCCACTTTTATAGCTTTATTTCTCTCTCCCAATAAGGTTTTCTGGAAGATCATTTATTTTCTCATTGGATAGTTAAGTTAACGTATGAAATATTGCCAAGTTTTAAAAGTTACTCATGGGAAAAAATGCACTATTCCACCGCTACAGTTTCTCCTAAATTATGCACCCACCGGATCAGAGCATATGCAGTGTACGTGCGTTATTATTTACAATATTATGTCCGGCATCCGAATGCCATTATGCCGATCCAGTGCACGCTGTAGGTACTATTGAAATCAATATCATCATCATCATCAGCCTATAATACATACATACATAGGCCTTCCCTCCCCTCTCTCCCCAAAAATCCATATAAACCAACAAATTCTCACACAATATTTCAGATCCAGTGGAAGCACAGCTTAGTTTAGCTTTAGTTATCTAAAGCTGTACGTCCACATAACATGGTCACTAAATCATCATCAGCAGCCCAGTTAGTCCACAGCTGGACATAGGCCTATCCTAATGAGCGCCTTAGTAACCTGTCTTCAGCTTGTCGCATCCAGCATCTGCCTGCAGGGCGTCCTACACTACGTTCGCTGAGTCGTGGTCTCCACAAGACCACGTTTTTCCCAATGGTTGTCGGTTCTTCGAGAGATAACGGCCGGCCCGCTGCCATTTCAGTTCACATAATAGTAAGGGTTATATAAAATCCCGTTCAGTACATTTTCCCATACGTATAGTAAACATTACTTAAGTTTATTCAAATTAATTTATTATAAAATAATAGTTGAATGATAAATAATTAATAATATAAATGATGTTATAAAAAATAATTTTATATTTATATTAATTGATGAAAATAATTCATTAGAGGCAATTCTTGAAACATAAATAAATAATACTAATACAAGTCACTTCCGCATTTTCTAAATCAATTAATTGCAAAGGTATATGATACGAGTACGAGCGAATGTCACGAAGCACATTCAAGCGTGCGATTTTAACTGAGTCTTTCTTGAGCAAGACGGTCATTCTATGTTGTTCCCGAAGATTCTAGAAATTACGTTCGCAACTAGATGTTTGAAAAGTTAATTCTGTTTTCTTAGGAATTTCAATGTATTTTTAGTTAGCGTGAGTTCATTCGTTGAAAGTTTTAACAAAACTATTTCTTACGTAAGTACTTATAATTTCAGTGCATAAAATATGATGTCAATTTAATTTATTCCTGAACTTTATAAGTCCCGTCCAAAAAAATTTATGGACGGGACATTAAGGTCAAGAAATACATTAAAAATATTATTACATTCTGTGGGACCGTGACAGTGAAAACTCTGATTTTTCAACATCTGTAACTTTTTTGAAAATCTATGATAAAAAGAACGGCTAGTTTATAACTACCCATCATTTATAACTACATATATAACTGTAAAAATCTGTAGTCACTGAAAGCTAGGAAATGACATGTTTTTTTATGTTACTCATACATATTACTTTATTTGATAAAATAAAGAACTTGTTAAAACTGGTTTATTTAGAATTCACCGCTACATTCTTATGTTTCTCCCTAGAAACTCTAAATAATCAGAAAAAAAATGACGGTAAGACTCTGTTTTAAACAAAAATGGCTCAAATAGTTCGGTTTGGTCTTACTATCAAAGCTTTGCAAGCAGCTACCAATCACCCTGTATACAGTTTTTATAAGAACTTGCATGGTTGGTTTCTAGTCATCCTTAACAGTTCTTGAATAACTCTCTATTTAGGTATTTTTTAAATTCTGCGTCTATAAATTTTGGTATTAAATTTTCTCGTCGAATATAAAACAGAGTGCTCTGGTGAGTAAATACCTACTCTCTGTTTTGATGCATAATGCAGAACTAGTTTATGTGCTGTGCATAGAGTAGCTAGCTAGAGTGTGCTATGCAGGAAATATGGAATATCATAAATTCATATCAAATGGCATAACATACATAATGTAAAACGTGTTTTGATATATTTTCCATCAAACCAGAGTAAGTTGGATCTCGTAGCTTTGAATATAATTATTTTAATTTGAATTTCAATATTTGAACTACATTATATTTGTGACATCGATAGATACAATATTTTGGTATGTGTAACACACAATATTATATTACATGATAATACTAACGTACAAACCGAGCTCAATTATTTCAATAGGAAATACTAGTTCAAATTCAGTTATTTACATTTAACTTTTTTTTGTTAATTAAGGTTTTAGGCGTACATAGCTTGTGCATTGGAATTTTTTTCCTAAAACTTAGCATTAGTACCAAATTAAAACAATTTATAATAGCTGAACCCTAATAATTTGTATGGGATGAGCATCGGGAAGAGTTATGTCAATGATCATAACCGGGAAACTTCAAAAAATGGCAGGAATTTGTATGATGATGATTATATCGGCGGCGTAGATGCGAGCCGAGGGTCTTATTTATGAAGGTCCGCTTCCAATAAAGTAGCCGAAATCTTAGGAACATTGTCATAGTAAACTTTAACAAGTATATCGTCGGGGATCGATCAGATTTTATGGAGATAACTTTCGTGTTATAAGTAAAGTAGGATAGCAGTAAATTTTAGTCATACATGGTATTAACTTACTTTTAAATGTGACAGTGACACGCTCACGCCTCGAATGGAAAATATATCCAGTCAATTTTCAATTCCATTTCGCGGTATGGGAAGGTGGAATATCAGCTATTTTTATTGATAACCAATCTTCACTTATTATAAAAGCTAAGCTTTGCCCATGACTTTCCTTGGTGGGCTTCGATCCAATATTTTTAAAAGATTTCATTAAATACGACAGACATAATAATAGGTCATCATAATAAGTGCATACTTGTCTCCTAATAAATTTGTACTTTTAGTATAATGATTGCCTAGAAAAAATATTGTCACAATTTATTAAAGAACATAAGTGAATGAAATAAACATTATTTAATTCACTTATACTTTCGGCTTTGCACGCACCACCGTGATCAAATCTAGTCAAATTTTGTACTGCAAGTTCACCAAATTTTCTCATTATCAGCTCCGTAGGTAGTCGAGGAAATCTTAGGTAGTCCAAGATAAGCACGGGTATAGCACACAAAGTCTTGAAAGAATATCCACCTTTGTGGATATTCTTTCAAGACTTTCGTTGTACTGTCGATCATATCGTTCATTACCGTCTCGTGATACTGTGGTCAAAATTAGGTGTTTTCTCGAGAACACATCACATCTTTACAAACTTTTGCTCTTGGGTATATGGTGAGAAAGATGTTATCCAACCAAACTGCCTGGGAACAGACTCAACAAAACAAACAACAAAACATTCAGATTTATTAATATCTATCAAAGGCTGTTGAAAGCTGATCTTGATTTATAGGAAAATGTTCTCCATAGATTGTTCAAGGGGGTATTTTGTTTGAGATTTGATGACTGAAGAGGTTGGTTTAGTAGTTGCCAACCAACCAGTTTCTCTGTTTTTACAAGCTTTTATTTTACTTGCGTTGTTAGTATATTTGAGCTAAATTTTGACAATGAATTTTTGACCAGTTATCACCCAATTGCAGTCCCGATTGAGCTGTTTTTTGGTATACTTATTAAGTTGACAGTTTAATGTTTAATGTTGACAGAGCTGGTCTGATGCTGTAGACCGAAGGTACCATAGGAACTCTTAAATAAAACGAATTAGCCCCGTCGAGTTAGTGTTTGTTGGATTTTTCTTCCCTAGCACTTTGGTCCCTTGATGATATAAAAGCCTGTTTATAAAAGAGGCTTAGTTAAAATATTCAAAATAAAATATTTTCATAATTAAATATTATTAAATTGTTTTGATGCTCACAAATCTTAGCAGCCTATGAAAATCTACGTTGAATGAACAGTTATCTAATTGCATAAAAAAATAAAAGTTAGTTTCGAACTTTTCCGAATATCTCGATAGGTGGAAGGGCCTCAACTGGAAATAAGGGTAAGTCAATGTCGAATGAAAGGAATACCAACTTTTTCAAGTTTCAAGTCAGTCTTGCTAATTACGCATAATTTTTTTTGTTTTTATTTTCCTTTCATTTGACATTGATATAGGTACCTTGAATTCCAATATAAGAATACAAATTGAAAACCGCTCATTATTCGGGTGTAAAATACTGTTACACAAATCTACCTCCAACAATTTAATAAAATGCTTAGAGACACTAGTTACATGGCAGCTGGGGGAGCCTCATTATAGGTATGGGTTGCTTAGTACTTTCCTTATAGCCTCACTACCACGTTTCCATCTTTCGAGGATATCTATAAGGGTTGGTGCGGCAGCAGATAAGACTCAGGATGTCAAGAGGCGCAAATATGCAGGTCTCGATAGAGCTTACTTATTTTCTGTTCTTGTATAATACGTGAGGTACGGCGGTTTTCTGCCGCGTGACCCGAGAACTAGTGAGTACCAGGGCAGCGCATCAGCATTGTCTATTATGTAGTTGCTTTTCTGTATGAAAAAATTCTAGTACCTAGTATTTATTTGGGTACGATTATTTTACTGACTGAGTTATAAAACTAACTTGTTATGGCTCGGCCACACACAAGAGAAATACTTTCACACAACTAATATTTAAGTTCCATTATGTATCTTCTAAGGGGCGTATCAAAACTAAATAAGGTATTCCACAACTTGCCTAACTTTTACTTATTATACCTTACTTACGCGTCTATGCTTCATAATTTATGCAATCCCAAGTTGAGGTACAAACCGTGAACAGTCTTTGACCCAATTATGAAAACATAAAAATTATGAGGGTTTCGGTGTCCTTTAAGTTTTTGTGCTTTGGAAATGTCTTTTAGATCTTCAAACCCTGGATGATTTTCGTTTTAATTTTATTTGTGTGCATTGTCTAGCATTATTTATTTTATTATGATGATTTATAGATATGAAATTGAAAATTTATGATGCATGTTAAGCAAAAAAAGTTATTAGCTAAAAACCTGACACATTTAATAAATGGTTTTTGTTCAAAATAGAACGCTTAACTTAATTTAATTCAAATTCCTCAAATTATTTGTTCAGAGGATAAATTCGACCTTACTTGGCTTTGTAGGAAGGAATTCTTTAGATCTTTGAAATCCAATTGGATTTTATTTGAGAAATTTATTTGATACCTTTGATGAATCCAACTGTAACACTAATATTATTAGTCAATGCGAGAGTTTGGATGTTTCGATTTTTGTATTGATGTTTTTAGAATTTTGCACCGATGTAGCCTTAGACCTAGCGTTACATATTGCCGCAGTCAAAGGCTTAGTGGTGGATTTATCCCAGATAATCGCGAGTACAGCCGATGGAAGTAGCTTTAACAATATCATGTAAAATTCATTGAAAACTATCAAGTCCAGTGCCGTTAACGCTTCTCTCTTCTACTGGAAATACCTGTGTGCTCTCGATTTTGTTCATTATCTGCGGAAAAGGTAAACATCCCGCACTAATTAATTATGCATGTAGTTAATAACTAAGACCCGAGATATACCTACAAGTCTTTCTGCTTTTGATTCTTATAAGTAATGCCTTTGCTTATAAAATACAATACACCTTCTTTGGTTCTGGTAGGAAGAAACAAAGTGTATTTAAATGAGGTGTACCTATGAGTTTTTTGAGGGGTGGTTGCCTTCGACTACATACTCGTAGCAAAATAAAATAATAAGACGTTTACGCCAATCAAGCAGCAAAAGAATCAAGGGAAGTGATTGGATTTGAAACAAATATATCCGATAAAGAAATTAAGTTGCCGACATAATTCAAAGAATTAAGCAAGATGCAGTCCCAACAACAGTTAGCAGTCCACAACCTGCGAAAGACTGCAAAAGAATTATAGAAGAAGGTGTATGCAGCAAGTTGAAGACAGATCACCATTAGGGCCGGATTCCACAAAGGCTGGGACTAGATGAGCGGAGATCGACCAATAGATCGTAGTCTTTATACATCTTGTCTCCGCTTAATTTCACGGATACAAGCTAGTTGAGTGCATTATATTTGTATGCAATTAAAACAAAAAAAGATCGCAGCGGAGTAAGCATTGCTTTCCTAGCTGGCCATAATTGTATGCTCCAACGCTCGCTGCATGTAGCCCAGTTCTTCCCAGGTAACATCTCCTCACAGCTTCGGTGGAGACTCCTGCTTGCTCAAAAACGTATCTTCTCGTTTGCGCTTTGGACATCTTCACATATTTCCACTTTGGTGGCCACTGGGCCTCAGGGGGTCCTCTATCCAGCAATGGGTTATCATCATCATCATCAGCTTATAATAGTCCACTGCTGGACATAGGCCTCCCAATGGATTATATTAGAGGTTAATAGCACTAGATATCGAAAACAATTTAGTTTACTAAAATGGCCATTTCTAACAGTTAGTTCGACGCGCAACGTATTTTAGATAATTACAGGTTCAACTCCAAATGAACCCTCAATTGAAATTAGATAATATTATTTTATGTAATGTGGGACAATTTTAATACCTTTATTCCATTCCGCTACCATTCCGTTTCATTATTCATGAGTTACAGGGACTGGAGTATTTAACGATGTTTGAATAACATAAAATTTAATCTTATTTGGTATGCATAGTTCCGTCTTTCAGCCTAGCGAGTGGTTTTGTAGTCGGAAAGCTAGAAATACAGATTCTACGTCAGTTTACTTGGTGCCACATAAAATTAACATGTCATGTGTACTTGACGATTGTGAACTTAGCCACAAGGTGGTGTCATAACCCTGGGAGAGTCAACTTTCAATCTACGATTATAAGTTTTTTTTAAATATAGCCTTTTTTCTTCCTATTTTAGGACTATGAAAAGCAATCTAGCAATATACTTATAATAATAATAAACTTAAATATAATAATTATCAACTTTGACTAAGAATGTGAATGTATTGCACTTACTAATAACTTTAAAATAACAATGTATTTTGTCTGATTCTCTTTTCGAAGAACACTTTGTAAATAGTAGACCATGGAAATGAAATGCGTGGCTGTAACACGATGAAAAACCACTCGCCGCGTGACGACAATCACTGCAACGCGATGGAAACGTAGTGGAAAATAAATATACGTTTTGCTAAGGGCTTATACTACAGTCGTTAATAGACCTCGAATAGGTTCATCATAAAGTATGTACTTGTATCGATATGTTGTGAGAAAACTGCCTATAGCTTCAGTACATAGTAAAACCAGCTATATTGAGGACCCCATGACTTAAGATGATAATAGCCTGTCCTATGCGTATCGACCGAATAATCTTACTTGGAAAGGACACTAGAGCAAGAAAACGTGATTTGTCTTACTAGGTATGTTAGCTTTATGCAAACTTTGGTTTAAAAAGTTTCTCATTCGGACTCACTACGAATTAGTACATATAATAAAAAAGAAATATTTATATATGTAATGTCATCATCATCATCATCATCAGCCTATGTTAGTCCACTGTTGGACATAGGCCTCCCCTAATGAGCGCCATAGCGCCCTGTCTTAGGCTTGTCGCATCCAGCATCTGCCAGCAGTCTTTCGCAGATCGTCATCCCACCTGGCCGGAGGGCGTCCTACACTACGTTTACCGAGTCGCGGTCTCCACTCAAGAACACGTTTACCCCAGCGGTTATCGGCTCTTCGCGAAATATGGCCGGCCCACTGCCACTTCAGTTGGCTAATTCTCTGAGCTATGTCGATGACTTTAGTTCTCTGTCGGATGAATTGGTTACGAATCCTATCCTTCAGAGAAACTCCGAGCATAGCTCTTTCCATAGCGCTGGGTGACTTTGAACTGGTGGACCAACCCTATCGTGAGTGTCCACGTTTCAGCTCCGTAGGTCATGACTGGTAGAACGCACTGATTAAAAACTTTCGTTTTCAAACATTGCGGTATGGATGACGAGAAGACTCGACGTAATTTTCCGAACGCTGCCCAGCCTAGCTGGATCCTCCTCTTGGCTTCCTTCTCGAAATTGTTTTTACCCAACTGCAAAATCTGCCCGAGGTAAGTGTACTCAGAAACAATTTCGAGTTTATGTAATGCATTGTATTGTATTATGTATATCATCTAGTATGACGTTGTGTGAACTATCCAGCATTATTTAATCGTCAGCCAATAGTCCAATGCTGGACCTCTAGGCCTCCCCTAATGAGTGCCATAGATGGCATTATTTATCATTTGGGGGTTATTGCCCATTATTTATTTATTATTATTAGTCTCACTCTAACGATAGCCATGTGCGCAGCAAATAATGCATGGTTATAGGCTTTGTGATATCACATAAAAATGGTGGTGTAACGAGATAGCGGGGTATAAGTAAGTGTCTAAAATCTTGTAAGAAAATATGCTCGTGGCATCCTTGCTAGTGGTTGATGATAATGATGAGCTAAAATAGTGGAGCAGCCTTATCGTGAGTGTAAGACAACTCTAATTGTTTCTCGACAATTCTCCTAAGTGAATCCGTGGACAAAATTGAGTCTACAATAAAACCATCACAAACTGAAAGCGTCTGTACCAAAACACGCTCGTAAAATCTAAGCGCTAAGTAAAGTGTGTCATTCTTTTCGACACCTCTTATCGATATGTCGGTTTATTTTATTGTTATTGTCATTTCTACACGTGGCTCTTGGAAATATTGAAGCTTTTCCTTGTACGACGAAAGTAAGCACTTATGATGTCAGAATTACAAAGGGAAAGAAATAAAATGTTGATTAACATTTGGAACAGTCAGCTACATCAATTTGTACCTTCTCACAGAGCTGACTGACTCGATGTCTGCTATACGCCCGTTACACTGTGACTCGGATTTTTGGACTGGGTAGAACGGAGCATACCTTTCGGGTTGAGCAGGGTAAATTAATATTGGGTAGAAAAATTGTGGGTTGAATGGGTAAGCACTCACAAACGCACCTTGGCATAAGTGTTCATATCCTATATTAATGTACGTGACCGTCTTCTGTTGTTTTCGTTATAAAAGTGTGTGTTACAAAAGGATCTTTAGAAATGGAAAACTATTCTTAAAGTCAGAAATTTGGCAACAAAAATGTTTTGGAAAGCTTCCTCTGTCAAATTAGCTGAATAGCCGTTGAAATAACGAGAGCAGGAAGCGCGCTGAATATTAAACGTGTTTATAATACCTCGGGAGAAAATGTAACGGAGAACTTTCAGAAGCTCTGGGTTTTTTCACTAAATTATTAATATGGCCAAGCGTTACTTTCTAGAAACCTGTACACGTGTTTGTAAACAGATAAATATTGTTAAATATTTACTAAGCGGCGTGGCATGGGAAATCACCAGGTGATCGTTCAGACTTGGCAGTGAATAAGATATTTTAACAACTTCACAGCCAGTGATGCATATATTGTAGATTTGCGATTCCTAATAGCTACAGCTTGCCAGTCCGGGTCACGCTGCAGAGGTAGTGAATGCGTTAAACATATTTATCAAGAAGCGAGATGACAAACTCAAGGTAGAAATATTTATTTATTTATTTATATAAGGAACGCCAACAACGTATATATGACACATTCTTAAATTTAGGCACTTATTTAAGGTTCTTATATATACACTAATAATAGGCGGACACATCATTCTAAAAATATTTATATAAATAAGATTGTCACCCTGTCAAAAGCACCAAGCTATAACACTATACCTCTATAACACACTACCTCCATCACAAAACTTATCTCGCTGCTAAACAATGCAGACTTTCGTCAAACTTGTGGCTAAATAATTAAAACTATAACTTTGCGCAACGTTAAATACCTGCTTTGGTATAGCCGCTACGGCGTAGGTGCTACGTTGTAGAATATACGACGTAGATACTCGACGCGATGGCGACGTAGCTGAGCATAGCAGACAAGACGTCGTCATGGTAAACTTATACCAACGTAAGCGCATAGCTAATTGAAGCCAATTTATAATAATTTCTCAAAAAAGTTGACAACGACGGGTTTAAAACCTCGGACTGTATAAACTTCAATGTTTGAGTGGAGCTAACGGCGTTAGAGGCCAAAATATTTTTTTCCAAGTTTTCGAAATCTCGGTATTTGACTTCGTGGCGTAATTGATTAGCTAATTTCCGTAGTTTGGAAAGGTTGCAGGTTCTAATCGTCGAAATCGTATATTTTTGAGATATTATTTGATTCCTTAGAAATTTGAAATATAAGGGCATTTGTACGCACTTTAATAAAATAGAAGACCTTGCAATTAAGCTTGCAATGACCATGAACTATGGAAGTCTATGGACGAAAGTCCCTAAGTGGCGATAACTGTCAAAGACGTCCTTAGTGGCAAAGCTCGAAAGCTCTTCCGTACAGAGTAAAAGCAAGGTTTTGATGCCGTCTTGAATTCCATCTGCGCTAGCTGTACGGTTCTTTTCATAAAATAGTTTTGTATTATCCTGAAATAGAACGACTACCATTGTACTCATTCAAAACAAAACTCCAACTGCAATCGGGTTAGCATGCAAACGTGCAGAAAATTGCTATATCTAAATCGGAATACAATGGCATTATTTCTTTCGTAAGAATACGTTTCATTTTCCAAATGCAACATTTGAGTCGAGGCCAAGGAAAACAGGCGTCACCGTCTGCTCGGTTCATTGTCTATATGACCTTAATACGACATTTTTTCGCTGCGCGTCTGCAGCTTATAGGAAACATACGGGAAGAAAATCGCGACGAAAGCTCTCGTAAAACACGTTTAAAACACTGTTTTACACATTTTTTGTTAATATTCAATTAGTTTATTATGAACTTTTTTTCATATTACGTTCAAGACGGATCATCACACTCAGAATTCTAACTCTCCATCCTGTGGTTCAGTTACATAATGTCCTAGGGTCAACCTGGGGAATTATGTAAGTCGTGGTTTGTGCAGGCCGTTCGATCATGACAAACATCTTCTGCGGTGACTGAGTACCTACAACATAAGTTTGCGAATTAAGACGTTTGTCTTTGATCGGATCAGTGTCAACGAATTAGCATTGCCATCCAATGTGGCAATGCTGCCAGCATCGGGGCATTTTGCCTTCTGGTAACAGGGTTGGTTGTGCTATTATTTCTCACGTGAACTGTCCCATGGGATAGTGTTAGATACACTTAAAAACAGCAGAAATATTTGAAACTTTTAATTTACTTGGTGTGTGTCTTTATCTCTATATTTAAAAAAAGCCGGCTTCTAATCGAATGCGAGTGTTCTGTCAATCATTCGGAGCACGACCAGCGCAAGGCGCCTACGTGTATTGCAATGTAAATAATTAACTAGATTAAAAATAGATTTATTCGATGTACAAGTTATTTTAATTAATACAAATTGTAAGCTGATATCCTCGTATTATTTAAAGTCCTGCCGCAAGGTAAGATCACCAATAATACATGTATTTAAAAGATATTCCATCTATCCCGTATGTTTCTATTGTGCGACGTGACAATAGGCCCCCGCGGCTCGGCTGACACCTGACGTGTGCCCTGACGAAGAAGATTATTGGCACTGTAAATCAACCAGATTGGGCTGTTCGTTAACCGATATATCACTTGGCGAGTCTTTTAAGGTTTAGTACAAACAGATGCTACGAACAGTTTGTATAGTGGTTTTCTATTCTGGTTTTATACACGTGTGATATAAAAACTAGAAAAGAAAACCACTATTATAAATAGGTATATCTTTTATTTTCACTTGACATAGAAGCGGCCACACAGACATTGTATTTATTTCTTTATTTCTTTCTTTGTTTAAGTAAGAAGGCATGTAAATCTGTTTCTATCATATCTGGCTTGAATTGATGAGGTCTATTTAAAATAACCAGCAATGCGTGACAGGGTCTGGGTTTACATTATCGCTTACCGTTATCAAACCTTAGTTAATGAGGGTTGATAAAACTTTTATAACACTCTAATAACCACTAGGAGACACGATTCTAGCCACCTGATGTTGTAGTTAATACAAAAGTACACACGTTGTTGGTGTTGAAACATGTGTGCACTTATCCTTATAAATGGGATAGAGAGTGCCAATTTTTCGGACACTGCCCTTTTATGTTAGATCTGTAGCCTTCATCATGTAAATAAATCAAGATGCTTTGAGATTGCCTGTTGAAGATGACTTGGATTTATGGTTATTTAACGACTAGCGCTCTCGGGTATTTAATATTTCAATTTTTTTTACACAAAAATACACATTGGGTTACATTATTGAATTTTTCCTCCGGATCCCTTTTTTGCAAAGATTCTAAAGCATTTGTAAGTCATATTATGACGGTGAAAGGTTGTTAAATTGGTCCAGGAGTTTCGGAGCTTACGGAACAATCAAATATATCCTCTTTATAATATTAAGTATAGATATGGCTGGTGTTGCTACAGACAGTATTAGCTAGAATAGGAGGTGAATATGAAAAATATATGTAAGAAGAAAGAGAGAAAAGATATAAATGTTGAATTGAAAGGAGCAGAGTCATTAGTATGGGTTGTGCCTAAAAACTTACGAATACTTTTTCATTTCCTTATAGGAAGGAAGCATATTATGTTAATGATTTGCTGCGCCCTATCGGACTCCTACTGAATATAGAGGAATTACATGAATGAACATAGAATAAAGAATATTTTCGAGAAAGTTAGGGTTCCGTATGAAAAAATTAATCTTTGTTAAATACCCGTGCGAGGCCGGGGCGGACCGCTAGTTTTGTTTGTAAAATGTGAATGTTTGGCTTAAACGCCACACAAGGTCATACTAACCTACCTCTCTTGGCAGCAATTGGAAAGTGTTGATGAAATGTCAGAATCATCTCTAACCATCATCATTTAGAGAGCATTTTAGGCTCAGCAAAGCCTTATTTAAAAACAAGTCACGGTCTTCGATCTCATTAAAAGAATCTCTAGATATATATTTCGTATTCATATTATTTATTACATATTATTTATTATTTATTTAAAATATCATGGACCTCTTGACAATCAAACTATGAACTTTTGTTTTTTTAATACGATGGAATCGTGGAACTCTGGGAATAAGCCATGTACACAGATAGGCAGATGTTTTTAATTCATCTTTCTTCTCTTTCTTCGTAAAATTTCTCATATCAACCTCCTTTTCTAGCTTATCAATATACTGTCTGTAACAGTACAAGCCATAATTTGTTCATACAATATCATCCACGCCTCGACAGAATTGACTGTGATATCGTTTTGCATAGTAAGGCTGCATGGTAATTAAACATACATGGCCTGTGTGCGAATGGACGCATGTAGCAAACTACAATCAAAGGCGCTCGGCTTTTGTGTATTCAGTGTGCTCTAAATTAAAGCATTCAAGCGTTTTTTGGCACACTTATTAACATGTTAAACATAGCTTCCGTAACCAAAAGGAATATTGCTATAATCAGGCAGATTGGAGATCCAATGGAGTTATTGAATAATATAGAGCAGGAAACTGCTACCCTCTCACTGATAATATAAATAAATGATGCTGGACAATCCACACTAGAATCCGGAACAAATAATATATGCAGGATCGTACAAACATTAGTCCCGAGGCTGGTATCGAACTCGCAACCTACTGCGTTGTAAGCGGATCTTCGTTCACCTCGCTACGCAGTTCCTTAGTACGGGCTGAATTGTCGGGGTTAAGGCCCTAAGTATCAGCAAGTACACTTAATCTATACTAATATTATAAAGAGGAAAGATTTGATTGTTTGAATTGAATATGTTCCGAAACTACTGGACCGATTTGAAAAAAAAATACCATTAGAATCCTAAATTTTCCCTGATGAACATAGGCTATAAAATATTATCTAAATGTTAGGGATCCGCATGAACAATAAAAATTTTGTTGAATACCCGTGCGAAGCCGGGCGGAACGCTAGTAGCATATAAAATAATATATAAAAAAAATTGCCCAACAAATAAACCTTTACCTCATGTGTTGGACCATAGAAAACAGAGTCCCTACCAAGGTCTAAACTTGCCACGATATAGGGAATTTACTGGGAATAGGGTTAGCTGAAATGGATCTCGCAGCACATTGCTTGGTTCTAGGAAACTAAGACATTGGATACAAGTAATGTGGTTATGCTTGCGTATGTTACATCAGGAATGTATTTGGTACATTGAGTCTAACATGATTCGTTTAATGTTCCTCGCCAATCAACGATAATAATATATTGGAGTAGCGACCTTCCCCGGCTTTGTACGGGTGCAATGCTAATCATGTTGTACAGTACATATAAACGGGTTAGATCCGCTTTGCACGAGTCCCGTTATGCTCATATTATTAAATACCTAACATAAAGTGCCGCTATGCTACGAATTTCTCATGGAAGGGACGATTCATAGATTACTAGAAAAATGTTTTTAAATGAATACCCTAAAAACTAACCTCATTAATCAACATCATCAGGCTATAAACAGTCCACAGTTGGACATAGCCCTTAAAAAGTTAAAGCGTAAAGCGGGATCTACATAATTTCAGGGAAAAGATTTTGGTAGGTAAATAAAAATCTCCTTGAGCGATTCTATCTATTAATGAAAACCGCATCAAAATCCGGATTCAGTTATATCGCGTGTCCCTGTACTATGAAAAATAAAATAAAAAATAAAAAAATAATTTTTTTTTTTTTTTTTTGTACTAACATGACGCGGGGATAAAAAGTATCCTATAACCTTTCTCCCGGCCTAGAAAACCAAATACCATATTTCATCAAAACCGTTTCCATAGTGATGACCTCTGTGGCGCGGTGGGCGAATGTACACTTGCGACGCAGGAGGTTGCGGGTTCGATTCCCGCCTCGGGACAAATATTTGTACGATCTGCAGGTATTTGTTCAGGGTGTTCTGGTCGTTTTCTATGTATGATAAAATATCTATATATGTATTAATATTTATTATGTATATCAGTCATCTAGTACCCATAACACGAGCTGTGCTTAGCTTGAGGCTAGATGATGCTGTGTGGATTGTCCGGAATTATTTATTTATTTATAGTAGGCGTGAAAGATGGACAGACAGATAGAAACAGCCACTTTCGCTTTTATAAATAAATTGTATGGATGGATTATATATGATGGCGCTGCTATTAAAAAGCAATAGCTAACTAAATTAGTTTTGATTTAAGTTTAAATGTCAGGTTATTATTTCTTGAAATTATGCCTGAAATAACTAATTAAAATTAAGAAAAGTATTTTCAGACCTAATTGTAATTCTAAGAAGATACTTCCGGTCTTAGTTTATTAATTAATAGATTAAATCAATGATTGTTAAAATTAATAATATTAATTATGTCATCATAATTTATTTTTACGGAATTTATTTATTTACATTATAATTTAAAGTGTGAAATAGTGATTTGACTAGTACTAGCTATGACTGTTATAAATAGCTGTAATTGCATGGAGCAACCATTCTGTTTTTGTCGCTCGTACAGTAAAGAGCTCTGAACAAAAGTGTAAAGAAGTTGTTGGCGTTTCATTTGTTCGCTTCATGAACCCAGCTCTCACATATATAATTATAAGTCATCGAGCTAGTGTTTCCTCTTAGGTTGGGGCTCGATGATGTATGGATTGTCCTAGCATTATTATTATTAATGAGTAGAAAAATCAAGATCTGCTTATAATTTAATCACTGATAAAACAAAGCAAAGTCTCTTCGTGATGATTTTTAGAAAACATGTTTTGTTTTGACTGGAATTACCAAAGTAAACCCTGTTTCAGTTCGTGTAAAACAATAAAGGATCGTACAGTTACGATTCTACAGTAGGATAATCACGCGTAATTTGTATAGGCCTTGCACAGAGCAATGGATTACACTGGCTGATGAATGAATTCGGTCCACACAGCATTAGTAGCACGACTAATGAACCTAGGTCTTCCATGATTGATCACACAGGTGGAGTTGGGTCAAAGTTGGCTAATTACGTTAGTTTAGCGGTGGAAGTGTATCGGACTTTAAGAAGGGAATTCGTTACATATCAGTTGCTAACGTGGAATGACATTTGCTGAAGTACTAACTTAAAAAAGTTAATAATTGAATTAGAGGAAAGATGTAAAAAAGTGATGATGGTGACTGTTTCACCTGTTATCACTGAAAGCATGCTTAGCTCTCTATGCATAATGTAAATGTAATAAATTTATAGCTAGATAGATAAAAATAAATATAATTTTACGGATCTTAAAAAAATCGGTACACAATTAAACCTGTCCTTCATAATAATAATTATGTTTGTAGTATGTTTATATGTATTATTGGTGTTTATTTATATATCAAATTATAAAACCTACTCTCAAGTCTCCTGGAAGAGATCATAGCGATAATGCCGTCTTTTATACTAACTCTACTCGTCTGTTTGTGATGTTCTCTTTGTGTGGTATAATAAAGTAATTTCTTCCTTTCTATCCACATATTCACATAGATGCCCCTGTACAACTCAATGATTCTATCTATCCATGGATATCTAGAAGAGATCGCTTTTGCGCGAAAAAATCGTCAAGAGCTTAGTTTTGGAGTTGTTTTGCTATGAATAGTTTTGTTGATCTATACGTCCTATCCTACCGTGTGAAATGGGTTGTTTGTTTTTTTGGGTTCCATGATTTATGAAACACTTAAAATAAAATGCTCACTCATTAATTGTTAAATAATAATGTGGTATACGATCGCAAGCAATACAAACACTATCAGACATTGTCCCCAATATTCCCTTATTAATCTAAATGGTGTTGACAGACAAGTCGTCAATAAAATAAATAGCTATTTGAATTTGAACACCGAATTAACAGAACACGGTCCAGTTTCATCGGCGTTATTATTTACTCTGTTTGGTTACCTATTATTTGCCGCGCTGCCCACAACGCGAGGTATTTGTTTGTTTTATCCATAGAAAATCATGTTCAGATGAGATGAATTAAGTTAATTTTCATCAAAACAGTAAGCTTTTCAAAATAAAAGTAAAAACTTTTATTTTGAAACTTCAACTTTGCTTAAAGAGATGCAAAATAACAGATGCCGGTCTAGGTTAGACCGGCATCTGTTATTTTAGGTTTTTCATTACCATACTACAGTTCTTGTCAATGTTTATCTTCATCAACTTCATGAAGATAAACATTGGTTGTGTTTGTTAAACAGATAATATACATATGTATAGACTAGATAATTAGTAGGTATAGAAAGAAGTGCGCAATAGCTGCTCAATACTATTAAATTGTAAAATATAAGTTTCAGCTCGGGACAAATGTTTGTACGATCTGCTGATATTTGTTCAGGTTGTTTACAATATATAATAAAAATATATATCTACACTTGCGAGCTATAAACTGGAATCACTTCATCGCTGGTTTTTGCAGACCATATTATACATTTTCCATGCAATAAACTGTAGGTTGTGGTATATTATTTTAAAGATAATTTTATTAGCTTTCAAACTCTTTAGATATCATAGCGAAAAAAATGTTCATCATATGTCATGGAACGTGAAAACAAAAGACATAAATTTTTGGAAAGAAACATCAATTTTTTCAAACTCCTGAATCCCTATAAAAACTGGGAATTTATGCAATTTTTTCATCAGTCCAATATATCACGTCACTCAAAATACTGGAGTTACAAGAAAATGGAAACCACACCAATAGAAGCCGCTCAAATCGTCACCCTAATCCAGCAAGGGTTCTCTCAGCGTTGAGACTCTCGACGCTTCATCTGAGCCAGTCCTGTGTCTCCAAAGTATACAAGAGGTTTAGAGAGACTGGAAACTTAGTCCGAAGACCAGGATCTGGACGACAGCGATGCACTTCGGCGAGAGATGACCGATTTATTGTCAGCACTTCTCTCCGAAATCGACATCTAACTGGCGTTGACGTCGAGCGGGAGCTCGGAGAAGTTCGAGGGAGAACTGTCAGCGAGTGGACAGTGAGGCGAAGACTCAAAGAAGCTAACTTGACCCCAAAAAGGCCAGCAACGGGACCCAAATTGTCTACAGCCCACCGACAAGCCCGACTTCAGTTTGCTCGTGATCACTTAGATTGGGATATACAGCAATGGAGCCGAGTTTTCGGACGAGACTAGGATGTGCCTGCATGGCAGCGACCGTCGACGGAGAGTCTACAGGAGACCGGGAGAGCGATACGCACAATGCTGTATAGCGGATATATATATATATATTTTTTTTTTTTTTCTATATTTCTTTTCAAATTTCTTTTCAATCACCAATCTGCAGTTTATTCCATGGAAACTGTAAAATATGGTCTGCGATGAAGTGATTCCAGTTTATAGCTCGCAAGCGTATTTAATATAATTATTGTATTAAAAAAAAATATTTTCAACATTCTTCCAAATGAAAGGCTTTAAGTATGGGGGCTATGCGTATAAACTATATTAGTTTTTCGAGAACCATTGACTTCGTTAAAGAAAAAGTCATAGAATGACAGTAGACACTAACGAGGAGTAGCTTTACAATGCGACAAATACGTCTCATTTTCATATTCGTCTCGTGTGCGTATGCATGTACTGACATAACCTATAATAATTTTATGCTTGTGATGTCAGTGAGTTGACATGACAAGCATATGATAATTATATAAAAGGTCCTTTTTTGGCTTCAAAATATAGAAAACTGTTGAGTGACAGTCTCCCTACGCTGTAATAGCAGCGTATTTTACCTGTATGATTGACGTGTGATCGTTTAGCTTTTACTACCACCAAGTTTGTGTCTTGCGATCTATGAGGATCGCAAGACACAAACTTGGTGTAAGTACCATAACAGACAGATTGGTAGTATCCTCCAATAGCGAGTAAATAATGTTTGTTGAACAAATGTTCGAATGAATGTTTCATTGAATAATGTTTTACCCGTGCGTTCTTATTTTTGTTAAATCACCAATTGGGGCCACATTTCAGTGTGTGTTTCAGTGATTTTTATTTATGTTACTTAGATACATAAATTTTTAAAATTAGATAGATACTTGATTGGTAACGACTTGTGTCCGAACAAGGCGACGACGACGGCAGCGTTCCGTGCAGCGCAGAGTGAGTCCATGAAGTTCGTTCAGTCGGACTGTTAAATTCTGGCGCTTTCGTGTTTTGAGCTGTGTACCTACCAATTTTTTAATGTTTTTATAGCGAGAGAGAAATTACATTAATTACATTCCAAATTATTCCGAGAGAGGAATAATTTGGAATGTACTCGTACCAAGTATCTTATTAAAATTTTGGTAAAACACGTAAATTACCTTGCAACTTTTAATTGTATAATATCGCCCACCGTGGGGTTAAAGTACGGCATCCCGACGCACGTTATCTCGACAAAAACACATAAAGTGAACGTGATGGGGATGCATGAGTTCTACAAATGGTAATCTAGGGACATAATTGTTTTGTATATTAGGTCCTTACATATGAAATTGGCGTTTTGTATGGGAGGAACAAAAAGTCGAATATTTTTTAATATAATATATTTAATTAATCAAAGTATGAACCATTATTTTCTATGCACTTTTGCCATCTTATAGGTGTGGTTAGTTCATTGATCCCTTTACTAAAAAAACCAGTCGGACGGGAATCAATAAAATCTTTGAAGGCGATTTGGACTGCCCCATCGGAGTTGAATTTTTTCCCTTGCAAGAAGTTATCCAAATTTCGAAAAAAATGGTAATCTGTTGGAGCAAGGTCCGGGGAGTACGGAGGATGTCTAAGACTTTCCAATTGAAGCTCTTCTAATTTAGTAGCCGTCTGTTGCGCAGTGTGTGGTCTAGCGTTGTCGTGAAGCAGCAGTGGCGTGGAGCGATTGACCAGCCTAGGTTGTTTAGCCGCTAGCTTTTCCATCATGGTTTGCAATTGCTGTACAATAGACATCAGCCGTAATAGTCTGGCCAGATTTGAGAAAACTGTAATGAACAATACCGGCACTAGTCCACCAAACGCTTACAAGTAACTTTTGTGGGGTTAATTTTCGCTTGGGGCAGGATTTGGCTGGCTGGCCAGGATCCAACCATTGCGCTGAGCGCTTCCGATTATCGTAAAGAACTCATTTTTCATCACAGGTAATGATTCGGTTTAAAATACCTTCATTATTGTGCCGGTTTAGTAATGTAACGCAGCAGTCGACGCGCGTTTGCCGGTTTGCTTCAGTCAATTCGTGAGGTACCCACCTTTCAAGCTTTTTAATCTTCCCAATTTGCTTCAAGTGAATTAAAACAGTTTTATCACTAACACCGCAGCCTGCAGCTAACTCGGACGTGGTTTGCGATGGATCCGCTTCCAAAGAGGAGAAATTTGTGATTAAAGTGGCCAGTACGAAAAACGCCAATTTTATATGTAAGGACCTAATATTTGCTAATCAAAAACCGGGAAAAATTTACAGCTTATGTCAAAACG